>OZ007554.1:155987474-156719224 GCA_963931855.1 Philhelius festivus
TATGATTTATGTGTACTTACGTGCGAGTGAGAGGAAAATGTTGACATCAGAAAACTGAAGTTTCTGAATAGTTGTGCTTGTTGCATTAAGGATCTTATTAGGATCTTACTGCAAAGCTTATATTCTTTGAACTCCAAATTGTTTCTTGATATAGGAGGATTTAAACTCAAATTCTTTTAGAATTTTCAAAGTGGTATACAAATAACTTTAGATACTCTTAAATATGACTTGTTATGGAATTATTTGGACATAGGTATTTAGAGCTCAGTTTTCAGAAAGGGATTCTTATAAGACTATAAGTTTTTATAATCTAACTACAAGAAGAGAAAATAGTTTTGCTATAAGATTTAAGTTCTTTTAAGCTGGAAAAGTGTTTAACTCTTAAAATAAAAGTGTTATGACATCCAGTTGAGTTTCATAACAAGATATTAATATTTAAGTATAGCAATGGGATATAAAAGAGTTGTATGAGAGTTTTTTTCAGATTTCAAGAGCTAAGCTCTGGAGAGTATGTTAGTTGGGTATAAACGAATTTGAAAACAAAAGTATTAGGACAACATACACTTCCAACAATCCCAAAATGTTTATCTCACTGAAGAACTGGAGATTCATAAAGAAAATTGGCCTTTAAGACCAATCTGCTCTTCCAAAAATGTACATTGCTATCAACTTTCAAAATAGGTATATTGTGAAGATAATTAATAAAATTTCTGAAAACTCAAAATATAACTTAAAAATGACAAAACATTTTACTGAAACAGGTCACAAATAATTTTGGAAGAAAATGTTGTACGACCCAAACTCAAAATAGTTGGTCTATTCATTTATTAACACATTAATTCTTCATATATCCTAAATTTAGTGGCAGTCAGCTTTTGTTCATTTAAAAATTTTGTCAATTTAATAAATTAGTTTCACTGAGAGTAAATTAGACCTAACAAAACAAAATTTGAGAGAGCAAATAGCAACAATATTCCTTTCATCTCAGACAAAGATAAGAGCATAAAAGTTGGTCTACTCTTTATTGGGTGCAAAATAGTTGATCTAAGACTATTTAAATATAGTTTCAGTTAACCGTTATTAAAAAAATAACAAGCACTGGTTTTATTAATGATTATTGTATGATTTTATACAAGCTAGCGAGAGTTTCATGTCAATCCTGGCGCGAGTTAAGTATTGGTCCTAAACCATACTTATTTTCAAATTGCTGCCATCGTAAATTATGCATTTTATTGCTTCACAATAAATGACCTAGAATTTACGATTGCGGCAAACCAAAAGAAAACCAATGCATTCAATTGACCTGTTGGGAAACTAAAAGCAAACCACTTGAAAAAGTAAACACAAGCAATATTAATTGTGGGTCATAGTTTCTCACAATCATTATTGGTTATTGCTTGGGTATGCTATATGTTCTTTCTAGGAGGCGAATGCATTGGTTCGGTTAAGAATATAAAAAAAAAAAATAATAAAGTAAACAAAAGAATATCGATTCATATGAATATTCGATATCGATATTCTTCTGATAATTTCTGCCTCCTCCGACAACTAGATAGTTTAGTTTTAAAAATTAACTCGAGGAAGTAATACGGTGCAGCTGCAGCCCCGCATCGAGACAGCGGCCGTACCTTCTGAAGTAAAAAATTCTTATATCAATAAACGGGATAAAATAGAAAAAAACAAAAATATATCTTTTATTTTTTTGGAAAAAAAAAAATCCCGCGAAACGAGAATTTTTCTGGCGCAGTCGGTAGGATTAGGTATAAATACCCTAATCCTTTAAACGAACAATACGAACCAATAAACCGAATTAAGTTATAAAAAAAAATATATATTTAAAGTACATATTAAAAAAGTTTTGTCCTTTTTTTTTTTTTTTTCTCATCTATAAAGACAGTGAAAGTGAATTCTTATTTTTTCTCACAAATAAAGACAGTAAAAATAAAATTAAGAGACAAATAAATATCTACTTACATATATAAATATGGCGGAACAAGACGTTACGAATCGGGAGTTGTTGAATAGCCTAATGGCTATAGTGGAGAGAATCCCACCAGCAAGCCTAGGAAGTAACGTAATGAGAGAAATTCGTTACTTACCTGAGTTCGAAGGTGAGAGCAAAAACCTGACTAACTTCCTAGTCATGGTGGAGAACCACCTCTCCAATTCAGCGGGAGATCGGCAACAAACGTGGAGGATAATCCAGCAGGCCAAGATAAAAGGCAAGGCGATGGATCTCCTCATAGTTAACAACGTCACAACATGGAACGAAGCGAAGGAGCTCCTAAAACAACATTATCGACCCATTGTCAACAGCACCGACCTCACGAGGGAGATTTTAAATATGAAAGTGAGTTCAATATACGACTTAGTTAATAAGTTAGAATATTTCCTAAGTAAAGTTAATACTTTTGTTATTTTTGCTAATAACAAAGAACAAGAAAAAACACTTTTGTACAATATAATTATTAATAAACTTAGGGATATAACCATAGGTAACTTAGCCAGGGAACTTAGAGATAAATTTGATATGCTAGAAATAAAAAGAATTCTCTTCTCGTATATAGGCTACGATAATGGAAATCTAAATATCAATAATAATTATAATCAAGTAAGAAACTCTAGGAATAACTATTTTAACAACCAAAATAGGGACACTAGAAGACAAGATTTTAGTAATAATTCTAGTGAGCAAAGAGTTTCAAGACAGGTTAGGCAAAATGATAATCGGAACGAACCAAGATACTCAACTATTAGTAGACAAAATAATTCAAGGCCACAACCAATGGATACTAATAATGTTCTCACAGACCAAAAACCTATTCGACAGGAACTTAATGCAGTAGAACCGCCGGTTTTTCTGAATTGAGCCTCGGATCGATAATGATGGTACCAGTGGAAATAGAAAATCAAAGACATTATATTTTAATTGATACTGGTAGCGCAATGACAATTATAAATACAAACAAACTAGATATGACGAAATATAAAATATTAGATACAAAATTGACTAAAATACAAACTATTAACAGTAGTTCAACACAGAACACAAATATATACCAGATTCCTTTTCCCAAAGAATTTGGATATGCAAATAATACCTATATCAAAGCATATGGTCATAAATTAGAAAACAAAAATTATACCATGTTATTTGGTATGGATGTTTTAGAAAAAATTATTAAGACCATTGATATAGAACAAAGAACCATAACCCTGAAAAATGAAACAATTGTAAAAATCGAAAAATCTTTGGAACACTCTTGTAATTACTTAGAAGAGAACAGTCCTGGGGCCAAATTACCGCATCAGTTATCGAGTAATACGTGACTGAATTATGTGAGTTTGGCATTACCGCTTACGTTATCGAGCAATAAATTACTCTTATTTGACATTTTCATTCGATCACTGATGGGACTCACTCACTCGTCACTGAAGCGGTAATTCGGCACCTGACTTCGGCAGACTTAATCGCGAAGAACAGACAGCACTGACCTCATTACTAGAAGAATTCAAAGGCATTCAATATAAAGAAGGGGACACATTAACTCACACTTCAGGAATAAAACATGAAATTCATCTTCACGAAGATAAACCATTGCATGCAAAGTTATATAGATTACCAAAAAAACACGAAGAAGAGGTAGCCCGACAGGTTAAAGAGATGGAAAGACAAGGTATAATTAGGAGAAGTATGAGTAGATATGCTTCACCCATAGTTGTAGTGTCCAAGAAACCCGATAAGGATGGACAAGTAAAGTACCGCATATGTGTTGACTATAGGGCTTTAAATGAAATAACGGAGGATGATAGATTCCCGTTACCAAATATTGAAACCTTGTTTGATAAACTAGGGAAAGCAGTATATTTTTCGACCCTTGATCTAGCTAAGGGGTACCACCAAATTATGATGCATCCGAATGACATTGCGAAAACTGCATTCATAACTCCACAAGGACTTTACGAATATGTTCGTATGCCTTTTGGACTTAAAAATGCACCAGCAACGTTTCAACGATTAATGAACCACATACTAAGAGATTATATAAATAAAACTTGTGTCGTATATCTAGACGATATTTTGATATTTTCTGCTTCACTGAAAGAACACATGAAAAATCTAAAAGACATTTTCAAAATCTTAAGGAACAATAATTTAAAATTGCAAGTAGGTAAATGTTCATTCCTTAAGAAAGAAACTGAATTCCTAGGTCATATCCTGACGGAAGAAGGATTAAAGCCTAATCCTAATAAAATAAGTGCGATCAAAAATCTTCCACTTTCTCATACGGAAAAACAACTTAGAAGTTTTCTAGGGGCTTCCGGATACTATCGGAAGTTCATTCAGGATTATGCAAAAATAGCACAACCAATGATTAGATATGTGACGTCACCGATCTTGAATATGAAAGAAAAAAAAAAAGAAAAACAAACAAACCCCAATGGATTCCGATCCAAAAATTTCCTTTTATCTTAAAGATACAAACCACGTAAAAAAGGAAAAAAGAAACCGTCACCTGAAAAAAAAAAAAAAATGATTAAAAATTGATTTTTGGCCTGAGATTGTCACCAGAGTCTGTTCCAAAAGCTGACTGCAAAGAGGTAGTTTTGGAGGCAATCTCTGGTGACCAAAAATCACTTATCTTGAAGATATTTCATGTCAAAGAGATGTTATCCGAGAGGAAGTATCCGATAAGGTATTCCTAGAAAGAAAAAAAGGAGAAAAAAATGATAAAATAAGACTTCTCAATTCAACATGCAATGTAAACTTGTTACTTACCGGGTAGTAAATTTTCTTACAGCCTGGAGTTAAGGAACTGCCTTTTTATCCCGCGACATGATTGATTTAGCTGATGAAGCACAATCAGCTAAATATTCGAAAAATTCCTTTTTGGCGAAAAAAACCTTTTTTTAGGTGTAATTAGAAAAAAAAAAACTTCGAAGTAATAAACATTTAATTACAAGAACTCCACGCGAAATAAAACTTGTGTCAAAAATTTGACAGTTTGCAGACGTACAAGAAAGTAAAAAGGGAGAAAGAAAAGAATTAGAAATAGTAGGAAAGGAAAAAAGAAATTTCGGAATAAAAGATGGAGTCACTCCGAAATTGATCAAAATAAGTGTCCGTTACGTTTAAATTATTAAATTATTTTTATCTTTATGTCTTAATAGTGCAATATAAGATTAAGTAGGGATTATTAATTAAGTTTAAAGTTACTGTGATAATATTTATTAAGATTTATAGTCAATAAGTTAGGTTTAAGGATTGAGCTTTAAGTGTTTCTGCAACATTAGGAGTAGTCTTAGATTCCACACCCATACATACTAGATAGAGAAAGACTGACGTAGGAAACAGACGAAAGAAAATTTCATAATGGTATATGTACGTTCTCAAAACTTCCAGTCTGCACACTGCAACGAAAGAGGAAAAGAAATTATATGATAGGTCAATGAACTGCGAACTTTCGAATGCAAGTGAAATGCAATTACGACTGTAGAGAAGAAGAGAAAAAACAGGACACTTACAAGCGGGATACAGATTGTGACAGTCGTCTAGAAAAAAAAGAAAGAATCTTTCCGCGAAGAAAAAAAAATCGTATCAAGGCAAGAAATAAATCCAGAAAGATAGTTTTTGTTATTTCCAAAAATTGTGAATTTGCTTGAGGAAATCCTAAGATGTTAAAATAATAGAACAAAAATAGGAATACCTAAAGACATTGGTTCATATATACAAAGATTTTTTTAGTGAAACGATCCTCTGAAGACATATATACAGAGGTTGTGAAAGCGAAATATAGTGTACAACACCCAGAGAAAAACAACATCATAAAATTAAGTAGAAAAGTATTTAAAATTACGTTGCTATAACTTTTGATTTATACGCTTTAATTTAAATACGATCAACTTTGTTTCAAATAAGAAAAATGTTTAATTAATCACAGTATAGTTAAACACCATTGAATTAATGTTTTTCTATTTTGAAATGTAATCGAAATGCCTCTCGTTGTTCATTTAAAGACGTTTGATATTTAATTTATTTGAATCAAACTTGAAACTTAATACATCAAAGTGGTAACTTATTTGATTTTCTTTCCTTTTTGAATCGTATACATAATTCACTTTGAACCAAAGTTAAAGTACAACAAATCAAAGTTGTAATCCTTTTGACTTGTGAACGATAACAGTAAACATTTTGTATAAGAAAGAAATCATATGTATGTGTGTTCGCGGCTGTCGTTGTTGCGGGTCGAGGAAAATGTATCTGCCATTCTCTTTAGAGCTTGTGACCTTGTGAGCTGTACTTATTGTGAAGTGTTACCGAACGTTATAACCTAAAAGTAATAAAATAAATTAAAATAATTCAAGTAGTGGACGAAAGCGGACAGCTTCGAATTTTAATTTATTCTTATCCTGCTAACGAGAACAACCGCGACGATTCCGCAAAGCTGCATGAAGATCTGGAACTATAATTATTCAGAAATTTGAAGGTAACATTAAACTATCTCTTTTTTTTTCTTATTATATAAATTTTATTCAAGTTCCGAATTGATGACGAAACCCTCTCAGAGATCTCCAAAGTGACAAATTGGCAGTGCCAAAATTGCAACAATTCTGATTCCCGTCAACACCAACCTCAAGTTTAAAATCATTTCTTAAAATTGTAAGTATACATACATACATTTCTCTCAATATAAAAATTATAATGTAATATATATTTTATAGGATATTTTAAAACTTTTTAACTCATCATCGAAAGGGAAATCATTGATCCAGTCTTTACTACACTTGTATCAAATTAATAATGGCAACACTTACATACATTATGTAAGACACAAATATTTGTAAATTTTGTTTGTTGTTTTGTTATTAAGTTAGTTTATAAGGATTTTTTTTATTATTTTATTTACAATAAAAAGAAAATACTTTTGCAAAAATAATTGTTTTTAATCGATTTGAATATAGTGAGAATGATTTTAAATCAATGAATGCTAGTAAATATTATTAAATTGTTTGTAATTGATTTATTCCCGATATCTATTTACTTTAAACGCAAAGCGTGTTTGAAATCAATTGATATTTTTTTGAGTCAAATGCGAATCGTATTTAAAACTATAATGGCGCTTTTCAATTTAATGTTGCGTAGTAATTAATGTAAATATGTTTCTAATTGATTTGATTCCGATTTCTATTTACTTTAAACGCAAAGCGTGTTTAAAATTAATTGATATTTTTTTGAATCAAATGCGGATCGTATTTAAAACTATAATGCTACAACTTTAAATCATATTGGTTTCAAATTTGATTTGAAATGAAGTAGGGAATCACTTTTCATTGATAAACAACTTTGATTGATTTAAATATTTTCGGCATTAGAGCCAAATCATATTGGTTTTACTTTGATTCAAAGTTGTTTTTTTTGATTTTACGTGCTTTTTTCTCTGGGTGAATATATAGACAAAAGTCTGGACAGTTTCGGTTACCGAATATAAAAAAAAAAAAAAGACAGAAAAACCAAAAAAAAAAAAAAAAAGGTCAAAGAAATCCTGAAGGAAACGACGGCAGTGCAAGGACATCTAAAGGGCATGATATACCTTGGCTGGGTGTTACACGGTCAACCATACAGTCCGCATACGGAGTGGAATTCCTCTTTGTCTTGAAAGACTATATATGAGAAGCAGTTTTTTTATTTCTTGATATTTTTTTTTTAATTGTGGATTTTCAAATAACTTTTAATTTATAAATGAAACGTGTAAAAGAGGTGAAGGTTAATTAAATCAACGCGTTTATCAATTTTAAACCTTAATCCTATATTAAAATAAGTATACATATATATATATACACATATACATATTTATACGAATAAATACAATACGCAACAGTGGATTCCTACAAAGCTTGCCGGCAGGGATGAAGCCAAGTAAGTCGTTCCTTTTTTCCGTTGTTTTTATATATAAAAAGGTTAAAAATCCAAGAAAAGTTTCAACTTCTTCCCAGAGTGTATATATATATATTTATATACATTTGTGTAATAGGAAAAACAAAGTAGAAGGTTATACTCAGTGAATCACACACTCCGGGCAATAGTATAAAAGCCATACAATTATTAAGTTTAATTTTCTTTCCCCCTTCCCTTTGTTTTTACATTTTATTTTACTATTTTCTTTGGTTGATAACATTTGTAAAATTGAATTAAGTACACATTAATTTTTTTTTTAATTTTCATTTCCTTTTTTTTATATTTTATTTACATTTTTTTTCATTTTTTTATTATCATTTTGATTTTTATTTTTAATTTTCATTTCATTTAATTTTCAATTTTTCTTTATTTCAATTTTAACTTGAATTTTAATTTTTTTTATTTTTCAATTTCATTCTTCATTTAATTTATCCACAAATTCTTTGAAACACTGTATTAATGAATTAACTACAATAGGAATAATATAATAAAGAGAAGCTTATAATATAAATGAACAATATAGTCGTTATTAATGCTTCGTATGACTATTAATTCTACAGATAAAATGTATTGCTGAAATCCGTATTTATTGGTGTGTGAAGGCTTGGCTGAGCCGGCGGCGGCGGTAAGGGATGTTTCACCCATTGGGCTGTAGATAGACAGGATCACCGACATGTTACACTACTAACTGACAAAACGAACTTTACACAACTACAGATTTACGTAAAGACGGATATACTGACATGGATGCAACTAATCGACAAAACATGACATTGATAAACCATAACCATAGACAGCTACATGACTTAACTATACAGACTACTTACTTTGCAGACATACACCACAGACATACTTACCCACTACTCTCGACAAAACTGGCTTACTTACTGACAAAATTGACTTTTCTGCTAGGACACATTCCACATACACAGAGACTCACTAACTTACGATCCACCCACTAACTAACATGAGGACTTGACAGATACAGACTACACTCACACACACATACTGACTACACTAGGGAAGTACTAAAGGAGCGACTGAAAGCGATCTTTTGGGGGTGTCTTCACTAAGAATCCGGCCAAGAAGATACCGATGGTTGTATCTTAGAGATACAAGGGTGGGTAGGCCAAATTTGCCGATAACATCTGGCAAGACCTTTGTGGATTCGGCGACCCACTGTGCTGATGCAATGGTGAATTCGACTACAATCTTCGACTGGAATTGGAATAAAGTTTCACATATTAGATTTAGTTTAGAATAGGTTTAGCTTTAGTTTTATATCAAGTATTTGATATAATAAATTTATAACATAGATTAGCATAGTTTAGGATTAGTTTTAAACTTATTCCAATTTCCAGCTAGATTGATAGTGGAGATTCACCCTTTCATCAATGCAGTGGTACAGGTAACTAAATTTGTGCGATTTTTCCTTCATTGTCCTTTCCTTGTTCCAATTACGATTCCAGTAATTCCCCTCCTTTTCCTATCCTTAATCCTAGGCACGAGAGATTTTGTTTGCTGTGTAGGAGTGGTGTTGGAGAAGGGCAAGAACCACCCCAATCCTTCGAGCTGAGCCGAGCTAGAGCAAGCGTGCCGCAGCGCTTTTCCAACACCCGAAGTTGCCCCTGTGGCTTAAATCCTGACACGCAACAATGGCGCCCAACGAATGAACGGCTTCCAGATCCATTGGGACTCCAAGGAGATGATTTTGTTTTTTCAAGGTCATTCCCTTGGACTCACAATAATCTGCCCTAAATTTTATCATTTTTATTTAAATATTCCTTAACCTATAGCACAAGTTTAGGGACCGTTTATGCTCTTTTGGATATGAAGAGATTAAGCTCGGCTGTCCGATCTATCAGGTCCAGAACCAGTAGATTTAGTGAGGTAGAGTAAGATCCTTCATACCCGGGGAGCGGAGTAGAGTTTACATACAGACTACTTACTGTCAACCATGCAGTCAAGCACAGCTGGACTCAGAGTGTGGCGTAAGTGGGATGTGTTGAAACCTACTCGTGTGGAGGATTATTTCTACATTCTAGCCAACCGCCTTTTAGGTTCAATACCAGAAAGTTTGAAGTGGTGGAATGCTAGGAATGATCCAAAACACTCGTCAATTCACAAAGGCTCCAGTCGCAATCCTGACTACAAAAAGACCTAACGAAAATCTGAACGAACGTAAACATAGACTCAACGTGACAACAATAACGACATTAAAACTACAGTACCAGGATAAAACACCCTATCCAACAACCCGCTAGGATACTTAGTTGGGTCTTCACACACCTAATTTACATATGAAAGTACACAAGACAAGAATATATTTTTCTTTTTTTTTTGAATTCTAGTTGATTTTTGAAATTTTATCAACTCTATTGTTTCATTTTTTTAATTTTTTTATTATTTATACTAATTGAAATCGTTTTTTTTTAACACATATATTATTGAATTGATTTTGTTTTGATTAAATTCGAATTACATTGAAACATCAAAACAATATCTACCTTTTAATCTTTTTTTTAATTTTCTTTAAAATTTTGAATTTTTGAAATTTATATATTTTTTTTATTCAGTAAATTAAGTTTTTTTTTAAATTTGAATTTTGAAATCAAAACAAAAAAAAAAAAAAAAAAAAAAAAAAAAAAAAAAATGGAAGGAAGCACGGGTGCTGTGAAAAAGAACACCCAGCCAAACCGTAGTGGTAACAAGCGTCGGGTAACCCGCCTTGCACTTGCCGCCGGTTCTACTTTTAGTCCACCACCTATAGAGCCGGATCAAAACGAAATCCTTCCAAACCCTTTCGACGACCTCCTTGAAAGAAGTCTAGAAAACATGAGAGTTGATTTAGATGATCATCAAGTAGGGGCAACAGCGTTGCCAGAACCAAGTGTTAGCCAGACGAAGACAGGTGTGGGCACTAGTGATCCAAACGTAAGTGAAATGATAGGTGAAGATGAGATAGAAACGAGGGAATCGGTAAATAGGGCTACTGAGCAATTAGGTAGAAAGAGTTACCAAATAGGCCAGGAAGGAAATGTTACCAATTTAAGGCAGAGTAACGAGATTCCTAATAGAAATGAATGCTTGAAAAAGGTCATCGATTTTGAAATTTCTAAGTCCGTTAATGAGACACAAGAAAAAACCATGAGGCTACTTGCAGAACAAGCTAAAAATTTGACGACAATGCATACGATGATACAATTACTGACGACTAATATGAGTAACATGAGTGAGAGAATAGGAGTGGTTGAGAAATCAACCCTAGCATCATATGATAGGCAAGAACGTAGGGAAGACGTATTATTAGAAGACCTAGATATTAGTAGACCCAAAGCTATAGAAGAGAATGGAGCCAAAGAGGGATGTCATGTCCATAGGTGTAACAGCCAAGGTCACCGAGTTAACATCCACAAGTGGAACATTAAGTTCGATGGAACTTTGAAAAGTATGTCAGTGGAAAGTTTCATTTTTAGAATCGAAACTCTTCAGAAAAAGAATAAAGTTTCTAATGAGCAGATTTTTGCCAATTTTCACCACTTTGTTACAGGGCCGGCTGAAAAATGGTATTGGCAATATCTAGAAGAAAATGAGGGTGATGAATACCTTAATTTTTACGATTTGAAATCGGAACTCTTAAGACGTTTTCGTAATAACAAGACTGATCACGAAATATTAAGAACAATTTTAGATAGGCGGCAACAGCCAACAGAGTCATTCGATGACTTCTATGAAGAAATAAGGGGTCTGACTCTTCAAATGAAAACTCGACCTAAAGAGGAAGAATTGGTAGATATGGTAAGGCAAAATTTGAAGCTTAGAGTTGCAAATATGATTTTTGGTTGTCGTATAAAGGACATAAGCGATTTACGAGAAGAGTGCAGAAGGGCAGATAAACACATTGCAACGCGAGAAGTACGAGTACCTAGACAAATTAGTGAAATACAAAACAGTGACATTACACAAAACATGATAGACTTTACAGACTCAGACGACGAACCCTGTATTGCAGCAATGCAGCACAATCGTGCAGTCAAACAACAAACAAACTTTAAAACAGATAATCGATCACAAAACTACAAATACAACGACAGAGACAAAAGGACGGATAACACAAATAAAAACTCGACCTCGACAACATGTCCTCTGACAACATGTCCTTCGACATTCCACGCACTCACTTGCTTTAGCTGCGGCCAAGGGAACATATCCTTCAAATGCGGGTCATGCCAGGGAAACCCGAAGGTCGGAAGTGTTCCGGAGGTCACTCAGCCAACGAAAACTTCAACTCCGGAGAAATAGAGTCTGGAAAGATACAAATTTTAAAGAGAGACAAGACTGATAATCCAAATACTTACCATAACGAAAAACCAAAACATGACGTGCAATATAAAACCCTTCATCAACGGAAGCTAGAATATGACGAAGCGAGAAAAAGAATATTCAATGAAGAAGCGACATTAGAGACAAATCCGACTACAAGAAAGTTTAGAAAAATTAGTAAATTAAGAGAAAAATGTGCAATAAAAAGACGGACTAAGAACAAAATAGAGTCAACAGTTTTAGCTATAACTGACGACAATAGGCCATATGCAAAAGTTGTAGTAGATGGTGAAGAGATGCTAGGCCTATTAGACAGTGGCGCATCTGTTAGTTGCTTGGGTAAAGGGGCAATTGAATTTTTGACGAAACACGGTTTACAGATGACAAAAATGACACTAAACATAAAGACAGCCGATGGAAAAAACCAAAACATTAATGGACGGGTTAGAACAGAAATTACATGGAACGGAATTAGACAAAAACTTGAACTGTACGTGGTACCGAGCCTACAACAACAGCTTTACTTAGGCGTAGACTTTTGGAGAACATTCAAGGTAGCTCCTAATGTAATATCAGCATTAGATACTCCATTGCCGACGGGAGGACAAGAGTCTGACCCGATGATGAAACTTTCTCCAGCACAAACTGAGGAACTGGATCGGGTCAAAAACATGTTTCCTTCCTATGCAGTGTTGGGATTGGGAAGAACGTCACTAGAAGAACATGTCATTGAGATGGAGGACGAAAACATACCCATCAAACAGAGGCACTACCCAATCTCACCTGTCATACAGAAGTTGATGTACGCTGAGCTTGACAGGATGCTCGATCTTGGTGTAATAGAAGAAAGTAATAGCGCATACAGTTCCCCAGTTGTGTTGGTTAGGAAGCCAGGCAAAAACAGACTTTGCTTGGATTCACGGAAGGTGAACGCAGCAACGAAAAAATTTGCGTACCCTCTTCCAAATATAGCAGGAATTTTGAGTCGACTTCGAGATACACGTTTCATTTCTAGCATCGACTTGAAGGATGCCTTCTGGCAGATTCCTTTGGAGCTCAAATCAAGAGAGAAGACGGCTTTCACAGTCCCTGGACGGCCATTGTATCAGTTCACGGTTATGCCGTTTGGGCTGTGCAATGCCGCCCAGAGAATGTGCAAGCTGATGGACAAGGTCATTCCCACTCGTCTGAGGGAGAGTGTCTTTGTGTATCTAGATGATCTCTTGGTTTGTTCTCCAGACTTTGAAACCCACATGAGTGTCCTGAGAGAGGTGGCGAGATGTTTGCGTGAAGCGAAGTTGACGATAAACGTGGAGAAAAGTAAATTCTGCCATAAGGAGCTCAAATACTTAGGTTATTTCGTCGGTGATGGGGGTCTAAGAACAGATCCAGGAAAAGTTTCAGCAATTGAAGAATTTCCAATACCAAAGACTCCTAAACAACTCCGTCGTTTTCTAGGGATGGTAGGTTGGTACAGACGTTTTATCCCAAATTTTGCGTCTGTATCAGCCCCAATGACAGACTGCCTCAAGAAGGGTAAGGACTTCAAAATGACTGACGAAGCTCTGAAAGCTTTCGAAGAACTCAAGACTCGACTGGTGAGATCACCCATATTGGTCCACCCAGACTTTAAACGACACTTTTACATACAGTGTGACGCATCAACTACGGGTGTAGGGAGTGTTCTTTTCCAGATGGACGATGAGAACAACGAACGGCCCATAGCATTCATATCACAAAAACTTAATTCGGCTCAAAGAAATTATAGCGTAACAGAGCTAGAATGCTATGCGGCTGTTTTGTCTGTAAAGAAGTTCCGTGAGTATATTGAGGGTTTACCTTTTACGATCATTACTGACCACGCGAGCCTTAAGTGGCTGATGACTCAGAAGGACTTGAGTGGGAGGTTAGCTCGCTGGAGCTTGAAACTGCAAGGTTTCGATTTCAGTATAGAGCATCGAAAGGGAACTCTCAATGTGGTCCCGGACACGCTTTCACGAATCCATATGGACGAGATCACGACTGAAGCACCCGAAGTTGACTTTAATTCTCCACATTTTGCGTCAGAAGAATATGTAGAGTTAAAGGAGACAATTAACGAAAACAAAGACAAATTACCTGACGTATGTGTTTCTGATGACTTCGTATACAAACGGACTGACAAACGAACTGGAGACCCAATTCAAGAGGACAGGGCTTGGAAACTCTGGGTACCGAGGGAGTTGTGTAGGAACCTTTTGGTAACGGCTCATGATTCTTTTGCGGCAGGCCATGGAGGAATACATAAAACTCTAGCCAAACTTCGGCAGAGGTATTTCTGGCCAAACATGACGAATGATGTTCAGGATTATGTAAAAAACTGTGATATATGCAAGTGCAATAAAGCAACGAATTCAATTACGAGACCACCCATGGGACAACAAACTATAACTGAACGACCTTTCCAACGACTCTACATCGACTTTTTGGGACCATACCCAATGACGAAGAACAGAAATACCCACATCTTTATAGCTTTAGACCACTTTAGTAAGTACGTTTTCCTAAAACCTTTAAAAAAAGCAACAGCAGCTGAGGTAGTGAAATATCTTGAAGAGAGCGTTTTCCACATGTTTGGAGTTCCAGAATTCATCCACTCTGACAACGGAAAACAATTCGTATCAGAACTGTTTTCCAGCTTTTTAGCTAAATATGGCGTTAAACACATACGCACAGCCTTTTATTCGCCACAAGCGAATGCTTCAGAACGAGTGAATCGTTCGGTTTTAGCCAAAATTCGGTCCTACATAGATAGTGACCAACGAAACTGGGACATACATGTGAGCAGTACCGCGTTTTCAATCCGCAGCGTCTTACATGATGCCATAAAATATGAACCATATTTTGCCGTTTTTGGTTCTCAAATGGTCCAAAACGGAGAAACCTACGAACTGTTAAGAAAACTTGATATGTTAAAGGATACGAATATCCAAATTATTGAAAAGGCAGATAGGCAAGCCTTATTGAGAAAACAGATTTTCGAAAACTTGAAACTTGCACATCAAAGATCAACAAAAACTTACAATACAAGAAGCAAAAACATATCCTATAAAGTAGGACAAATTGTTTATAGGAGAAATTTTAAACAAAGTAACCTCACAGACAAGTATAATGCTAAATTAGGACCTAAATTCTTAAAATTAATCGTCCTTAAAACAGTAGGAAATTCTCTCTACGAGCTAGGGAATTTGAAAGGTGAAAAGGTAGGAGTGTACCATGCAAAGGACATTCATACCTAATGACGCACTCGGCTGCTGTTGCAACTAGTTATCTGTGATATATGTGTTGTATAGTCATTTATTTAGTTATATATTTATTTATTTAGTTACTTATTTAATTTTACTTATCTATTTATTCATTTACATATTTATCTATTTACTTGACTATATATTCATCTAAAACTTGGTGTGCAATCTGTGATATAATATGTGTTGTATAGTTATTTATTTATTTATTTATATATTCATTTATCTTAGTTACTTATTTAAATTTATTTATCTATGTATTCATATACTTACTTATTTATTTGACTAATTATTCACCTAACACTTGGTGTGAAATCTGTGATATCAATGTTTGTGATGTCCATATACATTTATTTATTTATTTATTTAAATTATTTATTTATTTATTTATTTGTTTATTTATTTATTCCATATTATTTATTTATTTATTTATTTTTATATTTCATTTATTTATTTATTTATTTAGATAAGTTTTGTTTTAGTGTACGTATTTGTTTATTTATAATCTACTTATTTTATTTATTTAACCATTATGTATTCACAGGGCTGTAAATATTATATTCATACATATATCACATCTATCTACCTACCTATTTTCCCCATCTACTCTTTAACCTTCTTACCCTATCTAACTGATTCTTTTATCTTCATTCCTCATACCCATAACTATCTTTCATCCACTCCTAATGTTGCAGTATCTTAATTTTAGGATTCTTAAGATAAGAAAGAATAATGAGAAAAGACTGAACCTAGCATAGATAATTGAAAACATGAGACTGATAGATAGTTTAAGCACAACGACAAGTTAAGCCCGACCTATTCATACTAAAAGTATCTCAGGGAGTGAGACGTGCCACACGATGAGAACGGCTTATACGAAAATTCAATGTGAGATAGGTAAAAAGAGACAAAATAGGTAAATAAAGATCGTATCCTTTTTTTTTACGAGGCCGGTTTTCTCACGACCACTCGTAAACCGTCGTCGAGCCTGTGACGTCACCGATCTTGAATATGAAAGAAAAAAAAAAAAGAAAAACAAACAAACCCCAATGGATTCCGATCCAAAAATTTCCTTTTATCTTAAAGATACAAACCACGTAAAAAAGGAAAAAAGAAACCGTCACCTGAAAAAAAAAAAAATGATTAAAAATTGATTTTTGGCGGGAGATTGTCACCAGAGTCTGTTCCAAAAGCTGACTGCAAAGAGGTAGTTTTGGAGGCAATCTCTGGTGACCAAAAATCACTTATCTTGAAGATATTTCATGTCAAAGAGATGTTATCCGAGAGGAAGTATCCGATAAGGTATTCCTAGAAAGAAAAAAAGGAGAAAAAAATGATAAAATAAGACTTCTCAATTCAACATGCAATGTAAACTTGTTACTTACCGGGTAGTAAATTTTCTTACAGCCTGGAGTTAAGGAACTGCCTTTTTATCCCGCGACATGATTGATTTAGCTGATGAAGCACAATCAGCTAAATATTCGAAAAATTCCTTTTTGGCGAAAAAAACCTTTTTTTAGGTGTAATTAGAAAAAAAAAAACTTCGAAGTAATAAACATTTAATTACAAGAACTCCACGCGAAATAAAACTTGTGTCAAAAATTTGACAGTTTGCAGACGTACAAGAAAGTAAAAAGGGAGAAAGAAAAGAATTAGAAATAGTAGGAAAGGAAAAAAGAAATTTCGGAATAAAAGATGGAGTCACTCCGAAATTGATCAAAATAAGTGTCCGTTACGTTTAAATTATTAATAGTGTCTTAATAGTGCAATATAAGATTAAGTAGGGATTATTAATTAAGTTTAAAGTTACTGTGATAATATTTATTAAGATTTATAGTCAATAAGTTAGGTTTAAGGATTGAGCTTTAAGTGTTTCTGCAACATTAGGAGTAGTCTTAGATTCCACACCCATACATACTAGATAGAGAAAGACTGACGTAGGAAACAGACGAAAGAAAATTTCATAATGGTATATGTACGTTCTCAAAACTTCCAGTCTGCACACTGCAACGAAAGAGGAAAAGAAATTATATGATAGGTCAATGAACTGCGAACTTTCGAATGCAAGTGAAATGCAATTACGACTGTAGAGAAGAAGAGAAAAAACAGGACACTTACAAGCGGGATACAGATTGTGACAGTCGTCTAGAAAAAAAAGAAAGAATCTTTCCGCGAAGAAAAAAAAATCGTATCAAGGCAAGAAATAAATCCAGAAAGATAGTTTTTGTTATTTCCAAAAATTGTGAATTTGCTTGAGGAAATCCTAAGATGTTAAAATAATAGAACAAAAATAGGAATACCTAAAGACATTGGTTCATATATACAAAGATTTTTTTAGTGAAACGATCCTCTGAAGACATATATACAGAGGTTGTGAAAGCGAAATATAGTGTATAATATATAGACAAAAGTCTGGACAGTTTCGGTTACCGAATATAAAAAAAAAAAAAAGACAGAAAAACCAAAAAAAAAAAAAAAGGTCAAAGAAATCCTGAAGGAAACGACGGCAGTGCAAGGACATCTAAAGGGCATGATATACCTTGGCTGGGTGTTACACGGTCAACCATACAGTCCGCATACGGAGTGGAATTCCTCTTTGTCTTGAAAGACTATATATGAGAAGCAGTTTTTTTATTTCTTGATATTTTTTTTTTAATTGTGGATTTTCAAATAACTTTTAATTTATAAATGAAACGTGTAAAAGAGGTGAAGGTTAATTAAATCAACGCGTTTATCAATTTTAAACCTTAATCCTATATTAAAATAAGTATACATATATATATATACACATATACATATTTATACGAATAAATACAATACGCAACAGTGGATTCCTACAAAGCTTGCCGGCAGGACTGCGAGGGATGAAGCCAAGTAAGTCGTTCCTTTTTTCCGTTGTTTTTATATATAAAAAGGTTAAAAATCCAAGAAAAGTTTCAACTTCTTCCCAGAGTGTATATATATATATTTATATACATTTGTGTAATAGGAAAAACAAAGTAGAAGGTTATACTCAGTGAATCACACACTCCGGGCAATAGTATAAAAGCCATACAATTATTAAGTTTAATTTTCTTTCCCCCTTCCCTTTGTTTTTACATTTTATTTTACTATTTTCTTTGGTTGATAACATTTGTAAAATTGAATTAAGTACACATTAATTTTTTTTTTAATTTTCATTTCCTTTTTTTTATATTTTATTTACATTTTTTTTCATTTTTTTATTATCATTTTGATTTTTATTTTTAATTTTCATTTCATTTAATTTTCAATTTTTCTTTATTTCAATTTTAACTTGAATTTTAATTTTTTTTATTTTTCAATTTCATTCTTCATTTAATTTATCCACAAATTCTTTGAAACACTGTATTAATGAATTAACTACAATAGGAATAATATAATAAAGAGAAGCTTATAATATAAATGAACAATATAGTCGTTATTAATGCTTCGTATGACTATTAATTCTACAGATAAAATGTATTGCTGAAATCCGTATTTATTGGTGTGTGAAGGCTCGGCTGAGCCGGCGGCGGCGGTAAGGGATGTTTCACCCATTGGGCTGTAGATAGACAGGATCACCGACATGTTACACTACTAACTGACAAAACGAACTTTACACAACTACAGATTTACGTAAAGACGGATATACTGACATGGATGCAACTAATCGACAAAACATGACATTGATAAACCATAACCATAGACAGCTACATGACTTAACTATACAGACTACTTACTTTGCAGACATACACCACAGACATACTTACCCACTACTCTCGACAAAACTGGCTTACTTACTGACAAAATTGACTTTTCTGCTAGGACACATTCCACATACACAGAGACTCACTAACTTACGATCCACCCACTAACTAACATGAGGACTTGACAGATACAGACTACACTCACACACACATACTGACTACACTAGGGAAGTACTAAAGGAGCGACTGAAAGCGATCTTTTGGGGGTGTCTTCACTAAGAATCCGGCCAAGAAGATACCGATGGTTGTATCTTAGAGATACAAGGGTGGGTAGGCCAAATTTGCCGATAACATCTGGCAAGACCTTTGTGGATTCGGCGACCCACTGTGCTGATGCAATGGTGAATTCGACTACAATCTTCGACTGGAATTGGAATAAAGTTTCACATATTAGATTTAGTTTAGAATAGGTTTAGCTTTAGTTTTATATCAAGTATTTGATATAATAAATTTATAACATAGATTAGCATAGTTTAGGATTAGTTTTAAACTTATTCCAATTTCCAGCTAGATTGATAGTGGAGATTCACCCTTTCATCAATGCAGTGGTACAGGTAACTAAATTTGTGCGATTTTTCCTTCATTGTCCTTTCCTTGTTCCAATTACGATTCCAGTAATTCCCCTCCTTTTCCTATCCTTAATCCTAGGCACGAGAGATTTTGTTTGCTGTGTAGGAGTGGTGTTGGAGAAGGGCAAGAACCACCCCAATCCTTCGAGCTGAGCCGAGCTAGAGCAAGCGTGCCGCAGCGCTTTTCCAACACCCGAAGTTGCCCCTGTGGCTTAAATCCTGACACGCAACAGATACCTTAAAAAAGGTACGAAATTAAATACTAATGATCCCGAATACGTGAATGCTTTCGAGACTCTTAAATTAAACTTGATAACTTACCCAATTTTAAAATTTCCACAATACGAAAAACCTTTCCATTTATATACAGATGCTAGTAATTTCGCAATAGGAGCTGTTCTAACACAGGACAAACAACCAGTTTGCTATATTTCAAGGACTCTTAACGAGCATGAGAGGAATTATTCCGTTACGGATAAAGAATTCCTAGCAATTGTGTGGAGTGTATCGAAGTTAAGACCATATTTGTGGGGAAACAAATTCAAAATAACCACCGATCACCTCCCTATTAAATATCTGAGCAAAAAATATAATGGTGCAGAGTTTTCTCAGCGTAATCAACGGTGGTTACTCAAATTGCAAGAGTTCGACTATGACATTGAATATCTGAAAGGCCCAGAAAATAAAGTTGCTGATTTTCTTAGTAGAATCGAAGGTCAAAACACTGAAGTAAACCAAATTTCAGACAACGCAACAAATCATTCTGCAATTGAAGAACAATTAGATCATATACCCATCAAGGAAGGCATTGTTAATATATGTATACAAGCAACAAATTATTTTATGTTATGACAAAGAATCGAAAATAGAAACGCTTCATGGAAAAAGAATTGTGTATATTAGAGCATCCGACCCTATACAGTCTATAACAGACCAGTTGAAAGAAATCGCTCAAGGAATAATCGGCATATATTCTGAAGTTAGAGAGTCAGACTATAATAAAATTCAACAGATAATCATTAGTTTATATTCAGGAAATACTAAAATTAAATTCATTAAACTAACACGAAGAGTTAGAGACTTAAGGACGGAGGAAGAAGCTAGAAAGCAGATTTCCATGTATCATATAAGAGAAAGTCAACACTCAGGTATAATTGAAACTTATAACACTCTAAAACAACAAATTTATTTTCCCAAATTAACACGAATAATTTCACAAATTATTAATAACTGTGACACATGCCAAACAGCCAAGTATGAACGGAAACCTATTAAAGACAAATTTAAAATAACAGAAACACCCACTAAACCTAATGAAATAATCCACATAGACATTTATCACTTTCACAAACACATATTTCTAACCGTGATTGACAAACTCACTAAAAAAGGATATGTCTATAGATAAGAAAGCAAAAATCATATACATAAAACAGATGCTATCACAGAACTTACTTACTAGAGAAGGGACACCCACAAAAATTGTTACAGATAACGAGTTTAATACAATATACATTAGAGATTTTCTTAGGGAACGTCAGGTACAAGTGCATTTTACAAAACCTAATTCACATACAGGAAATGCAGATATAGAAAGATTACACAGCACAATAGCAGAAATTCTACTCTCCATGAAACAGGAAGAGTCAGTTAACGTGAAAATGTTTAAGGCTTTCCAAATTTATAATAAAAGACATCATTCAACAATTAAAATGTCTCCAGAACAAGCAAAAAATGCAGACATAGAAACACTAGTAAGAAAACTAAAGAATAAAAAAGAAAATATTATAAATAAGAAAAACCAGGCAAGAGAGGATTATGTAGAAACAATACAGGAAGGCTATATAAAAAATTATAAACATGTTAGACACAAGAACGAGACTAACTTTAGATATAAGAATCTTGATAGAGTACATACCACAAACATTAAACGACCAAGAAAATTCGCAGGTACTTCCGTTGATGCCCCTACTTCTACCTTTGATGCTGATGACCAACCTGGTACAAGCCACATTGGTAATAACGCCAATTGAAAGTAAGAACGGGTTCACAATAATTAACATGGGAGAAGGAGAAATTATCAACCAAACCCAGACTGTTATCCACATCGTCAACACAAATAATTTAATAGACACCCTTCAGGAAATAAAAAAATATGGAATTGTAAACCAAGATCAAGAATTAAAAAGAGAATGTTCTACAATATTTACAAAAATATTAAGTATCATGCCCCCCAAGACACGTACAAGACGAGGACTCATAAATATAATAGGAATGGGTCAGAAATGGTTATTTGGGACCATGGACGACGCAGATAGGGAAGAAATAGACGAACATTTAAAAGTGATAGGACTAACGACAAAAATGCTATTCAGGAACTTAATAAACAGATTAAAATTAATACACAACTAGAAGAAAATATGAAAAACATTAGGGACTTAGTTTTAAAGGACAGGCAAGAAATAGAAATGTATCAAAATGAGAGTCAAACGTTGCAAAAATCAATACTGAATCGATTACAACGAACCGAAGTATTAACTAGATTACTGATGTTTGAAAAGCTAATTGACAACCTACTAGATACTATAGCCGCTTCCAAAATGGGGATAACACATCCTAGCTTACTGACTAAAGATGAATTAGTTATGACAGACATGAATTTTAGCAAACTAAAAAATATTAAAACAGGAGTTATGAAATATACAAATGGAGCCATTATTATAGCCTTGAAAATACCTGAAGAAATAATAAAACTTCCTATTAAAATTATTTTATCTATAACAAATCACGAAAAAGAAGAAATCGATTTAGAACCATTTTTTGTAATTACATTTAAAGGAAAAGAGTACATATTTAATAATGAAAAAAATAATGTCAATGATTTAAGAGAAAGAAACGACTGTATTATTAAAAAGAATTGTCTAATGAAAATAAACAAAAATTTTGAAATCATTAACCTAAACCAGAGAACTTTTATTGTTAAAAATTCTGAAAATGCAACTGTACAAAATAATTGCGATGCCAGAGAACTAGCTTTAACAGGAAATTATATTGTTAATATCCAAAATTGTAATATTAAAATAAATGATGCTATTCTTAAAAATAAAGAAACAAATTATACCTTTCAACTGTATTATGAAGAAATAATTAAAGAAAATGTAACAATGAATACTGTATTTAAGAAATTTGAAAAATGGCAAGAAATTGAAAACAGAAATACAATAGAATTATTAAAATACAACAAAATAAAAACATATGTTATATCTGGTACATCCATTTTTATTATAATAATTGCAATAATTTTTATAGCATATATAGTTTGTAAGAAAGTCGGAGGAACAGGCAAAATAAAAATAAAAATTCAAAATTCAACAAATAAAGAAAGTGAAAAGATTAAAGATCATAGTAATTTCCAGGAGAAAATTGAATCTAAGGAAGGAGGAGTTAAGTATTGGTCCTAAACCATACTTATTTTCAAATTGCTGCCATCGTAAATTATGCATTTTATTGCTTCACAATAAATGACCTAGAATTTACGATTGCGGCAAACCAAAAGAAAACCAATGCATTCAATTGACCTGTTGGGAAACTAAAAGCAAACCACTTGAAAAAGTAAACACAAGCAATATTAATTGTGGGTCATAGTTTCTCACAATCATTATTGCTTGGGTATGCTATATGTTCTTTCTAGGAGGCGAATGTATTGGTTCGGTTAAGAATATAAAAAAAAAAAATAATAAAGTAAACAAAAGAATATCGATTCATATGAATATTCGATATCGATATTCTTCTGATAATTTCTGCCTCCTCCGACAACTAGATAGTTTAGTTTTAAAAATTAACTCGAGGAAGTAATACGGTGCAGCCCCGCATCGAGACAGCGGCCGTACCTTCTGAAGTAAAAAATTCTTATATCAATAAACGGGATAAAATAGAAAAAAAACAACAATATATCTTTTATTTTTTTGGAAAAAAAAAAAATCCCGCGAAACGAGAATTTTTCTCGCGTGGCGTTGCATTATCAGGAGACCTAAGGAAATCAATGATTAAAGCGCTTGAAACAGGATTGTCTAGCTACGAAATCCCTGAAAATTTTAATTTACCGCTCTCGTCAGTGCAGAACATAATAACAAAGTTTAAAAATTCTGGAAATGTGGATATATGCAACAGAACGGGACATCCACTAACAGCAAAACCTCGCGATTGCCAAATTTTTAAAGAAAATCGACGATATTTATCTGCTTCAATAACGGTTCAATGGAGAGCAAATTTAAAAATGTGTTTCAGTGGACAGTTGTAAGCAGATGATGAAAAAATTGGGATACAAATTTTATAAGGTTTATTTTAAAATATTTAAGTTTTGCATAAATTACGATAACTTAAATCATTAAAAACGCAGGCAAAAGAAATATCACTACTGACACCTAAGCAAAAGAAAAGGCGCATTCAGTGGACCAAACAACTTAAAAATTTGGACTTTTAGTCAATGGCGGTCCGTTAATTGGAGTGATCAGTACTGATTGGAAGTTTGTGTTGATGATGAACGAGGACCAGTGATAAAAAATGCTAAAGAAGCCTTTCACAACTCACAAGGACTGCCTTAAACAAACCGTAAAGCTCCCAGTATCTCTAATGGTATGTCATGATGTGGTATGAGTAATTTGCATTTTGTAATTGGGATAGCTAATGCTGTCAAGTACCGCAACATTTTGGAACAGGAGCTGCCTCCGTCAATACTACGTCTTCAATATAGCAATGCGGAGTATATTTTCCAACAGAATGGTGCTTCTTGTAATACGGCTAGGTCAACAATGGTATGGTTAACTGCTGAAGCAATTCTTTATTGGAATGGACTTCACACGATGAAGCAAAAATTGCGAAAGGAACCGCGTCGGACTCTTCAAGATTTAAGATCCACAATTACAAATAATTGGGAATCTTTTGGTGCCGAAGAGTGTCAACAATTAGTTGACACTATGCCAAGGTGCATTATAGAAGCAGTGATTAAGGCCAAAGGTCGCTTAACAATGTGGTAAAATCAACATAAAGAATCATAGACCAACTATTTTGCATCTAAGAAATGTGTATAAATCGTTATTTAGTTTTGTAAAGAGACTCCATATCAATGTTTTATTAAGCCACTTTCTTTTTTTGTCCACTTTTCTTATTTAAAATGAATAGGACTTTATATGTATATCAAAAAATAGTTTTTGTTTCGAAATAGGTTAAGAATGAACACATATTTGCATTCTATGCTCGGTAGACCAACTATTTTGAGTTTGGGCTCGTAGGTACCTACTTGATTTTTATTTGGTTTTATTGTTCAATCTCAAAACGGATTGGAACCCTTTACCCAATAAAAAAACCATATCTGGGTTTCCAAATTCAAAATCATTTATTTCTCCTATAACAACACTACATATTTTGAAAAACTGCAATTTAGAAATACCAGGTCTATTTTACTATGATAGAATGTCAAAAAATTTGAAAAAGTTTCCTTTTTTTGGAAGTTTTGAGCACAAATAGCTATATGATAGATACCCTTCAATCGAGCTGGTCGTTCTGAAGTTTTCATTATTTAATGAAAAAGTTTCTATTCCAACTTTTAAGATAAAATTTTGTATTTTCATTTCTTGTGTTATTCTCTTTGGGGTTTATTTCATTTCAGTTTTGTACTTTATTGCACTCTTGGAAGTGCAATAAAGTCCAAAATTAACATAAAGATACAACTAAAATCGAGTCAAAAATATGTATGTAAATAAATTATTTTTAATTCTTCAACCAAATGAAGTCAATTTAAATTTATCATTCTTAATTTCAATTCACGGTTGAAAGTGCAAAACAAGGTATAACTTCCCTACCTTGTAAAAGTCATCAGAAAAAATAATCATTTAATATTTGGTTGGTATAAGAAAAAAACTTCTTCAGGACGTTTGAAAATAACCAAAACAAGTGATTATAAAAAGAGCAAACACAGAACAAATACAGTTCTAGACCAAAGTGATATATAGGTAGGTACCTACCTAACTATTTCGACATAATAACATTGAAATCATAATACACACATTATATAGACTATTTATTCACAACAAACAATATATCAAAGTACCTAATTCCAAATTTCTCAAATCGTTATTTAAAAATTAAAAAAATTGACAATTTTAAAAATAGTAGGTATAAGTATACCTACCTACAGCTACGAGCTACGATGCTTCAAGAAAATCGCCCGAGCCGCTTAGGCTGTAGTCGAACAGACACAGAATTACAAGACCCACTTTTTTCGTCTTTGCTATCATCGTTAGGTAGGTATATCAACTTTGATCAAAATCCTAGTTCGATTTTTTACGAATGTGTAACTTACTTTATAGTACCCATAAGTTGCAAGCAAAAGTCGTAATGTTAAGACTGATTAAAATATCGACTTCGATTTTGTTTACAAATGCATAAAATGCCATATTATACCTACCTACCTATGTCACACGTATAATACAAATGTACATTCAGAGGCCAACAAGTCTACCATTTCATCACAAAAATTACAAAAATACCTATATGTACATATATGTATATTCTTCACCCTTAAATGCAAACAGAGAAATCCTTCAAACAAAACTCTTATTTGAAATCTTGCTTGATATATTCTTCTGACCTACAAAAATTCCTTACCAATGATCGAGAACGCGATGAATGAAAAAAAAAAATAGATAACCCCATCCTCCAAGTAAATACCTACATACGCACGCGTACAAAGCAAAAAAAAAACACAATAGTATACCTACCTAATAACACAAATAATCATATACAGATGTCTCATCTCCATACAAAAAAGTGTCCTAAGAAATTTTTTTAGCAGACAAACTTTAGCAGACAAAGATACAAAAATCAAGAGCGACAAGAGAACTACAATGACCACAATGTAGGAGAGCGAAAAATGTATCTTTGCATTGGGTAAGCGACTAAGCGACAAGCGTTCTCTTGTTCTCATCAAAATTTATAGCACAAGCAAATCGTACCAGACACAGCGCATCCCTTTCCCACCGGGGTTATATTATTTCTGTTCTACTTTTTCTTATTATATTTTGTCATTCGTAGAATTTCTGTGTGGATGGATGTTGTTTTTGTTTTTATATTTGCCTTTTCCTGTGTTCCTTTATTGGTTTTGGTGGCTGGTGCATGCCGCGGCGACTCCTTGGCTGGTGTTTTTGTTTTATTTTTATTTTGATTTCTTGTGAGGGTATTGCAGTTTTCGGTATGAATTTTCTTGTTTGGATTTTGGCAATATCTTTCTTTTCGTTTTCAAGTGTATCTGCTTTAGGTAGGCATAGAAAAATGGAAATGGATTTTGTAGGTATGTTATGTAAGTAGATTATGTTGATTTGCTTATGAAGAATTCCAATCATTATGCAGAATCCTCTATGATTGTTATATGTTAAAAATGCGGTCTTCACTTCTTGTTGACCCCAAACTTTTTTGGAAATTTGTTAATAGCAAGAAAAAATCTGACGGATATCCATCTACTATGAAGTACTTGGATGAAACCAACAACAACCCTCTTGTTATTTGCAATATGTTTTCTTCCTTCTTTAAACTTTCGTTTTGTGATGATGATTTTGAACCTTGTGAGAGTAATTTTACTCATTTGAATAGCTTTTCTCAAAGCTCAATGAGTGATATTGTTATCACAGTTGAAGATGTATTAGACCATCTTTCGGGGTTAGACCACGACACGTCCAGTGGACCTGATGGAATTCCGGCGTATATTTTAAAAAATTGTTGCAAACCTCTGGCAAGACCCCTAACGTTTTTATTTCAAAACTCCCTAAAACAAGCTGTTTTCCCTAAAATTTGGAAAAATTCATTCATTATACCTATTCACAAAAAAGGAAATCGCGGTGATATTTCTAATTATAGACCAATAGCCAAACTTTCTTGCTTACCGAAACTATTCGAAGCTATCATATTTAAGAGTTTTTATTTCAGCTGCAAACCTTTCCTTGCGAGCGAGCAACATGGGTTTATGAAAAAGAAATCTACTGTTACTAATCTCGTTGAATTCACGTCGTTTACAAATAAAACTATCGAGGATGGTCATCAAGTTGACTGCATTTATACAGATTTCAGTAAAGCCTTCGACAAGTTGTCTCATAGTCTAATTTTATATAAGCTTTCATCTCTTGGATTCTCTTCTGCATTCGTTCAATGGATCAGGTCTTATTTGAAGGGAAGGACATACCAAGTTCTTTTTAGAGGAATCGTTTCTGATCCAATTAATGCTGACTCTGGTGTTCCACAAGGTAGTCACCTTGGTCCACTTCTTTTCATAGTATCAATCAATGATGTTATTTCAATTGTAAAATCATGTAGGGTTCTTATCTACGCAGATGATATTAAATTATTTAAAATCATCAGAAGCCAATCCGATTGTGTTTCCCTTCAAAATGACATAAATATGTTTTCTGAATGGTGCTCAAATAACAACCTTTTTCTAAATGTTTCAAAGTGCCAATCAATGTCCTTCTTTAGAAGAAAAAACCCAATATGTTACAATTACAGCATTAATCAAGACATTCTAAGTAAGGTAGAAACAACATGCGACCTGGGCGTTCACTTCTCGCAAAATCTAGACTTTTCACTCCACATTGAGAAAATTGTCAGTAAAGCAAACTCAATGCTTGGATTTATTAAGCGTTGGAGTAAAGAATTTAATTGTAGTCTAATAACATCTTCGTTGTACAACACCTTTGTTCGTCCCCAACTAGAATATGCTAGTTCTGTATGGTCGCCACTTTACTCAATACACATTGATCGAATCGAATATGTCCAACGTAAATATGTACGCTTCGCATTAAGTCATCTTAATTGGAGTGACCCAAATCATCTTCCTCCATACAGCAGTCGCCTTCTTCTTTTAAACATGAATTCTCTAGAAAAACGCCGGAAAGTCAGCGATGTTATGTTTTTACACCAGCTCTTGGTTGGTTCCATAGATTCACCGGTTCTTCTAGAACAAATCCATTTTAAAACTAGAAGCCACAGTTCTCGGAACTCTGAAATTTTTCATATTGACTTCCACCGTACCAATTATGGTCTCAATGAGCCTTTGACACGTATGAAACATGAGGCTAATATAAATCATGATGTTTTTGATTTAAGTTACTCAAAGCTTACACTTAAGCACAGGTTGTATGGGCGTTCTCATTAAGTATTCGAAACTACTCGTAACGTTATTGTTTTTATAGCTAGTATTATTTGACTTGTAGTTATTTTTGTAGCTACAGATAGTAGATTAATAATTATTATTTCTTTGTTTGTCATATTTGTTCGTTTTTTAGTAGAGTGTTAGGCTATATGTATGTATATTTATTTACTAACAACTAACACCACGCTAAATGATGACTGTGACAAGCTGATGTTTCCAAGTATCTAAAGGTGAAAAAACCCGAAGAGAAAAGAAATATTGTTACAAATGCTTGCATTAAGCAGTACTGATGGCGATAAAAAAAAAAAAAAAAAAAAACTTCAGAATTATTGTGTAACGTACGCTCGTGATGTTGTTCGAGTTGAACCATCCATTCTTAAAGGTACCACCAAGTCACAGGACTTACAGGTATCCTGAAAAGTCATGGTATCAAAAATGGATGGCTGTCCAGGCTCTAACCGCACGGCATGCTAGCATATAGCCAATGGTTAGCTCGTCGGAGGGGAGGTTCTTGCTATTAGAGATCCTGGACGACCGTTACGTATTTTCATGCCGTCTTTTATACGTATTAATTAAAAGCGAAGCCTAATTGTCCCAACAGGAAACAACAACCAACCAAGATAGTGAGGAGAGAACCGATATTATATCTCTCTGAGGAGTATCCCACCCAACCTGGTTACCATGTCCTCATTTAGTATGATAACCCCAAAAGTAACCTGAAATTTATGATTACTCTAAGCTTTCATCTTCGTCTTATCCACTGTTGGCTATTCCTAACAGAGCCACATCCACTTATTAAAAAACTTAGTCCATAATCATTATTGTTATAAAATGATTATTAAAACGAATTCAGAAAAGTAAACGAAAAACATTAAAAATCAAAGATCACTATCAAATATAAAACTTTGGGAACTGAAAAGTGAATGTTCGAAATAAAAACCGAAGAAAAACCATTTCAATAAAAAAAAAAAGTCAAAATTTGTTTTAACCTTTCAAAGGCAGAAATTAAATCCATAAATTTTTATTGAAAAATAAAGCAAAACTTAAAATATAAAAGATATTGTGTTTTTTTTTTTTTCTAATATTCCTACTCGTATAATTTAATTTTACTTGATTCAAAGCTTCTTGAAAAGAATTTAGTATAAAAAAAATGTAAACTAAAAATCCCTTCAAAAAAGTTAGTTTAATAATATAAAATCAGTCTTTGAATCCTTTTAAATTTTCAAATAAAATACCGATAGCTGAGTTCAACTAAAACAAATTAACACTCAAAAATGTGTCTTAATCACAGAATAGACCACGAAACAAGAAAAATGTATTGTATGTTCGTTTATCTCTTCTTTTACTTTTGATGTTTTTTTTTCATAACTTGTTCTTTTTTTTTTCTTTTTAATATTAAATAACGACTGATTTTTTTTTTATAACGAAGCCTAAACTAACACTCAATTTATATTTTTAGTATCTTAAACTTTTCCATCTATTGATAATGCACATAATGATTCGAACAAGTAATGCAAAAATTCAAATATCAAAAAAAATAAACTAAAATTCGTTTCGTTCAAATTTCAATGTAATAAAAAAAATATAATGACTTACCAATCAGTAATTATTGTTTTATTTATCTTTAATTTCTGTTGTACCTTTATTCTTATTTTTTCGTACTCTTTAATTTGTCACATTCGATGTTTTTTTTTTGTGGTTATCTTCCTGATGATGTGCACAGCATCGAGGGAATACTTATAGATGTTTGATGATTGAACGATTGAAGCTAAACTACATGATTAAAAAAAAGAAAGGAAATTTGAACGACTTTGGAATGTACAGTGCAATAATAAAAAATATAATATAATCTGATTCAATAGAATAATACTTAAAATATACTTAATAAAAAAATAAGTTTTGTATTTAAAATACACAAATAATATTACTTAGCTTGAAAGTAAATTGATAGTAGGTACAGAAGAGATGATGGTCTGGATGCTGTGATGATCGTGTATCAGAGATGTATGTAGGTACTATAACTGCTGAGATGATCCGGCTGCTGGTGGGATTATGGAGATGATGATGTTTGGTTAGAATAGCGATGATTGTTTGTTTTTGGCATCAAAGTATGTTTGATGATATGTCCAGGATTGCGGCTTGTGGAGCATCTATGTCGTGGCTTGCTTTCTTGGGCAGATGATGGCGATGATGATGATGCTTAGGTTATGTGGCATTCCTTAAATTTTATTTTTGTTGGGGATTTAGGTACAGGCCTTTTAGTGTTTTGGTTAGGTTTAACTCTTTGGAGCGCCGGTCATTCTCGATGTATTTTGGGCGACGACTGTGTACTACACTATGGTTACGTGTCACGTGGTAGTTTTTAGTTTGTCACTCAAGATTTGGAAATCAGATATGATTACTTGGATGGATGTAGCATTCCAGATTTAAGACGTGCGTGGGCTTATGATTTCAAACATTAAATATATGTAATATGTAATATAATATTATTTAGGTTTGGCCACTTGTCGGGATTAAAAATATGATTAAAAATTTTTTTTTTTTTTTTAACATGAAATCTGAGCCCCTCAGCGTTCTAGAGCTTTTTGCCGGGCTGGTATATGGCTTTTCAGCGCTCGGGAGCTATAAAATACACACTACTTAGCACCTGGTCATGGTAACACAAATAATTATTTTATTTTATATCACTCACCTCTATATTGTTTTCAAGTTTTTTTTTTTTATGTTTGTTTAATTTAGAACCCACTATATTTTTAGTTTAGTTTATAAGTTTCCAATTTTTATCAATGCACTTAGTGTATTATTAATTTTAATAGTAGGTATATTCAGATGTTTTTGAATTTTTTGTTATTTAAACAAATTAACATAAAACAAAATTTACTTTATTTTACAGCTTGGGGCTCAGTTTTAAAACTTTAGTGATTGAAGAATAAATACCAAAAGAAGGAAATAATGCTAAGCAGGGATATTTATAGCTCTTTGAACCAAGCTCATAGAATTGCACACATACATTGACACGATGCTCTCATGGATAAGATAGTAGCTTCCGCTTCATAAATCCCTCAGTGGATTTTAACCAGACTAATTTTAAATTAAGTTTAAAAATCAAATTTATTTTTTTGTATAATAAGTGTATTAAATTCAAAATTTTCTGGTCAAAAGCCACCAAGATTCAGAAAATCGGAAGTCTTCCATGTCTTTTCTTTGAGTGTATTAGTTGGAATTTTCTAGCACCAATCTCCAAACGTCTCTCGAAAACCAGCTGTTTCCAAGAACCATATGATGGCCATGGTATAATCATATAGTCACCTCAGATGTTGTCGTTTTCTTCATTTGAACATTTTATCTTTTATTTTTGTACCTGCACCATCAAGTTGTTCCGTGGCACGACGAGTAGGTGTACCGAGCTCCACCATCTGTGCTGGTTCAAATCTCGCCACAATATTTATACCAAATTTTTTTTTTTTTTTACTTTGGCCTTAGACTAGATTTATTTTCCAATTTTTTTATTTTTAGTTTCTGCCAACAACATAAATCATCATTTTATTATTTTTTTTTTTTTTGTGTCTTATTTTTTTTCTGTCCATCTGAGCCTATCTTCTTGCATCGTATAGTAAAAGGTCCTTCGAAATGTTATCTTTTTACAGAACATAATCATCCACAGCCTCCTCATCTTCATGTCAGTATGCATCATTTTTGCCCCATTTTCTTATATCGTAATTTTTTATTAACTTAATATCTCTTCTTAACATCTCTTAAAAGTTTAACTAATTATACAAATAAAACTCAAGAGAAATTATATACCACAGCTTCTACAACTTTTTAGAAGTAAGTATAAAGTTTATGTCAACATCATTTAAAAAAAGCGAATCCAGTGATGTTTTACATAAAATAACTATTCAACAACTTATTTGTAAGCCTAACTGATGAAGAGAATGACGAAGAGACCAAAAAGGAGAAAAGGGGAAAAAGAGGAGAAAAACAAAGAGACATTGTTTTACCTTGCTATTGAACGATCTCGAGAAAGTAAAATTAAAACTTAAGAAAATTTTTAAAAGAAAGAAGAGCAATAGATATAAGAGAAAGTTAAAAAAAAAATCTGCACAGAAGTTTGATTCAAGCTATGATTTTGATTAGGTAAACGAGTGATAACAGATTGAGTAGGTACGAACGTGTGGGTACCTATAGACGATTTGAAATGTATCAATTACAGTGAAGGTGACAAGTAAGGTTTCCCCACAATTGATAAGATCTTTAAGGACAAGCACTTAAAATAAAGGTAAAATTTCTAGTTTTATTATATACAAAATGCTAAAAATGAAATTTGAGATTTAGATTAAGCTGTTTTTTTACATGCCAGCCGATGTTTAGCTACTTTTCTTTCAAACAATCGAAATCTATGCAAAATTATTCCGTCTTTCAAATAAAAATGCATTCGTGTGACTTTGTATTCTCCAGGAAGTACTCGTAGGTACATATTTATGTTTCTGTTTTGTTTATTTTATTTGGAGATATTATATAGACAGAATCGAAAGTGAAAATGATTTCCTCGTCTCAAGAAAGAAGAACGGCATTTGGAGGAAGGTTAGGTACTAGTTTTTAAGTTTCTTTACTTCTTTCTTAGCTTAGTACATGTATAGATCTGTGGTCACAAGAAAAACCCGCTAAAGTCTTTTTTACTAATTTTTGAGGAGAGCAGTTTAAAGTTTTTAACAAACGTATATAGGTATATTGGGCGATTGGAAACTCCATTCAAGTTGAATCAAAAATTTAAATAAAGATAATTTTACTCTTTCCTAGTTAAAAATTAAATTAAATTATCTGCAGTTTAGTTGTTTTTCCATTTTAAAGACATTTTTTGTTCTGGTCAGACTACGTTAGCTGATTTTCCTTGTCTATTCTGTTAAATTATCCAGTTCTTGTGTCAACTTTAGTTCTTATTCCTAACTTAATAAAGAAAAATATATTGTTTTTAGCAGAGAATGCGAACCAACTTTGAACGTTCAGATAGAATTAATGAAAATACAAAAAAAAAACAACAAACTTTTCATCATGCATTGTAAATTAATAAAAAACAAATCAAAAATTAAAAACCAAAATTAAAAAAGTGTTTTTTATCTTCATCGTCACTTCTTTAATTTGATTAAATGTTGATTTCGTTAGAACTAGTTTTGAGATTTTTATTAAAATAACTAAAATCTGGATTTATGTTTTGTAATAAACCCAAAAGATCTTTTTCTTATCTAGGCCTGCTGGGCTACTTTTATCTTAGATTAAAATCCATAGCAAGTTGCGCATGTGTCTAGTTTGGAAACTTTTAATTTTAAATTTAGTGTTCCGAATATTTTTGAATATTTGGTGAGGCTCACACTGCTCACAGGATTACAAACTTCATTTCTATACATGGAGTGATTTAAACTGCCATGAATATATTTTTTTGTATGTACCCTGACAAATCTCAAGTGGTTCGGTTGGACATGAAACTTTTACGGCTATTTCGTTTTAAATGAAACTTTCCGTTTCAGATAAAAACATATTGTAAAATGTGGTCTTCAAATTTGTATATGCATGCCATCATATTCCAAAGCGTATTTCACTCAGGTTTCACCGCGTCGCTTTCCTTCCATTGCGTTAGACAGAGTACTTCATTTGTTATTTCCTATAGTTTTTGAGCACTTCTTTATTATTAAAAAAGTAACAAATTCAAATAATATTTTTTTTTTATAATTTTCAATATTAAATTTTATTAATTTTCTTATAAACTGTAAGTTCAATCCCAAAAAAATTAAAAACTTTGTTTGTATATGTATGTTTTTCTACTTTATTTTATATTTTTCATGCTTAATAAAGTGCCCCTGAAGAAAACTGAAATTTCAGTCGAAACGTCGGGAAAACTAATGAAAGTCTTTCATTAATAAATTATTGAGACCAAATAAGCCGAATAAGAGAAATCTTGAAAAACTTTTTCAAATTATAACGAATTGGTCAAAAAAACTTCTAATTATTTTCAATGTTCCTTAATGTCTGACGATTGTGAATCGTAGTTTTTGAACGGAATATCCAAATTTTGCTCTTTTCACTTTTTGGGTTTGAAACATGAGAAGCAACAGTATTATTTAGTATAAAATCAGGGTCTTTTAGAGAATCATGGGAATTTTCCCATTCTGGCAAATTATCATAAGTTTTATTCCCTGATGCTGATATTATATTATTATTATTTTATGAAAACATTCACCGTTGAACTCATTTGAATTGTCTAAAATAATGGAAAACTAAAAACGTTTCCGTAGTTTTCGCATTTGTATGGTCATTAGTAGATATATTAACTTTTTTGTAAAACATATTTCCGGGAATTCAGGAAACGTTAACAAACTTGATTCAATGTTTTCTGTGCATTTAAAACATTAAAAAAATGATAAATATATATCGTTTAACCAATATCTTTATTGTATTCTGGTGTAAAAGATCTCGGTGTCAGTGCGATGCGACGTGACACCAAACATCTAAAATGTAGGAGTGTCTCAGTTTTGTAGATTCCGATTTAAGAGAAGCTTAATTGCTTTCAAAAAAAATCAAGTAAGTGCATAATATTAAATCTTATAAAAACAGACTTCTTTCAAAGGACATTCGGGCTACTCGTGAATTAAAATAAAAACGCTCTTATCGTCAGCTCTTGGTTTTTTTAAGCGTTCGAGCCAATGACAAAAGTCTTTGCGATAGATAAACTAATTAAGTTACAGTTACTAACTAAAAGTATTCATCTTTTATTCTATTTCGATAACTAAGTGCTATTATGCAGAATTTTAACATTTTCGATACATCCATTTCGTTAAGAAGATCCATGGTTTCGTTTTCTGTTAAGAAGTCAGTACTCCAGTTTTATGTCTTCTAGTTTTCCTTAGAACGGGAACGGGACACCTTTCCAATAAAATAAAAAACATCCCCACGTTCTGTGAGATTACACATCACACAAAGTAGCATCAATAAAGAAAACGTTGATCATAGATCATAGCTCTATAGTTCAAGAAGAGAACTTACTATTAGAGCTATTTAAATCTAATTGGAATGATGGTTATTGTTGGGATAAAAAAGAAATTTCATTCAACACATTTAACATAACAGAAATAATTACTAATAAAACTTAAAGAATATGACACCTCTAATGAAAAAACTCCACTTTTATGGCCCTCTGAAACGTAATTTCAAATATTCGTTCGCAATATTTAAACAAAGATTTATTTCCCAGTTTGGTTTGATAATACAAATGAATGTCATATGCAATGCACAAACTTGAAACCGTGATTCTGAAATGTCAAAATCATTAGTTGTGTTCAACCAGAAAGAGGCCAGTGTAGAGTAGTGTAGTGCAGTGCAAGTTCATGAAAACTGTCCGAGCAAACTTAAGCAAAACCGTCATACGTCAGATCTTTAAAACATGCATTTTTCTAAATTTAAATTCAAAAACACAACGCGCGGACAAAATTCAAATTAATTCCTTTGACAAATATAATCAAATAATGACATCAGCTGATTTTGACAGTATTTACCAACCTGTACTACCTCAAAAGGTAGTGCAAGTTATTCTGAACTAATGTACACTAGTTCAGGTCAATGAACGCTAATCAGTGTAAGTCAGTGGAGAAATTTTTTCAATGAACACCAAAAAGCTACACTTGTCTGCCCAGAGTAGTCCAGTGCAGCTGGTTGAACACAACTATTATCAACTAACTTTGAATCCGAAGTGCTTACACTACGTTGGAGGGGAATTTTCTACTCATTTTATAGTTATATTTACCCACTCATAGTTAGTTAGCTACGTAGTCACATAATTTGAATATTGAGTTATCAAAAATAAAAATGTGTACTTTTTTTTTTTAAATTAAAATAAGGTTTTCTTAAAATGTTGTTCTCACTATGAGAAAGAAGAAAAAAAAATGAAAAAACCAAATATAAAAAATAAAATTCTACTAGAGGTAAGAAAAATAACTATTAAAGATAAAATACAAAAAAGCATCATTTTCCTAATTTAATTATTTGAATTATTTTTACAAAATTGTAAAAGTCGTTTTCGAGAAATATATTATTTTTCTTTTTGGCCAAATGTGTATCACGTACGTCTGAATACCAAGGAGAGACAGGTGAAATTGCGAGACACACTTTCTTTTTCTTCGTCTTCTCTATACCATCCTATTAACAAAATTGATCAAAATCTCGAGCTCATTTTTTTCATAACCTGCCATATGTATATTACAAGTACCTGCATCGTAAGTTAAAACCGAATCGGCGGAGGGTCTATATCGTCTCGGCCGGCGGTAGGCGCAAATTTTCTAGTAGGTGCCTACAAATTTTCTTGTAGGTACATATCACATGGACATAATAGTTACAGGAAGGAATTATGTTAATAAGAACCTAGGAACATTTGTATACTCTGTATCTATTTATTAATGTCCAGCTTTTTACATTATCAAAAAAAAAAAGTTATTAATTATTTTTGTTTAATAATAATTTAAGTAAAAGTGTATCAAGGCAGGTCTACAGCCCTACTTAAGTATACAATTATTTAAAAGACCATCTAATATAAAAAGTTCTTAATTGATACATGATTGTATTCAAACTATTTGAATGCTTATCTTATCTTCCTATATACAGACATATTTATGTATATATACATATGTACATATGTACTGTACATAAGTAAAAAATTCCAAACTAATTTCGTTTCCTGCTAGGTATACCTACACATGTACTAAACAAGCTCTTGTCCAAAATCTTGAAATTTATAATAATAAACCCTAAAAATACCTAAGTATCTTCCTACCTACATTACCTACTATACAAATATAATATGTATATATAATATTCGTGGACTCTTACGAAATTGAAAAGGCGAATGTAACTACATAATTACCTACGCAACAAAAACGTGCCCTTTATTAAAATCAACTTCAGACGAATGAAAAAAATTAAATAAAGAAATTCCTTCTGTCATTTAAACTACGAGTACATAATGTACAAATACATAACTACCGACGATACAGTTTATTGAAAAAATCTTTCTAATTATCAACCAACTTAAATAATCGGTCAAACCCAAGAAGCACACATTTTATATTTATCGCAAACCTCAGACAACCCAAAAAAAAAAAATCAACTGTCTGCGGCTTGATCGTTACAAAAGGGTGAAGGGTGAACGAATATTGCAAATATAAAAAAAATTGTAGGAAAGGGTAAACAAAAGAGAAGCAACACATAATTGAGAGAAGAGAAATCCTATCCTACAAAATCCTGCGAAAAGAACTTTGATTCTCGTAGAAAAAATGCTTTTTAAAAAGCTTTATAGAATAAAGCTTTTTCAATTTCATAGGTCACTCTGCTCCATAGGCGTAAGACATCTGTATATGATTATTTGTGCTAATAAAATACTGAAAGCTAAAATAAGATTTTCTTCACAACTGAAAAAAATCATCAAACACCAGCTACCAGAACAAAACAACAAAAACATACACATAATAAAAGGTAGGTCAAGAACCTCAACAAAAAAATCTTCATAACCAAATTTACAAAAACAAAACTAAAGCAATCTCTCATCCCTCAAGTCTCACTTCTTACCAGACACCACGTATTGAATATCTATACACAAAGGTATAGAAAGATAAACAAAAATCATCCACACAAGAAAAAGTCCTTTTTTGATCCCCTTTATTTTATAACCGCCATTTATTTAAAATTTTGAATAGTTTTGCACTCTGAAATTGTCTGAAATAGTTGTCAGGCCGACGATAGATGTCCTCTTAAATTAAGGTTTCATCACAGATAATTATATACAGATGTCTCACCTCCATACAAAATTCTGTCATCGAAAATTTTCTCGAGCAGACAATCTCGAGCAGACAAAAGCTTTCTTAAGAAGTTTTATAAGAAGAAGAGAATCCTTTAGTCGTCGTAAGAAAGCTTTTCTGAATTAAAAAGAGAGCAATATACGACATACGAGTAATATTCTCTCTTCTGTTTAAGGACTTTTTTTATTATGCGCGAGAAAGATAAAACTGGCAGACAATGCGGCTACCTGTTTTTCATGTGGAATATTATGTAGATAAGAGTATCTACCAAAAAAAGCAATTTCCTATTGGGATATCTTTTTTCTTGTTCAGAAAAAAGGCAAAAGGTAAGGCATTAGGTAAATAGAACATATTCTATTAATATCTCCATCATTTGTGTAATATTAATTTATAATCTTTGTTTTTTTTTATTAATACTTTACACCTGTTCGTCATGTTGTTATTGTTTCTTTGTGTGTGTATATCCATGGAGTAGGTCGGTATTCTATGAAGAATGTGCATGTGTTTTTTTGTAAGTTTGACAACACAGAGCCCACACCGCGCACGGGTGAATGAATTTCAATTTTTGTACAGAACATTTTTATGAAATTTTCTAAAGTGTAATTCCACAGTCAAGAGTTTTTAGTTTTTCTTATAAAATCTACATGGACTTTCTTAGAACTAATAATATTATTACTAATTCATTTTTGCTGAAATGAAAAAAAAACACCACCTTTATGTATTTTGAAAATAGTCAGGGTCTTTTTTCTGTCACGAGTGAGACAAATAAAAGACAGGCGCAAAATTGTAAATATTTAAAACCTGCTCTAAATCAATTTTAGAATTGGAGTCGGCTCTAATTACTGTATAAAGTTTAAGTTAAGTTTTAATTGACTCTTTATTTCATTTTAAATACCATTATAACAATTTGTTTTGTATATAACAAAGTTTATCTAAAGTCATTTCGGTTTGGCCTATGGCCGTCTACCAGATTGACATTTTGAGATTTACAAACAAAATATTTATAGTGGCAGAAAAAAAAAATGCAAACAATTTGAGCAAATAACAATATTGGAGTTCTAAAAATCTTCATTTATTATACAATTTCTGTATCGAAGTGCAGCAACAACATACGAGTAGAGAGCATCCCATCCAGCAAACCCGTTTAGAATATCAAGCAACTCAGCTTCATTCAAACTTTGTTTTCCGAAATGTGTTATCCTAAACTCTTTCAAAATTGGGCAGATTGCAATGAAATGATTTATATCTTCACGTTCGTTTCGATTGCATATACTACAAAGTAGTGGCAGGTCCGGGCGGTGAGGTATAAAGTTGAGCGGAAGCAGCTCCCCTCGCGTTTTGAAGATAATACTAATCTTATGCGTTTGGTTGGAGTTAAGAAAGTATGTATTATCCCCATGGTCGAGAGTCAAGCGACTGTAGTAACATCTAAAAGATGATGTTCGTGCCTCAGATAAGTATCTGTCGTAGAGTGCATTTCCGAAACGTTCAAGAAAAGTGCTAAACTTTTTCTTCAACGTAACAGGATGTTCATTTTGAGCTACTACTAGACTTAAATTGCAAAAAGCCGCATGGTTTCTCCATTCTGTTGGCATATTTCCTGATGATCTAATTGTATTATTCAGTATGATTTTTGGCAGTCTTTCATCTGGCATTTCGGAGATTTTAACGATATAATTGAAATGCAAATTTAGAGTTTCCATAAACATTGGGGGGAGGCCTGTTTCGAGATGCAGCATGTAGTTGGGAGTATTATTTGGAAGGCGAAAGATTCTTTTGATGAAGTATCGGAGGCATTTTTCAACTGGTTCAAAAGAGTTGTATCCCCAAACCTGTGCACCATACAGAAGAATAGATGACGCTGTGGATCGAAAAAGTTTTTGTTTAGCACTGTGTTCAATACACCTACTTCTGAAACAGCGTTCCCACACTGCTGAAATTGCACGCTTTGCTTCTTTCATCTTTCCTTCAAGATGCTTTTTCATGTTGAGGTTCGAAGTAAATAAAACTCCAAGGTATTTATATTCTCGTACTATTTCCACTGTCTCTCCATCGAATGACCACTTTTCATTTCTCGCATATCTGCCACCGCCCCTCTGAATATCATAACCTTCGATTTCGATAAATTTACTCTCAGGTTCCAACATTTACAATAGTCCTTCAATCTGTTCATCATAAGTTGTAAACCGTCTACACTCTCCGAAAAGAAAATTATGTCATCTGCATACAAAAGAGCTGGTATTTTGACTCCTCCAAAAGTGATACCACCGCCTACAGCATCTGTTATGTCGTTTATAAATAAAACAAAGAGTAAAGCACTTAGGATATATCCTTCTTTAAGCCCCATTTCTGTCCTAAATTCATCGGAGATAGATTTTCCATCCCACACATAAGCTGTGTTGCCAGTGTACAGTGCTCTTAAAGAGTTTATCACTTTACTTGACAAACCAATCTTAGCTAACTTGTAGAATAGATATTCTCGGGCGATAGAGTCGAAGGCGGCGCGGAAATCCACGAAGAACACATAAAGTTTTTTCTTTTGCTGAATATAGTAATCGGCTATGTTGTATAGTGAGAAAATATGGTCAATTGTTGAGTAGTTCTTTCTGAAACCAGCCTGAAACTCTGACAAGATACCTTTTCTTCGAACCCATTCCGACAATCTGTTTTCAATAATCCCAGCAAAAAGCTTTGCGATGGTGTTTAAGAAAGAAATGCCTCTATAATTTGCCGCTTCTTCGAAGTTTCCTTTTTTAAAGAGTGGAAATATTATTGATTTCTTGAAATCTTCAGGAACGTCAGATTTTTCGAAGATTCGATTAAATTCGTCGGTTAGCCGAAGGATAAACCCATCAGTGGCATTTTTGTAGAACTCATTTGGAATGCGGTCATCTCCCGGTGCTTTGTTTGTTTTACAATTCGAAATAATATTTTTAACTTCAAGTATCGAGAATGGTGCATCAAGGAAGTCATCAATCAATTACTGTATATAAAGCGAGAACCGACTTTTTGCTAATTTTAAAGGACATAAACTATACTTTAACGTCAAAGAGGTCGTCTAACTTTAACAGCAGCAAATAGATAAAAGATAAACTAGTCTTTTAGAAGTGTACTTTATCCATTTTGACAATGATTATTGCATACCAAAACAAATGGAAGTAAAAATGTTTACTGTTGTTTCATTCGATTTTTTAAAAGATGTGCTTTGTAAATAGACTCAATTACTGAATATAAGAAATTCGAAACAATCGTGCAAAAGTGCTCTACGATCAGCAAATCTGTACATACAAGTGTGCATACATACGAGTATGTTACGATGTTACGAGTATAGCCAAAAGAATTTGCACCTAGGAAAAACAAAATTGGATTTGTATGCTGTTAATTAGCTATATATGTTTACTTCATTTCCGTCTAAAATAATGTAAATAATTCATAAACAATCAAATTCTGTACCGAGGTAGTATATAAAGTGTACTTTTTTCGGTGATTATTAGGTTTAAAGTTGGCTTTTTATTTTTTTTATTTGTGTTGTTGTGTTTGAGTTATGTATCTGTCAAATTAAGGGTTGTTCAACGTAAACTCGCTGAGGTTCTGTTGTAAAACCCACATTAGTTAGAAGAGTTATCTAAAGTGTTTAAAATTATGAAAAAGTTAGACAAAGCCTCCAAGCTAAGCGACTGCGTTAAGTAGAGCCGGTTTCATTGCTTAAATTAGAACTGTTCATAGCTTTTATAAGAAGAACGAATACAAAATAAATAAAAATAATTATTGTCTTCATTCAAGTTTCTAAGCAAGGAAAGAATTTTCTAAAGTTAAAATAAAATAACACAGAAAGGTTTTAATGTTATAATAAAGTGTTAATTATACCCACACTTTTATTTAAATATATCAAAATTTAATGTATCGTATTTAACAGAAAAATCACGGCATTTGTCTAACACAGAAATCTTGATAAAAAAATACGTAATTTGACTTTAGACTTTATATGTACCTATACATACATACAGACAAATCTAAGTAGGTTATCATTAAAACTCATCATTGAAAATTTAAACTTATTTTTTTTATTCACTTTTTAAACACCATCATCAATTATTATGTGTTTTCACAACATTAACATTAGTTTAACATTAATCTTTTTTTATGAACTATTTTATAGCGAAATACGAACTTTTAAATTTTTTTATATAGATACCGGAGAAACGTTCGAGGTGATTACAGTATTGCATATTATTGCACTTGCTAAATATCTGTTATATACGCGTCTAATCCGAAAATTTAAAATACTCGTAAGAATAACATACCAATAATTATTGAAATATAATAATTGATTTTATGTGGAAGGTATGCAGGCACAGAAGAAATAATTGTACAAATAAAATGAAAAAAAATAATGATAGCACCAAAATAATGATTGATTGTGCTTTTCAGAAGTTACAATTTTCAAAAACGAGTTTTATAGATACCTTTAACTAAACCCTAGATAAATATATATTTTTTTATGATTTTTTTCATATGGTTGAATTTTACATATTAGTCAAATACTCGTACTACTTGTAATCAAAAGTATTTGTTTTTTAATTGAGTAGGTGGTATAAGAGATCTATATTTCTGCAAATATTGGAATATAAATACTCCTGATTCTATGTAAATATTATATGCCTATTAGAGAAACATTAAGTGTAGACAGGTTTTTCAAAAATATATTGGTTGTTTTTAAGTTTTGTTGGTATGTACTATGTAGGTTTAAGTTTTGACAATATTTTTTTCGTCCTTAATTTCGGTGTACTTACATCCTTAACTTATATTTTTATATATATTTTGGGTTTTCAAGTTGTGTAATAATGAAATATTTATTATAATAATAAAATATAAAATCAGTTTTTAATTAAATTGAAGTTCAAGTGACCTTAACTCCAAAGTGCTTTCGCCCAGTTACGACAGTGGGCTCATCACTAAGATGTTAAAGGGTACGGCAGACAGCATCTGACTGATGAGCCCTCTGTCGTACCTGCGCTAAACGCACATATTATTAGTATTTCATATACCTTCGTTGATTAAAGTTTGTTTTTGTTTTAAGAACCACCTGATGGAATTATTAGCTGAAAGGTAATCGAATTTATCTTCAACAATGAAAAAATAAAAAAAAAATATGCCCAAAGCTTACAAACTGGCACATATATACAGATTTTCAAAAAAAAAATTAATGTCGGAATGGCGGTACAGACAATAAATGAATCAGTTGCTATTAGAAGAGAATTATTTCAGCTTTTACACAAATTTTCACAACATTTAGTTGAATGAATACCTATGCAAGCCCAACATACACTTTTATTAGATAAATAAATTGATTACCTATATGATTTATCAATAGGAAACAAACGTTCACACGTGATGGTAGAAACATAGGAGCAACATTTTAAACAACATTTTATTAAGGGCTTAGCATTTTATTAGGTAACAATTTGTTAAAATTTTAGTAATTTACTAACTCTTCGAAATTTTTAAACCTTTTTTGTTTTACTAACTAGTAATAGACTCATTCCCTTTTATCAAAAACGGTGCATTTGAACACATTTAAATCATGACAGTTCGTTAAAATTAACAAACCAAACTAAACTAAATCTGGGGAACAGACCTAATAGTTTGAAATGTCGGAAACTCAAAAGTCAAAAGGACAACCTTAAATTAATTTTGTTGTTTGTTTATTTTTGACAACTTTTTTCGAAATATTTTTTGTATTATTTCGCCACTTTGGATTGGACCACCAGTCTTCTTCCAAGAAAGTGTAATGTAAATAGTAGGTACCTGAAATTCGGGTGCAATCGGAAGCCTACGGCTTATAATTCGATCTTGGTTCTTTAAGTTTTTCAACTAAAACTGATCTTATATCTTGTCAAACCTATTTCTGGAGTAAAATTCTCCATAAAGCTGGGTCTTCAATCATATACATACATATGTATGTACGAGTATATCAAAATCTTCGTTTTCCGAAAACATTTTTTAATATTTTATTTACTTTTAAAAACAATTTACTCACGAATCGAAATAAAAAAAACACAATTTAACTCTTCTAAAATTGCCAAGAGATTTTGTTTGAAGAAAATGACAGATTTCATATTAATTTAGTAAATTACTAAAAGTTAAAGTAAACAGTTTGTTATTTTAACTTAAGTAAAATGTTTAGAGATAGTAAGATGATAAAATCCTTTAAAATTAGCGAAATCCTATTTTTTAACTTAGTAACTAACTAAAATGAACAAATTGGTTTGACAATAAGAATAAATGCCGTACGCACAGACTTGATATACAGTAAACTTCTTGGTAATTATTTTTCTCTCAAAAATTTGTAAATGGCAAGAACGTTAGAAAAACTTAAAACCTTAATATACAAATAAGAAGCTACAGAACTTAGTGAATGCTTGAAAAATTTAAGAATTAAACAGTATCTATGAAAAACTAAAAATGGATTGTAAAAATAATAAATGTAAAATGGGATGAAGGGTGGGTGAACTAAGCAAATGTGACGTTAACAATCAAACAGAGGCTAAAAAAAATGAACATGAAACCGAGCAAAAGGGCGGAAACCTATAATTCCTAAAATATTTAAGATAATTCAATGCAGTAAATTTTGTAAAATTTGTAGAAGTCTTTTTTATTAGATTGACCAAAAAAAATACTAAAGCGACCTTTTATTTTCGTCCTTTAGTGAAATGTTTTTTTTTTTAGGCAGTTTTGTTTGTTAAAAATATATTTAGCGCGTTTTGAAAGTAAGTTTCTTAAATTTTGATTCTCAAATTCCTGTAAAATTAAAAAAAAGAGAACATTTAAGTAAGGAAAAGTTCTTTTTATTGGAATTCATTAAAACTTTTTTAACAATGATAACAAAGAATACAATAGGTAAACTAAAGATCCTTTTATAAGGCTCAACAATTTAGCTCCTTTTGAAAAACAATTCTATCTATTTGATTTCATGTAGAGAAAAATAGAGCTGTTTTGAAAATTACAAGCATTGTATGAAAAATAGCACCCATTTGATTGTTAAAAAATAACAAATAGTCTCGTTTTTATACTTAACTCAACATTAAAATAGTAATAACTTCTGAACCAGCCCGTTTTGAAATACAATTTTTCCACCTATAACCGATGATTTGGCAGCATCACCTGGAGGAAGAGAGACGGATGTATAAGCCAAATTGTAGCTTCAATAATTTTGTATGTTAGGCATATTCTAGGCACTCATTGTAAAGCTTTTATAAGGATCGGACGTGTTTTAGCTGGAAACATAATAAAGTTATTATTAATCTTTATAGACGTAATAAAGTTGTTAATCATTATTTCGAATAAGGATTGGTTTTGTTTAAAGAATAAAGATTAGTTTTGCTTAAAGAATCAGAAGTGAGATTAGAACCCAGCTGAATTGACTTTAAATTCGAGTTTTATGGAAGTTCAGGTGAGTGCCTTCAAGGCATGGATTGCGAATTGTGCAAATTTTCGGGGCAAGGTATTTTATTAAAATTGTGAAATTGTTTTGTCAAAGTGTTATTTGTGTACGTGCATGCGATTTGTTAAAATAAGGAGATTTTGCCACAGGTATATTGTTGGGATTGGAGTTGATATTTTGTATTAAACATGAGTTGGGAGTCGCTCATTGTCGAACGGCACAGACCGTTATTTTCTTTGGCATAGCAACGCACAAAAAGTAGACAAGAGTTTTTATAAGCAGCGCATATAGCTTTGTTTCTCTCGAGTCTCGAAAATATATACATTGTAGCCACTCAATAATATGCATAAAGCGAGATAGAAAATGAGATGACAGTATGTGTATCGGAAGGGAATAATTTTCCACATGTTGCTATGGCGAATTCGAAAGCGTAAAATATACTTAATTTGCTGCGGTGGTTATAATACTTACAAAGAAGAGATATCAAATTGTTGGTTTGATTTGTAAACTTCGTGATTTTTATTTTTTTTGGCCAATGAATGTTTTGTTATTATGATTCGGTTTCGAATTTGTCTTTTCGGTTTACGAAAATACGAAGTTCTTAACTGTTTGCACTACGAGAGGATTGAATAATCCGAGAATACAATTATTCAGTCGCGAATTTGTCTTTTCGGTTTACGAAAATACGAAGTTCGTAACTGTTTGCACTACGAGAGGATTGAATAATCCGAGAATACAATGTTTGAAATAATAATTTAATATTATTCAGTCGCGAATTTGTCTTTGAAATAATAATTTAATATTATTCAGTCGCGAATTTGTCTTTTCGGTTTACGAAAATACGAAGTTCTAACTGTTTGCACTACGAGAGGATTGAATAATCCGAGAATACAATGTTTGAAATAATAATTTAATATTATTCAGTCGCGAATTTGTCTTTGAAATAATAATTTAATATTATTCAGTCGCGAATTTGTCTTTTCGGTTTACGAAAATACGAAGTTCTAACTGTTTGCACTACGAGAGGATTGAATAATCCGAGAATACAATGTTTGAAATAATAATTAAATATTATTCAGTCGCGAATTTGTCTCTTCGGTATACGAAGATACAAAGTTCGTGATTGTGCGTGTCAATATGAATGTGAATAGTCCAAGATTAGAAGGTTTGGGAGTCAAATATTTTGTAACTATGTATGTATATTATATATTTAATAACGAATATGGTTTTCGGTGTGCAAAGATAATAAGTTCGTATTTGTATTCGCTTTGAATAGTTTGAAAACAGAATATTGGTTTAATGAAGTTAATATTTTGTAATTATTGTTCAACAACTATGGATTTGTCTTTTCGGTTTACGAAAATACAACGACAGTAGTTTGTTTACATGGTTGAACAAATTTTATGAAACTATTCAAGATGAAGTGAAATTTTTTCAAAGAATAGGTATTTTGTTTTTTTTTTTTGTAAAATATAAAATTATATGCCAATGTGCCTCATAGGATGGTTTTAAGTCCAATACGTAGGTGATTTTGAAATATGTTTGGAATATTTTTCGCACATTTCTGTAAGTTGATATTTATTCAACCTAAATTATAATTCAAATATTTTCGGTAACTACATACGTATGTATATTATAATATCGTCGATATTACTTTTTAATGAAATTACATATATTTAAAATATTAAGCCACTTATCTTCAAAAGGCGACAGTTATTGCTGACATTGGGGTGCATCAATAAAACGGAAAGTTTTATACAAATAGGAAGGTTTTTGCGAGCATCTTGTTTTGCTTTAGATGATCGTCAGATTACTGAGTTTAATTATCTAAAATTGTGGTGATGCATTACAATGATGGCAATGACTGTAAAATCTGAATTTAAAAATGAAATTAATCACGATTAATTGTTTTGATTCTAGATGAAGGAAATGGACAATATGAATGTCAAGCAGCTCCAAGAAGAGCTAAGGAAGAGGGGTCTAACTATCTCTGGTACCAAAAGGGTTTTAATTAAAAGAATAATCAACCACGATAAAGAACAATGCGTTGTTGCTCATTCCAATGATGTTTTAGATCAACCGTCTGCAGTAGCTGACATCAACGAGGAAGATGTACAAAATATGACAATTAGTTCAGAGTCAGGCACGATAACAGATGAAGAACTCAGAGCCAGAGAGTGGTCTTTGATAAAACGTGAAAAGGAACTTCTTGAAAAGGAAAGAATCCTTTTCACAAAAGAACGTGAAGTTGCAGAGAAACTGAGGTATCTAGATTCAGCTCGACTACTTAGGAACACTGTTCCAGACATACCGAGGGTAAATTGTTCCATAAGAGAAATCGCGGATGCACTTCCAGTTTTTTCACCTGGGGAGATATCATCAATGTCAGCTGAGTGTTGGGTTACCCGAGTGGAGAACTTGACGAAAATATACGACTGGAACGAAAAGGCATTACTCTTGGCAGCTTCGTCAAAAATGCATGGTCCTGCAAGATACTGGTGGGACACAAGTCAAGAAGCTTCTACATCGTGGGCTCAGTTAGCATCAGGACTAAAAATAAATTTCCCACATCACTACAGCGAAGTAGAGATACATCAGCAGATGTCAAGAAAAACGAAAAAACCATCAGAGACGATTGAGAACTACTGTTTTGAAATGAACATGTTAGGAAAAAGAATTGAACTTTCTGACAAAACAATTATTCAATACATCCTTACCGGCTTAAACGACTCCCAAATGAGTTCAAATCTAGCGGCAGGGAGTTTTAAAGATATTGCAGAGTTAGTAGAAAGAATCAAATGGTATCAAGGTATTCGGACAAATTATCGGACGACGAACAACACATTCGCCCCAAGACCAATGTCAACTCGCATTTCGACAAATGAACATATTAAATGGCAACCTCAACGACAGGTATTCCCGAAAAACTCCGTCACCTGTTACAATTGTAACCAATCAGGACATTTTGCTAAGAACTGCCTACAATCCAGAAAGAGACAGTGGAACAACAACAGAGATAACAATCAACGTCCACCAGCCAAAACAGAAAAGATGCAAGAAAAAAATTATCGAGTTAACGTCATTCGTAACAAAGAACAGACGGATTGTTACCACAAGGATGTTTTCATACAGGGTAAGAAGTATGCAGCCTTGCTTGATTCAGGGAGCGAAAAAACAATTGTATCCAAAATGATAGCGTCAGAGTTAAACTGCACCATGAATGAATGCGAAGCTACTTTGTATGGGTTTGGAGGCGGACGTTGTCAAGCTATAGGAAGTATAATTTGTCAGATTCAGATAGATGAGGCTTTCTTTCCAGTTTGTGCAATTGTGGTAGAGGATAGCTGTTTATCAAGATCGGTTATAGTTGGTAAAGATGTCCTTAACAACCCAATGTGCGATATCCATAAGAAAGGAGACAACCTGTTAGTCCAAAGGATGAGCGTTAACTTTCAAGTAACTAAACCCATTTATATTAATGACATCGAAGTTGGTGAAGGTTTCGAAACAACTGGCCTACTTCGACTTCTTAATGACTACCGTCAATGCATCGCCATGAATCAACAGGAGTTGGGCCGAACGAAACTCATAGAAATGGAAATCGAGCTACTTAAACAAGATCCCGTCGTACATCATCCATATAAAGTGCCGTATGCCAAGAGGGAAGTTTTGTCTTCAATGATCTCAGAATTGATAGAGTGTGGAGTAGTTGTGGAATCGCAATCCGACTATGCATCACCTGTTATTTTAGTCAAAAAGAAGAACGGTGAAGACCGAATGTGTGTGGACTACCGCAAGCTGAATTCTATGACGAAGAAAATCCGGTATCCTATACCATTGGTTGAAGAACAACTCAACGATTTGGTGGGATATAAATATTATAGCGTTCTGGATTTGGCTTCCGGATATTATCAGATTCCGATCAAGAAGGAACATACTCATTACACGGCCTTCATAACTCCAGATGGCTTATATGAATTTACATGCATGCCTTTTGGCCTCGTCAACGCTCCCTCTGTATTTCAAAAACTCATGAACACCATAGTTCGGAAAATGAGACCAGATAGAATCGTATGCTACATGGACGACGTAGTGATTCCTTCCTTAACTATCGAAGACGGGATTAAAAAATTGGAAAAGTTTTTGCAAATACTTACGGAAGCTAACTTAACGCTCAATGTACGAAAGTGTGTATTCTTTAGAAAGGAAATAGAGTTCCTTGGCCATGTGGTCAAAGATGGTACAGTACAACCTGGGAAAACAAAAACATCGGCAGTAGAGAAATTTGAGATTCCAAAAAATGAACATGAGGTTCGTCAATTCATTGGACTGACCAGTTACTTCCGAAAATTTATTAAAAACTATTCGCTAATTGCTCTACCACTTACGAACCTAACTAAGAAAAATTGTTTGTTTGAATGGGGGCATAGGGAGCAAAACGCATTTGAGACTCTGAAGAAATGTCTAGTAAATGGGCCGCTACTTACGCTCTACAACCCAATCAATGATCATGAGCTTCATACCGACGCTAGTTCCCGTGGGATTGCTGGAGTTCTTATGCAGCGCGATGATAACTCACTACGCCCAGTAGCATACTATAGTAGGAAAACTACAAAAGATGAAAGCTTCTATCATAGTTACGAACTTGAGGCGTTAGCGGTTGTAGAATCTACATACCGATTCCGGCAGTATCTGTTGGGTAAACCCTTCAAAATTTTTACAGACTGCCAAGCGCTAAAAACAGCAATGAGTAAGAAAGAGTTAATCCCTAGAATTGCCCGATGGTGGTTAAAAATGCTTGAATACGATTACGAAATAAATCATCGGCCGGGAAAACTTATGACTCATGTGGATGCCTTGTCTAGACATCCTAATGACGATGCACAGGAACCAAATGTTGCAGAAATGAGCGTACTAAAAGTTGACATAGAAGATCTCGATTGGTTATACTCATTACAACTTCAAGACGAACATATATCCACTATTACACGATGCCTCGGCAAACCTCCGAGCAACAGTGAAGAAAAACAAATGCATTTGGATTATGAGTTAAAGGCTGGACGCGTATATAGACGGGTAGACAAAGAACTTAAATTATATGTACCAAAAGGTGTTCGAAATCGGGTGCTAAGGAACAGTCATGATCTTATGGGGCATTTTTCGGAAAAGAAAACAATTGAACATCTAAAATGTCGATATTGGTTTCCAAGGATGACCCAAGTGGTAAAGAAATATCTTCAGTCATGTGTGGAATGCGTATACAATAAGAAAGAAACTCAACCGCGGGGTGAACTTCATCTAATACCCAAGAAAGACGTTCCCTTTGACACAATACACTTGGATCATTTGGGGCCATTCATCAAATCAACAAAAGGAAATCTCTACCTCATAGTTTTGGTAGATGCATTCACCAAGTACACTATTATGAAAGCTGTTCCCAGTACGCAAACCAAACCAGTGTTAAATTTCTTGGCAGATGTATTTTACTCGTTTGGAGCCCCACGTCGAATTATTTCTGACAGAGGAACTGCTTTCACATCCAGACTCTTTAAGGATTTTATAAAAAGTTTTGGTATAATCCATGTCCAAAATGCAACCAGAACCCCCAGAGCAAATGGACAGGTGGAAAGGTATAACCGCACCATATTACAAGCTTTATTAACAACCGTAGAAGATGAAAATCGATGGGACCACAAAGTGAAACCTGTCCAATGGGCTATAAACAACACCTTCAACGAAGCAATTGCAAAAACCTCTCAACAAATGATGATGGGCTATGTACCCCGAGATCCATGGCCGGATGTACTGGCGCAAGAGGTGGATTTGAATCCAAAACAGAGAAATTTAAACGAAATTCGATCAGACGGGTTGGATAACATCACGAAATTACAGTCGAAGCAAAAGACCCGACATGATTCTAGGAACGGTAAAGCCAGGCAGTATATTGTAGGAGACTTGATAATGACAAAAAACGATGCTGTGAATTCAACCGGCACTTCGCGCAAGCTAGAATCAAAGTACAAAGGACCATACGTCGTGGTCGCTAAGTTGCCTCATGACAGGTATCAAGTTTCTGATATGCCTTTTGCCCAAAGAACGCAGAAACCATATTCCTCGGTATTGTCAGCTGATAGGATGAAACGATGGATTAAATTTGATGAAGAACTCGACGAGGGCGTCAATGTGGTCAGGATGGACGAGTCTATAACCGATGATTTGGCAGCATCACCTGGAGGAAGAGAGACGGATGTATAAGCCAAATTGTAGCTTCAATAATTTTGTATGTTAGGCATATTCTAGGCACTCATTGTAAAGCTTTTATAAGGATCGGACGTGTTTTAGCTGGAAACATAATAAAGTTATTATTAATCTTTATAGACGTAATAAAGTTGTTAATCATTATTTCGAATAAGGATTGGTTTTGTTTAAAGAATAAAGATTAGTTTTGCTTAAACACCATTCTATAGCTCTCTTTGATACGCAAATTTTGGTATACCACACTCCATATTTTGAAAAAAGTGCCTTTAGCACCGTTTTGATTGTTAACGTCACACATACGCAATTAACAGTATAAATGCTTTAGACATTTTATATGGAATAGGCTAAGAGCAGAAAAGCTAAAAAATGCTCCTTTTTGCTTTATTAACACTATCATTATTTTTTCACTTACAAAAAAAAAAAAAAACAGAAAAACCGTTCTTATGTACCTACCTTCGTATGTACATATTCGTACATACTACGTTTTCTTATTTATACTGAAATGAAATAATTTTGAAATTTGTACTAGGTAATAAATTGTTTCATTTGACAATTCGTAACATTTATAAATTAACTTCTGCTACAGTAAAGGTGTTTTGACGATGCAAACAATTTTAAAAATCAAAATGAATTAATTAAAACAATAAAATTTACTATTGTGAACTACCTATTTAAATTTGGTCTAAAATTTGAATTTCCCGCCAATCCGGCCATATTAAATTGTAAAAATGAATAACAAGAAGAAGAATATAGTATACATAATAATTGTATGTACTATACGTATGTATGTACAATGTATATTCTCGTACCTACAGTTATTCTTCTGGTTGCGTTTTTTCATACAAACATACCTACCTACAACCTATCACAACCATACAGTCTCTTAATTAAGTAGGGAGGTGGTATAAAATAAATAAGTACCTAACCCGTAAAAAAATCTGTATCCACAATTTCTTAGGACATTATTTTCTTTTTCTTTGTCGCCCTACTTCAAATTGAAGTTTTAATTTAACTATTTTTTTCAGATTTTTTTTTATTTTTATCAAACCCAAAAAAAATCAACCACGTTATTTTCGCCATCATCAAAAGACCGCACCAAATCAAATAAGACCAACCTTCCTGCCTGCAGGTGTCATCATAACCTCATGAACCTGAATGCAAAATACGTACATATATGTATCTATGTATGTAGCAACTAGGACTAGGAGTAACAAGCAATACTGTGTCTGTTTTTGGATCTGATAGACAAAATTGAGCAACGAAATTAGAATAATTTGTATGGGAATTGTAAGGAACAAATACCTACCTAAAAGATAGAGAATAATTTTCACAAATCCATCCAAAGGCTTTGAAATACCTACCTACATAAGTTCCTAATTTGCTTCTAAATGCAACAAAATATCTAAGTAAGTGTCCTTTGTATGAACATCTCTCAACATGTCTCAACATTTTTAAGGATATCATCATTTTTTCCTCCTGGTGGAAGTTGTGCATTATACGCCGAATAGCTGCGATGTCAAATTCGTCTAGTCCAGTTTTCCACTTCGTATGCTGCACTTTTTTATTTGGTGACTGTACAACTCCTGTCTCTTCGTATTCCTTAATAATCCTTCTGATTGAACGTTTAGAAATTCCAGTAGTTTCCACTGTTTGCGTTGTTGCGTAACAGGATTTTCAAGAAACGAATTCTTTGCTTCTTCCAGTTTGTCATTATATATCTTAACAACTATCTTACGCGCCTGGCTTCCAATAGGTTTTCCTTTTCTGAATGGATCCATTACAATTTCTTTTAAATGTATTTCAATGTATTATTCTTGGTTGTTTTTTTTAAACTGAATTGCAAACCAAAGCAAATATCATTTAAATACGTTAATTCCCTCTGATGCAAAAATTTTTCAAACTCGTAAACACTAATCTAACTACTTAACACTAATCTACAATTAATCCCAACCCCACAGGTCAAAAAAAAAAAATATATCAAATATACACTAACGCCATAAAATAAATATAAACACAACGCCCCCGGAACCTTTCTGTTACTAAGCCACAAATCATAAAACATAGAAATAAACAATAATCCCTAAGCTTTTTGTCATTAATCCTATGTCGCAGCTCGCAGGTAGTTTTTTTTGTCTGACCCAATTGCATTTTGCAATAGACTTATTTTTTTATTATAGGTGCACTGAAATTTGTCCCAGTAATAAAAACAAAAATTATTAATTTTATTTTTTCGAAGTAAAGTTTACACCTAAAAATCTTTTCCTTTTATCTCACCAGAGATGAAATAGTTTTTTAGACATCAAGCTATGAAAGAAAAGTAAACCATGATCATATCTTATTCAAAGAAAGTCCATCACTGGAAATTCATTTCTATTTTACTCTGAGCGAAGCTATAAACAAAACTCACCCTCCTAAGTGCTTCAGTATGATCGCAGCAGCGTCATTGACAACAACGCCGGCATGCACATCTTTTTTTTCTTTTTTTCAGTGATTTTTTTGTCTCTTTAAGAATTAAAGAGTAGAGCAAAGAAATTTAAAGAGACCTGCGCAGTAGAATTGCCAACTGAATTGGTTCAAGCTAGCTAGAACCAATTCAGTTGGCCAACGGCCGGTTGCGCAGAGAGAGAATTTAAGAGAATAAAAATGGTGCACAAGCTATTTAATGAGTAAACATTTTTCCTTAAATCTTACAGTGCCTAACTCAACTTTGCTTTGACAAATAGTTTAGGGATTATTGTTTATTTCTATGTTTTATGGTTTGTGGCTTAGCAACAGAAAGGTTCCGGGGGCGTTATGTTTATATTTATTCTATGGTGTTAGTGTTTATTTGATATATGTATTTATAATTTTTTGATCTGTGGGGTTTTGGGATTAATTGTAGATTAGTGTTAATTATTTAGATTAGTGTTTACAAGTTTGAATAATTTTTACCTACGAGTTTTTAAGAATTTATTTTACCTTAAAATAATTATTATAAATTTGTACTTCAGAGATAAGTATGAAACATAATAATAAAATAAAAATAATATAAATAAGAATAATATAATTTAAATAATAAATGTTTATTTACATATATGTACTTAGTTTTAAGAACTAATGTCGCTTTCATAGTCGGTTGAAGAATCGTCACCTGGATTAATTATAATTGAATCCGAAATCGTGTCCCACGTCAGGTCGTGAGAAAAGTATTCTTCCTCAGTTCTTATGGCTTTTTCACACACTTTTCGCCAGTCTTCAGCCGTTATTTTTAAAAATTCCTCCTGTGCTAATTTTTGAACATCCAATAAATTGAATGTTGTGTTTCGTGAACCTACTCTTGCCTTGACAGTTGTCCAAATATTTCCAATGGGATTGAGATCTGGTTGATAGTGTGGTAAACATAGAACCTCATGTCCCATGCCGTGAATGATATCGTCAATCTTATGCTTTGGGTTGTGTGTAGCTCGGTGTCCTTTTATTAGCTCATACAGTTCAAGTTTCAACATCTGTATAGTATGCGGAATATTCGTTTCGTTTAGCCATTGTATCATCTCGGATTTCTTGCTAGCAGAAGCAGCTAATTCATTGAGTTTGAGAGCACTTTTTAGCTCCTTAATAGTGCTAAACATACTGTTTTGTCAGCTGAAAGCTTTAATATACACTCTAAAACTTCCACAGAGCCGCGTGCTTTTACGTGGAGTTATAAACTTTATTTTCTATTAGTATTAGTAAATACAAATCATACTATTGAACACGAAGAGAAATTATTATTTGTATTGGTAAATCATCTTAGCATCAAAATGTATTTAAATAGAATAATGAGTAAGGGTAATAATTAAAAGCCATAATACGTTCAATGCGGGGTGATTTCTAAGTGCGACTTCATTTTTATCAGAAATGTTGACATTGTACTTCGAAATATTACAACGCCCTTCTAAAATAATTTGTTTTAAGTGGATAGTAATTTTTTTTTTATTTTAATTTTGAACTTGAGAGAAAAATATTTATTTGGCTCGTGCACTTTTTTGGATAAAGCTTCTGTGTTTTTCATGATTCTTTTCAAAATGCAGTCATCACATCACTGTGAATAGTTTTCTTTGTCTGTTATTTAAAAATTCTTAAATACGAGTATTCGCCATTTTCTTAAACATCCATGATATAGCTTGCAGCTCTTAAATAACACTTCAAAAAATTTTTTTTGCTGTTAAAGAGCTATTTTAAAGAGTTAAGTATCAAAATGCTAATATGCTTTCCGACAGCTGATAAAAACATTATTATGGAGCATATTTATCGAGCAGAAAGCTTTTAAACGTAACGAAGCTAAAGATTGTTAAGAAATTCTATTACAGAGCTAAATTTTTATATTCGTTTACCAAGAGCTGCAATCTGTTTTGAAATAGAGCTAGAGCCTTGCATTTAACTCTCTCAGAGCAATTTAAGAACATTTAAATAACATTTAGCTCCAACGATGTTACTTGGGATCAGTCCAAGCCCGTGGCCTTGTATGTGAGCTATGAATTGAATATAGGTTTCGTCCAAATAAATGATATCATATCCTTTTGTTCTGTATTCCCGGATTTTTCCCAGATACTTCACTCGCATGAGTTTAATATCATTTCTTTCGCAGAGAAGTTTCCGGTTGTTTTGAGTTTTTTTGTAGCTAAATCCGTAGTCCAGTTTTCCATTTCGTATGCTGCACTTTTTTATTTGGTGACTGAACAACTCCTCTCTCTTCGTATTCCTTAATAATCCTTCTGTATGAACGTTCAGAAATTCCAGTAGTTTCCACTGTTTGCGTTGTTGCGTAACTCACAGGATTTTCAAGAAACGAATTCTTTGCTTCTTCCAGTTTGTCATTATATATCTTAACAACTATCTTACGCGCCTGGCTTCCAATAGGTTTTCCTATTCTAAATGGATCCATTAAAATTTCTTTTAAATGTATTTCAATGTATTATTCTTGGTTGTTTTTTTTTTAAACTGAATGGCAAACCAAAGCAAATATCATCTAAATACGTTAATTCCCTCAGATGCAAAAATTCATTCTTAAAAACTCGTAGGCAAAAATTGTTCAAGCTCGTACACAAATCTAACTAATTAAAACTAATCTACAATTAATCCCAACCCCACAGGTCAAAAAAAAATATATCAAATATACATTAACGCCATAAAATAAATATAAACACAACGCCCCCGGAACCTTTCTGTTACTAAGCCACAAATCATAAAACATAGAAATAAACAATAATCCCTAAGCTTTTTGTCATTAATCCTATGTCGCAGCTCGCAGGTAGTTTTTTTTTTGTCTGACCCAATTGCATTTTGCAATAGACTTATTTTTTTATTATAGGTGCACTGAAATTTGTCCCAGTAATAAAAACAAAAATTATTAATTTCATTTTTTCGAAGTAAAGTTTACACCTAAAAATCTTTTCCTTTTATCTCACCAGAGATGAAATAGTTTTTTAGACATCAAGCTATGAAAGAAAAGTAAACCATGATCATATCTTATTCAAAGAAAGTCCATCACTGGAAATTCATTTCTATTTTACTCTGAGCGAAGGTATAAACAAAACTCACCCTCCTGTCCTAAGTGCTTCAGTATGATCGCAGCAGCGTCATTGACAACAACGCCGGCATGTACATCTTTTTTTCAGTGAGGGTGAGTTTTGTTTATAGCTTCGCTCAGAGTAAAATAGAAATGAATTTCCAGTGATGGACTTTCTTTGAATAAGATATGATCATGGTTTACTTTTCTTTCATAGCTTGATGTCTAAAAAACTATTTCATCTCTGGTGAGATAAAAGGAAAAGATTTTTAGGTGTAAACTTTACTTCGAAAAAATAAAATTAATAATTTTTGTTTTTATTACTGGGACAAATTTCAGTGCACCTATAATAAAAAAATAAGTCTATTGCAAAATGCAATTGGGTCAGACAAAAAAAAACTACCTGCGAGCTGCGACATAGGATTAATGACAAAAAGCTTAGGGATTATTGTTTATTTCTATGTTTTATGATTTGTGGCTTAGTAACAGAAAGGTTCCGGGGGCGTTGTGTTTATATTTATTTTATGGCGTTAGTGTATATTTGATATATTTTTTTTTTGACCTGTGGGGTTGGGATTAATTGTAGATTAGTGTTAATTAGGTAGATTCGTGTTTACGAGTTTGAACAATTTTTGCATCAAAGGGAATTAACGTATTTAAATGATATTTGCTTTGGTTTGCAATTCAGTTTAAAAAAAACAACCAAGAATAATACATTGAAATACATTTAAAAGAAATTGTAATGGATCCATTCAGAAAAGGAAAACCTATTGGAAGCCAGGCGCGTAAGATAGTTGTTAAGATATATAATGACAAACTGGAAGAAGCAAAGAATTCGTTTCTTGAAAATCCTGTGAGTTACGCAACAACGCAAGCAGTGGAAACTACTGGAATTTCTAAACGTTCAATCAGAAGGATTATTAAGGAATACGAAGAGACAGGAGTTGTACAGTCACCAAATAAAAAAGTGCAGCATACGAAGTGGAAAACTGGACTAGACGAATTTGACATCGCAGCTATTCGGCGTATAATGCACAACTTCCACCAGGAGGAAAAAATGATGATATCCTTAAAAATGTTGAGACAACGAGTAGAGGAAGATCTGGAGTTTAACTTAAGTATTACGTCTCTCAACAGGATTCTAAGAAGAAACGGATTTAGCTACAAAAAAACTCAAAACAACCGGAAACTTCTCTGTGAAAGAAATGATATTAAACTCATGCGAGTGAAGTATCTGAGAAAAATCCGGGAATACAGAACAAGAGGATATGATATCATTTATTTGGACGAAAGCTATATTCATAGCTCACATACAAGGCCACAGGCTTGGACTGATGACAGTAGCAGTGGGTTGAAGACGCCAATTTCAAAGGGAAAGAGGCTGATAATGGCGCATGCAGGTGGTGACAAAGGTTTCGTGAAAAACTCCTTACTTTTATTCAAATCTGGAACGAAAACGGGAGACTATCACGACGACATGAACTTCGAAAATTTCTGCAAATGGATCCAAGAACAAGTTTTGAATAACTTGGAGGAACCTTCAGTTATTGTAATGGACAACGCCTCGTACCACAATAAATTAGAAGAAATCTTCTGCTAGCAAGAAATCCGAGATGATACAATGGCTAAACGAAAAGAATATTCCGCATACTATACAGATGTTGAAACTTGAACTGTATGAGCTAATGAAAGGACACCGAGCTACACACAACCCAAAGCATAAGATTGACGATATCATTCACGGCATGGGACATGAGATTCTACGTTTACCACCCTATCATCCAGATCTCAATCCCATTGAAAATATTTGGGCAACTGTCAAGGCAAGTTGGTTCACGAAACACAACATTCAATTTATTGGATGTTCAAAAATTAGCAGAGGAGGAATTTTCAAAAATAACGGCTGAAGACTGGCGAAAAGTGTGTGAAAAAGCCATAAGAACTGAGGAAGAATACTTTTCTCACGACCTAACGTGGGACACAATTTCGGATTCTATTATAATTAATCCAGGTGACGATTCTTCAACCGACTGTGAAAGCGACATTAGTTCTTAAAACTAAGTACATATATGTAAATAAACATTTATTATTTAAATTATATTATTCTTATTTATATTATTTTTATTTTATTATTATGTTTCATACTTATCTCTGAAGTACAAATTTATAATAATTATTTTAAGGTAAAATAAATTCTTAAAAACTCATAAGTAAAAATTATTCAAACTTGTAAACACTAATCTAAATAATTAACACTAATCTACAATTAATCCCAAAACCCCACAGATCAAAAAATTATAAATACATATATCAAATAAACACTAACACCATAGAATAAATATAAACATAACGCCCCCGGAACCTTTCTGTTGCTAAGCCACAAACCATAAAACATAGAAATAAACAATAATCCCTAAACTATTTGTCAAAGCAAAGTTGAGTTAGGCACTGTAAGATTTAAGGAAAAATGTTTACTCATTAAATAGCTTGTGCACCATTTTTGTTCTCTTAAATCCTCTCTCTGCGCAACCGGCCGTTGGCCAACTGAATTGGTTCAAGCTATACCATTATCATTCTCAATTGCAAGCAAAGAGCTTTTTCAGTGGTTTTTATCAAGGAGCTTTTGGGATTTGAAGCTTTTGAGAACACATTTTAAGAAGATGAGTATGTTGAGTGTTGACGTATTGCTTTGTGGGAAAAGGTAAATTGAATATTGTTTTCAGTCGTTTTGAATCGGCAGACGGTAGCCCTACGCGTTTTTTACTTTCATTTGCGGCGATTTATAATTTAAACTACGGAATCCCTGTGAGAGCTTTAAAAGGCGACACACTTATGCATGGCAATGCAATCAGAATGAGAGACAAACGTCCTATCACAAATAATCATATACAGATGTCTCATCTCCATACAAAAAAATGTCCTAAGATATTTTTTTAGCAGACAAACTTTAGCAGACAAAGATACAAAAATCAAGAGCGACAAGAGAACTACAATGACCACAATGTAGGAGAGCGAAAAATGTATCTTTGCATTGGGTAAGCGACTAAGCGACAAGCGTTCTCTTGTTCTCATCAAAATTTATAGCACAAACAAATCGTACCAGACACAGCGCATCCCTTTCCCACCGGGGTTATATTGTTTCTGTTCTACTTTTTCTTATTATATTTTGTCATTCGTAGAATTTCTGTGTGGATGGATGTTGGATGTTGTTTTTGTTTTTATATTTGCATTTTCCTGTGTTCCTTTATTGGTTTTGGTGGCTGGTGTATGCCACGGCGACTCCTTGGCTGGTGTTTTTTTTTTTTTGTTTTTATTTTGATTTCTTGTGAGGGTATTGCACTTTTTGGTAGGAATTTTCTTGTTTGGATTTTGGCAATATCTTTTCGTTTTCAAGTGTATCTACTTTGGGTAGGTATAGAAAAATGGAAATGGATTTTGTATGTTATGTAAGTAGGTTATGTTGATTTGCTTATAACTTGAGAATTATTGATTATATCAAAATGCATTCGTGTGACTTTGTATTCTCCAGGAAGTACTCGTAGGTACAATTTATGTTTGTTTTGTTTATTTTTTTTTTGGAGATATTATGTAGACAGAATCGAAAGTGAAAATTATTTCCTCGTCTCAAGAAAGAAGAACGGCATTAGCAGGAAGGTTAGGTATTAGTTTTTAAGTTTTTTTACTTCTTTTTTTTAGCTTAGTACATGTATAGATCTGTGGTCACAAGGAAAAGCCGCTAAAGTCTTTTTTACTAATTTTTCAGGAGAGCAGTTTAATGTTTTTAACAAACGCGTGAAATTACAAATGACTATATTGGGCGATTAGAAACTTCGTTCAGGTTGAAACAAAATTTAAATAAAGATAATTTTACTCTTTCTTAGTTAAAAATTAAATTAAATTATCTGCAGTTTATGTGTTTTTCCATTTTAAAGAAATTTTTTGTTCTGGTCAGACTACGTTAGCTGATTTTCCTTGTCTATTCTGTTAAATTATCCAGTTCTTGTGTCAACTTTAGTTCTTATTCCTAACTTAATAAAGAAAAATATATTGTTTTTAGTAGAGAATGCGAACCAACTTTGAACGTTCAGATAGAATTAATGAAAATACAAAAAAAAAACAACAAACTTTTCATCATGCATTGTAAATTAATAAAAAACAAATCAAAAATTAAAAACCAAAATTAAAAAAGTGTTTTTTATCTTCATCGTCACTTCTTTAATTTGATTAAATGTTGATTTCGTTAGAACTAGTTTTGAGATTTTTATTAAAATAACTAAAATCTGGATTTATGTTTTGTAATAAACCCAAAAGATCTTTTTCTTATCTAGGCCTGCTGGGCTACTTTTATCTTAGATTAAAATCCATAGCAAGTTGCGCATGTGTCTAGTTTGGAAACTTTTAATTTTAAATTCAGTGTTCCGAATATTTTTGAATATTTGGTAAGGCTCACAGGATTACAAACTTCATTTCTATATGGTTTAAACTGCCATGAATATATTTTTTTTGATGTACCCCGACAAATCTCAAGTGGTTCGGTTGGACATGAAACTTTTGCGGCTATTGCGTTTTTAATGAAACTTTCCGTTTCAGATAAAAACATATTGTAAAATGTGGTCTTCAAATTGGTAGATGCATGCCATCATATTCCAAAGCGTACTTCACTCAGGTTTCACCGCGTCGCTTTCTTTGCATTGCGTTAGACAGAGTACTTCATTTGTTATTTCCTATAGTCACAAGATTTCCTATGTATACAATTTTCTGGTCATAGGTTCCCAAAACCAAAATTGGATTAATAGTTGTTTTATTTGCTCGAAAGAAATTTTGTCTTGGCAGTTGCTTCAACACAATCAATAATGGTTTTGGAGATCTTGGAAGCTTCACTTTTTCAGACTGTGTCTTATATGACTTTTCAATGTTCCTTAATGTCTGACGATTGTGAATCGTAGTTTTTGAACGGAATATCCAAATTTTGCTCTTTTCACTTTTTGGGTGCGAAACATGAGAAGCAACAGTATTATTTAGTATAAAATCAGGGTCTATTAGGGAATCGTCGGAATTTTCCCATTCTGGGAAATTATCATAAGTTATATTCCCTGATGCTGATATTATATTATTATTATTTTATGAAAACATTCACCGTTGAACTCATTTGAATTGTCTAAAATAATGGAAAACTAAAAACTTTTCCGTAGTTTTCGCATTAGTAGATATATTAACTTTTTTGTAAAACATATTTCCGGGGGAATTCAGAAACCGTTAACAAACTTGATTCAATGTTTTCTGTACATTTAAAACATTTAAAAAAAATGTGAAATATATATCGTTTAACCAATATCTTTATTGTATTCTGGTGTAAAAGATCGCGGTGTCAGTGCGATCGACGCACAGTGCGGCGACCAGTGGAAAAAAGTCAAAAAATATTACCTTCTAAAACCGGTTTTGAAAAATGCAAAATTATAGCCAGAACTTTAACTAGATGAACTGTAGAATTTTTTTTTGTAAAATGCAATTACAGCAAGCTATACAACCTCTTAAAGGTAACATGTCAAAAGTAGGCCATTTAGTGATGATCTACGAAGCGCTGCACCACGGAGTTAAATTGCTCCAAATAAACCGGTTTTTAATTGGATACTCTTTAGAAGGGTAAGCCAAACATACTATATTGTTTTTTTTTTTTGCACTCGAAACCCTTCGATCGTTTTAAAAACGGTTAAGTAACGGTTTATTTCTCCCAAAACAGCTTATTTTCAAACTGCAGCATCACGTTTTATTCACTTGTATTCATCAAAAAAATTAGTAGGATATAAAGTGGGAAATACGATCTTTGGATCTTTCCAAAAAGGTAACATTCACCCACGTCCGTCCACGTCCCTCCTTGTAACAACAGTTTGTTTCTCGTCTTTTTATATAGATAATGTGTAAGAATGTTGCTGGTTTGGTATTTACTGACACTTTCTGGCCAACAGGGGTAAAGATCCGTCCGTTTGTTTACAAGCCAAAAAACGTATCAGTGATTACAGCTCCAATTACAATGACTTAAACTCAATAAATCATCAAAATGTGAATTTTTCGTCGTTGAAAATTTATTTCCATAATGCTAGTGGTCTTCGAACAAAAGTAGTTGATCTTTTTAATAACTCATACCACATGCATTATGACATTATTGTTATTGTGGAGTCCTGGCTTTACATTTCCATTGCTTCCAATGAACTCTTTGATTGTAGAGTTTTTAACATTTTTCGTCGGGATCGCTGCAACTCATCAAAGGAACGTGGAGGTGGAATAATTGTTGCTGTCCGGAATCATATATCAGTCAGTGAAATCATTCTTCCTCTTGGTGATATTGAACAATTATGTTTTTCTGTAAGAGTTGATATTATTCCTAAATCAAATGTATTTTTTATTGTAAGTTATGTGCCTCCAAATAGTTGTATTGATTTATATGAAAAACACATTCGTAATATTGATCATGTCAATAATCTTTGCTCTATTTCCGATAATTTATGTGTCTTAGGGGACTTTAATTTGTCCGATATAAAATGGAATTGGTCTGAAACTGATCAAATGTTATTTCCTTATAATATGAAAAAAGATGTTGAGCTCACATTTATAGATTATATTTATTCCTTAAATTTGATCCAAGTTAATGATATTTGCAATTCTTTGATGAAGATTTTAGATCTAATTTTTATTTGCTGCGATGATTTTCACGTTCGTGTAACTAATGCTCCTTTTTCTCTTTTAAATGAATCACTACGTCATAAAGAACTTTTTTTCGAAATAAAGTATTATAATTATTCAAAAAACGATGTTAGTTTAAATATCAAGTCTTATAACTTTCTAAATGCTAATTATTTAGAACTAAATATTTTTTTTTCTAATATAAATTGGTCTAATGAACTAATGTTTTTAGATTTAAAAAACATGTATAATCGCTTCATTGAAATTTTAATAATGGGTTTTGATAAGTTTATCCCTATTACTTATAGAAAAAAGTCTTCTGAAACTCCGTGGAGTAATAAACAGCTCCGTAACTTAAAAAAATTGAAACGCAATGCCTATGCTCAATATAAGAAATCAAAAAATCAAGCTGATTACCTACATTTTAGTAAACTTCGTAAGGACTTTGTTATTCTCAGTAAATTTCTATACAGAGCTTACATCTTCAATATCGAGAGTAATATCAAAACCAATTGCAAATCGTTTTGGTCGTTTATTAATTTGAAAAGAAAATCTGTTGGGACTCCTAACTCTATGTTCTTTAGGGGCATTGAATCCTCGAATTTAAATTCTACAGTTGAATTGTTTGCGGATTTTTTCCAATCTATCTATTCTTCTTCTGTGTTTAATAGCAATTCCTTGAATAATTTAGTAAATAAGATTGATCTTGGATCTATCCAATTAAGTGGTGATGAAATTCTATCCGCCATGAATTCTGAAAAATTGTTGTAATTCAATTTATTTTCCGTTGCTTACTATCTTCATAAATCGCTTTCTGTAGGCAACTTCTTAAACGAGTGGAAACTTTCATATCTCGTACCAATTCATAAATCGGGTGCTAAAAATAACATAGAAAATTATAGAGGTATTTGTAAACTCTCTGCAATTCCCAAGTTATTTGAAAGCTTAGTTAAAAAGAAACTAGATTTCCTTACGTGTGAGTTTTTAGCTGCAGAACAGCATGGCTTCGCATCTGGTAGGTCTACGGTAACAAATTTAGCTTTTTTCACATCATATGTAACTAACACAATGGAAGAAAAATCACAAGTCGATGCAGTATATACAGACTTTAGTAAGGCATTTGACTCAGTGAATCACCAAACTCTTATAAAAAAGCTTGAATTGTTTGGATTCCATTCAGAATTGCTTCGTTGGATATCCTCATACCTCACTGGTAGAAGTCAAAAAGTGCAGATAAATAATGTATGCTCTAAAGACATTTTATGCACGTCAGGTGTTCCCCAAGGAAGCCATCTTGGTCCACTCCTTTTCATTATTTTTATTGATGATATTCTTTTAGTTATTAATTACTGCAATTGTCTGATCTATGCTGATGATCTGAAACTGTTTTTAAAAGTGAATTGCTTAGAATATTGTCAGTTGATCCAATCTGATCTCAATGGTTTGTCTTATTGGTGTTATGCTAATGGTCTTAAACTTTATATTAAAAAATGTAATGCGATTTTTTTCTCAAGAAAAACTACGAGTAGTTGTGTATTATTTGACTATACAATTGAATCTAAACCTATCAATCGAGTCTCAAGGATTAAAGATTTAGGTATTATACTTGATTCTACCCTTTCTTTCAAATACCATTTTGATTATTTGATCCCTAAAGCCAATTCGTTAATTGGCTTCATCAAGCGAAATAGTAAAGATTTTAGAGATCCTTACGTTCTTTTAACATTATATACGTCTCTAGTCAGATCTATTCTTGAATATGGTGATGTTATTTGGAGCCCTGCATTTAAAATTCACTCTGACCGACTTGAAAAGGTTCAACGACGGTTTACTAAATATATATTCCGACAAATGCGTTGGAGCTTTAATCCAGAATATAAGGCTAGATGTCAACTGCTTGGTATAAAATCTCTTGAATCTCGTCGAAAAGTTCATAGTGTAATGTTCATTAGAGATTTACTCTGTTATAACATAAGGTGTCCATCACTTCTTGCACTGGTCCCAATATATGTTCCAGCTAGAACACTGAGAGCTAGGATTTTTTTGTTTCAAAGAACACATAATACTAGATATGGTAGTAATGAACCTCTATCCAGATCCATCGTTTATTTCAATGAAGTGTCGTTAAGCATTGATTTTTTATGTCTTACTCGTGAAAAATTTAAATCTGAAATTATGTACATATTTATTTAAAAAATTTTAATTTTGTATTGGAGTGCCATATATCTGTTAGCTGTAAAACTGCTTGTAGATGAAATAAATAAATAAATAAATAAATAAATAAATAAATAAATAAATAAATAAATGAATAGGGAACTGTTTGAGATGTGGTTTTCTAATCCAAACGAATGATTTTCTGTTTTATTAGAATTTATACGAAATAAATTTAGAATTATCATTAGTTTGGAGCCGGACTAAGAGCAAATTTTGAACAAACATGTTTCAAATCTGTGTGCAAATATTAATAAACGCTGACAAAAGTGCTATAATAACCGTTTTCGATTTATGGAAAAAATAAGGACCGGCTCGATCATTTCCACTCTTACTATGAAACAAATGTGAACAATCAAACTAAAACGTTTGTTTAAGGTTATTTATATTACTTAAACAATATTTGCTTAAGTTGAAATAAAAAACAAATATTTAAGAAAAAAATATATTAAAATCAAGCTGTTTTGAATTTTTTCCTTATCTTGCACTGAATCAATGCACTGTGCGACGTGACACCAAACATCTAAAATGTAGGAGTTTTTCAGTTTTGTAGATTCCGATTTACTTTCAAATAAAATAAAACCACATTAGCATTAAAAAAGTAAGTGCATAATATCAAATCTTATAAAAACAGACTTCTTCCAAAGGACATTCGGGCTACTCGTAAATTAAAATAAAATCGCTCTTATCGTCAGCTCTTGATAGATAAACTAATTAAGTTACAGTTACTAACTAAAAGTATTCATGTTTTATTCTATTTCGATAACTTAGTGCTGTTTTGCAGAATTTTAACATATTCGATAGATCTATTTCGTTAAGAAGATCCATGGTTTCGTTTTCTGTTAAGAAGTCAGTGCTCCAGTTTTATGTCTTCTAGTTTTCCTTAGAACGGGAACGGGACACCTTCCAATAAAATGAAAAACATCCCCATCCCCACGTTCTTTGAGATTACACATCACACAAAGTAGTATCAATTAAAAAAACGTTGATCATAGATCATAGCTCTATAGTTCAAGAAGAGAACTTACAACTAGAGCTATTTAAATCTTATTGGAATGATGGTTATTGTTGGGATAAAAAGAAATTTCATTCAACACATTTAACATAACAGAAATAATTACTAATAAAACTTAAAGAATATGACACCTCTCATGAAAAACCTCTACTTTTATGGCCCTCTGAAACGTAATTTCAAACATTCGTTCGCAATATTTAAACATAACAAAGATTTATTTCCCAGTTTGGTTGGATAATACAAATGAATGTCATATGCAATGCACAAACTTCCATAACCAACAATAATTGACAATTAATTGTGTGTGTACACGGTTGGTAGAAATTCTACCAATCTCTTACAATTAATTGGTTGGTATTAAGCCGGCTATCTGAAAATAAATTTTCAGCCAACTTCTGACAATAAATTGTAAGAGATTGGTTGATTTTGTACAAACCGTGTACACACACAACTTAATTGTCAGCTTATTGGTAGATAATTGTCAGACATTGTCAGGTCTTACAATATTGTAAGATCTACCAATTATGTACACTTAGCTTTAGTTGTGTTCAACCAGAAAGAGGCCAGTGTAGAGTAGTGTAGTGCAGTGCAAGTTCATGAAAACTGTCAGAGCAAACTTAAGCAAAACCGTCATACGTCAGATCTTAAAAACATGCATTTTTCTAAATTTAAATTCAAAAACGCAACGCGCGGATAAAATTCAAATTAATTCCTTTGACAAATATAATCATATAATGACATTAGCTGATTTTTCTGAACTAATGTACACTAGTTTAGGTCAATGAACGCTAATCAGTGTAAGTCAGTGAAGAAATTTTTTCAATGAACACCAAAAAGCTACACTTGTCTGCCCAGAGTAGTCCAGTGCAGCTGGTTGAACACAACTATTATCAACTAACTTTGAATCCGAAGTGCTTACACTACGTTGGAGGGGAATTTTCAACTCATTTTATAGTTATATTTACCCACTCATAATTAGTTAGCTACGTAGTAACATAATATTGAATATTAAAATTAAAATAAGGTTTTTTTTAAAATGTTGTTCTCACTTTGAGAAAGAAGAAAAAAAAATGAAAAAACCAAGTATAAAAAATAAAATTCTACTAGAGGTAACAAAAATAACTATTTAAGATAAAATACAAAAAAGCATCATTTTCCTAATTTAATTATTTTTACAAAATTGTAAAAGTCGTTTTTGAGAAATATATTATTTTTCTTTTTGGCCAAATGTGTTGCATGTACGCCTGAATACCAAGGACAGACAGGTGAAATTGCGAGACACACTTTCTTTTTCTTCGTCTTCTCTACCATCCTATTAACAAAATTGGGGAGAGTACGATAACTTAGGCGCCAAAAATTGATAACGGATTTTTGTAGAAAGGTCAAATACAAGCGTTTTTTACTATGGGGGGGGGGGGTCTATCTCGCCCCATTCAGGAGGTAGGGGCGATTTTAAAAAAAAAATGACAAATTGAAAAAAAAAATATTAAAAAACAACGGCAACACTTACAAGTAAGTACTATACCGGTTTTGAAAGCCAGAAGTCTGTTCTAAAATCCTAAATTTAAATTAAATTATTTATGTCAATAGTTTTTGAAAAATTCGCATGCAAACCCAAAATTTTGTTAAAGAAAATGAAAAAAAAAAGTTTAGACCAATTTTCTCAGTCAGTCAGTTTGTGAGTATCTAAGTCAGGTGTTAATTAAAAATAGTCAAGTCAATTTTTCAATGTTCAATGTATTAAAACCGTGTTTACAGGCATTTTGATCACAAAAGAGTAAAAGAGATTATTATAGCAAGAACTTCCCGAATCTCTAGCCAAAATTGAAGCCCATGGAAAAATGTACCGATAGATGGGTTTATTGTATTCTTACATTTTTTGTCTCCTTTTTTTAGAGCTTTTTTCGGAGCACCGCCACATCCAACCGAACTTGAAATTTTTCTATTTTTCTACCTTTTTTCTTCTAAGAACGCGATGCTTTTGAAATATTTTGTTTGAAATATTGAAAAGTTATATAATTTATTTAGGCTTAGTCGCCATTCTTTATTCAAAGAAAAAAAACTTCACTCTAACAATGGTTGAATAACGAATGACCTTGGCAAACAATAACCTGTACCACATTAGCATTAAAAATGTTAGACACCAACAATAAACATACATATTAATTAAGGAATTATATAAATTTGCTGCATTCTTACAGTAGTACCTAGGTAATGTGAATTTTTCATAATGTATTAAATTTTCATGTCTGAACATTTTAAATGTGCAACTTTGGGCTACGTACATACATATATTAAGTAGACAATGGATATAGGCCATAGGGTAAATTTAAATTTTCTTTATATCCAGATTCTGTAAATGCAAAAGAAACCTTGCATACACCCAATCTCGCACCTACCCCAAATCCTATAGTGTACTAAAGCAGGGGGATTGCAGGGGGGCAGCATGCCCCTCCATACATATCTCACTGTTTATACCCCGCAATGCGTAAGCAAGCAAAAAAAGCAAATATCCCATAAAAAATTAGTTTTAGTTATTTTCAATTTGCTCAAAAACTAGACGACATAAAATCATCTAGTTTTTAGTTTTTGAATAAGAATAAATTAGAGCAACGAATTTTAGGCAAAATAATAATATATAACTGTGCAGTTTTGATAAATTAAAGTTTAAACTTTTTTATGTTTTTTTTTTCCCAAAATTTGAGTTAAAACTTGTTTTTTTTTTCAAAAACTGTGCATAGATTTCACTTGATTTAAAAACTATCTTATATAACAGAGCATTGGCTTTAAAAAAAGGTATAAAACTTAATTGTAAGTATATTACCGTTATTTTAATTTCTTGGCGCCTAAGTCATCGTATTCTTTCCACAAAATTGATCAAAATCTCGAGCTCATTTTTTTCATAACCTGTCATATGTATTGTAATATTTTTGCTAGGTTCGTTAAATAAAACTTATTACTCTTTCTAATATTTCTTCTTTATTTTTACTTTTCAAATCACAACAATAAATCTCAATTTATAATCAACTCAAATACTTTATTAAAATCACACTTGTTTTACACAATCCAATAAGCAGAGTTTTGCACACTTCCGTAATCAAAAATCAACTGTCTTGTTCTCACCGCGAACACTCCCTTATATACTCATGTTAGTTGTTCTCGAAAATTCGCGAAGCTTCTCGTCTTGGAATGTTCTAGATGGTTGGAATAAGGGGAAATACATTTGACATTGTAAAAGAGCTTTTTGTTTCTTCCATAAATTAGATATGCAATTTTCCAACAGATGGCGCTGTAGTAGTATAAAGCTCTGTTCACAACATCGCCCCCTTCTTAAGATTGTTCGTCCCGAACAATTCCATCTGCAGCTTCGCCATTGTATCGGTGCAGTCGATCGCTATGCACAACTTTTAACTTTCCTCGTGACCCTCTTTGAATTCGGTAAACTACATCATTGATTTTCGTGACGACAGTATAAGGGCCTTCCCAGTTTTGTTGAAGCTTTGGCGACAATCCCTTTTGACGATGTGGATTATACAGCCATACACGATCTCCTACTTGTAATCCTGTCGTGTTTGCTCTTATGTCGTACCTTGTCTTCATTCGATCGCTGTAAGTGCTCATTCTAGTCCTGGTCCTTTCGTGGATGTCGATTAGCCTCTCTTTAAGGTCACTCACGTAATCCCTTGTTTCCTGAGACTCTTGTGATGGGTGTCCAAACCTTATCTCACTAGGCAGTTGTATGCTTGAGCTATGTATTGCACTTCGGTAGGCCATCAAAAATAGCGGAATGTGCCTATCCCAGTTTCTTTGGTAGTCGCCTACGATTTTAGTGAGGTGCTCTTTTAAGGTCCTGTTGAATCTCTCGACCATTCCATCAGATTGCGGGTGAAGTGGTGTGGTTCTCGTTTTCTTAATGCCAAGGAACGCGCACACCTCTTGGAATATGTTCGACTCAAAGTTCCTTCCTTGGTCAGAATGGAGCTCCATAGGCACACCGAACTTGCTTACCCAGTTAGACACAATCTGGTCGGCCACGGTCTTGGCTTCTTGGTTTGGGATAGCATATGCCTCAGGCCATTTGCTGAAGTAATCCATTACCACCAGAATGTATTTGTTTCCATCATTCGTTTCCGGAAATGGGCCAGCCACATCAACAGCAATCCTTTCAAACGGTGAGCCGACATTATATTGCATCATTTTTCCTTGCAGTTTTCTACCAGGTCCTTTGGTTGCAGCACAAGCGTCACAATTTCGGCACCACTTTTCAACGTCGTCTCTTGCATGCAACCAGTAGAATCGTTGCCTCACCTTTTCTAAAGTCTTATTGACTCCCAAATGGCCTCCTGAAGGTCCATCATGCATCTCTCGAAGAACCTCTTTAATTTTTGATTGAGGTAACACAAGCTGCATCACATAGGATTTACCATGATCGGACTCCCATTTTCGCCGAAGAACACCTTCTTGCACATGAAATGAGTCCCATTGTGCCCAATAGGCCTTTAAAATCGGACTCCTATCGGAAATGTCATTCCATGCGGGTTTTTCTTCATATTCCTTCCATGGTTCAATGTCGGGGTCTTCTTGTTGAGCAGATCTTATTTCTTCATTGCTCCATTCACAAATGGGGTCAGACCTTATTCGCAGAATGTTGATGGATTCCTTTTCTTCTTGTCGCCTGCAATGCTTGCAATCTATTTTACAAGGTCTTCGGGATAGTGCGTCGGCATTTGAGTGCAGCTTTTCCCTTCGGTGTTGAATTTCGTAATCGTAAGTCTGCAGTCTTTCTATCCACCTTGCGACTTGTCCTTCTGGGTTCTTGAAGTTCAACAACCAGTTAAGAGCACCATCATCGGTTCGTAGAAGAAACTTCTGTCCATAGATGTATTTGTGGAAGTGTTTCGTTGCCAAGATGAGTGCCAAGAGTTCTCTTCTGGTCACACAGCAGTTTCTTTCGGTCTTCGACAGTACTTTGCTGAAATAGGCGACAACCTTTTCTTCGCCATAGTGCACTTGTTACAGAACAGCGCCGGCTCCCACGTTGCTTGCATCAGCATCGATGATAAAAGGCTTGCCTGGAGCCGGATAGATCAGCACCGGAGCATTGCATAGACGGTATTTCAGTTCTTGGAAGGCTTTTTCACACTCACCTGATCATTTATACTGCTTGTTCTTTTCCGTAAGCTGATGCAAACTCTTCACAATTCCGGCAAAGTTCTTAACAAAACGTCTGTAATAAGTAGCAAGACCAAGAAAACTTCGTAGTTGATGTTTGTCCTGTGGTGTTGGCCAATTTTTGACGGTGTCAACTTTTTCAGGATCGGTCTTGACTCCTTGGGACGAGATGATATATCCCAAATACTTTACTTCAGTCTGGAACAGTGCACATTTTTCTGGGTTCAGTTTAAGGTTAGTCTCTCGAAGTCTCTGGAACACACCCTTTAGGTTCTTACAGTGTTGGTCGTATGTATTTCCGTAAACGATAACATCATCCAAGTAGACAAGCCAAGTTTTCCACGTCAGACCTCAAATGTTGCCGGAGCGTTGCAAAGACCAAATGGCATCACGTTGAACTGCCGCAGCCCATTACCTGTGGAGAACGCTTTCTTTTCTCGATCTTCAGGGTGAATTTCAACTTGCCAATATCCACTTTTCAAGTCCAGTGTTGAAGACCAGTGTGCTCCTTCCATCGCATCTAAGGTGTCACTAATTCTTGGCAGGGGGTAGCTGTCTTTCTTGGTTAATGACGTAACCTTCGGTAGTCAACACAAAACCGTGTACTTCCGTCCTTTTTTTTGACTAGGACCACTGGTGAGACCCAAGGACTCTTATACTGCATCTCCACTGAACGATAATCTGAGATTTACCCAAATCTACTTGTAATCTTCTTGAAATCACTAGATTTACCATACAAAAATTAATCATCTTGATTCGAGATTTCAAATAAATCTACTTGAAATCTATTGTACTGAACGGATTCATTTTTCCATTTCCAATGAATCTGACAGTTTGATGGAAGAAAAAAGAAAAAAAAAAAAGTCTGTTGACAAACTGAAGAAAAAAAAAACATTTTAATAACTGACACTGCTTGTAATTAAGATTTTAGATGTCAAAATAAATCTAACAAGTCAAGTGGAAACACTACTAGATTATTTTAAATCAAACTGGAAAAAAATCTAGATTACCGTTCAGTGGAAACGTAGTATTAGAGTTCTCAATCAAACCATCCTTCTTCATGGTGGTAATCATTTCCTCAGCTTCACCTTGTTTGGCCAGTGGCAGACGTCTTCCGGACTGACGAATGGGTCTTGCTTCTCCTGTATTTATTCGATGCTGCACCATTTGTGTCCTTCCATATTTCGCGTTTCGTGAAGCGAAAATGTTGGCATACTCATTCAGAAGGATTTCTGCCGTTTTAACTTGATGTTCGTCTAGGTTAGATGAATTGAGTATCTTGGAATTGATGCTATTGAGCTCCTCAGGGTCTAATGTCTTTTTATGTGTTTCAGCGTCAATTTGTGTTATGGCTGCGACAGATTCGCACTTACCGATAACTTCTCTTTTCGCTAACTTTACATCGTATGGATTGGTGTTGAGTATCCGTATGCAATGATGACGTTTTGGGAAGAACAATCTGGGTGTGGTTCCACCATTAGGTATCGATGGTGTCCACACTCACCTTCTAATTTTGTCCAAACGAATACCTCAGAAGAAGCAGGAATAATCACGTCTTCCTTGATGACAGTCCTTAGAGTTGTTGTTCCTTCCTGCCCATAGATAATTGGAATCTCTGTATTCTTGTATTTGAGTACCTGGTTGCCGATATCCAAAACTACACGATGTTCTTTCATGAAGTCCATTTCGATGATACACTCGTCACATATATCTGCCACCAAAAATTTGTGTGAGAATTCCAGACCTGCAATTCGAATTCCAAGTCGGACTTCACCATAAACCCTAGCTTCTTCTCCTGTGGCAGTTCTTAGACGGTAGATATTAGTGTTATGTAGCCAGTTCAGGTGTACTAGGTCTTGACGCATAATGGAGGCTGTGGCACCGGTGTCGATTGTGACCACACGTTTGTTGCTATTTAAAGTTGCCTCGACAGTCAGACTTTTATTGTTTCGTTTGGTCTGAGAAACCTGGATGGTGTTTCTAGGGCCATCGATACCATAAACCAGCTCCTGCCCCTCGAAGTTGGTTCTTACTTGTTTCTCTATTGGGAAACTTGTTTGGTAAGTAACACTGGTGTTATTGTTACCTTGTTCTGAGTTTGAAACTCCGTGTCCACAATGTTGACAAGCTCTTCTTGGTGGTAATCGACATTGACGCTGTAAATGTCCAGTCTTGTTGCAATTCCAGCACTTTGCAAACCCGTTGATTCCTTTGGACATCAGTTCTTCGGCATGAGCATTCTTTGACGAAGGCTTCTCTAAGTCGATGTACTCCGTGAGAAGCTTGCTCTGCTGCTTCCATTGTCAAGGCAAGCGCTAATGTTTCAGAAAGCGTTCGTTTTCTAACAGTTCGCACGGCCCTTTGAAGATGTATGTCGGAAATGGCACGAACAAATGCCTCAACTACAAACTGGTTATGGATTTCTTCTCCAACATCTTGTTGCGTATCGTGGTACCACAGGGGTGTTTCTTCATGAGATTGGAAAAAGGCGATGGCATGCTTGCTCTGGCTCGGCTAAGCTCGAAGGATTGGGGGTGGTTCTTGCCATTTTCCAAACTCATCCCGTTTCGCAAACAAAATAAAGTCATGCCTTGATCAAAGGATGAGGATAGGAAGGGGGTATGGGATTATAGGATAGGTGTTTGGGACTAAAAAAAGGAAGAGCACAAACCTAGTTACCTATGCTACTGCATTGGAAAAAGGGTGAGGTACTAATCAGATCTCTCAGCAAAAAGAAAAAAAAAACAAAAGTAAAATAAAAGAAAATGAAACTTAACCCTAATCTACAACTAAACCCCTAATTATAGTTTCATATCTGAAGGATACGATCATAAATCTAAATCTAACTAACATAATCTAAAAAAAAAGTTTTCCTTTTTTTTTTCTTTTCTTCTTTCCTTGCCGGCCGAAAATCCGCATCGTCCCCACTGTCTCACCAACACAGCAGTTCGCCGAGTCTCAAAGGCCTTGCCTGGTGTTGATGGCAAAAGCTTGGCCTACCCACCCTTGTATCATAGATACAACCAATACTATCTCCTGGGCCATGAGTCTATTGGAGATAGCCCCTAATCCAAAAACTCTAGCTACAACTTGAAATCATCTTCAACAATGATTTAAGAATGTCGGTACGTATGTATGTATGTAGATTTGTAAGTAAGTATAGAGCGTAAGTATTAAAGTGATATGTTCAGTAAGTCTGTAGGTAATTAATTAAGTAGATATGTAAGTAAGTTTGTAGGTAGGTATTTAGGTAGGGATGTCAGTAAGTTTGTAGGTAAGTATGTAGTTAAATGTGTATAGATAAGTTAGTTCGTAAGTATATAGTAAGTATGAATGTAAGTATGCTGTCATGTATGTAATAAATTTTCTTCAAAAATAGATTTTAAAGTAAGGTCACTGTTCGTAAGTTGTCGTATCATTCCTTGTCTGTATTGTTAGTTACGTTCTCGTCATCGTTTCCCCTTTTATCGCCGGCCCAGCCGATCCTCCACACACCTAAGTTTGTGTTTAGCACATCATGATGTTATCTATACTTCACTCTCTCAAAAAAAAAGAATCCCAAATTTCATCTAGTCTTAAATCATACATTTATTCATTTTACTCAAATAAACAAAAAAAAAATCCAATTTACTTTCAAAAATTATAAAAAAAGTATGTAAATAACCAAAAAAAAAAAAAAGGAATTAAAAAAAAATTATTCGTAAAAAAAATGAAAATTAAAATTCTTGTTCTCTTTGATTTTTTTTCTTCAATGGATTTATCTGAGAACGAGATTCCCTTTTCAAGAAGAAATAAAAATAAAAAAAAATTAAGTGGCTTTAATCTGTACAACCCGAGTGTGAGTACCTCTTTCTTCGATTTCTTCATATAAGTATGAATATATATGTATATGTATATATAGATGTATGTATATATCAAAAATAGATATTTTTTTTTTTGTTAAAAAGAACTTACTTTTTCATACTGGTTTTACTTTTCTGTTGTCCTTTGATGTTCTGCCGGCAGTAATTCTCAGGTACAATCGCATCAACTTCAAATCCTTCGTTTATGTATAAATGATCATGGCTCAATTTACTACATGTACATATATATATATATATGTTCTGAGAGTCCAGAGAGACACACTTCACGTTGCACTTTACACTTTTTTTTTGTATCTTTTTCTATCATAAATTCACTAAATTTATCTTTACTTTTACTCTATTAAATTCCTTCTTTTCTTTTTTTTTTTTCTTTCCTTACTTTATGGTAAAAAAATTCAAAAAAAATTAAACTTTTAAGTCGAAAAGAAAACTATTTAAAAATCAAAATAATTAACAGGAAATGAAAATTCAAAAAAAAATTTTAAATTGATAATAAAAGTCAAACTATTAAAATTATTTATCCAAGAAAATCAAACAAAATTCATGACTAATCAAAAAAAAACTCAAATCTCAGCAAGAGTTCACGACCGGTGTGAGTGCCCTAAAGTACACTCTACTTCAATGCAAGAGCACAGACTTTGCAGTTTGCACCCTACAGATCACCAGCCAACCAATCTCAATAATTTTGTTTTGGGCTCTAGATCTTCACCGAATAAATCCTTCTTGGTATATATTTTCACCCTTTGTCCAAGGATTCCAAAAGTCCTCACATCGACAAAAAAAAAATCTTTTAGCAGAGGCTTAAATCAGCCACTTATAGTAAGCGTGGACGGGCTCCTTAAATTTCCGATTGTATATATACTATTCCATAAAGGTATATATGTACATATATGTACATATAAGTATCGGATGCCTTTGAGGCGAAATTGCCTCTTCTTCGACTTAAACCTATAAAGGTTAAATAATTTTAAGTAAATTTTTCCACACTTTAATATACTAAATGAATTCCTACCTCTGCTTTATTGGAACAAAACTCAGATTTTCTTCTGGCAATTTCTTGACTACACCACCTGTACTTCCTTGGCTGATTACTCAAGCGGAATCCGAATCTGAATTTTTGTTAAAAAAATGATTTTTAGATAAAAAAACTTCTTTTCCTTTTGTCACTCACAATTTCCTCACCTTTCTTTTTTTATATAGATTTCTTATCCATAGGATATAAATAACTTTGGATTTATTACTAAAAGCTATAAATTACACTTGCTTTCCTTTTTTGTTAAACAAAGTTAAAATTTAGTTCGCTTTCGCGGTATGAGAACGGCAACTTTTCTTTTTGCTATTGAAATATCAAATGAAGCTTTTTATTGTATCATAATCGGTCATTGCCCTGTGGTCTATATTTCTTTCTTACATAACTTTTCAGTTTCCTACAGATTGGAAAAGCTATATTTTGTTCCCCACTCACAAACACCTGTCTAATCTAAATCTGCACTGTTTACCTTTGTTGTACCTGGTAACGCATATGTATGGGTGTGGAGCCTAAGCTTACAAAATTTTTGTTGCAGCAACAAACTTGAAAAGAATAATGAATAATAATAATAAATAATAATAATTAATAGTAATAAATAACTCTATAAACTAGACAAATATTCTACGATCATATCTACTTATAATATCTTAAAAATACTAATATTGCAATACCCTTAATTTAGAACTCTTAACACTTTTGAATTCAACCGATCATCAAAAGCTCAAGTAGAGAACTTTAAATGTGCCAGTCTTCAAAGCTTTTATCAATCACAGCTTTTGTTTACATGGCCTTGCCCTATTCGGAACATTGAACCCTCAACAAGTGTCAGCTGTCACTTAGCAAAACTTTCATTCTCTTGTAAATGTTTTGCTGGTGACAACTAAAAATTAGAAACAAAATAAATAAAAATAAAAAAAAACAAATAAAAGTTGAAAATTGGTAAAAACTAAACAAAAACAAAATAAAGAAAGGGCACTATATGACCACAATCACCGAACAACCAACATCCTTCCAAATATGCTACATTACAGAAGCAACATTCCGAACATATTGGTAAGTTTACCTTGATGGTGATCTTAATAACATCTGTCATTTTTGTTTTTTTTTTTTTTTTAATCCTTTCCTTCTAGATTAATTCATCACTCAATAGACTTTCAAGCATTACACCTTACAATCAAGTAAGTATAATTAATGCTTCAACGGAGGATACTATCTTCTATTGGGTAGTCAATGGATAGAAGTGATATCTAGGACTAACATTTTTTTTTTTTTTTTTTCTTTTCAGACTGTTTACACATTCGTTATTGGACTCGTGATCGTGAGACCCTCCAGGGTTACGTGGAAAACCCACCCCAACCAGGACTCAACACAACATCAAACATCATTATTATATATATCACTGACGATGGGAATTAAAAGGATTACACATATTATTTATCCCATTGCTTCGTTTTGCGATTTTTTTTTTTTTTTGTCTCATTGTGTTTATCGAATCTATCGTCTAAGTGAATTTTGTTTCTTATATTAAAATTAGTTATCCACTGCCGTATTGCTGTGTGTTTTTTTTTTTTTCTTTTGTTCGGGGTTTGTTGTGAGGGGGTTGGGATGGTTATTGAACCATTATACATATATGGTGGGCAGATAAGATTATCTATGAGATATATACATTGATTATGTAAAAGTGTCATATTTGGGGTTGTTGCATTTCTTTTAGCAGACGGATAACGATCGCCTACGCAACAATCTGGATATGCAAGATGAACAAGCCTTTCAATGTCCGCTTGTAGCTGTTGTAGAGTTTCGCCCCTCTTCTGAACTCTGGAATAAAGTCGTACTTTGAAGACTTCTTCCATATGGCTAATGCCAAAGCGTTTGTCTATAGTCTCAACCAAGTAATTAAAGTCGCCGCTCTTATCTGCGGGTATGGTTAGCAATAACTCAGCAACTGCTCCTCTAAGAGCAAGGGTTAGAGCTAAGCACTTGTCAGCCTCATCCCAGCCATTTGCTGTAGAAGCTTCCTCGAATTGCTTCTTGTATATGAATGAATGATCAAATGATCAAAGATTGGAGATTGCATCTCTTTTTTTCTCAAAGTTTCCCCAGAACTTTCCCGAATCTTTCTGTTTCGAAAACGGTCTAACTCTTTTGAAAACGTCTCCATTTTGTTGTCGACTAGCAATGAAACACGTTCATCTAACACTTTCGAAAACGTCTCCCTTTTGTTGTCGACTTGATTCTCCAGCAATGAAACACGTTCACCAAGTGCAGATACATTATTCTCGATATTAACAAGCTTGCCTTCTAGCATGTTCCTCTGCTCTTCCAGAAGGTCTTTTTGTTTCTCCAGGCGTTCGAGAATATTCTTTTATTCGTTTTTCTGCTTATTTCGTTGCCCTTCAAAACGTTGAAGCAGAAGGCTAATCATATTTGAAACATCTACATTTTTACTTACGTCTGCTTCCTCAGCGTCAGCTTCAAAGACGAAAATGTCCGGGTCTTCATTTTGTTGTTTCAAATATTCGACGAAACGCAGAACAAGCTCATTTTTCGATCCTGCTCTAGAAAGTTCTAGCTTGACTAATTCACTTTTCAGCTCTTTTAGTGCTCATTTTTATTATTATTTTATTTTTTTTTTCGCACACTTCACTGCACAAAAAGTTTTATTCCACTTTTCTGACACCAATTAGCCCGGCCAAATTAGCTTCAAAAATAGGGGTAAAGTTACATTAACTCGCACAAAGCTGAAAATTGGCATGACTGTTGAGAACACTATTACAAACAATTTGTCGAAAGTCCCCATCGATCCGACATGTGGAAAAAAAATTATTCAAGGTCAAATGTTACAAAAATCGGTTTTTTGCATTTTTCAGCTAAACGGCAAGTTTTATCATAAAATAGGTGAAACAAAAATTATTCATCATGCAATTATCTATAGAAATTGTCTTAACCCTTTTTCTCCTAAGAATCACCAAGAATCACCATTTTGGAGATACAGCGATGCAAAAAGTTGTATTCTTCATAATACGCACATGGTTCCGCACCACCCGTGAGGTAGTGCACTTGGCGCGTTTTTTTTAAGGTGGCTTCCCCGTTAGGCCTATTCAACGATCTATTGTGGTCCTGTTGAGTTGAAAATTTTGTATCTAATTGAAAAATACTACTGTTATAAATGACGAAAGCGATTATGAGTATTTTTTACAAAAGATAAGGTGGCTTCCCCGTTAGGCCTATTCAACGATCTATTGTGGTCCTGTTGAGTTGAAAATTTTGTATCTAATTGAAAAATACTACTGTTGGAAATGACGAAAGCGATTATGAGTATTTTTTACAAAAGATAAGTACTTAAGCACGTAATTACATTACAAATTTGACGCTGAAATTGCAGTGCGTTTTTCATTTCAAACGCTTCATTCAATTCATTGCCACAGAATAAACAGCACTTTTTTAAACAAAAAACAATTCCGACATTCAAATGCTTGATTGATGTTTCAATGGTTTGACGAGTAAGGGTGATTTTTGAAATTCTGTGGTATCACAACGGACCAAATATTGGTCTAAGTGTGTTGGCTTTTCCGGTCAGCAGCCACCTTAACCTAATGTAACCTAAGCAAAAAACTGATTCATAAGAGTGAACCGCAACAACAACCATCCGTTTCAGCATCCATTCCACCATCTAAACCATTGCCACCACCACCATCATCGCTCCAGTTAGACTTACATCAAAATGACTCAATAACTCTTCAGTTATTATATACAGAAATTATTAACCTAAAACAAATCACCGAATTTCTCACTTCCATGAAGGCTTTAAAAGAACAAAATATAGAATTTAAGCGTAGAGTAACTGGACTTGAGAGCAAGTTAAACTGGAGGAAGCAAAAACTTTTGGAAGACACCATTGAAATTGTTGGCATTCCAGATGTCAACAAAAACAATGCTGCTGCTTGTGCACACACAATTTTTAATGAAGCATTGAACACCTGCATCAGTTCCGATGGCATACGTAAAATATATGTCAAGCAAGGGCAAGAGTACGATAACTTAGGCGCCAAGAAATTATAACGGTTTTTTGTAGAACAGTTCAATACAAGCATTTTTTACTATGTAAGGGGGGGGTCTATCTCCCCCCGTTTGGGCGGGAGGGGCAATTTTATAAAAAAGATACTAAAATGGAAACAAAAATATTAAAAAATAACGGTAATACTTACAATTAAGTATTATACCTTTTTTTAAAGCCAATACTCTGATCTATTAGATAATTTTTAAATCAAGTAGAATCTATGCACAGTTTTTGAAAAAACGAGTTTTAAACTCAAATTTTGGTGAAAAAAAACATAAAAAAAAAGTTTAAAGTTTAATTTTTCAAAACTGCAAAGTTATATATTATTATTTTTCCTAAAATTCGTTGCTCTAATATATTCTTATTCAAAAACTGAAAACTAGATGATTTTATGTCGTCTAGTTTTTGAGAAAATTGAAAATAACGAAAACTACTTTTTTATGGGTTTTTGCTTTTTTTGCTTGCTTACGCATTACGGCGTATAAACAGTGAGATATGTATGGGGGGGCATGCTGCCCCCCTGCAACCCCCCTGCCTGAGCACACTATAGGATTTGGGGTAGGTGCGAGGTTGGGTGTATGCAAGGTTTCCTTTGCATTTACAGAATCTGGATTTAAAGAAACTTTGAATTTACCCTAAGGTCTATATCCAATGTCTACTAAATATATGTATGTACGTAGCCCAAAGTTGCACATTTAAAATGTTCAGACATGAAAATTTAATAATTATGAAAAATTCACATTACCTAGGTACTACTGTACGAATGCAGCAAATTTATATAATTTCTTAATTAATATGTATGTTTATTGTTTGTTTTTAATGCTAATATGGTACAGGTTATTGTTTACCAAGGTCATTCGTTATTCAATCTTTGTAAGAGTGAAGTATTTTTTTCTTGGAATAAAGAATGGCGACTAAGCATCCACTACTTCATCCTAAATTAAATAACTTTTCAATATTTCAAAAAAAAATATTTCAAAAGCATCGTGTTCTTAGAAGAAATTGGTCTAATTCCAACTAAAGCGTCAACTCCCCTCAACTCCAACTCAAAAAGGTGACAAAAATTGTAAGAATACAATATTATTATTATTATTTATTCATCAACCAGAGCATATTATACTCTTAGAGACTAAGATACATAAGTAAATATATAGTTACAAATTTGTAGGTGGGTATATAAAATTCAAATTACATTTAAATGATTTACATAGTTAATCTTTTATTTTAATAAATAACGTTACTTAAATTTTGCTTAAAACTAATGATTTAAAAGTTTCTCTGGTGCAATTCATATAAAAGTTAATCTCAGAGCAATAAACCCATCTATCGGCACATTTTTCCATGGCCTCAATATTGGCTAGAGATTCCTGAGGTGCTTGCTATAATTTTTTTTGTGATCAAAATGCCTGTAAACACGGTTTTAATACATTGAACATTGAGAAATTGACTTGACTATTTTTAAGTAACACCTGACTTACTCAGAAACTGACTGACTGAGACGCGAAATGCCATGCAATTCTACCTCCTCTGGTGCATTCTTGGTAACCCTAAATGATTTGCTGTACTTTACCTACAAATGAACCACATTAACATTAATCCTCCTCCTGAAATCACCGTAGTTAAATACCAAAAATCAAAAATTTCATAAAAAGTAGTTTTAGTAATTTTCGATTTTCTCAAAAACTAGAAGGGACAAAACCATTCGGTTTTTTGTGTTCGATTCAGAATTAATAGTAGCATTGACCACAAAAAGCCAATTAAGCACTTCATTTTAAAATTTTGAAAAAAATTGGTCTAAACTTTTTTTTTTTCATTTTTTTTAACAAAATTTTGAGTTTGCATGCAAATTTTTCAAAAACTATTGACATAAATAATTTAATTTAAATTTACGATTATAGAACAGACTTCTGGCTTTCAAAACCGGTATAGTATTTTATTGTAAGTGTTGCCGTTGTTTTTTAATATTTTTTTTTAATTTAAGTCATTTTTTCTAAAATCGCCCCTACCTCCTAAACGGGGCGAGATAGACCCCCCCCTCCCATAGTAAAAAACGCTTGTATTTGACCCTTCTACAAAAATCCGTTATCAATTTTTGGCGCCTAAGTTATCGTACTCTCCCCCAAGCAAGCCAAGAAGACAAATTCGAATGTGGACGAAAACATTGTTTGTGTACAATTCTCTTCGCTAGCCATAAAAGAGAAAATCATGCAGATGAAAAAAAATGAGAAGAAGAAATTGAATGCAACTTTATTTGCCGGTTGTAAGAAAAAAAATATTTATATAAACGATTCATTTACTAAATATAATAGAGCTTTATTTATGTATGTCTGTTAAGAAGTTTAGAGTAGAGCATAAATTTAAATATCTGTGGTTCAAGAACTCAAAGATAATGCTGAGAAAGGTTGATAATGGTAAGATAATTGTGATAAGATCTTTTGAAGACTTAAATAATATACAAGTTAGTTATACATGTTAGATTCATTAAATAATTTTGATCTTATTAACAATGATCTCACCACATCAACTATTCATAGTAGCTCTGATTGTATTTTTAATATTGATTGTATTAATCAAAAATCTATTTACGCTGTACATCAAAATAGGTATACGTAGTTTGCGAAGTAATTTCGATTTGCTAACTTGTAACCTTGAAACCTTTGGTAAAAAGCCCGATTTTATATTTCTTTCGGAAATCTGGATATTTTCTTACGAAACTGAAGATTTTAGTTTACCAAATTATAAATTTTTGGCCCATACTAATGATTCTTATGCCGCTGGTGGACTTGGAGTATTTATCCGTGATTCGTATGAATGTGAGTTTAAAACTTATAGTTTAACAAGTGCGGATATTATAAAAATTACTGTGTCTATTTGTGATGAAATGTTTAGTTTTATTTTATATTTTATAGGCTTCACTGCAAATCTATCCAAGTGTTTATTGAAGAATTCTCTGTTTTGTTAAAAAATGAGCGAGCAGCTAACCTAATAATAATAGGTGACTTAAATTTAGACCTTCATTCAGACAATCACACCTTGGATGCATATAATTTATTAAACTCTGAGCATGGACTTACTTCGTTTGTAAATGAACCTACAAGACCTGTTGCAGGTACCTGTCTCGACCACATCTTTGGTCGTTTCTCAAAAATCGATCACAAAGATTGTGCCGGAATAGTCTTTGATCTTGGAATTTCTGATCATTGCATGACCGGTATTGTCTTTAAGGTTTTAAAAAATGGAGAGCAAACAAAAGTAAAACGTAATTATATGCAATCTAAAATTGACTTTAATAAATTAAATCAGTATTTGATGTTGGAGAGTTGGGAAGAGGTTTATTTCGAAGATGATCCTTCAAAAGCTTATGGTCTATTTTTGAATCGTCTCAAAGAGCTAATAAACAATTCAAACTATTATGTCATACATAAAAGGTCAAATATAAAATTAAAGCCATGGATAAATAATTCACTCTTAAGATCTATAAATCTTAAACATAAATTACATAAAAAATGTCAAAAACATCCATTTAATACAAACTTGAAATTACGTTTTAAAAAAATTTGTTAGGAAGTTAACAATACAATTCATCAAAGTCGTGACAGTTACTACAACAACAAAATAAGAAATGCAAAAAACAACCCAAGAGAAGAATGGAAAGTCGTTAATGATATTATAAACAGAAAGAAAAGTAGTCAGTCCAATTCTATGTCAGTTGAAAATGGGGATACATGTATCTCGGATCCAAAAGAAATTGCTAATTTATTCAATAATTACTTTAGTAATGTTGGTATAACTTCTTTTCCTCCTGATATTACTAATTCTTGTGAATGTTGTTATAGCTATAGCTCTTCAAATGAGGTCTATAGTGGAAATAGTTTTTTCTTTGAAACAATAACTGGCTTTGAAGTACTGAAAACTATAAATTCTCTGAATAACTCAACATCAGTTGGCGTTGATGGTATTTCTAATACAATGTTAAAAAAAAACTGTACTATATTTAGTGGATGTTTTGACACATATTTTTAATAAAAGTGTCGTTACAGGTGTCTTTCCTAATGATTTAAAATCTGCTTTTGTAATACCCATTTTTAAAAATGGGAGCAGAAAGGATATAAAGAACTACAGGCCTATTTCATTATTACCATCAATTTCAAAAGTTTTTGAAAAAATCATAAAAACAAAGATTTTGCGATATCTGACAAACAAGAATTACTTTAGTCCCTCGCAGTTTGGATTTAGATCTGGAATGTCAACAGAAGATGCTTTATTAAATTTCTGTTCTTCAATACAGCAAGGAGTTGACAAAAAAATGAAATGTGCTGCGCTTTTTGTTGACATTACAAAAGCTTTTGGTATGGTCAATCATTCTATTCTTTTGAAAAAATTACATGATATTGGCTTTCGAGGATTCATCTACAGTTGGTTAGAATCCTACCTAAGTAATAGGTCTCAGATCGTCAAAGTAAGTGATGTTTTAAGTAATTCTTTGGGTATTAACTTGGGTGTACCACAAGGGTCAGTCCTTGGGCCCATTCTTTTCTTGATTTATATAAATTCCGTCTTTAATCTACCATTTTTAGGGAAAGTTAATGCCTTTGCTGATGATATAGCAATTGGATACGAATCACTTAGTCCATTAAATTTGGTTTCGGATATAAACCATGATGTACATTTATTAAGGCTATGGTTTGCGGACCATAAACTTCTTGTCAGTAACAAAACCAAACTCATGCTGTTCAGCACTGAACTTAATGGACAAAATGATATTAAAGTATTTTTCCATGCTCCGTCTTGTTCTAGTTTTAGACTCTTCAAAACCGATTGTTCAGTCTCTCATTCGGTTAATAGCTTCAATTCCGAAGAAACTTGCTGCAATACGTGCTTTAATATTGAAATGGTAAAAGATTTTAAGTATCTAGGCGTAAAAATTGACCAACATTTAAAATGGACTGAACACATTATGTATATTAAACAATATCTTCTATCAACTGTAAGATGTTTTTATCGGTTAAAAAAATATTGCTCGTTCTCCACATCAAAAAAAGTTTACTATGGCATTTTCCACTCAAAGTTACAATATGGTATTAGTTGTTGGGGAGGCGCTTACTTAAATAAAATCCAACAATTAACAGTCCTTCAAAAATGTGTATTAAAAAAAATATGCAACGCTGCCCGCCTAGCTCACTCTGTAGATCTATTCAGACAAACAGGTATTCTCCCAGTAAGGCACTTGTTTTATTTTAAAGTTTTGAAGATATTTTTTATGAGGTGTGGTTATTTGGAAAATGTGTGGTTATTTGAGAAATGCTAACTCTGTACGATCAATCACTTTTCGAACTACACTTTTTAGGAATTCTTACACCATCGTCTCCCGCAAATTATACAACAGCCTTCCAAGCGAATTACGAAGCATTATAAACCGTCAACAGTTCTTAAAATCCATTAAATCATGGCTTCTTGATTTCGATACTTATGACATCGAATCTTTGCTAAACTACGTCATTTGATTCAATTTAATTCTCCTTATTTATAAACGTATAATTGAATATTTTTTATGCAGTTCAAATCCATTTAAGTCGTTAAAACTCATTTTATATTTACCATACATCGTTATCTACATATATTATGTCCTCCCCACATTCAAATAAAATCTGTATATATGGCATTAGTTCAATTTTAATTAAAAATTCAAATGCTATAAACTATTCTCTTAATATATTGTACAAATTAATTAGAAATAAGACAGGTATTTAAAAATTGTTAACAGAATATGATATTAATAAATAAAAAAAAAAAATAAAAAAATTTACGAGTGCTCTAGTACGAGGAGGACTTATTATTGATTTACCAGCTTGTACTTGTTCGTGACGTATTTTAACTGCGGTAATGGTACTCTTCCGAGTGTACTTTTTCCGACACTGCAAATGAATTGTTACAGAAGTCTGGTCTTTTAAGTATTCCGGAAATTCATCACCTCTTTCAACACTTGCATCAATTAACGTCTTTAGACCACGCTCAACAGTAACAATTTTACTTTCGGCCAAATGTTTACTACAAATAAAGCAAAATTGAGACATTTCTTTTACAAACGAGAAACTGCACAAATTCTGTTTGCAATAACTACTTGTTCTTACTACGATGCCATCATGTCAGACAGTCAGGCTGCACTAAAAGCACTAAGCTCCTACACCATCAGCTCCAAACTTGTTTGGGAATGCGTGATTAAGCTTAATAAACTGGGCAAGAATAACACTGTCACGCTTCATTGGGTACCAGGCCACGTTGGTGTCCAGGGCAACGAAGTGGCAGACTCCTTAGCAAAAATAGGTGCATCGACACCCCTTACAGGGCCAGAGCCCTACTGCGGAATAGGAGAAAACGTGATCAAAAACAAAATCAAAACAGAAGAGGAGACAAAAAGATCAAAGATCTGGAAAGAACTCCCTAAGCTAAGACAGGCAAAACTATTACTCGGGGACTACAACCGAGAGCGTTTTCTAACCTGCATTAGCTTAAGTAGGAACAACCTCAGGAAAATCACGGGGCTTCTCACAGGCCACTGTAGGTTGAGAAGACACCTCAACATCCTTGGCTTAGTGAGCAACGCGACTTGCAGATTCTGCAACACTCACGAAGAGACACCTGACCACATACTGGGGAAATGTGATGCACTCGTGCATCAAAGGCACAGGTATCTGGGCAAGCACCACATAAAGGAGAGCGAATTATCATCCCTTAAAATACTCCAAATACTTCGATTCCTCAGAGGAGCAGATTTGGAGGAAGAACTGTAGTAATGAGCCAACCTCATCCAGTTCTAGATGGGGGACACAATAGATCTTTAGGTCGCAGTGTTTTTATACCCCCAATTTTCATTCATTCATTCATACTACGAAGGAACGCCTGGGACTATATAATACTATTTTGTTTGTGCCCTTAGAATCGGAGCAGGTATACGAGCGTCGCCATACGGACAATTGAATAGCAGACAGATGCTGCTCAAGGCCGTACGGTCACATAAAATGAGGGACTGGGTTTTCTTTCGAGTTTATATTCTTAAGCCAAATATACATTGTTCAAATGCATGTCAAGCACGTGCAAGTGTATTCGTAAATTCGGGAGGACGTTGCGTTTTGTGATTTTACGAATTTCCTTGAGATTTTTTTAATTTTAATTTCTTTTATTTTGTCTGTCCATTTCATCATAAAATTTTTGTTTGATGTTTTAATATCTAAATCAGTGCTTATGTTGTACTGTGTTCTCATCTCTTGAACGTACTATACGCAAATCAACCAATAAATGCATGATCAATCATCAATCTTGCATATACACTACTTCAATGCAAGACGCTAGATTGAAAGAAAATCAAAAGATTTTCATTTTTTTTGTTTTTTTTTTTTATAATTAGCACACACTCAAAGGTTTTTGTATACCCTTAACATGCCAGAGACACAGTGTGAGCATTAGGAAAAAAGGGAGGGGTTAGAAAGGAGGTGTCGGTGTACATTGGTTTTGAATTCTTGAACACTGCAGTGACTGGGAAAGACAGAGCGTGGTAAAGAATTCCACATTCGCGTAGTACGGCTAAAAAACGAATCTCTGTACTTCACAGTACGACCGAAGTTGGGCTCGAGGGTAAACTGATGGGCATTCCTAGAAGTGCGAGTATTACGGTTGAATTGTTTAAGGGGAGGAATGCAACTGGCTATTTCTCTAGAGCAAAGTCCGTTAAAATAACGGTAAAAAAGGGTGAGGCAAGAAACATTACGACGATGTTGGAGTGACGTAAATGAGCCAATGATTTTATTCTCACCAATCATTTTAAAAGCTCTTCTTTGAATACTGTCCAAGAGACTTAAGTAAGTTACTGGAGCACCAGCCTATAGATGGGAGTTATACTCAAGTTTTGGACGTATATAGGTTTTATAGATTGTAGCCAGATCAGAAGGAGAGAAGAATTTCTTGCACCGTCTCAGAAAACCCAAACATCTTGCGGCATTTCTGGCAACATCGCGTATGTGATCGTTCCACAAGAGGTGGTTCGTGATGCACATACCGAGAATATCGAGATGTTCAGTTTCGTTGATGCAAGTGCCACTCATAGATAGTGGCAAGGGGGGTATATCACGCTTTAACGATACGAGACAGCATTGGGTTTTCGAAGCATTAAATTCCACGCGGTTTCTTATTCCCCATTGTACAATGCTGTTTAGGTCGTGGTTCAATGAACTTATCATATTTTGTCGTTGCAGTTCCACATCCGAAGAGGAGCGATGTGAGTCTGAAAACGAATCGTCAGCGAAACAATTAATTGGATTAGAAGTTGCAGACAGGAGATCATTAATAAAAATGAGGAAGAGGGTTGGGGACAAAACGGAGCCCTGGGGCACACCAGCATTTATACTGTGGGTATCAGACTTGAATCCGTCTAATACAACTTGTATTGAACGATTCGAAAGAAAATTTCTAATCCAAAGAAGAAGGGATTTGTCGACACCAAAAGCACGCATTTTCGATAAAAGAGCAAGATGCCAGACTTTATCAAATGCCTTTGAAATATCAAGTGCAATAATCTTACTTTCTCCAAAACGATGTAAAGATTTGTTCCACTTTTCGGTGAGATATACCATCAGATCACCAGTGGACCTATTGCTACGAAAGCCATACTGCCGGTCATTAAGAAGCTTTCGTTCTTCAAGATATTTCTTGACCTGATAATTAATCAGCGTTTCCATGACCTTGGAAAGAAGGGACGTTAGTGCAATCGGTCGATAACTTGAGGGAGAAGAAGAGTCGCCTTTTTTCAGAATTGGCTGAACAAATGCAGCTCGGAACGAGCCCAGAAGAATAGGATAGATGGAAAAGCTTACGCAGGGGTTTTGCTAGCGTGGAAGAACACCTCTTCAGAATAATAGCGGGGATATATCCGGACCAGCGGATTTATGTATGTTCAGATCTTTCAGGACTCTCGCCACGGTACGAGTACGAAAAAAGATTTGTCCCATAGAATCACTAACGCGCTCAAGAATGGGGGGAGTCATAACACTATCCGGCAAGGTGGAATTTGCGGCGGACTGCCTTACAAACAAGTTAGCTTTATCAATAGAGCTAACGAAAGGGGTGTCATTGACAACAAGCGTAGGAACCGAGGAAGAATTCCTCATATTTTTTACAAATGACCAAAAATTTGTACTGCCTTTGGGACATTGCAGTATTTTTTGCCTTGATTTTTGATCATGTAAAAATTTGGTCCGTCGAATATGGGCGTTGCAGGCCTTCCTGGTTTGTTTGAACTTTTTCCGGTTTTCCTCAGTTGAGTTGGCTCTAAAACACCGGAAGCTTACCTCTTTTTCCTTGATAACCTCTTTACAGCTCAAATCAAACCATGAATTATCCTTGGGTCTGATACTTTTAACACTATTCGGGATAAAATGTTTCATTCCCAAAAGAATAATGTTGGTTATTATATCTGCGCTGGAGTCTACGTCACTATCGAGGAAGCATAGTGACCAGTTAAAGATCCTGAAAAAGTTATTCAAACCGTTCCAGTTGGCTTTCTCGTACTGCCATACGGTTCTTCTAGGAGCTCTTTCTCTAACTGGATTTGTTTGACACGAGAAATTTGCAAATATAACACTATGGTCCGATGTGCCTAGAGGCGTCAATACACTTACTGTCAGGGTCAGACGTAAGAAACAAGTCAAGAGTATTTTCTGCTCGGCCATTAACGTCCGATATTCGAGTAGGTTCGTTGACAAGCTGAGTAAGATGGTTAAACTCAGCAAAAATCTCAACACACATTCCTTCGGGTGTTGTCTGGCCCGAATGGAGAAGCCAAGAAGAATTGTGAACATTGAAATCGCCCGTGATAACGATTTCAGTGCGAGGATATAGGGAAACAATTCTTTGAATGGAGTCGGACAGAGCATCAAATTCGTGAGAAGTTGAAACTCTATCCAAATTTGGGCTTCTATAAAGAAAGCAATAGTGAATGATGTGCTTATTAACGGAAAATTTAAACCACATTAAATTGTTACCGTTGGTTTCAACGTGTTTTTCTTGTTTTTAATACCTTTTTTTCATAGTTATTGAGATAAAAACTTTATTTTACGGTAAATATTTTGCAGTTTTGGATTTTTTTATAGTCTTGCAAATTTTCTACAAATTAAAAAAAAATAGTACATTACGACAAACGGGAGCCAAGATATTCATGATTTAAAAACTTAGGAAAGCTTACATCTTAGTATCTTAAGCTTGTAGCTTGTAATAACGAGGGATTATTGAAAAATAATAATAAACAGGTACAAATTAACCAACAATTCAATGAACAATTTTTAAAATTAAAAGATATTTTTAAACAAAGTGTGCTCGCCTGTCAACCTCATGATGACAGGTTCGATCCCTGCCGTCGTCTATGTCGCTTTAATTCCATTAAAAACCTTCTAAAAATTGTCATCAATGGGTTGATGGTTTACTCATTACATGTTGTTCAGGCATAACACTAACAACATGTAATTGAGTTGAACTAGTATGCCCAACAAGGACGAACACGAATAAAATAATGTGAATTATAAGCGACATAGAAATAAGACACGGCATTTCTCCGCTTTAGCTCAGCCGCCATCCCTGGAGATAAAAATATCTGAGACAACAACCAACAGTCTCAGAACATCGTGCCACACATCTTTCCTATCCTTCTTTCTCTTCATTAACTTCACGCCCGCGCTGTGTTGAAACATTTAAAGGGTAATCATAATCCCTTGAGCGCGGGTTGATTATAAAAAAAAAAAAAAAAAAAAAAAGCGAAATCAGTTCCCTACGTATGGAAACTTGAAATTTAATAAAAACCTATTAGAAGTACAGGAAATTATAGGAAAAATATCTCACAGAAAAAAAAAATATAATCATAAATAAAGAAAAATATCTAATAAGCAAAAATTTGCAAAAAGAAAAGATCAAACAAAATTGTAACAATCTAGAAAACACTCTAGTAGAAAATTATATTCTAAAATTAGAAGATTGTAAAATAGAAATAGGAAAACTCATAACAAAAAATTATACCATATTAATTTCAAAATTATACCATTGATAAATTATAACTTTCCAGAAGATTACTATAAAAAATTAAACTTTAAATCAATTGATAATATAAAAATGTTAGAATCCAAAATAAATAAACACATAACTTACAACTTGGTGACATTTACGGTTGTAATAATAATTGTAATATTTGTAATTATCTATTTAAGAATAAAATTAAAAAATAAAAAATCCATTACAAACATAAGCCTCCCAACGGTTTCTTTAAACCATTGGAATCCTCTAAGGAGGGAGGGGCTATCCACAGAAAAAAGTAAAAGCATTTTTTAATCTCTATATTTTATTTCTAACAAAGGAAATGAAACCACTATCAAATATTTATATGATACCATTTCCTTTCATTGTCATTTAATTAATATTCTGATATAAAGAACAAAGAAATAAAACGCTAAAACGCTTACACCAAAGATGAATTATGAAAAACAGTGGCTATTTGCGATAGCACAGTTCAGTTTTTAAGTAACGCTTATACAATTAAGACCCAGAAACCAAGAGCTCCACTCTTCAACTCCTTTTTAAAAAGTATTTTAAATAAAGTGGCGCAAAATTTCTCGTTTAAGGAATAAAACCGGCTCTACTTAACGAAGTCGTTTAGCTTGGGGACTTTGTCTAACTTTTGCATAATTTTAAACACGTTAGACAACTCTTCTAACTAATGTGGGTTTTACAACAGAACCTAAGAGAATTTACGTTGAACATCCCTTAATTTGACAGATACATAACTCAAACACTACTACACAAACAAACCAAAAAATAAAAAAGAACTGACAACTTCAAACCAAATACATTTTCGCCGAAAAAGTGCGTTTAATTACTACATTTATTACTATTACTACATTAATTACTACTACTACTACTTCAGATTTTGATTGTTTTACAAATTATTTACATTATTTTAGATGGAAATGAAGTATACCTATATAGCTAACCTATACAGCATACAAATTCAATTTTGTTGGTGCAAATTCAATTTTCTCAACTCGTCTCCGCATGCATATGCATACATAACATAATATGTACATTTCTATGTACAGATTTGTTGATGGTATATCACGATTGTTTTGAATTTCTAATATTCAGTGATTCAGTCTATTTACAAAGCACATCTTTAAAAAAAAATCGAATAAAACATCAGTAAACATTTTTACTTCGATTTGCTTTGTATGATATCATCATTGTCAATATGGATAAAGTATACTTTTAAAAAATAAACTATCTACGAGTATTTGTTGCTGTTAAAGTTAGACGAGCTCTTTAACGTTAAAGTAAAGTTTATGTCCTTTAAAATAAACAAAAAGTCGGTTCTCGTTTTATATACAATATTAAGAGTCGACTCGCATTCTAAAATTGATTTAGAGCAGGTTTTAAATGTTTAAAATTTTGCGCCAGTATATTTATTTCTTATATATATTTAGTCAAAAGAGCAATAACAAAATCAAAAATAAAAAGTAAAAAAGGTAATTTGATATTTGAGTATACTATGTTATAGTATTTCAATATTTTGTAAAAGTATGCATTGTTAATAACTAATATGTACAATAATTTTGCACTATCTAACTATTTTATCTTTAAAATTTGTTCTATCGAGATTTATAGAATGTTTGATTCGAATTAAAGTTCAAATTGTAGACCATTTGAAGTTTCGTTCTTTAATCTGCAGTCTATCTTTAGGAAAAAAATATACTTCCGGTTTCGTTTGCAAATGTGTAATTAGTAAAAATCAAAACCAACAGATTCTACTTTCAAACTTGTGATACGAATTAGAATTACTTTAAGGTATGCTTTATTTATTTGCTATTTGCAGTTGATGAAAATGTATTGAATACTTTAATATCTTTTTCAATAAAAAGATTAAATAAACAAATATTCAATAGATTAGATTAAATTGATTTTATTTACAATATATAATATACACAATTATTACATAATCATTTAAGCATGGCATTGCCGTCTGCATGATTGACAAAATTTAAAAAGATACTGACAATTTAAATAAATAGATAAAGTTACAATTATTTCCTAGAAGAATTCTGTTGATATTTTGCTTCTATAATTAAGAGCTATTTTACAAAATTTGAACATCTTTGGTACATCTACTTCATTTAGGAGGTCTTCATTCTCGGTGAGAAAATCACGCCCCAATGTATATCTTATTGTTTCCCTTAAGACCGGGCACCTTCCGACAAAATGAAAAATGTCCTCTCGTTCTGTCAAGTTACACATATCACAAATGATCGGTAGCTCTTCACGATGCGGAATAAAATTAAGATTTAGATACTCCCCTCTTAGTCGAAACATGCATGAAATTTGTTCCATAGTCAAATCGTCTCGAAAATAATTTTTTTGATTGAGGTCATGATTTAGCCTGCTATAAATCACCCGATGTAAAGAGCATGAGGCCTCTTCCCTGTACTTCGTTCTATACTTTTCATCCAGACGACTAATTAGATCATACGAAGTCGACTTCCACGTATCCCGTTCGTTGATTACTAGCTCCACACCAGTTTCCTGAGCCAGTTCTATCCACTCTTTGAACCATCCTGTCCTACTTTGAATCGCTTGTAGAGCCGCTTTTTTTCGGGATTGTTAGGCATATTGAGCACTTTCAAAATGTAGTCCACTTGTAGTTTCAAGGTACTTATGAGTAGTGGTGAAATACCTGTCTTATATTATCATGTAGTTTGGGGTATTTGGAGGAAGATGAAAAATTCGTTGACATTACAGTTGTGATAGTAGATAGTTCAATTTTATCGCTCCGGGATTTTTTCAAGTTTTAATAAGTTAAACTCACAAATATACTTTTAAATTCAAATATTAAATAAACAATATTGTTTCTTCTAATGGTGAGTAATTTCAGAGTCGATGTGTCCAATATTCGTGGGCTCAGGAAAAATTTCTCTGAGTTTAACCATATGACTCAACTTGTTGATGAGCCAACGCGAATTCCAGATGTTGCTGGCCAATCTCCTAATACCATTGACTTATTCCTCACTTCCCACCCTGAGAAATATACTGTAAATGTGTTAACGCCTTTAGGTACGTCAGACCATTCTGTAGTGTCAGCTGTTTTTCCATGCTCCAACGCAACGCCCTATTTAAAGAAAAAATCCCCAAAAGATTCGTATGGCAATACGAGAAAGCCGATTGGGATGGTCTCAACTACTTTTTCCACAACTTTAACTGGTCGATAAGCTTTCTCGATAGGAACGTGGATGCGTGTGCTGATATGATAACAAAAATAATCACAAATGGTTTCAAAATGTTTGTTCCTCACAGACCAAAGAGTTTAAAGCCAAAAGAAAACTCTTGGTTTGACGGTAGCTGTAAAGAAGTGATTAGGGTGAGAGAGTTGTGCTTCCAAACATACAAAGCCAACCCTTCTGAGGAAAACCACATTAAGTTTAAGAGAGCAAGGAATTCTTGTAACGCTTGGATCTAAAGAACCAAATTCTTTCACGAACAAAAATTAAGACAAAAAAATAATCCAGTGCCCTAAAGGCTGTAAAAACTTTTGGTCATTCGCAAAGAAAATCAAAAACTCCACCTTTTCGTCGGTCCCCACGCTCATCTACAATGATAATCCTGTTGTTAGGTCCATAGATAAGGCTAATTTGTTTATATAACTATTTGCAAAAAATTCTTCTCTGCTCGATAGCGTCATGAATCCACCGGTTCTTGAAAATGTAAACTTTTCAATGAGAAAAATTTATTTTCGCACCCGAGCTAGAAAATATGGTTACCATTCTAAGAAATTTCCTTTGAAAGTCGAGATTTTTAGTCTTGGGAGCATTGACTCCGATTTGTCTTCTTTTGTATTGTTGTTGTTGCCATTGCCTAGCTTTGATGCCATTTGATGAAGGAATCTATTTATGTCCTTTTTGACATCTTTGTATTCGTTGTTGGTTACATACGGTTCGTAAAGATCTTCTTGCGATGCATTTACCATGAAGTCGTCATGCAGATCGGTTATGTTGCGAAGCTGCTCAAGCAACATCTTTTGCTGGTATTCATAGATTTCCCTCGAGTAATCTATGAATGTTTCCTCGAATTCTTCCAAGTTTTCCACAATGGCGACCACCTTTAGCTTGAGCTTTTTCAACCTGTGATTTTGGAATTCACTTATATTATCTTTGTTCTTCGCGTTACGATCAGTGGTTTTTAGTGTTTCTGGGTTTGGATTTAGTGAGTCCAGTTTATTTTTGAACTCTTCGTACACAGACTTCACTCGGTTGTACGTATCCCTCTGCATATAAGGAGTGTCTTTCTTCACGGTCGACACTATTTTCTTATGGTTTGAGTCAAACTCTGATCATAGTTCACTAAGGCGTTGAAGTCTTTCTTCCTTATACCTTTGTGTTTTTCTTGAGGCACTGTATTTCCCAAAATTTCTGTTTAGGTTATCAATTTCCTCAGCCAAGGTTTTCTGCTTGGCTACGATGGTGAAAACTTCAGTTTCGTCCAACATGATGATTTACACTTATTATTTTATTTTTAATTTAGTTGTATTTGATTTGTATGTTTCGGAATCGTAAATTTTATTTTCGTAGATTTAATTTAGTACTATACTTTTGTAGGTTTTTTTTTTTTTTATCCGATGGAAATCTTCAAAAGACACTCGGTAAGAATCGGTACCGAGTAGTGGGGGACTCTTACCGCACTAAAACCACTATGAAAAATCGACAAATGATTTTTATTTCTTAATTTTTAAATCGCATTGGGGGAAGTATAAGGTAATAACACTTTCCCATAGCTTTTAGACCATCAGCTCATGAGGCTTGGTTCTTCTTAATCTCCGAATATTGTCTCGTACATTTAATACGGTCTCCATTTCGGAGTTAGTATGACTTTGCAGTCGGTGATTGTGAGATACAGCGTGTTTCTTAACCACTTCTGTAACCATTTCAATTTGAAGGTCACGATGTAGATCGCTATTTCTTATATACCAAGGGGCATTTATTATTCCACAAAGGACCTTGCTTTGGAATTTTTGGATGGGTTCAGCATTTGTTTTCTTTGTACAGGCCCATAGTTGGATGCCATATGTCCAAACGGGTTTCAATACTTGCTTATATAACATTAGTTTATTCTGGATAGATAGGTCAGAGTTTTTCCCTAGTAACCAGTACATTTGTCTGTACTTCAAGTCTAGTTCTTCTCTTTTCTTTTTGATGTGCTGTTTCCATTTAAGCTTTGCATCCAAATTCATTCCAAGGTATTTGGCGGTCTTGGAGTAAGGTACTTCTGTACTGTTTATAAATATTGGAACAATGTTTATGTTTTTGTTTGTAAAGTTTATATACGTCGATATTGTTTCGCTTAATTTGATACGCTATTTCTGCGTCCAATCACTAACTTTATCGACTGCATTTTGCAATTTTTGTGTAGCCTTCGTAACGGATTTATCTGTCACCAATATTGCAGTATCATCAGCAAAGGTCGCCATGATAGCGTTGATGTCCACTGGAATATCCCTTGTATTTAACAGATACAGGGTTGGTCCTAGGACACTTCCTTGTGGTACACCGGCTTCAATTTTCTTAAGTTCCGAGTAATTTTGGTAGTACCGTACTCTTAAGAGTCGGTTCGTAATGTAGGATTTCAGTATTTCGTAGTACTGCCTGGGAAGGTACCTATGCAGTTTGTACTCAAGTCTCAAGTGCCAAACCTTGTCAAAAGCTTGAGCAACATCTAAGAATAAAGCAGAACATACTTGTTTTTCTTCAAGTGCCTTTTCCACAACATCCGTAATTCGATGCACCTGGTCTTTCGTGGAATTTTTATTTCTAAATCCAAATTGATGGCTTGGAATTAGTGTTCTTTCTTCAATTATTTTGCTAAGCCTTTTCAGTAGCAGTTTTTCAAAAGCTTTTGCCATGATTGGTATAAGCGATATTGGTCTGTAAGATGTTACTTCTGTTGGTGGCTTACCTTGTTTAGGTATAACAATGACTTCTGCAATTTTCCAATGATGTGGCACATATCTTAGTTTAAGGCATGCGTTTATTATAAATTGGAGTTTCTTGAAGGCTATTAGAGGAATTTCTTTCAAAACCTGAACAGTTATAAGATCGTGCCCTGGTGATTTTTTGTTAGACTTTTGTAGGTAAATTAAATTTATCAGTGTTACGAGCAATAGCCCTGATAACGCTTTTGTGTTAGTATTGTCGATTTTAATTTGTTTCAATTAAAATTTAAACCAATGTCAGAAGCCTTGGTAACGCTTTCACTGTTTCACTTTCTACTCGAAGGGCCAATGCAAATATGCACCAATGTTAACTGTTCCAGTCTTAGCGGGTAGCTCTTTAAAAAAGAACAATCTTGAGTTGGAAAGCGAAGTTGAAAAGTATGCTTTAAATCGAGCGAGTTGCTCTTAGAAATCAAACACACTGGTTGGCGATTGAGAGGTGACTTTATTGTTCTAAATATCCTACTTTTAAACAAAATAAATGCTTATTTTACAATAAATTATTTCTAAACAAAATGTACAAATATACAAAAATGCAATGTAAGGAAATATGATTAATTTTATATTGCCACAAGTTGGTTCGTGTATATTAGGGTGTCCCAAGAGATAACGTAGGATTTTTTTTTTCTCGAAAATAAAATCGCATACCCTCTATTTTTTTTCTAAATGGCCTTATTAGCTTAAATAATAAAAGTCATTGCGATTGGATCATGATAACCCGTGCCGACTTGATACCAAACATAGAATATACATTTATGTTCCGTGTAAGCATAGAAAATTTATAGAAATTCGAGTTTGTTTAGTAAATAAAACACTAATATACCCAAAACAAATTACTATTTAATGTTTTACATAAAAAACATTATTCTACAAAAATTTTCTTTTTAAGGTTTGTTTTTTACAGTCTGGATAAATCTTCCGGTGTTCTTGCTCTTTGCTCGTTGCTCTTTCAACTATATCGTTTACTGCCCTCAGCACAGAAACCTTCTTCTTGGCATCTTTAAACGAAGCGTTATTTGTACATAAAGACGGTTCTTCTTTCAGAAAACTATCATCAATTTGAAGCCGGATGAACAAGGTTTTACTTTTGACTGATACGAAGTCGTAAATGTTTTTGTCTAAAATAAAAAATGAAAAAAAAAAATAGTAATTAAAAAAAAATGGAATATAAAATAAACAATATTTACTAATGAAACTTACCATACAATGAACCACAGAGTTCTTCTTTGGATGGGATGTAGCGCTTACCATGAGTTGATGGATTCTCTTTGGTTAAATTTTCCACCATTTTTATTTTAATTTCTTGGTCCACATCGTCGTCAAATAATGACAAGGCAGATATTTCATCGGTTAAATACCATAGGTGCAGGCTTAATTTCTCTAAGGCTGCTTTCGATACGTTTGTATCGATTTTTACATAAGCGTTCATCGACTTTAAAAAGCACAAATCCTGATAAGTTGCTTTTACAGCCAGAATACATTGGAGCCACGGCTTAATGTAGGATGTCACAATGAACAAGCAAACATCAAACAGTACCGCCTTATCCTTGTTCGTCATTTTCATTTGAGCGTTAAGAAGTGCTATTTTCAGTGCATAAATCGCCCTGGCCATCCACCTGGCTAGGTACATGGTACCTGGAGGTCGAATTTTAAATTTTTGATCTTTATCACCGCCTAAAAATATTACTGAAAGCTCAATTAGTTCTCGATAGTCATCTCGAACTATATCTTTGATCAATTCAGATTGGTAAAATTTGATCATGTTTTCTATTTCGAAAACAGTCAGATGCAAATCTGACAATCTTCCAGTTATCTCGGAACTTTTTGAAAAGCGCAATATCCGGGCTTGTTGTCACTTGATTGATTTTTGCTTCGAATACGCTTTTTAATATTAACTCATATAGATTAGATATTTTCGTTTTTTCGGGATGCGCGCTTTCGATCTGAGTTGGCAAATCTTAATGCAAAGATATTACTTCTTGGTCCGAATCAGGTGCGTCATTTTGTATAAGATCACATGATGATGTCGATGGAGTTGACTCTGCGAAATATTTTGATCGACAAATTATAACAAGCACATCGATCGTTCGAGCTCGTCGGCCGTATTAGTAAGTATTCACAAGTTCCGATGTAAGTCGGCACGGGATATCGTGATCCTACCTACACCAAATTTGGTTTACAGTTGTTTCAACATCATTCAAACAAATAAAGAAGGTATGTGTTAAAAAAAAAAAACTTTTATTTTTTTGGGACACCCTAGTGTATATGTATCTGTTGGAGGTGTTGCTGTTGGGTGTTGGTCGTGCTATTTTGTAAATGGTGTCATGTTGTTTTGTTTGTTGTTCTATTTGGTAATTCGAATTATGCTGTGTGTGGTGTTATTCTATTGTTGTCGCAACAGCTGCCGTTGTTGATGACTCTGCCTTATTCAAGGCTGCTGAAGGACGATGCGATTACCGATGAATCAGTTTAAAATTTGATCACAAGATCTTACCAACAACTTAGACAGATTTTCCTCGAATACGAAGTCAATGTTAGCCCTGCCATACATTCTTTAAAGCAAAACGATAATTTGTTCACAGAAAAAGGTAACATTTGTAAAATATCTTTCTATGTACATATACAGGATGTCCCACAGTCACCGCCCCAAATGAAAACCATGGATTCCTGAGGTCATTTTAGGTCGAAAAACTTAAGAGGTCATTTTCTCGTTTTCGGCCCGTTTTCGAGTTATAGCGGTTTTTATGATTTTTCCCTTAACTGGCTTTATCTTTGCCAAACTGCGTCCGATTCGTAAGAGTTTTCTTATAACCAATTAAGAATTTATTACAGTTTTAGTTTGTCCATAGACTTTTTTTTCTGCGGACAATCGTTTCTCTGCAATTTTGGATCAAACCCAATTTTTTCGTTTTTTAAGTAGTTTTTTTTACTTTGATATCATTTTATTCAAAAAAGCCCGTTAATGAGTATTAATTTTTTTCACTTATTTTTAAAGCCCAGTTCATTTTCTTAAAAAACATATTTTTTTTCTTAAAAAGAATATCTACTAAATGTAATTAACAAAAAATAAACAAATTGAGTGAATTTAAAAAAAAAATAATTTTTAAATACAAAATTAACTTTTCCGAGCTATTGTGGTTAAGAAAAAGACAAATAGATAAAGTTAATTAGTAAGACCGTTAACTAATGTAAATAGTAAGGATTTGCATTAAGATTTAAAGGTTGTAAATGTCTTTCTCGTGTGATCTAGTGTCCGCGTCGTGTTCTTTCACTTGATACTCCATTTTGGATTTGTTATTCAGATTGTAGTTTTTTTCTTCAATTATTTGCGAACAATGGATTACACTAATTAAGAATATCTGGAAATGTTATTAATATACGCTGAAATGGGACAACTCCATGTATTTGTCCTTTTCTTAACCACAATAGCTCAGAAAAAGTTAATTTTGTATTTAAAAATTATATTTTTTTTTTAAATTCACTCAGTTTGTTTATTTTTTGTTAATTACATTTAGTATTCTTTTTAAGGAAAAAAAATATGTTTTTTAAGAAAATGAACTGCGTTTTAAAAATAAGTGAAAAAACTTAATACTCATTAACGTGCTTTTTTGAATAAAATGATATCAAAGTGAAAAAACTACTTAAAAAACGAAAAGATTGGGTTTAATGCAAAATTGCAGAAAAACGGTTGTCCTCAGAAAAAAAAAGTCTATGGACAAACTAAAACTGTAATAAATTCTTAATTGGTTATAAAAAAAATCTTACGAATCGGACGCAGTTTGGCAAAGATAAAACCAGTTAAGGGAAAAAACATAAAAACCGTTATAACTCGAAAACGGGCCGAAAACGAGAAAATGACCTCTTAAGTTTTTCGACTTAAAATGACCTCAGGAATCCATGGTTTTCATTTGGGGCGGTGACTGTGGGACACCCTGTATAAAAATGTAAATATGTAATTATACAATTATACTTTATTTCTTTCTCTTCTAACCTTTGTCTAGAGTGGACGAAATGGCTGCCCACAAATCGTTTACACTGTACAGAATAAGCTAAAAAGCTCAAACAAAACCCCGTCTACGTATCGGAAACATAATTCGATACAACGCCAAGAGGCGTCACGAAGTTGAAAAAAGTTGAAGTTGTTTTTAAGATTCGTTCTGGTTAACCTAAGATTTAATAAACAACAAGGATCCGAAATCTATAGGACACTTCTTCAAGACGGTCCCTAGACGCTCAATATTATTGTGCAATATTTGATATTGCACAATATTATTGTCCGTCTGTGGATAATATTGCAAGGTTGTGCAATATATTGAAGAAAATCAAAACCCTTTTGATATTTATTGCACAATATAAAATATTGTATCGTCTATTGCACAATATTTGTTTGTTTAATTTTCAAGTGTCGAAGAACAAACTCCTTGGCGAATGATTTCAATAAGTGATAATGTCAAAAGCATGTTGTCTCCACAAATATCAGGTCTGGCAACTAAATTATTGTATAAAATATTGAACCGTCTGGGACGCCTTGCCAATAAAATTGTGCAATATTTTACACAATAATATTGAGCGTCAAGGGACTGCTTAGCTATAATCTATCTTTTCTCTCCTTTTTGTTGGTGACTGATCTAATTGAGGGATTTTTTCCCCTTCACATTGAGTCATTTATGACTCAACGGCCTATGTAACACATCACTTCTCAGCAGAATTGGGAAAAACAAATTTTTGTAATCCATTAAAGTCGTAGTCATCATCCAGTTCATGGCCTGACAGATGGAGGGCGATCTATATTTTGAGATAATGTAGAAAATTTAATTCGATAATTAAAATAATTATAATGGTATGGATCGATGTCTAGTTTTCTAAAAAAACCAAAATGAAATATAATGAGTAAACGATTTAAAAACTTAAAATTATATTAATACACTTACTTGAGTCTATCGAGTTTAGTTTTTTATGACATTTGTATTTTTTATATTAATATTAGAATTTTTAATAGTTTTTTTATTTAATGTACTTATGATGAGTACATTAAATTTTATTTGAAATTAATAGCATTATTTTTTCGTGAGATATTTGAAACCAACCAACATTTTACTTTTTTTTAAAACCGTTATAGTGAAAAAACTACTCACTGAATTTTAATAAACGCCCTTTCAGCCTCTTTCGAAGTTATTATCTATTAAAAAAAAATTATTTGAAGTCGATATCTTTACTCGTTCTTGAGATATCGACGACGAAAAATGGTACCAGAACGTACGGACGTACGAACGTACGCACGTACGAACGTACGAACGTACGAACGTACGTACACACACACACACACACAGACATCTCTCTAAAAATGATTGATATAGCCTCTAGGGACCTTGAAACGTCGAGAAATGTCAAAAATTCTAATTTGACAAATCGGACCGATTACAATAACTCCCTATGGGAAGTTAAAAAGGGTGTAGTGCCAGAACTTGGCTGGGCACTACCGTGCCCTTTGATCTCGTTTCTTTTTAACGTATGTTTTCCATTTAAGCTTAGCGTCTAGTGTCATTCCTAGGTACTTTGCTTCATTAGCATACGGTTTGTGCACCGAATAAATGTAGGTGGGCAGATTGGTAATTTTTTTGTAAGTAAAATTAATATGTGTTGATTTGGACTCATTAAGAACAATTCGCCATTTCTTTGTCCATACCGAAATTTTATCAAGAGCTCGTTGGAGCTTCTCGGTTGCAGATACAACTGAATCGGATGTTGCAAGTATAGCCGTATCGTCTGCAAACGTACCTATTATGGTATCTTCTTCTTGAGGAATATCGCTAGTGTATAGTACGAATAGAATCGGACGAGAACACTTCCCTGGGGAACACCAGCATTGATTTTCTTAAAATCCGAATATGCCCTCCCTTGCTTAACTCGAAATAACCTATCTTCGAGGTACGACTCAAGGATGTAATATATTTGATCCGGAAAGACCTGTCTTAGTTTAAACTTAAGGCCATCGTGCCAGACCTTGTCGAAGGCTTGAGAGACGTCTAGAAATGCGCTTGAACATACATTTTTTCTCTCTATTGATTTCTCAATTTCATTGGTTATCCTGTACACCTGATCAATTGTTGAGTGGCTTTTTCAGAAACCAAATTGATGGTCAGGAATAAGCCGCTTTTTTCGATAATAGGAAGCAGTCGCTTTAATAAGATTTTCTCAAATACCTTCGAGATCAGTGGCAAGAGGGAAATTGGTCTATAATATTTCTTTTCGTTCGGAGACTTTCCCGGTTTTGGAACCATTAAAACTTCTGCGACTTTCCATTGGCGTGGAACGTATGAAAGCCTTAATGCCGCGTTCATAAGGTGCTGAAGTTTAATTGCTGCTTTTCTGGGTAGCTCTTTAAGCAAGCGAGCATTCATTAGGTCGTACCCAGGAGCTTTATTATTTTTAAGATTTTTAATAGCTTGATGAAGTTCTGATAACGTGATATTCCGAATAAGAAAGTTTTCAGATGGCCATTGAATATCACCATGTTCATTTATCAACGCCTGGCCGTCAAAAGGTTCAAAGGTTTCCTCTAGATGTTCAGCAAATAAATCGGCTTTTTCTCTATCGGACTTAGCCCATTCACCATTATTTTGTCTGATTGGTGCTGAATGTATTTGCGGCTTTTTAACATCTTTTATAGCTTTCCACAATGAATAATTCTAATTTTTATCTGCGGTCAGACCTTCAAGATAGGTAGAAATCTTCCGATTTTTTTGATTCGCGAATAGCATACTTGAGCTCATTCGAGAGGCGGTTTAAGATGGTTTTGTCCTGAGGTGCTCGTGATTGATGCCATCTTTTCCCAACAGTTCTTTTTTTGCGAAGCATATCTTTTATTTCCGGTGGAATTGTAGCTGTGTTTCTAATTGGATCTCTAAAGTTGTGTGGAGTGTTTTTCCATGCAGCGTCTTGTATGACTTTAATAAATATATCGACTTCATCTTCTAGCTCTAAAGGCGTTTTTAAAGATATATTAAGCGCAACATTGTTTTCGCAATGTTCTTTAAATTTATCCCAGTTAGTTTTGTTGTTACATAAAAATGGAGCTCTTTCCTTTTTGACTACCTTTCCACTTACTGTCAATATGACTGGTGAATGAGCGGTGGGTGGAAAGGTCAAAGTTTTCCTCGATTTTCGTGTAAATTTTATCTAGTCCTTTTGCGATAAAGAAGTCTACAAGGTCTGGCATTTTCGCTCTATCAGTTGGCCAGTGTGTTGGTTTACCTGTCGAGAAAAAATCAACACAAGATGCCATACAAGCTTTGAAAAGCTGCCTACCTTTAGTTGAGATACACCTCGATCCCCAGAAAGTGTGTTTCGAATTGAAGTCGCCACCAATGATAAATTTCGGCCCGAGAACTTCAAATAGATCTATAAAGTCGTTTTTCGCAATTTTAGTTCTAGGAGGACAGTAGATTGACGCAACACTATAGTATGAATTTCTAAATTTAATAGTTACTGAACTTATTTGCATTATATCGATCTCAATTATAGTTCTAATTGAATGTTCGATAGTACCCTTAATAAATAGAGAGGATCCGCCTCTTGCTCTGTCAGATGGATGAAATGCATGATAAGCGCAGAATCCTTTAATTTTTACATCGCAGTCTTTTTTTAAATGAGTTTCGCTAATCAAACATATGTCAATTTTTTCATTTTGTAGAAGTATTTCTTGTTCATCTATTTTTGATGATAATCCATTCGCATTCCATGTAAAAATATTAAACAGCTCATCCATTTTTATAATTTATTCTGGGATGTATGAGTCTTAGGCTCAAGCATGCTTAATTTTTCAAATATAAGTTTATTCATCCTGCTTTTCTCTTCAAGTCGGGCAAGAATCAAAGAAAACACTTGGGAAACTGGGTCAGGTATATTTGTACTTTGTTCCTGGTTTTGTGACTCCACTTTGGCATACGTTTTTGTATCATTTGGTTTGGGTTTTGCGTTTTGAGGTTTAGTTTCTTTGGGTTTCATTTTCCCTTTGAACAATGTGGCATAGTTTTTTCATGTCATTCTTATCTTCTTGTTTTTTTTTTGGGCTAAGCGTGCGAACATCAATGATCATGTTAACGTTGTTAGTACTGCTGGGATCGTCATTAGTAGTTTCTTCAATGTTTTCAGATGAGGAAAAGTCTTCACATGCGTCTTCATCTTCCAGTAAATTTTGCAAGGAAGGAACATTCTCGCATGTTTTTCCACTGCAGTACAAACATATTAAGGAACAATTCAGACCAGATTTCCGACAGCCACAAGCTCGACCACACTGGCCCTTGCATTCCTAACCAACGGGAGAAACAAAGCGCGTTTCATAAAAATGCTTTCAAAATGTTTTCACTATCACATATAGCCGTGCAGCATGCATCTCAAGATGCAGATATGTTGATTGTTAAAACAGCAATAGAAAAGGCACCCTCATAAAACCACATTACAAAAAATGCGCCGTAACTCTACCTCGATGGTGGTGTGGAAAAGAGATTAGATTAGATTAGATTTTTAAGATTAGAAACATTTTATTTTTCTTATTACTTAAATAACAAATTTCATACTAGTTTATTTACAAAAAATAAATAATTAAAAGTGTATATAAGAAAAATATGAGACATTCTACATAAGTATATTTAATTACAATGTAATAAAAATAGTGTTGAATGCCACTTCAAGATTTTATAGATCTGTGTAAATTATAAAAGTATGGGTGGGGTGACCCTTAATTTGAACATAAATTACAAGTTTTTTATATGTATGCATTGAAAATAAAATCAAAACAAAATTACAATTAAATTCATAGTAAAGACAATATATCATGAATAAACTACTAAAATACGAGCCCAAACTCAAAATAGTTGGTCTACCGAGGATAGAATGCAAATATGTGTTCATTCTTAACCTATTTCGAAACAAAAACTATTTTTTGATATACATATAAAGTCCTATTCATTTTAAATAGGAAAAGTGGACAAAAAAAGAAAGTGGCTTAATAAAATATTGATATGGAGTCTCTTTACAAAACTAAATAACGATTTATACACATTTCTTAGATGCAAAATAGTTGGTCTATGATTCTTTATGTTGATTTTACCACATTGTTAAGCGACCTTTGGCCTTAATCACTGCTTCTATAATGCACCTTGGCATAATGTCAACTAATTGTTCACTCTTCGGCACCAAAAGATTCCCAATTATTTGTAATTGTGGATCTTAAATCTTGAAGAGTCCGACGCGGTTCCTTTCGCAATTTTTGCTTCATCGTGTGCCAAACAGTTTCGATTGGTGAAAGATTAGGGCTGCTGGAAGTCCATTCCAATAAAGAATTACTTCAGCAGTTAACCATACCATTGTTGACCTAGCCGTATGACAAGAAGCACCATTCTGTTGGAAAATATACTCCGCATTGCTATATTGAAGACGTAGTATTGACGGAGGCAGCTCCTGTTCCAAAATGTTGCGGTACTTGACAGCATTAGCTATCTCAATTACAAAATGCAAATTACTCATACCACATCCCGACATGCACCTCCATACCATTAGAGATACTGGGAGCTTTACGGTTTGTTTAAGGCAGTCCTTGTGAGTTGTGAAAGGCTTCTTTAGCATTTTTTATCACTGGTCCTCGTTCATCACCAACACAAACTTCCAATCTGTACTGATCACTCCAATTAACGGACCGCCATTGACTAAAAGTCCAAATTTTTAAGTTGTTTGGCCCACTCAATACGCCTTTTCTTTTGCTTAGGTGTCAGTAGTGATATTTCTTTTGCCTGCGTTTTTAATGATTTAAGTTGTCGTAATTTATGCAAAACTTAAATATTTTAAAATAAACCTTATAAAATTTGTATCCCATTTTGTTCATCATCTGCTTACAACTGTCCACCGAAACACTTTTTTGAATTTGTTCTCTCCACTGTACCGTTATTGAAGCAGATAAATATCGTCGATTTTTTTTTTAAATTTGGCAATCGCGAGGTTTTGCTGTTAGTGGATATATATATCCACATTTCCAGAATTTTTAAACTTTGTTATTATGTTCTGCACTGACGAGAGCGGTAAATTAAAATTTTCAGGGATTTCGTAGCTAGACAATCCTGTTTCAAACGCTTTTATCATTGATTCCCTTAGGTCTCCTGATAATGCAACGCCACGCGCCAGGATTGACATGAAACTCTCGCTAGTGTTACGTAGGCCGTCGAGTCATAAATAGACTCAAGGTTGAAAGGAAAAATCCTTCACTAAGATCACTCGCCAACAAAGAGAAGAGAAAAGATAGATCATGGTTACACTCAAGTACACAAATAAAGCATAAAGTCAAAACGAACTATTTCCACTGAAGCCAATTCCCTGAACATAGATTCATTTCACGTAGCAACGCTGTATTTACACGATATTAGATCAAATATGCATTCAGTAAACACGAAAACGAAAAACCTCAGATCTTTAATATGTATATATTTGGAAAATAATCGGTATAAGGGAACACAAAAGGCGACTTACAATTATAAGTGACCAACAGTGCCACACTTGCAGAGGAAAGGATTTTTTTGATGTAAATGTGTTGCCAATCTTCGTTCCTGTGGTCATGTTTAGAGGAGATTGTCGTTTTTGGTTAAAGTGTGGCTTCAGGTTGATTTGAGGATCGTAATAAGAGGACCTGAAAAAAAAAGAAGAATAAGAGAAAATAAGAAGAAAATAAAGATTAGGATTTTGTCGCTTGAGATTGGTTCTTGGGTGGCTATGTTCATACACATATCGTTTCAAAATGAAAATGCCCAGAATCATTCTCAGCGACAAATAATGACTATCCTTATGATTAGTTATATCGCATTTAGGAGGAGTCTATGGATCGATGGGTAGCTAAAGAAAAAAGAAAAGAAAAGATAAGTTTTAGCCAAACAAGAAATGTATCTAAATGTAAATGTAAACAAACTTACCTTTCGCTGTTTTACATGTTTGTTTGTTGCTCAGTGTTCTGTAGGGGTGGCCAGGAGTTCATTGCCCTGGTTGAGGTTCCATCTCAAGTTGTTTGTTTGATTTTTATTTAGTTTTTTTGTTAATTATTTGTTTCTTATTAGCAATTTTTTTTTTGGACACAATATATGTTTGCACATTTTATAAGATTTGAAGAAATGTCAAACACAATCAGGAATTGAACGACAACAACAAAATTAACGAACTTAAGTAACGCGATCTTTTGGCGGATAGAGGAAGCCTCTAGATAGGACACTAAAAAAAGTACGAAATAGTACGTAGTAGAAAATCTGTGATAAGTATTTGTGCAATATTATTAGTATAAGTAGGCTATATGAGAGTTAGACTGATTAGGGTAGTTTTATTAATAGTTTAGTTAGTTTAGGTAAGTGTATTTTGATGTTATTTACATTAATTTCAATTGCAAATAATACTAAGTAGTGGATATAAGCTTACGATATTCCGAATGGGCGGTTAGATTCCAAAGGCGACAGCTATGACCAAATTAGGTACTAGATTAGGGACTGGAAAAAGTTTATTCTTTCCAGTCGACAGAACGAAGAAAGAAAGTTTAAAGAGAAGATGGAAATTGGGGCAATAGGTCGTTGAACTTGTGTTATGTAATCGAGATTTTTTTCTCATACTGAAAGTGAAAGTGCTGACGGAAATTTCGAGTGCAGTCTAAACAGTACGGTTGGAAATTAGTGCGCCAGAAACAAAGAAACTAATTTTGTTCGACAAGATCGAAGTTTTGAGGTTTACTTGCATTGTAATTTAAAGACAGGATTCAAAAAGGAAAATTATTGCCGTAAGTCGCAATAAGTTTACAAAGGTGATAAATTGATGATTCAGTGCAATTAGATTTTAACTAAAATTTAATAATTTTAGATTGAATATACATATGTATATATATATATAAATGTGCATCCAAGTAAATATGAAAATATAAATTTTGCTAAGGAAAAAGCGGAATTAGGTGACCTAAAGGAGGATAGGTTGACGGTATCCGTTATTAAATACCTACGTACAAAAATTTTTTTAAAGCAGAGTTAATTAATTCTAAAAAAATATAGTGATAGTTAGATTAAAAATATAAAATTTCTTTAGGTTAAGGGTAGAGGTCTTGCGTATACGTAGATGCATAGTTATACCTATATATATACACATACATATAGCTGCGTCATACGCCCATCACAGGCGAACCTTGGCCTCTGCTTGATTATTGGGATTACCCTTCAGTGCACGGATAAATCTCTGGACAAATCACTGAGACAGATCCAGTGGAGATCCAGTTCAAAGCCTGCTTAGTAGCACGACGAAGAACGGGGTGTTCCTTGCCAGTTTTGGAACTAAGCTGAAAGTTTTTTTTATTTGTGAAATTTTTTTTTGATAATTTTTTTTATTACTTTCTTGAAATTTTTTTTGATTTTTAATTTTTACTAAACTTAATTAATTGAACTGTACAAAAAGGACATCAAAAACAAAAATTTTAAAGTGAAACAAAACCTATTCGTATAGAATGATAACTACGCGAGTGTTAACTTATATATATGTATTATATAGTTATATATAGAAGTTTCTAACGAGTGTTTCGAGTTTGAAGGCTTTAAATTGGAAGCCTCTCTACTAAACTCATCATCAGGAACGTGCTGCCGGCAGAACTTCGTGGGATGAAAAGTGAGTAACCTTTTTACAACCTAAATTTTTACATATACAATATATACCTATATGTAGATATACATATATGTAAGAATTGAATTACGGGAAATAAGGCAAACCTAGTGGAAAATTAAATACCATTTTTGGTCGATTTGTTTCACATTTCATTTTTCTTATTGATGTAAATCCTTTTTAATTGAATTTTCTTTTTATTTTTCATAATTTTTATTTTTTTATATACTTTTTACATTTACGGCCTATGGCTAATTTTAACATAATTAAAATTTTGTATTCTGAATCTTGAAATTACGTTTTTTCATTCCAATAATGAGGTGCTAAATTTTACTTGCGACAGTGTGTAGAGGCCAGGCTAAGCCGGCTTTCTGGAAGAGAAGAAAAAGGACTATGTGACTTTATAGGACGATTAAGGAACTTTTGGGACGGATACGCGACGATACGAACATTTACATAAGATGACTTGACAAAGCGAATTACTCACTATTTAGAACGAGCACGCGACGATACGAACATTTACCATGACTTGACACAACGAGCACGAACTTTTGGGACCAGGGACGCTACAACAGACCAAAACTACTATGACTTAAGATGACTAGGAACATGTAACGATACGTACATTTGACTAAAATAGGATTATGACTGGAGGTTACGTTAGGGGCTATCTCCACAGATTTCGGCCAAGGAGATAGCAACGGTTGTATCTTAGATACAAGGGTGGGATGGCTGACCTTTGACACTAACATCTGTCAATGCTTTTGACGATCGGACGAACCACTGTATGGGGGAGACAGTGGGGTTGAGTTCGAATCTTTTTTGGAAAGAAGATTGTTTTGGTTAGATTTAGATTAGATTAGTTTAGGTTTAGGAACAAAAGACATTCTAATTAAAGAATTTCTTTATATCTAAAATATATATATACATATATACATATATATACATATATATATATACATTTAGTGAATAGGGTTTTAGATGTAGTTAGAATTAAGATACTCAATCTTCTGTTCCAAGGGATATCGACTCAAACCTCATCCTTTCTCACATATAGTGGCATAGGTCACTAGATTTGTGTAAATCCTTTTTTTATTATTCCTGTCATATACTATATCCTTTCCCCGTCCCTTCCCTTTTCCTTTAACAAGGCATGGAAATTTTGTTTGCTGAGTGAGAGATACTTGGAGAGGGGCAAGAACCACCCCCATCCTTCGAGCTAGGCCGAGCGAAGAGCAAGCATGCCGCCGCCCTTCTCCAATATCAAAGTAACACCCCCGTGGTAAAGCTCAACTCGCAACAATGGCGCCCAACGAATTCGAACGGCTTTGAGATGCATTGTAACTTCAAGGAGATGATTTTGCTCTGTCAAGTTCATCCCCTTGGACTTATAATGATCTCCTCTCAATTTTTTTTCATTAAATTTAAATTTCTAACCCTAGTTACACAAGTCTAGGTACCGTTTATGCTCTTTGTAGGCAATGGACGGAAAACGGCTGTCCAGTTCTACAGGACAAGAACCAGGGGACTTTGTGAGGTAGTTGGAAGTTTATCGCTTATCAAAGAGCGGAATAGGAGGAAAAGTCGACCACTTATAGCTATCCATTTAGTCAGGCGCAGTCAGACAAATAGTGAGGTGTAAGTGGAAGACTTTGAAATCCTATTCGTGTGGAAGTTTATCTCGGATTCTTGGCTAGCCTATTGTCAGGTTTAATATACCAGACTTTACGATGTGGTAGGGAAAGAAGAGATAAGCAGAAGCACTCGTCAGATCGCAAAGGCACCAGTCAAAATCTTATCTGACATGGACATAATACTAACTTACAGAACTAACAACTGACCTAAACGACACCTTTTTTTTGCTCTTCTATGAATGTTCAGGAAACTTGGCTGAACCTCTACACACAAAGCAGATTCATAAAACAAACAACACAACAAAAATACTATTAAAGATTTTTAGTTTTTCTGGAAACTTTAATTTTTTTTCAAAATTTATACTAAGTATTGAGTTATAAGTGAATTTTTTTTTATCTTTTGAATTCCTTTTTTTTATTTTATTGCCATATTTTACATTTTTTTTTACCTTTTTTTATTTTCTTTGCTATTAATTTTTTTTTCATTTTTTTTACAATTTTTGCTTTTTTTATAAATTTTTTTTTTGAATTCCTTTTAATTTTTATTTCTATTTTTTTTTACTTTTTTTTTATCCAGTTCTTTAATTTTTTTTTTGATTTTTTTTTGAATTTTTTTTGAATTAAATTTTCTTTTAAACTTTAAACATAAACATATTTTCGAAAACAACAATAAACATGAATGAGAAAAACTTAGGGGCAGTTCCAAAGGGCACCCAGTCTAAGCGTGGGCGAGGAGCAGGAAGGGATCCCCATCTACTTAGGTCGAGTGCAAGAAATGCACCATCTAACCCTGTAGTGTTTAGTGCAGAAACGAACCTTTCTTCCACAGAAAACCCATTTACAGGCAGGGAAAGGAATGATTCTTTAGATGAAGATTTAAGCTTTCAAATCGAAAACGTAGAGTTAGGCGAAAATCAAGATGAGGGAGCAACTGACCTGAGTCCTAAACAAAGAAACACTCAACCTGAGTTGATTCACTTGGAATCTGAGGAAGAGAGTAGGGAAACCATACAAAGACAAACACGCGACTTCGAAAAGGACTGCCTACAACTTACACTAACGGACCTTGAAAGACAAGAGGACGAACTAGAACAGACATCATACAAAAATATTGATAGAGTTATTGAGGCAGCGGTATCTAGGTCGATACAAGAGGCGCAGTCAAAAACAATATCCTTGCTTGAAGAGCAAATGTCAAGCATGAAAACCATGCGAGCAATGGTCAAAGTGACCACTAACAATGTAGTGACGTTACACGAAAGGCTGAGAATAGTCGAAAAATCAACGTTAATGTTGCATAATAGTATAGATAAGGGAAAGGGACAATCCTCTTATGCTAACACCAAAAATAGGACGTCCTCACCTCCTAATTTAGGCCAAGCAAATTCAGATAGAACAAGCTACTATCAAGAGCAAGGTAAAAGAGTGGAAATCCACAAATGGGGGGTGAAGTTCGATGGAACACCAAAAACTATGAGTGTTGAAAGCTTCATTTTTCGCATCGAAACACTTCAAAAAACGAATGGAGCTACAAATGAACAAGTGTTCTCAAACTTTCACCACTTATTAACTGGTCCAGCGGAAAAATGGTACTGGCAATACCTTGAGGAAAATCAAGGGGATGACATGCTAAACTATTTTGACCTAAAAACAGAATTATTGAGACAATTTAGGAATAGCAAAAGAGATCACGAGATTCTGAGATCCATAATGGATCGAAAACAGCAAGTAAGTGAATCGTTTGATGAGTTCTACGAAGACATTAGGGGTTTAGTACTACCAATGAGAAACAGACCAAATGAGAAGGATCTTGTTTCAATAGTTAGGACAAATATCAAAGATAGAGTCGCCAATTTGATATTCGGATGTTCGATTAAAAGCATTCGAGATCTGAGAGAAGAATGCAGGCGTGCAGAGAAGCATCTAGCTACTAGGGAATTTAGATTTAAGAAACAGGTTAGTGAGCTAGAAGAGAGAAATAGAGGTTTATTGGAGAGTTCAGAAGACGAGGACGATGGACATGTTGCAGCAGTCCATTACAACCGAACTGACAGACCACAGACAAACATAAAACAAGACAAACGAAATACTACATACAAAAATAACGAACGAGACAAAAGGACAGAACTTACAAAAGACATCACGAACGCTGCTTGTCCATCGACATTCCACGCTTTAACCTGCTTTAGTTGTGGTCAGGGAAATATTTCATTTCACTGCGCAACCTGCCAGGGAAACCTGAAGGTCGGCAGTGCATCGGGAGTACCACCGCCGGCAAGAGTTCCTCTCCCGGAGAACCAGAACCAGAAACTGGAAAAATAAAAATATTAAAAAGAGAACAAAATTCAAATGTGATACAACCTCTAGTTAGAATCCATAAGAGTCTCCACCAAAGAATAAAAGACTATGAAGAAGCTCGTAGACGTATTTTTAATGAAGAAGTGACCTGTGATAAATTAGTTATAAGTAGTAGAAATTATAAAAAAATAGCTAGAATTAGGGAAAAGAGTGCAATATATAGGAGTAGAAAAATGAAAATTGAAGCCACTGTTCTATCGGTCTGTGACGATAACAGACCATATGCTAAGGTAGTAGTAAACGGTGTAGAGATGTTAGGTCTCTTAGACAGTGGTGCTTCACTTAGTTGTTTAGGAAAAGGTGCAGTAGAGTTTATCGAAAGCCAAAACATAGAAATGACAAACATGACTATAGATATTAAAACAGCAGACGGTAAAAACCAACAAATTAAAGGACGATTTAAGACTGACATCTCTTGGGGTAACAAAACACAAGAGATGGAGCTGTTTGTTGTTCCAAGTTTACAACAACAACTCTATCTTGGGGTAGATTTTTGGAAGGCGTTTAAGGTAGCTCCGAATGTGATTTGCGCTTTAGACAGTCCAGAACCGGCGAGAGAGCAGGAGTCTGATCCTATGCGACAGCTTACTCCAACACAAACTGAGGAGCTCGAGCGGGTAAAGCTTGCATTTCCTTCGTTCGCACGGATGGGATTGGGTAAGACTCACGTCGAAGAACATGTCATTGAGATGGAAGACGACACAATTCCCATCAAACAACGACATTATCCAATTTCACCTGTCGTACAGAAGCTAATGTACGCGGAGCTCGATCGAATGCTTGAACTTGGTGTTATCGAGGAGAGCAATAGTGCTTACAGCTCTCCAGTTGTGTTGGTGCGTAAGCCAGGCAAAAACAGACTTTGCTTAGACTCGAGGAAAGTAAACGCGGCCACAAAGAAATTTGCATACCCTCTGCCGCATATTGAAGGAATCTTAAGTCGACTCCACAACACGCACTACATATCGAGTATCGATTTGAAGGACGCCTTTTGGCAGATTCCTCTGGAGATCAAATCAAGAGAGAAGACAGCTTTCACAGTCCCTGGACGACCGTTGTATCAGTTCACGGTTATGCCGTTTGGATTGTGCAACGCCGCCCAGAGAATGTGTAAGCTGATGGACAAAGTTATTCCCGCTCGTTTGAGAGAGAATGTCTTTGTCTATCTCGATGACCTTTTGATTTGTTCTCCAGACTTTGAAGCTCACATGGCTGTTCTCAAAGAGGTAGCGAGAAGTTTGCGTGAGGCGGGGTTGACAATAAATGTGGAGAAAAGCAAATTCTGTTACAAAGAGATCAAGTACTTGGGCTATTTCGTCGGTGATGGATGTCTGAGAACAGATCCCGAAAAAGTTTCGGCAGTGAAGGATTTCCCTGTTCCAAGGACTCCCAAACAACTCCGTCGGTTTCTAGGGATGACGGGTTGGTATAGGCGCTTTATCCCAAATTTTGCGTCTATATCAGCCCCAATGACAGACTGCCTTAAAAAGGGTAAGGAATTCTCAATGACAACCGAGGCGTTAGAGGCTTTTGAAAATTTGAAAATGACATTAATAACGGCACCAGTACTAACGAACCCTGACTTCACTAGACACTTCTACATACAATGCGACGCCTCAACTTCAGGCGTGGGTAGTGTTCTGTTCCAGATGGATGAAGAGAAAAACGAACGACCAATAGCATTCATGTCCCAGAAGCTTAATTCCGCTCAGCGAAATTACAGTGTTACGGAACTTGAGTGCTATGCGGCCGTTTTGTCGGTGAAGAAGTTCCGAGCCTATATTGAAGGATTACCCTTCACTATCATAACCGATCACGCGAGTCTCAAGTGGCTGATGACACAGAAGGACTTGAGTGGTCGACTAGCTCGGTGGAGTTTCAAGCTCCAGGGCTTTGATTTCACCATAGAGCATAGGAAGGGTATCCTGAATGTAGTCCCGGATACTCTCTCGAGAGTCCATATGGAGGAGATCATTGCCGAAACACCAGAAGTTGACTTCAACTCTCCATACTTTGCATCAGAAGAGTATGTGGAATTGAAGAAGACCATAAACGAGAACCAGGACAAACTACCAGACTTATGCATTTCTGACGGGTACGTATACAAACGCACAGACAGACGGACAGGAGATCCTATACAAGAGGACAGGGCCTGGAAAATCTGGGTACCGAGGGAGTTGAGTGGGGGTCTTTTGAAAAGAGCACATGATTCCTTCACTGCTGGACACGGAGGAATCCATAAAACGTTGTCCAAACTTAGACAAAGATACTTTTGGCCGAACATGACCGTTGATGTTCGAAACTATATACAAAACTGTGATATTTGCAAGTGCAATAAACCGACAAATTTAACGTTACGACCACCCATGGGACAACAAACGATTACTGACCGACCATTTCAACGTTTATACATAGACTTTTTAGGACCGTATCCGAGAACAAAGACTGGCAATACACATATCTTCATAGTATTAGATCATTTTAGTAAGTATGTGTTTTTAAAACCTATTAGGCGAGCAACAGCAGCTGAGGTAGTAAAATACCTTGAAGAAGGAGTTTTTCATATGTTTGGTGTACCTGAATTTATACACTCTGACAACAACAATTTGTTTCAGAACTGTTTTCCAGCTTCCTTAAGAAATACGGCGTTAAACACGTTCGCACGGCTTTCTACTCTCCTCAGGCAAACGCTTCAGAGAGAGTGAACAGATCTGTACTAGCAAAGATTCGATCCTATATAGATAGTGATCAACGAAATTGGGACATCCATGTTAGTAACACTGCCTTTTCACTAAGAAGCGTAGTACATGACGCGACTACGTATGAACCATACTACGCTATCTTTGGCACTCAAATGATACAACATGGGGATACATATGAACTTCTTCGGAAACTTGATGTCCTTAAAGACACAAGTATCGAAATAATTAATAAAACTGACAAATTAGCATTGATAAGGAGCGAAATTTTCGAAAACCTGAAGTTAGCTCATAACAAAGGTACTATACAATACCCGAAGTAGAGGCATAACATACAAGTCAGGTCAAATCGTCTTTAGGCGAAATTTTAAGCAGAGTAGTTTACCGGATCACTACAATGCCAAATTAGGACCAAAATTTATAAAATCAATTGTGCTTAAGCCAATTGGAAACTCTCTATATGAAATTGGAAACTTAAGAGGCGAGAAAGTCGGAATCTTTCACGCTAAAGACTTACATACTTAACGATTTATCTTATTTTGACGCACTCACGTTGCTGTTGCTATTGCTAGTGATAATGATCTGTGATATATTTTTGTAGGTGATTGTATAGAGGTTTATTTATTATATTATTTATCTTTTATTTATTTTTTTTTATTTATTTATGTATTTATTTATTTGCTTTAGGACATAATATATACATAGTTATATATTTAATTATTTCTGTGATATTAGGTATATTTAATTATTTCTGTGATATTAGGTATATTTGATTATTTCTGTGATATTAGGTATAGAGGATATATTATTTATTTATAGAGATTTATTTATTTTAGTATTAATCTTTAGTTTTTTTTTTTATTAATTTATTTCCTTTAGGATATAACATGGTGATAGTTTATGATTTTTTTTGTTACATGTCATAGTTTATATACAGAGAGATTTATTTATGATAGTTATTTATTTATTTTCACTGTGATAATTTATTTTTTTTTTGCATGTCATAGGTATATATTATAAAGATTTATTTATTATAGTTATTTATTTACATATTTCCATTGTGATAGATTCGTTTTTTTTTTGCATGTAATAGTTTAAATTAGTAATATTGAGTTATTTCTTTGGTATTTTTTGGTATTTTTTGCTGAGTTAGTCACTATCACCAATAGCATAAGTAGTAAAGCAAAACCCTTATAATACGAGAAAAAGACTGCACCGCATAATAGGAAATTACAAAGACAAAACTATACAGAGACAAGAGAATACAATTCATTTCCTTCAAAATTTAAACACCGAACCCGGGTTAAGTAAACACGAGTCTACTCAGGGCGTGGGACGTACCACACGTCATCGAACGGCGTTAAACAATAACTTATTTGCGTTAAAAATAAGTACATATATGTAGGTATCGAACTTTCAAATAGAGCGACGACCTTCTTTTTTTACGAGGCCAGTGTCCTCACGACCACTCAAACACTGTCGTCGAGCTTGTTACGTAGGCCGTCGAGTCATAAATAGACTCAAGGTGAAAAGGAAAAATCCTTCACTAAGATCACTCGCCAACAAAGAGAAGAGAAAAGATAGATCATGGTTACACTCAAGTACACAAATAAAGCATAAAGTCAAAACGAACTATTTCCACTGAAGCCAATTCCCTGAACATAGATTCATTTCACGTAGCAACGCTGTATTTACACGATATTAGATCAAATATGCATTCAGTAAACACGAAAACGAAAAACCTCAGATCTTTAATATGTATATATTTGGAAAATAATCGGTATAAGGGAACACAAAAGGCGACTTACAATTATAAGTGACCAACAGTGCCACACTTGCAGAGGAAAGGATTTTTTTGATGTAAATGTGTTGCCAATCTTCGTTCCTGTGGTCATGTTTAGAGGAGATTGTCGTTTTTGGTTAAAGTGTGGCTTCAGGTTGATTTGAGGATCGTAATAAGAGGACCTGAAAAAAAAAGAAGAATAAGAGAAAATAAGAAGAAAATAAAGATTAGGATTTTGTCGCTTGAGATTGGTTCTTGGGTGGCTATGTTCATACACATATCGTTTCAAAATGAAAATGCCCAGAATCATTCTCAGCGACAAATAATGACTATCCTTATGATTAGTTATATCGCATTTAGGAGGAGTCTATGGATCGATGGGTAGCTAAAGAAAAAAGAAAAGAAAAGATAAGTTTTAGCCAAACAAGAAATGTATCTAAATGTAAATGTAAACAAACTTACCTTTCGCTGTTTTACATGTTTGTTTGTTGCTCAGTGTTCTGTAGGGGTGGCCAGGAGTTCATTGCCCTGGTTGAGGTTCCATCTCAAGTTGTTTGTTTGATTTTTATTTAGTTTTTTTGTTAATTATTTGTTTCTTATTAGCAATTTTTTTTTTGGACACAATATATGTTTGCACATTTTATAAGATTTGAAGAAATGTCAAACACAATCAGGAATTGAACGACAACAACAAAATTAACGAACTTAAGTAACGCGATCTTTTGGCGGATAGAGGAAGCCACTAGATAGGACACTAAAAAAAGTACGAAATAGTACGTAGTAGAAAATCTGTGATAAGTATTTGTGCAATATTATTAGTATAAGTAGGCTATATGAGAGTTAGACTGATTAGGGTAGTTTTATTAATAGTTTAGTTAGTTTAGGTAAGTGTATTTTGATGTTATTTACATTAATTTCAATTGCAAATAATACTAAGTAGTGGATATAAGCTTACGATATTCCGAATGGGCGGTTAGATTCCAAAGGCGACAGCTATGACCAAATTAGGTACTAGATTAGGGACTGGAAAAAGTTTATTCTTTCCAGTCGACAGAACGAAGAAAGAAAGTTTAAAGAGAAGATGGAAATTGGGGCAATAGGTCGTTGAACTTGTGTTATGTAATCGAGATTTTTTTCTCATACTGAAAGTGAAAGTGCTGACGGAAATTTCGAGTGCAGTCTAAACAGTACGGTTGGAAATTAGTGCGCCAGAAACAAAGAAACTAATTTTGTTCGACAAGATCGAAGTTTTGAGGTTTACTTGCATTGTAATTTAAAGACAGGATTCAAAAAGGAAAATTATTGCCGTAAGTCGCAATAAGTTTACAAAGGTGATAAATTGATGATTCAGTGCAATTAGATTTTAACTAAAATTTAATAATTTTAGATTGAATATACATATGTATATATATATATAAATGTGCATCCAAGTAAATATGAAAATATAAATTTTGCTAAGGAAAAAGCGGAATTAGGTGACCTAAAGGAGGATAGGTTGACGGTATCCGTTATTAAATACCTACGTACAAAAATTTTTTTAAAGCAGAGGTAATTAATTCTAAAAAAATATAGTGATAGTTAGATTAAAAATATAAAATTTCTTTAGGTTAAGGGTAGAGGTCTTGCGTATACGTAGATGCATAGTTATACCTATATATATACACATACATATAGCTGCGTCATACGCCCATCACAGGCGAACCTTGGCCTCTGCTTGATTATTGGGATTACCCTTCAGTGCACGGATAAATCTCTGGACAAATCACTGAGACAGATCCAGTGGAGATCCAGTTCAAAGCCTGCTTAGTAGCACGACGAAGAACGGGGTGTTCCTTGCCAGTTTTGGAACTAAGCTGAAAGTTTTTTTTATTTGTGAAATTTTTTTTTGATAATTTTTTTATTACTTTCTTGAAATTTTTTTTGATTTTTAATTTTTACTAAACTTAATTAATTGAACTGTACAAAAAGGACATCAAAAACAAAAATTTTAAAGTGAAACAAAACCTATTCGTATAGAATGATAACTACGCGAGTGTTAACTTATATATATGTATTATATAGTTATATATAGAAGTTTCTAACGAGTGTTTCGAGTTTGAAGGCTTTAAATTGGAAGCCTCTCTACTAAACTCATCATCAGGAACGTGCTGCCGGCAGAACTTCGTGGGATGAAAAGTGAGTAACCTTTTTACAACCTAAATTTTTACATATACAATATATATACCTATATGTAGATATACATATATGTAAGAATTGAATTACGGGAAATAAGGCAAACCTAGTGGAAAATTAAATACCATTTTTGGTCGATTTGTTTCACATTTCATTTTTCTTATTGATGTAAATCCTTTTTAATTGAATTTTCTTTTTATTTTTCATAATTTTTATTTTTTTATATACTTTTTACATTTACGGCCTATGGCTAATTTTAACATAATTAAAATTTTGTATTCTGAATCTTGAAATTACGTTTTTTCATTCCAATAATGAGGTGCTAAATTTTACTTGCGACAGTGTGTAGAGGCCAGGCTAAGCCGGCTTTCTGGAAGAGAAGAAAAAGGACTATGTGACTTTATAGGACGATTAAGGAACTTTTGGGACGGATACGCGACGATACGAACATTTACATAAGATGACTTGACAAAGCGAATTACTCACTATTTAGAACGAGCACGCGACGATACGAACATTTACCATGACTTGACACAACGAGCACGAACTTTTGGGACCAGGGACGCTACAACAGACCAAAACTACTATGACTTAAGATGACTAGGAACATGTAACGATACGTACATTTGACTAAAATAGGATTATGACTGGAGGTTACGTTAGGGGCTATCTCCACAGATTTCGGCCAAGGAGATAGCAACGGTTGTATCTTAGATACAAGGGTGGGATGGCTGACCTTTGACACTAACATCTGTCAATGCTTTTGACGATCGGACGAACCACTGTATGGGGGAGACAGTGGGGTTGAGTTCGAATCTTTTTTGGAAAGAAGATTGTTTTGGTTAGATTTAGATTAGATTAGTTTAGGTTTAGGAACAAAAGACATTCTAATTAAAGAATTTCTTTATATCTAAAATATATATATACATATATACATATATATACATATATATATATACATTTAGTGAATAGGGTTTTAGATGTAGTTAGAATTAAGATACTCAATCTTCTGTTCCAAGGGATATCGACTCAAACCTCATCCTTTCTCACATATAGTGGCATAGGTCACTAGATTTGTGTAAATCCTTTTTTTATTATTCCTGTCATATACTATATCCTTTCCCCGTCCCTTCCCTTTTCCTTTAACAAGGCATGGAAATTTTGTTTGCTGAGTGAGAGATACTTGGAGAGGGGCAAGAACCACCCCCATCCTTCGAGCTAGGCCGAGCGAAGAGCAAGCATGCCGCCGCCCTTCTCCAATATCAAAGTAACACCCCCGTGGTAAAGCTCAACTCGCAACACTAGCTTGTATAAAATCATACAATAACCATTAATAAAACCAGTGCTTCTCCTTTTTTTAATAACGGTTAACTGAAACTATATTTAAATATTCTTAGATCAACTATTTTGCACCCAAAAAAGAGTAGACCAACTTTTATGCTCTTATCTTTGTCTGAGATGAAAGGAATATTGTTGCTATTTGCTCTCTCAAATTTTGTTTTGTTAGGTCTAATTTACTCTCAGTGAAACTACTTTATTAAATTGACAACATTTTTTAAATGAACAAAAGCTGACTGCCACTAAATTTAGGATATATGAAGAATTAATGTGTTAATAAATGAATAGACCAACTATTTTGAGTTTGGGTCGTAATAAAAAAATGATATTATTTAAAAAGAAAGAGAAAAAAAAGCTTAATATACTCATATGACTTAAACCAGAATACCAGAAATAAAAGATTCTAAATTAGAATAACCTAAGTCCAAGAACCAGAGTTTTAAACGACAAGTGAACAAACCAGGAGCAGTAATTGTTCTCAAAGATGGTGGAAGCTTATTAAAAAAACGATGGGAAGAGATTGAATAGAAATTACGAAACGCAGTTGTGCGGAATAAAGGAACTGTTAAGAGATTTGAAGAGTTTTCACGTAAATTATAATTCGATATAAGCCTGAAATTACGGCTTCCCGATTTCAAAAAAAAACGACTTCAGAACTTTAAAACAATACAAATGACGCAAAGAAAGAATTTTTAAGTTACGAAACAAAGGGAAACTTGTTTGGGAATGCGTGATTAAGCTTAACAAACTGGGCAAGAATAACACTGTCACGCTTCATTGGGTACCAGGCCACGTTGGTGTCCAGGGCAACGAAGTGGCAGACTCCTTAGCAAAAATAGGTGCATCGACACCCCTTACAGGGCCAGAGCCCTACTGCGGAATAGGAGAAAACGTGATCAAAAACAAAATCAAAACAGAAGAGGAGACAAAAAGATCAAAGATCTGGAAAGAACTCCCTAAACTAAGACAGGCAAAACTATTACTCGGGGACTACAACCGAGAGCGTTTTCTAACCTCCATTAGCTTAAGTAGGAACAACCTCAGGAAAATCACGGGGCTTCTCACAGGCCACTGTAGGTTGAGAAGACACCTCAACATCCTTGGCTTAGTGAGCAACGCGACTTGCAGATTCTGCAACACTCACGAAGAGACACCTGACCACATACTGGGGAAATGTGGTGCACTCATGCATCAAAGGCACAGGTATCTGGGCAAGCACCACATAAAGGAGAGCGAACTATCATCCCTTAAAATACTCCAAATACTTTGATTCCTCAGAGGAGCAGATTTGGAGGAAGAACTGTAGTAATGAGCCAACCTCATCCAGTTCTAGATGGGGGACACAATAGATCTTTAGGTCGCAGTGTTTTTATACCCCAATTTATTCATTCATTCATTCAAGGGAAACTAGGGTGTCTTCTCGTTTTACGACAGATTTTTCTAACGACTTTTGTTTGCAAAATTAACAAAGCTTTAATTTTATTCACATGAGTTCCACCCTAGCATACAATACCATATTGCAGCTTTGAATGAAAAATGCCAAAGTAGATAGTTTTTAATAATTCAGCTGATACTAAGTTTTGTAAGTAATAAAAATATCTCAACGTGCACCGGAAATACTTTCCCAAATTAATTGTGTGATTTGAAAATTTCATATTAGAGTCAATGGTAAGCCCTAAATATTTAAATTCATTTACTTTCGCTACTAAAAAACAATTATCACAACAGTTCAAGTTACTTATAAAAGTCTTATGACTTGCAATCTCAGGTGAACAATTCCGAACAATCAGTTTAAATCTTTCACATTCAGGAGCGTGGAAATATAAATCAACATTGAAATCATTGACTGAGGTTAAACTGAAAAGCATAAGCTTCGTTTTAGAGCTTATAACTAAATTATGTTCAGCAAACCAAACTCTCAGTAGGTCGAGATCCCAATTAATGTCGGATACTAAGTCCAAACGACTATTATAACCATAAGATAAAGCAATATCATCAGCAAACGCGGTAGGCTTACCTCTAAAGTTAAGTGCAAAGAGCGAATTTATGTATACCAGGAACAAAACAGGCCCCAAGACAGAACCCTGAGGTACACCCAGGTTAAGGTATCCAATATCACTCCTGGATCCACATAATTTAACTCTTTGACTTCTATTCTCAAGGTAAGACCTAAACCAGTTTAGCATAAAACCACGAAAACCAGCTTTATACAATTTTCTCAATAAATAGTTATGGTTTACAATATCGAAAGCCGCTGTGAACATCTTTCTGTCTAGATTAAACATAATTTGATCGCAGAACTGCAACAATGCATCTTCAGTTGACTTACCGTTTAAAAACCCAAATTGAAGTGGACTAAAAAAGTTCGATTTTGACAAAAAGCTTATCATTTTTTTTAAATTATATTTTCAAAAACTTTTCTGAAAACGGGAAGAAGGGAAATGGGTCTATAATTACACAAATCGCTTGCGGAACCCTTTTTAAACAATGGTAATACGTCAGCGCATTGAAGAGATTCAGGAAATACACCTGCAAAAACACATCGGTTAAAAATGAAAGCCAAAACATCAGCTATTAAATACGCAATTTGTTTGACAACTATATTAGATATATTGTCAGCTCCAGACGAATTTTTTAAGCTACTCTTTAGTATCTCAAGTGAAGAAATAGACTCAAACACAAAACCTGTTCTTTGAGTTGGTTCACCTATCACAAAAAATGGTTCACATAGAAAGGGTTGTAATCTACTCGTACTAGCAACATCAATAAAATATTTGTTAAAAGCATTTGCAATCGACGTTTAATCAGTGACTTGGCAGTTATCAATAACTATAGCTTCAGGCATTTTAGGCACAGAAGATTTGTTAAGTATGCTGTTCACTATTTTCCACTCCTTAAATCACCCTTAGCAGAATTGAATTTCGATAGAATGAATCACGACAAATCTTGATTTCTCTTTTGAATTCAACACACAGATTTTTATATTTACGTTTTAGCAAAGTATTACTAGGATTCTTGTAGCATTTATGTCTTAATTTATTTTTTTGTTTTACTTTGTTAATTAAATAATTGCTAATCCAGAGTTTAAGTCTTCTACATATTTTTTTAGGTTGAATTAACTTCGATGCGTTAGAGATATGATTAGTTGACACATCATCACACGAGTATACATTTTCCCAAAACTCATACAAAAGGGCATCCTTTAATTTATAAATATCTACTTTTGGTGAGATTTTTTCATGCATATTACCAGAGAACCTATCATTATTGCTTTTATGCATGTTATCAATGAGTATACCCGTCATAGAATGATCAGTTATCGCTAAATTGAACACATACGATTCACATTCAACGACAGAAATCTTACCAAAACTGCCATATATATGATCTAAGCAACTGCCTGATACTTGACGAGTAGGCGTATTAATAAAAGAAAAAAGAGGCTGGGTGCGACCCACACTGATAACTTCCCATTTGTGGTCTTGAAAACTTGTAATAATTACGAAGGTTGGTAGGTACATATTATATACTGAATTATAGATTTCCGTGTTTTTAATATTATATATATATTATAGAAATTACTTTATTATTTCGGTTCCAAACATTTTAATTGAAAAAAAATTAAAAACGAAATATTCAAATATAAAAGATATGGTTTGGTTATTGATGGAAGGGTACTTACAAAATATATCCGCTCTAAAACTAGATTTATGTCAAATATAAACCATTTGTTAGAAATTGTATTATTTATAAAATTAAATAATTGCAAAGTCAATATCATTGCTCGTTCTCAAGATATTCTAGTCGAAAAACAGATATTACCACTTTCTAGTAGATTTTTTTTATATTTTTGTTAAAACTGTCAATTCGATACTTGTCAAAATTTAATCATATGTTAATAATTGGATTATGTCGATACCTTCCCGTAAGAATGTACTAAGCGACACTTTTTCCGAAAATGACTTTTTGATGAGGAAATATAATATATGTTAAGGGCCACATTTTGGCCTGGGTTTCGCCATTGAACTTTCTCCGTTTTTTTCGTTTCCTGAACAATTTTAGAAATGTCGCTTAGTATACATTCTTACGGGAAGGTATCGATGTATAAAACAACATACTTTAGAAGGCACTGTCGGAGTTTATTTCCAAGAAATTCGACTTGAAATACAATTTTAACTAGTTTTCACTAGAATTTTTAATAGATTTTTTATTTAAAAAAAAAACTATTAATTCAATATTTGTCAACATTTTACCAATTGTACAAAATTATACTATGTATAAAATAAACTAAATTAGAAGTCAATATCACTACTAGTTCTCGAGAAACTTGAGTCGAAAAACAATTTTTACCAATTTTCAATAGAATTTTATATAGTTTTTTATTTTTTGTAAAAAAAACTGTAAACTGATTTTTTTGAAATTTTCACCAATTGTCAAACACATTATTTTTCGTAAAATAAAATTATTTTGAGTTTCAAATTGTTTTCCGTTCTTAGAATATCTGGGTTATGAAATTTTTTTTTTCAGTTTTTTTTATTTAAAAAAATAACGGTATGTTCATTTTTTTCCAAATTCATACCAAATCTGTATGACCTTATAATGAGTACATTAAACTTTATTTGAAATCAATAGCATTATTTTTTCGTGAGATATTTGAAACTAACCAAAATTTTTACTTTTTTTTTAAACCGTTATAGTGAAAAAACTACTCACTGAATTTTAATAAACGCCCTTTCAGCCTCTTTCGAAGTTATTATCTATTAAACAAAACTTATTTGAAGTCGATATATTTACTCGTTCTTGAGATATCGACGACGAAAAATGGTACGAGAACGTACGGACGTACGAACGTACGAACGTACGAACGTACGTACACACACACACACAGACATCTCTCTAAAAATGATTGATATAGCCTCTAGGGACCTTGAAACGTCGAGAAATGTCAAAAATTCCAATTTGACAAATCGGACCGATTACAATAACTCCCTATGGGAAGTTAAAAAGTCCGTGCGAAGCTAAAAGAGATAAATAATTTGAATTAATTTCATTAGTTTCAAGAATATTGATATTAAAATCTCCTAATATGATTAAATTATTTGAATTTTCCCTTTCCAACAGACCAGAAAATTCCTCCGTAAACGCATTTATATCAAAAAAGTGAAATCTATATACACAAAGTATGACATAAATATCACGATTAATTTCAATGGAAACCCTTAAAACATCAGCACATTTAAAGTTAACAGAATTGAAATCAAATATTTTGAATTCTTCTTTAACAAAACACCCGACTCCACCAGACGCATAATTATCATTTGTTTTAGTTACAAAATTAAACCCGGGCAAAATGTAATCGTCTTTTTCAAAGCTTTAATCCAGATTTCAGAAACAAAAACAACATCTGGGATGCAACAAAATGATTCAAGATGAGTTATTAATTCATTAAAATTTGCTCTCAAGCTCCTGACATTCTGGTGCACAATAAAAAACTTGTTATTGAAATAGGAACTATCAAAAAAAAACTTATCAATATTAGAATTATTGTAAGTATTGAGGAAGGAAAAGTCATCCATTAAATTAACATCATCTTCATTCATATTTTTTTTTATAATATTTAGTATTTGTTAAATAAACGCTCTAAATACGAGCGAGATCATCAAATGATTTAATGGAAATTACCCTTTCTCCCTCAATTTTCCTCACAAGAATTTGATTATTTTTGTACCAAACATATTTTGCACCTCTCTGTTTACTTATTTCTTTTGCTTTCATAAATAAATACCCTTTTCAGTCTTTTTGATGTTGCTGTTTTTGTTGTTATTACCACTGCTACTGCCGTGGGCCAAATTCCTAAACGCAAGATTTGCAAAGCAAAACACTTGCAAAGCAGATATAGAAAATCAGAATACGCATATGTAAGAGAATTGCGCAAGAAATGTTTGACATTTGCACAAATGCCTCTGCATTTGCGCAAGAAAGTAGCATCGATTGCATTTTGGGACACTCTGCTTAGCAGAGATGTTTGTATTTGCATTTTGGAACTGTTTGCTTAGCAGAATTTGCGCAAGATATGCGTTTAGGAATTTGCCCGTTGTCTTCACTGCTGCAATCGATTGTTGACATTGATGCAAATAATGTCTTGAGGTTTTTTTTGTTCTTTGTCTTCGCGCTCATTGTTCGTTGTTTTGTTGTTAAATTAGAGAACCTTACACAAATTTAATGATTTTGATTTGGAGCGCTTAACTTTGCTTTGGACATTTTTGATGAAGCAATTCTCAATTTCACTGTCACACATATCTATGGACAAAGCTTTATCAAGCAATTAGAGTCGTTGACATTGCGTACACCAACAATCAAAGGGCACGGTAGTGCCCAGCCAAGTTCTGGCACTACTACCTTTTTACAGGAACAAACTCAGGCGAGTTTTGACCCCTCCCTATCTTCAGTACCAATGAAGTCAGAAACTTAAAACTCCGAATATTTGCTAAGGTAGTCAGGTACAAGCGCCTCACCAAATTTCATTTTACTAGCATAAGCCTTTCCTGAGATATAAGGCCTCAAAAATCACAAAAACCGTAACTGACTGACTGACAGATCATCAAAATTATGGAGCACTTCCCGACATCGTAGAATCTTGTAATTTTGCACAACGGTAGGTCTTGTCATACAAGCAGAGGAAAAAATCGAAAATTTGAAATTTTCCATTCAGGGGTCGTGGTATCCGCCCACTTTCTCCGAATTTTGAAGCACTTCCCGACATCGTATTATGGAGCACTTCCGACTGCTGTAAAACGATGAAAATTGGTGAACCGGTAGGGCTTATATTGCATATAAAGAACCAAAAATAAACACCAAGGTTTTCCTTTCAGGGGGCGTGGTATCCGCCCACTTTATCCGAATTGGTGTTGGTTGAATGGAGCACTTCCGACTGCTGTAAAACGCTGAAATTTAGTAAAGTGGCAGAACTTAAATTGCATACTAAGAAAAAAATAAAAAATTTGAGATTTTCTTCCTCAGAACTGAAGTAAATTATACAGGGTGATTTGCATAAGGTGTGACAAAAAGCTAGGGAGTGTAGGTTCGACTTAGACAAGAAAAAAATCGTATGGGAGGGGGGGGTCTATTTCCCGCCGTTTAGGAGGGAGGGGCAATTTAAGAAAAAAATCACTTAAAACAGAAAAAAAATTATTAAAAAATAACGGTGATACCTACAGAGCAAGGCTATAGCATTTTGAAAAGCCAGAAATACATTCTTTAATTTTGTTTTTAAATAAAGTTGTTCGAGTGAATAGTTTTTGAAAAATTAATTTTCAAAATCAAAATTTTGAAAAAAAAAATGAAAATTTTTTTTAAACAATTTTTTTTTAAATTTTACGTTATTAAGTATTATTTTTTATTCAATACTCAATGCTCTTATTAATTTTTGATCAAACACAAAAAACCGGATGTCAAAATGTTTTGTGGTTTTTGAGAAAATCAAATATAACAAAAACTACTTTTGTTCTAAGAAAAGCCTTTTATTTTAGTTTTTTCGTTTTTGGATTCTTAGGTGAATTTACGATTGAAAGGATTAACTTTCTTTTTACTATTTTTTTATTATCAGGCTTATAAGCATACAATAAAGTGACAAAGTGACTGGATTAACACATTTTTTCATTGAGAACACCTGCGTGAGAGCATTGGATTAATATTGACCTGCGAATGTTTTTTAAATAATGCAACGTTACACGCCCTAACTAGTGATTTCGAACTATGTGTACGAAGTGGAAATAGAATCTTTGGAACAACTGAAACAACGGATTGAAGTGGCTGGAGTCAAATCACAGGAAAATTTATCAAGTATAAATTTATGTGCAGCAATAAGAAGGCGCTATAATCTTTGCCTTCTACAAAATGGGGATCATATCGAAAATTTTTTGTAATAAACTTTAGTTAAAAAATCGTTAAAAATTTAAATAAACAGTAATTATGTATTTTATCTAAATATGCATGTATTTCTTATTTTAATTGATTTCAAGATTCAGGAACGTTTTTGTTCTTATTTCGCAATTGCATTTTTCTGTCACTAGTTAGGGCGTGTAACGTTCAGAGGCGTATTTAAGTATTTGGCACCCCGGGCTATTAAATTTTGCCGCCCTTTAGAACAATGAAAATAAATTAATAAAAAATAATAATAAAAAAACACAAAATGCATAATATTTGATGTTTTCAAATTTCTTTTTGTGTGTATATTCATTACGAAATTCATTAACAATAGATTCGTTATCTAAATTTTTTGTCAGTTCAGCTTCTATATTTAATAAAGCTAAACTATTAAGGCGCTAATGCGAGACCATAAATAGGTTTTTATTCGTTTCAATACGGAAATCGATCTTTCTGCACTACAATTCGTCACTGTAGTAGAGCTGTGTCAATCAGGATCGATTCGATTTTTTCGATCCGATCATCGAAAAGTATTGATGATCGAAATCACAAATTTTCATTTTAATCGATCCGAATCTCAATCATTTAGATGATTCTCGTTTTTCGATTTTCTATTTCAATCTCAATTATTTCAATGAGTCTCGATCTTTAATATCAGTTAACTCGATTAACTATGATTTACTCGATTCGATTTGGTGTTATTTGAGGTATCAGGGGTGGAATCACGTAAGATGATAGTTGATTGTCATTTTGAATATAGCTGTCTCTATCATATCAATAAAGAAATAAAGAGAGAACGATTGTCAAAACGACAATCAATTAATTTAGTGATCACTTTACTCTTACGCGATACGGGCTCAGGATCTGGTATGTTTACTGTGGGAATTGAACTAGTAATGAGACTTATCGAATGAAAACTTTCGACTTACATATGTATGCGATAGTATCTAAAAGTTAATTTATTCGATAGTACCAAGTCATTCAGTAATTATTAGTCCCAAAATTGATCTTTTAAGAAGCAACAAATGAAATTTCTTTATCTTGAATTTTTTGACGCTTTTTAATTAATGGACATAGTAGCCATCATTCGATGTCATTTGGCAATTTATGGCTTACAATATAGAGTATTTTGTGAAAACCTCAACTCAGTCTTATCATCGAAATCGAAACGAAAATCGAATCGGAACAGTATTGAACCATTTGAGTGAAATGAAAATGATCGAATGATCGATCGATTCAAATGATCGAATCATTTTCGTTATCGATTGTTGAACGATTTACACACCTCTATACACTGCAGTGCACAAGTGTATTCTTAAAGCAACCTCATCATATAAAAATGCTTCCTTCAATTCTTTTTCTCTTATATGAAGGTTAAGCTGCCTTAAACTCATATTTTCAGAGTAGTTTTGCTCCAGAAAATGTTTAAGTAAGACACACTCTTCTTGAAAATCTTCCCCAAGATCAACCGGGTATAATTTCTAAACAGTGGTTGCATTTTTTCGAATTGCTTCTTCACTCATATGATAGATTAGATAAAAAAATAAAACCATTTGTTTTTGCTTCATAGGATGAATTTCTTCTCTTTAGCGCACTCAATAATGGGTCGCAAATAGGAATGAAAGTATTTATTTTGAAATTTTCACGACCACAAAAAAGAACCTCCCTTCGCGACACTCATCATGTCTTTTTTTCCTCTTGACGATTCTTTTTTGGTCCATTTTGTAATTTTCAGAGGTTTTGCTTTTTCCCATCTCTTCAAAAACATCAAAGCATTTTCGTTTTTTTCTCACAAACGATATGAGTGCCTCGTTGAACCTGGACACAGTTTCAACCTCTGTATCAACACATTGAATTTTTTTTGATACAATAATGAATTGCTTGAGTATAGAACCCCAAAATTAAGACAATATTTCTGTCTCAAGGGACTTCAATTGGGACAAGTGAGCACGTTACTAAAAATATAAAATAGATATTCGACGATTTTAACTTTAGTAAAATTTTAGAGATAACATGATGCTAAATTTGATTAAAATTAGCAAAATCGTCTTTTTAACCTAGTATTATATTAAAATAGTTTTAACATCGCACTAATTCGACTAAAATTTTGAGCCAATAGTTTTTAAAATAATATCTATCCTTTTATTTATCCATCATTATAAGCTATTGTACAAAAAACAATCACTATATTGTTTCTAAAGTCGTTCAAATTTATTGACGAAGGGAAGGGTATTTGTATATAGGACTACGAGTCAGCCAAAACTAAAAAAATTGAGGCATGATTTGCTGGGTATATAAAGAATAAAAAATTGTGTGTGACCTTATATCTAGAATCCGGCTTGATAGATTTTTATAATTTTTTTTAATAAAAAGGGACTTTTTGTAGATGGCTTAGAAACAAAAAATTAAGATCCGTTCTAGCCCATTTTTGGAGAGTTACATAGCAGCAAGTGTTTTTTTTTGACAATTTTTCGTTTCATTGGAATTTGTTGCAAAGAATAGGTACATGTCTGTAAATATTTTTATTATGAATTTTCATTATAAAAAATCGTTTATAAAAAATAAGAATAGTAAATGGTAAAAAAAGTGAGTGACACATTACAGTGAACTCTCTCACAGCCGGACACTCACGGCACTGAAATAATTGTCATGATTGAAAAACTCAAAAAATCGCATTTTTTTAAATCTTTGTATTTTTTGTTTATCCTTCGAAAATATTGTAAATTAGACAATTGTTAAGGGTGGCATGCGCTCTTTTGATTGTATGTCTTGAAAGTTCAATCGCTTCAAAAAAAAATATTATTAATTGGCCAATTGCTAGGGGCGGCTTGCTCCCTTTTGCTTGTATGTTTTGAAAGTTCAATCGCTTCAAAAAAATATTATAAATTGGCCAAGCGCAAGCCGCCCCTAGCAGCCTTGCCGCCCCGGGCAAATACGCCCCTGGTAACGTTGCATTATTTAAAAAACATTCGCATGTCAATATTAATCCAATGCTCTCACGCAGGTGTTCTCAATGAAAAAATGTGTTAATCCAGTACTTTGTCACGTTATTGTATGCTTATAAGACTGATAATAAAAAAATTGTACAAAAAAAGTTAATCCTTTCTTTCGTAAATGCACCTAAGCCAAGCCGACTCCACCATAATAAAAAAGTGGCAGGTCAATTTTAAACCAATGCTTTTACGCAGGTGTTCTCAATGAAAAAATGTGAGAAATATGGTTAATACAGTACTTTGTCACATTATTGTATGCTTATAAGACGATAATTCAAAAAATAGTAAAAAAAAAAGTTAATCCTTTCAATCGTAAATTCACCTAAGAATCCAAAAACGAAAAAACTTAGAACAAAAGTAGTTTTTGTTATTTTTGATTTTCTCAAAAACCACAAAACATTTTGAGATCCAGTTTCTTGTGTTTGATCAAAAATTAATAAGAGCATTGAGTATTGAATAAAAAAATAATACTTAATTACGTAAAATTTTGAAAAAAAATTGTTTAAAAAAAAAATTTTCATTTTTTTCTTCAAAATTTTGATTTTGAAAATTAATTTTTCAAAAACTATTCACTCGAACAACTTTATTGAAAAACAAATTTAAAGAATGTATTTCTGGCTTTTTAAAATGCTATATCATTACTCTGTAGGTGTCACCGTTATTTTTTAATAATTTTTTTTCTGTTTTAAGTGATTTTATTCTTAAATTGCCCCTCCCTCCTAAACGGGGGGAAATATGCAAATCACACTGTATATGGCAAACTTCCGATTGCAGTAGAACAATAAAATTTGGTAGAGCGGTAGGGCTCAAATTGCATATAAAGGAACCAAAATAAAAATTGAGGTTTTCCATTCAGGGGGCGTGGTATCCGCCCACTTTCACCGAATATGTGTTGGTTGAATGGAGCACTTTCGACTGCTGTAAAATGATGAAATTTGGTAAAGTAGCAGGGCTTAAATTGCATACAAAGAAAAAAATATAAAATTTGAGGTTTTCCATTCAGGGGCGTGGTATCCGCCCAGTTCTTCAGAACTGATGTAAATTATACAGTGCGGTTCACATGAATAGACGCACCATTGTTCTCTCAATAAATTGCAGTTTTCTTTTTGTTTTTATTCATGAACTACGAAAGAATTGCATTCATTTGAAAGGTTATTAAATTCTCTGGGAAAAAAATCTAAATTCAAGATTAGTGAGAGACACTTAACGATTATTCTGATCTCTTTCTTCGCATTAGTGCTAAAAAAGCTCAAATAAATCGGTTCATTTGAATAGACGCACCTGTTAAAAGTTAAAAAAAAGAGGTTGGTCAATTTTTAACATTTTCTATTTACTTTTTTATTATTATTGAAGTTATTTTTCACAGTTTCAATACTTTGTACAAACTCTACGATTTGAAATTACATTAAAAATTCTACTTCTAAGAGATTTATACATTTTTCTAAATAATCTATTGAAATCTTAGACAAGGCTTCTTTAATTGCGGCAATAATCTCCTCACAGCTTTCATACTGCTTACCTTTTTCATAAATTTGATGGGTCAGCCATCCAGAAAGGTTTTCAATGATGTTTAGATCAAGTGAGTATGGTGGCTACTGCAAAAATTCCACATTTTCACTGGGGATAAATGCTTTTACAGCGTGCGCGTTGTGGATCGGAGCAGTGTCTAGTTGTCAGATCTACTGGATGGGTCCAAAAAGCTCTCTTATGGCTGGAAAAGCTGTTTGCAAAAGAGCTTTATAAGAAATATCTGTCATTTTGTGAGACACAAAACCAACTCAAAGGCGCGGTAGTACGAAATGGACCCCACATCCATACTTCTCCTTTCTTGGAATGTTTTCGGTTCAAAAAGCATTCGGATGTTCTAGAAATAAAACTTATACCCATCAGGACCATCTAGGTTGAACTTTTCCTCATCAGAAAACAGCACATTTCTTCTATTTAAGACACTTCCAACCTGCGCATACCATGTCATGTGAAGACGCGCGAACTCCAACCGCTGTTCTTTTCTTGCAGCGTTAAGTTTTTTTTTTTTTTTTAGCTTTTAGAATTTCAAGTGTTGAATACCTAAAAAAGCTCGAAGAACAGTTGATTTGCTTGCACTTACCCCCATTAATTGTTTGATTTTCATCGTGGAGTTAGTTGAATTTGAGGCAATTCTTATAATTTTTCGCTTCTCGTGTGGTGTAAAGGGTGTTTTTGTCCTTCTTTTGTTGTTCTTTACAGGTGGCAGGATTTGATAAAACATTTCGAACAGCTTTATCATTTCGTCCTACATATTTTCTTTGCAATTTTCCTCATAGAATAGCCTTCTGAGTGGTAGGCCTCAATTTTTGCTATTTCCGCCGTCGTTAACATTTTCTTTTTACCCATTTTCACTTTAAACACTCGGAAAAACTTTAATAACGTACACTCATTAACGAAATTTAATTTGTATTATCCAGCATTAAGAAACTAACTGAATTAATTCGTGCGTCTATTCAAATGAACCGATTTATTTGAGCTTTTTTAGCACTAATGCGAAGAAATAGATCAAAATAATCCATAAGTGTCTCTCACTAATCTTGAATTTAGATTTTTTTCCCAGAGAATTTAATAACCTTCATGAAGAAAAACAAAAAGAAAACTGCAATTTATTGAGAGAACAATGGTGCGTCTATTCATGTGAACCGCACTGTATATGGCAAACTTCCGATTGCAGTAGAACAATGAAATTTGGAAGAACGGTAGGCCTCTAATTGTATAACTTAATGATGCAATAGTGCAATCACATCACCCAAATTCCAGGGAACAGATTACTTCATGGTGCAGTGGCCAGTTGCAGTCATCATGACCCAAATTCTAAGTATTCATATTCAATCTCTTGCCTTTTGTTCTATTTCAATTATAAATACATGTGCGGTTAAGACATGAGTTTGAGTTGTTATTTGTAATTTATCAATAAAGGTTCAGGCAATCTGCCTGTAGAAAAAAATTATTTTTTTAACTAAATGCAAATAGTGTTTATTAACTGGCGCCCGAGCAGGGACCCCGTGATAGCGTTTAAAACTCAGTAAATAAGTTCCTTTTGAAAAAGTAGAAAATTTAAAAGAAAATATTAAAAGTGGACATTAAAATTATTGAAAGTGCAAGAATAAATATAAATTAATAAAAAATATAAATTACTAAGATAAGACAGTGAATAGTGTTAAAGGACTTAAAAACAGTGCAGAAGGAAATATAACTAAAGGGCCCCGGAGTCACCTGTAACAATAAAAGTCAGGACAAAACGGACATTGCCGCCTCGCAACTGTTGAGTTACCCTCACGGAGGACCAAAAGAAAGGATAAGGAAAATAATAGCAGCTCCCAGGATGATAATAATCTTGTAAGTTTAGATTAAGTTTGAAAGAAAATACATTAAATTAAAAAATAAAATAAATAAAAATTGAAATAAAAAGTGAAAACACTAACGAAGAAAAAAAAAACATATTAAATTGAAAACATACTAAATTAAAAAATAAAATAAATAACATTTGAAATAGAAAGTGAAAAAAAAACTTAACGAAGAAAAAATATATTAAATTAAATTGAAACAAAGAAAAAAAAAACAAAAGAAAATTTTACTTTAAATTAAATTCTAAAACAAAGAAAAAAAATAAGATTTTACAAAAAATATATTGATAAATTGAATTGAAAAGAAAGAAAAGAAAAATAAATAAAAATATTATTATTCATTAAATCAAAATACGTAGTTAAAAGAGAGAAACAATTAAAATTTACTTATCTAAAAGAAAAATAAATAAAAATATTATTATTCATTAAATCAAAACAGTTAAAAGAGAAAAACAATTAAAATCTAACTTTCCTTAAAAGAAACAAAATATATTAATTAAAAATGAATCCTAACAATTTAGTAAGACCCCCTCGTATAAACGATAACCCTGCTAATCCTCCTAACCCTGCTAATGCAGGTCAACAAAATTTACAAAATAACAATGAACCTTTTAATATGAATTTACTTACTGAACATGTTAATAGAATAATGCGAGAAACCCTTCTACGAGAAGGTAGAACAATTTTGCAATCGCTTCTTAACCCTAATCTCGATTTTGCAAATGACACAGATCAAGCAATTAACGTAGGACAAGACAGAAATTTATCGGAATTAGATAAAATTCCAGATGTAGTTAAAAGTCTACGTGAATTTTCCGGACAGGCAGGAGAATTTAGCTCCTGGCGGAAAAGTGTAGACAGAATATTATCAATTTATGATCATCTTAAAGGCACCCCAAAATACTACGGTATTTTGAGTGTCATCAGAAACAAAATTGTAGGTTTAGCTGATATAGCACTCGAATCTTACAATACGCCACTCAACTGGCAAAAAATTTCAAAATGTCTGACACTCCACTATGCGGATAAAAGAGACATTGGAACTTTGGAGTACCAAATGACTACTCTAGTTCAGGGAAATAATTCCATCCCTGAATTCTATCAAATGGTGTACCAACACCTCTCCCTTATATTAAATAACTTGTCAAGCATGGAAATGAACCATGAATCGCTTACCAATATGATACAATGTTATCGTGGTAAAGCACTAGATACATTCGTACGCAGATTAAGAGGAGACCTCCCACGTCTTCTTAGCATTAAGGAACCTATAGACCTTCCACAGGCTCTTCACCTCTGCCTTAAACTACAAAACATTGACTATAGAACGCAATACGCGAATAATAGTCAACATCTTGTGCGTAAAGCACACATGCCACCACCGCCATTACTGCCAAAACAGCGGGATCAACATATTATGACGGTTCCCCGTAAACAATTCTATCCAGAATTATTCCACAATCCACAAGCTTATAGACCAAATCAGAATCAACAAGACACATTCCAAAATAGACAACAGGTCAGAGCAAACCAACATGGATTTTACAATCAACCACAATTCCGGTATCAAGGACAATATGCCTCTAGGCCTCAACCTCCACCAGAACCAATGGATGTAGATAGAAGCATCCAATCCAGGCAAGTCAATTATGCGAATCGACCGCAAATCCGCAACTTTCCAATAAAACGTGGAAATCCCTCAAACTCTCATCAATACCAGACGAGACCACCTAATAAATTTCAAAGGATTTACAATACTTTCAACACGGAGGAAGAACAAGAACATACCGAACCTTTAGAAGTCGAAAATACAACCCAAAATACGGATGATGAAAAACATCAAGAACTAGATCCATACCCAGATTATGAAGAAAATCCTTCCTTGGACCAACCTGAGGAATTGGAAGACATATATTTTTTAGACTAAACCGCTCTTCACTCCCGTACGTTGAACTAAAAGTGAAGAGTGGAGAAATTTTAAAATTTTTAATAGATACGGGATCTAATAAAAATTACGTACAAGCAAAACGCATTGAATCTCCTATCCTTAACACAAAACAGTTTTTTGCAAACTCCATTGGAGGCAACATAAAAGTTACCCACCATGCCTTTTTCAATCCATTTGATAAAAATGGAAACAAAATAAAATTTTTCATTCTTCCTACTTTAAAATCATTTGACGGAATAATAGGTAATGATTCTTTAAGAGAACTTAAAGCAATAATACATACGGACAAAAATTATATGACTATTCATGAAAACATAAAAATTCCCTTAAAACAATTTAATTCCGAAAATATAAATAATGTGAATTTACGTGCTTCACATCTAACAGAAGTACAGCGCAAAAAGCTTCACGCTATTCTAAAAAAAATGTCCTAATCTATTTTCCGACCCCGACGAAAAGTTGACTTATACAAGTACTGTGAAAGGAGAAATAAGAACGACGACAGATACCCCAGTTTATTCAAAAACCTATCCGTACCCAATGGCTCTTAAAGAAGTCGTAGAATCCCAAGTAAAAGAGCTACGCGATCAGGGAATAATAAGACCCTCTAGATCTCCATATAACTCCCCCGTATGGATAGTACCAAAAAAAATGGACGCATCCGGCCAGAAAAAATATAGAATGGTAATTGATTACAGGAAACTGAATTCAATCACTGTTTCTGACAAATACCCGATACCAGAAATTAATGAGGTCCTTGCACAATTGGGAAAAAATAATTATTTTACAATAATAGATTTAAAAAGTGGATTTCATCAAATCCCATTAAAAGCTAGAGATGTAGAAAAAACTGCATTCTCCATTAATAATGGAAAATACGAGTTCTTAAGACTTCCTTTTGGGCTTAAGAATGCGCCCTCAATTTTCCAAAGAACTTTAGACGATATCCTGAGGGAACACATAGGCAGACGTTGCTATGTTTACATAGATGATATTATTATCTTTGGGAAATCCGAAGAAGAACATCTTAAAAACATAGAATTAGTCTTCACGACACTAGAAAAAGCGAATATGAAGATTCAACTCGATAAATCCGAATTTCTAAAAAAAGAAATTGAATTCCTAGGATTTTTAGTAGGTATTAATGGTATTAAAACCAACCCCGCTAAAGTAAAGGCTATTTCTCCACCTCGAAACTTGAAGGAACTTCGCTCATTCCTCGGCATGTCTGGTTATTACAGACGATTCATTCAAGATTATGCCAAGTTAGCCAAGCCACTAACTTCTCTTTTAAGAGGTGAAGATGGACGCGTGTCCAAGAACGCATCCAAAAAAAAGCCAATACAGCTTGACAAAAATGCCTTAAAAGCCTTTGAGGAATTAAAAAATGCTCTTACTTCAAAAGAAGTCATACTCACTCATCCGAACTTCCAAAAGGAATTCGAACTAACAACGGAAGCCTCTGACTACGCTATTGGCGCAGTCCTATCTCAAGATAACAAGCCAACCACATTCCTATGTCGAACGTTAAATAAAACTGAGGAAGCCTATGCCACAAACGAAAAGGAAATGTTGGCAATAATCTGGGCTCTCACAAGCCTAAGAAATTTCTTGTATGGATCAAGGAAAGTCAAAATTTATACGGATCATCAACCGTTAACTTATGCCCTCAGTAACAAAAATACCAATAGTAAAATGAAAAGAAGGAAAGCCATCCTGGAAGAATACAACTACGAACTAAAATATAAGCCAGGAAACACCAATGTTATAGCAGACGCACTTTCAAGAATTCTCCTAATAACGCATTTGAACTCTCTTACAATGACACAACACAGTTCCGAAAGTTCTCCACACAATTTGATCCCTACAGAAGATAGTTATCAAATAAAACCACTTTTTTCGAATTTCACTAGACATATCATAATAAAACGCAATTATAATGAAAATGACCTCATAAATATCTTTAAGAGATATTTGAACCCCAACATAGTTAATGGTCTTTCAGCACCAGAACAAGTAATGGGAAAAATATAAGAAATTTATCCCGTACACTTCAAAAATTACAGAATCAGGTGTATGCAAACCTTAGTACAAGATATAGAAAATGAAAACGACCAAGAAGAAGTAATATTAAATGAACATAAAAGAGCTCATAGGAATGCGCAAGAAAATAAACTGCAAATCCTTCAAAAACACTATTTCCCACGAATGAACTTTAAAATTAAAAATTTAGTTAAACGTTGCACAGTGTGCAAAGCAAATAAATATGACCGACATCCAAACAACCAAGTATTCGAGCCTACTCCCATTCCAAACTATCCAGGTCATACTCTTCACATAGACATATTTTCAACCGAAAAATTCCTCGTGCTTACAGCACTCGATAAGTTTACTAAATTTGCGCAAGCAAAAATAATAGAGTCTCGTTCAATAGAACACATTAAAAGACCCCTTCAAGATATCTTATTCTATTTTTGCGTTCCAGAAAATGTCGTCATCGACAACGAAAAATCTCTAAACTCTGCATCCATTACCTCAATGCTTGAGGACGACCTTCAGATTAAAGTCTATACGACACCCCCCTACAAAAGCGAAGTAAATGGACAAGTGGAAAGGTTTCATTCCACATTGGCAGAAATAATGAGATGCCTAAAAGCAGACGGACCTGCTCGTTCATTTGAACAACTCCTAGAAAGATCTGTCAACGAATATAACTTTTCAATACATGCAACAACAGGGAAAAAACCCATTGAGCTATTCTACGGTCGAATACCCAGATTGAATCCCGAAGAGTTTGAAAAAGTACGCAATAGCAACATTGAAACTCTTAAGGCAAAACAGGAACAGGACCTTACCTACCATAACAAAAAACGAAAACCCATTAAGAATTACCTCCCCGGAGAAACAATTTACGTTAAACATAATAAAAGATTAGGATCAAAATTAACATTTAGATACACGAAAGAAACAGTAAAAGAAAACAAGAATACAGTAGTTATAACAGAATCAGGCAGAACGGTTCATAAAAGTCTAATAAGAAACTAAAATAAGAAATTTTAATTACAGGCCACTATTCATCACCGTTAAAGGAGAAATTCAAATTCTGGATTTCTCAAATTCACAATTCGTATCTCTACATGTTGGACAGGCAAAAATACAAGAAGGAAACCTTAAAATAATACACGATGTCGATATCGAACAATATCAAAATTTTATTGAAGATATTACCCCGACTTTAAATCTTAATATTACCCGTAACCATACATTATTTCCATTGATTTCACATGAAGTTGAACAAATAAAAAATTTAATTTTACATATTAAACCCAAAACTAGGAAAGTAAAGAGATTACTTAATTTTATTGGATCCGCATGGAACCCATGGAATGCAGGAAACCCTGACCATGACGATTTTTTAATTATAAAAAGGAAAATGTCAAACTTGTTAAAAAACAATAATAACCAAGTTGTTATTAATAAATTACATAATGAAAGAGTAAATAATCTAACAAAAATTAATAATGAAATTTTAAATTTTCTAAAGAAAGATAATACTATTAACAGTAAAATTGTAACCAAACTCCAATATAAGATAAAAATAATTAAAGAAGAATTGCAAAATATAAATCTTGCCATTAATTGGGCAAAAATGGGAATCATTAACTCATTAATATTGTCAAAAGAAGAAATAAACCTAGCTATCGCTGACACATCATTTGTGTCTACCAAATACTTGGTGCCCTCCGCACCCACCACCAGCCGAGCATCATCATTTCATAAATTCCATTCGATGGCCATCGAATTGCGACACATTTTGATGCCACCTTCGGGTATATCTATAGCTATAGATATCACCATGCAAGCCAGCGACGATAGATACTTTTCTATCAGCTACACATCACCCAACGAAATCGTCACCCACGGGCCAGTGACGATAAGAGATACTTTTCTGTACAATGGGTACACAGGGACAGGCACACACTCCGTATAGTCATATGAGGGATCGTATACAGTGGATAGCATAGCATGTCACCATGGGTCAGTCTGGACTATGGATACCAGATACTTATTGTCGCCAACCGATCGTTGCTGCCCTATATTTTGCATGGATAAATATAGCAGTACACTGGAGGTTCGAGTATAGTTCTTGGAAGAACAAACAAACAACTCAACGTTGATGGCTTACCCTCAGATGACTATCCCAGGGATCATGGCAATAGCTGCTGAGGTCGGCACATTCTTTCTGGTGTGCCGTTGGATATCGAAGGCGTGGGCATGGTACCAGCTACTGGACTCCCTTCACCTATGGGAGCTGTGGTGACGCTGCATTTTTTGGACACTGGCTGATGGCTTCGAGGCCATGACTTGGACTTGGTCTTGGCATTATCGTTTTGGATTTGGTCTTAGTCAGTTGATTATTGGCATTATTATCGTTTTGGATTTGGTCTTAGTCAGTTGATTATTGGCATTATTATCGTTTTGGACATTGAGACTCGTGGAGTTCACTCTTAGCAGTTGATTATTGGCATTAGTTTCGGACACATTAAAGACTCGTGGAGTCCGCAATTCACTTTTGGCATTCATTTTTTGTAAATAATTGAATAAATATATTTTGTAAAATTAACTTGGTGTTGGCAGAGTGCCCTTTCGTTCTTGGAACCTTTTTTGTACCCCGACCCCTGTGTTCGGAAGTTTAATTCCCCGACATTTTGGTGCCTCCTGTGAGGAATAATCGATTAGTGAACATTTTGGTGTCCCCCGCGACAAATCGATTAGTGAACATTTTGGTGTCCCCCGCGACAAATCAATTAGTGAATATTTTGGTGTCCCCTGCGACAATTTAATTGGTGGTCTTTCGTGTGTCCCTTGCGACAAACATTGGTTAAATTTGTGTGTCCCCTGCGATTAATATGAGTGAATTAGCGAAGCGATCTGCCGCATGCACAGCCATTAAGCGCTTGCATTCTAGCATTACGACAGGTGATCTATCCGCCTGGGATGTCATCCGTACTGAAGTTGAACGGCGAACCCTGGACCAGCAGTTTGACAAGTTCCTGGCGGCCCACGATGCGTGCCTGGCCGAAGTGAAGGACACCGACTCAGATTACACTGCACACGACGCCTTGCTGCATGTGATTCAGTCGCAGCACAGTGATGCTACTGCCGTCTTGGAGCGTAGAATAGCAGAGCTGCAAACTAGAGACAGACAGGTCATGGTACCTACACCGAGCACACCCGCTCCAGCACCGACTGCCAAGCTTGAAATGAAGTTGGCCCCAGTCGAGATCCCAGAGTTTGATGGAAGTTGGCACAAGTGGCTGGCCTTTAAAGACGCGTTTGAGAGCCTAATACACGCAAATCCGGACTTACCCGAGGCCTACAAGCTTCAGAAACTGCGGAGCGCAGTTCACACGAGTGATGTAGGGATGGTGGGAGCCATCTACAGTGGAGGATATGAGGAACTCTGGAACGAGTTGACGGAGAGATTCGATGACCCGAGTCTCCTCTCCGACGCACACATGAACCGGTTGTTGGACCTGCCGGTTGAGTCAGAGGAGTCCGCCAAGGTGATCCTAGGTATAGTGGATACCGTGCAGGACACTGTGAGGGCGTTGAGAGTGATGGACCTACCGGTGGATCATTGGGATGCCTGGATAGTCCTGGTGGTAACGCGTTGCTTGCCACCCAGAACCAAACGAGCTTGGCGTATGCACCGCAAGCCCAAGGAGATAGCAACCTTGGCAACATTCATGTCCTTCCTCCGCTCTCGTGCCCACAGCTTAGAGGATGAGAGGACTACCCCGTCCACATCTGGTCTACAGAGAGCCGTCCCGGGTACTTCAACTAGACGTAACCGTCAGCAGCCACAGGTGAGAAGAGCTCATGTTACGGCCGCCAATCCATTGCAGTGTGTGTTCTGCAAGCAACCGCACCGATCGGCCCAGTGTAGTAAGTTTAGGGACATGGATTCCCGACAGCGCTTGAATGCCGTCCGTGATGCCAACGGCTGCTTCAACTGCTTGAAGCAAGGACACAGCGCCTCCCAGTGCCCGTCCAACCTGTCCTGCCAAAGGTGTGGTAAGCGACACAATACCTTACTATGCTACTCGAATGACAACCCGCAAGCGCCTGTGAGAAAGGGCGCCACATCCAAGAAGCCAGCAGCTGCTCCGACGGATTGGGAAAACCGGATTCTGGGTCCGGTCGAGCTATATGAGGAAGAAGAGTGACTCCCTACACAACCTGCTACCATCTTGCTGGCTACAGCCCTAGTCTACGCATTTGGTAGCTCATCTGAGAAGCACATGGTTCGGTGCCTCTGCGATCCTGGATCGCAGGTAAGTTTTGTTACACTTGATCTCTCCCACAGACTCAAGCTCACAATGTCCCGAGTGGAGGTAGCCGTACATGGCATTGGCGCCTTCAAAGCCTCTACTGCTCACGGCCAGGTGACGCTGTCACTCCGTTCGACGCGATCTTCACTCACGATGACTATCAATGCCTTGGTCATCCCTGTGATCACTTCAATCTTGCCCAACGTATCTCGTTGGTCGCATATATCTGGCCTCCCTCTGGCCGATAAACACTTGGGTACTCCTGGTCCGATTGACGTCCTCTTGGGGGCCGACGTCTGGGGCCTCCTAGTAGAAGATGCGGTGATTCATGGACTACCGCACGAGCCACATGCACAGAAGACCCGATTTGGTTGGGTGGTTTTTGGTCCAACCGCCCAGACGCAGACACAAGTTCACGCCCGAACATTCTTGAACCGAGGTGCAGCCGATCACAACCTGGAAGAGCTGGTGAAGAACTTTTGGAAACTAGAAGAAGCTTCCCTGGATGAGACCAGAGAAGACGAGTGCAGTCGACACTACCTGCTAACCCACACTCGCACGCCCGATGGAAGATACATGGTCCAGATTCCGTTTCGGCACGATGCGCCCACCTTGGGGGACTCCTACCGGTCCGCACTGCGACAATTCTACTGCCTAGAACGTCGCCTTGTCAGCAATCCAGAGCTACGAGAGAACTACATTGCCTTTATGAGAGAGTACGAGAACCTTGGCCACATGGAAAGGGTTGATCAACATGGCGATCACCCAGAGTGCTATTACATTCCACATCATGCTGTGGTGGATAAATTTCGAGTGGTATTCAATGCATCCGCACGGACCACAACGGGTGTCTCCCTTAATGACATCCAATTGGTCGGTCCCACCATACAAGAGTCCCTTGTTAACGTGATTTTTGGATTCCGTCGCTTCAACATAGCTTTGACAGCCGACGTCGAGAAGATGTTTCGCCAGGTGCTGGTGGCACCCGAACATCGAGACTTCCAACGGATTCTTTGGAGAGAACCCCCATCAGACCAGCTCGCAGTTTTCCGACTGAAGACGGTCACCTATGGTATGGCTTCCAGTCCTTACACCTCCGTAAGGTCCATGATGCAGTGTGCACAGGACAATCAGCACTTGGTGCACGATCCAACCCGCTCCCGGGCAGCCCGAGAAACAATTGAGAAGGCCTTTTACGTGGACGACCTTCTCACCAGCTGTAGCAGTAAAACAGAAGCCATCCGCTTGGCAGCGGACATCAATACGGTCCTCTTGGCTGGACACTTTAAGTTGCGCAAATGGAACTCGAATTGCGCAGAGGTAATTGGTAAGGTATCTAACAATGTATCTTCTTCTCTTTCCACAGAGCTCGTTATAGAATGCCCAACTGCCACTGTCCTTGGTCTACGTTGGGACCCCACAGCTGACGAGCTCTTCTTCCTGGTGGAATTAAAAGCAACCGGCTCCCCGGCCACGAAACGGCGAGTCCTCAGTGAAGTAGCTCAGTTATTCGACCCGACTGGACTACTTGCTCCCGTTGTAATTGTGGGAAAGGTTTTCATCCAAACCCTCTGGTCAGCAGGCCTCACATGGGATGCGCCTCTACCTCCAGAGTTAGCACAACAATGGACATCATTTCGAGAGGGACTTCTCCACTTGAATCAAATCCGAGTCCCGAGATGGTTAGGTATGCATCACAGAAGTTTGACGACTATCCATGGGTTCTGTGATGCCAGCTCGAGAGCTTATGCTGCAGTCATCTACCTGCACACGATAGATGAGTGCAACCAAGTTCACGTCTCGCTCCTGACGTCCCGAACTAAGGTTGCCCCTCTGAAGGGAGCCACGATTCCAAGGTTGGAACTATGTGCCGCCTCTCTTCTAGCAGTCACGTTAGAGAACGTGCGCAACGCTTTGGGTCTAAAGACGTCACCTTATTATCTTTGGTCTGATTCCCGTATCGTTCAATGCTGGTTACGGAAAGAGCCGTCCGTACTCAAGCCATATGTCGCTAATCGAGTGCGACAGATCCAGGAACTCACATCACCAGAGCATTGGCATCATGTGCGGTCTGCCCAGAACCCAGCAGACTGTGCAAGTAGAGGTCTCTCAGCCACGAGCCTTCTTCAACACACTTTATGGTGGCAAGGTCCATCATGGTTAGCAGCAGGCCCACTTCCGCTATTCCCAGCCGGGCAGCTCAACCCTGATGACATCATCCAGGTTGACCAAGAGGTCAAGACGGCGGTTTTTGCTGGTATTACCGTCACCGATTCCAGAGTATCCACAAGACTATGAAATGGCGTGGTCATCCCATTGGCGGAGCGGTTCAGTTCCCTGAACAAGATGCTACGGACCGTAGCCTACATGTTAAGATGGTTAAAGCCTTATCGGCATTTGATGAAGAGCCCGGTGGTTGGAGCAGACGAGCTCGACCACGCCCTAGAGAGAGTTATTCGAAATGAGCAGAGCAACAGTTTCCCGCAAGAGATAGAGCACCTCCGTCACCGATCTCCACTTGCAAGTTCCAGCCCATTGCTGTCCTTGAACCCATATTTGGACACCCGAGGAGTATTAAGAGTCGGAGGCCGACTTACACACGCTCCACTACCCCATGGCCAACGGTTCCCCATGGTCCTACCCAAAACAGGGTCATTGGTTTGGTTACTCATCCAACACGCACATACCACAACTATACACGGTGGAGTGCAACTTATGTTACAGTTTTTGCGGCAGAAGTATTGGATTCTACATGGTCGACAAGCTGTGCGATCATTCCTACATAAATGCGTCATATGCCGGCGCCACCGAGGAGTATTATTGAGACAACAGATGGCTCCGTTACCGAGCCCTAGAGTGAATCCAGCACGGCCCTTTCAAGCGTCCGGTGTGGACTATTGCGCACCTTTCACCCTTCGAGTTGGGAACAAGCACAACGGTCAAGGGCTACTTGGCCATCTTCGTTTGTATGGCAACGAAAGCAGTGCATCTGGAAGTAATCGAAGACTTGGCTTCGCAGACGTTTCTCGATGCATTCACCAGATTTACGAGCAGACGTGGTCCTTGCGCTCATTTGTACAGTGATAATGGAACGGCCTTTGTGGGGGCCAACCGGATCATGAAGGAAGACTTGGCACACTTCCAATCCCACTACAATCAACAAGCGTTAGCCAACGCCGGTACGACATGGCAGTGAAGTCTGCCAAACATCATTTGAAGCGATTGGTCGGGGCCCAATCCTTATGGTACCATCAGCTGCATACATTAGCAACCAGGATAGAGGCCTGCCTCAACTCGAGGCCCCTGGTCCCGCTACATGACGACCCTGAAGACAAGATGGCACTCACCCCAGCTGATTTTCTGATAGGTGGTTCCCTCATCGCAGTGCCTGAACCTCAGATTGGCGATATACCTATCAACCGATTGAGGCACTATCAATGGATGCGCAAGGTGCATCAGGAGTTTTGGGAGAGATGGAGTGAGGAATACTTGGTTACCCTGCAAAATCGGAGTAAATGGGAAAAACGTGAGCCAGAGATTCAAGTTGGTGACATCGTTCTGGTCCGTCATGAGAATCTTCCTCCCACCCATTGGAGACTTGGTCGAGTTATTGCAGTGCACCCGGGCAGTGATGGCCTGGTCCGCAATGCTACCCTTCAAACACAGGCCGGCGAGTGCCGACGACCTGTCCAGAAGCTAAGTCGCTTGGTCGACTACAACGTATAACACAGAGAAACTAGGTAGTAGCCATATCCTTCCGATACCTACCTCAACATGGCCAACTAGGGCTTAGATGACATCATGTTTGAACCAGAGGTTCGACCGGGCAGGATGTCTGGTCATCAACCGATGACCGAGAGAATAAACCCTTCATCAGGGTCATCGCTGACACATCATTTGTGTCTACCAAATACTTGGTGCCCTCCGCACCCACCACCAGCCGAGCATCATCATTTCATAAATTCCATTCGATGGCCATCGAATTGCGACACATTTTGATGCCACCTTCGGGTATATCTATAGCTATAGATATCACCATGCAAGCCAGCGACGATAGATACTTTTCTATCAGCTACACATCACCCAACGAAATCGTCACCCACGGGCCAGTGACGATAAGAGATACTTTTCTGTACAATAGGTACACAGGAACACACTCCGTATAGTCATATATAGCAGTACACTGGAGGTTCGAGTATAGTTCTTGGAAGAACAAACAAACAACTCAACGTTGATGGCTTACCCTCAGATGACTATCCCAGGGATCATGGCAATAGCTGCTGAGGTCGGCACATTCTTTCTGATGTGCCGTTGGATATCGAAGGCGTGGGCATGGTACCAGCTACTGGACTCCCTTCACCTATGGGAGCTGTGGTGACGCTGCATTTTTTGGACACTGGCTGATGGCTTCGAGGCCATGACTTGGACTTGGTCTTGGCATTATCGTTTTGGATTTGGTCTTAGTCAGTTGATTATTGGCATTATTATCGTTTTGGATTTGGTCTTAGTCAGTTGATTATTGGCATTATTATCGTTTTGGACATTGAGACTCGTGGAGTTCACTCTTAGCAGTTGATTATTGGCATTAGTTTCGGACACATTAAAGACTCGTGGAGTCCGCAATTCACTCTTGGCATTCATTTTTTGTAAATAATTGAATAAATATATTTTGTAAAATTAACTTGGTGTTGGCAGAGTGCCCTTTCGTTCTTGGAACCTTTTTTGTACCCCGACCCCTGTGTTCGGAAGTTTAATTCCCCGACAAATACATTAGATAAAGAAAAGATTCCTTATGAAACAATCGAAGAAGCATTAAATTTTGCTGAAATTAAAATTGCAACAAACATGACTTCACTTCTTTATATTATAAGTATACCAATCACAAAAGAAACAAATTATGAAAAATTGTTATTAAAACCTATTAAAAAGGGAAAAGTAGCCCTTGACATAAAATATGAAAATATCATACGAAATAAAAATGAAATTTATGCAATAAACAATAATTGTAAAACTATTAACTATGTAACAATTTGTAATACTAAGAATATTGTAAACTTAACTAACTCCACATGTATTGCTTAATTATTAAAAAGTTTAAAAGCAGAGTGCAACTTAATGAACAGTCAGCATCTTCCCTACGTTGACGAAGTAACATCTGGCATCATCTTACTTAACAACTTCAACGGAACAATCAAGGCCGAAAACACGAGTCAAAATCTTACTGGCACGTTTCTCATCAAATATCACGATACAAATCTTACTATCGATAATCAACAGTTTACATCAAGAGAAATAACTACCCATAAAATCCTTCCAGCAATACTTCAACCCTCACCCGCTGAAAAAGAGTACCACAAACTCATATCACTCGAAATGGTCAACGAGCTCCACATCAACAACACAAAAGAAATACAACAGATTCAAATAGAAGAAAAAACCGACAAATTCACCATATATGGGCTGATCATATTTCTTGGCATACTGTTCACATTATCAACCATATGCAAGCCATTACTTACCAAATCCAATCAGTCAAACATTACCATAAAAACCATGGAAACAAAACGAGACGAAATACCATTGCATGTCATTTCAGACGAAACAAAGTCAACGATCTCATCATCAGCAGCTCACGTAATACCTACATCCAAATTCTATGACCTACCCTATTTTTGAATAACAGAAGTTGCATCATTATCGACTTACATAATACCGACACCAGGACCCATGTTCTGTAACTCGGTCGAGTATTTTCGCAGTCGATTAGAGGTGGAACGATGCGAAAACACCCCTGTGAGAAAACCATAGTTTCCTGTTTCCAATGGAAGAAATGTTTACATTTCCCTTAAACTGACAGCTTCAATTTATTTCACATTTAACTAAAAATTATTTTTTCTTTTATATTGAAAAGGTTGAAGTGTTCAAATATTTTATTTTGCAGTAATCAAAATGTTTAAAACGAGTAAAATGTATAGTGTGCTTGTAATTAGTGAACAAAGTGACAATAGAAATATGATGCGCATTCACAGACGTCATTTACGTTTGAAATGCCTGGAGAAAGATTTCGTGAACTTTACCGCCTCACAAATACAAAAGCCACAGCTAATGTTTTGTTAGAGGAATTAAGTCCCTATATGAAAACAGGGGTTCGAAACACCTTTATTCCTAAGCCGATCCGAATGTGTGCTGCTCTGCATTTTTATGCAACTGGGTCCTTTCAGAGGGATATCGGACAAGATTTTTCAGTACCTATCAGCAGAACGATGGTCTCTCGCTCAGTAAAAGAAATATCTGTTATTTTACAAACGCATCTTATGCCAAAATGGATTAAATTTCCATCAGTAGATGAATACGATGTTATAAAACAAAGGTAAATTTAAATCTATAGACGGTATTCAAAAAATAAGTTTTTTGTTTCTATTGAAAGATTTTACAACAAAACTGGTTTTGCTGGTGTTATTGGAGCTATAGACTGTACTCATGTTCGCATAAAAAAACCAAAAGCTGAAATAGAGAACTGCTACCTTAATCGCAAAGGATATCATTCCAAAAATGTACAATTAGTAAGTTTAAACAAAAAATCTGTTGCATCACTTTTAGAATTAATTTTTGTTTTATTTTCTTAGATCTGTACCTATGATCTTCGCATTATCGGAGGCTTTGCAAGATTTGGAGGTGCAGCTCATGATGCTTACATATGGGAAGCTTCTCAGATAAACGTTTTGTTAACTCTTGGTTATTGGGTAAGCAATTTTTTTGTTTAAATTTCACTTTTATTTTAAAATTTGATCATTTAAGGTGATTCGGGATACCCATTGCGCCCTTGGCTTATGACGCCGTACCGTTCATCATCCAACACGGATGAACGAAAATATAATACAGTCCACTCCAAAACCAGAAACTGTATAGAACGGTTAAATGGAAATATAAAAGGTGTATTTCGTTGCTTACAACGGGGTATTTATTCAACCCCTCAGGCAGCTGGTCTAATTATTAATGCCTGCACAACTTTGCATAATTTCCGCATAGCTCATGGCTTATTGGACGAAAATGAAACTTTGTCAATAGAAGATATAGAAGACGACCGTGAATCCTTAAATAACCTAGACACGAACAACGACCGGTTTTTAAGAGAAGCTGAAAGAATCCGAAATGCAATAAAATTGAACTTATCTCGAACAAATGAAGAAAATATTTAAGCTTGCAAACGTAAATAAAAAAATAAAACCATTCAAAAAATTGCTGATTTTATTAAAAAAAAAACATACTTCATCAAAAACTAAAAAAATAATAAAAAACTTAACTCAATAAACACATGAAACAAACTAAAAAGAAACCATTCATAAACTTACGAGCTAAAAAAAGAAAAAAAAATCACATCTTGAGTTCAAAAAAAAAAAATGAATAAATTATTAATTATTAATTATTGACTTCGAGTCCAAAAGCGCTTATCAAAAGATCTAACTTTTTTATGATCTGTCCGCTTTGTACTTCTAATGCCTCGATTCGTGCTTCTAACTTTTCGTGCATTTCTTTTGCCTCAACTAAAGCACTTTTATATGAAGACGAAGATTCTCTTTTTCCTTCCATATCTGGCTCTTTTTTTTGTCTTTTGGCTGGTGGGAGAACATCTGATATATCGTCGAGAAATTCAATAGACAGTAATTCTTTCTGTTAAAAAATAAAACGTATGAGGAAAAAATAAAAAAACAAGTTTAAAACAAACTTACGCCAGTAGCAGGAACACCCGATTCTGGTGTGACTGCATCGCCATCTACTGCATCGACGCCCATAATTGACAAAATTTGTTCCTCGAAACTGTTTAAGTCTCGAGGAGCATCTGTTGAACTCCCACCTCCAGTTTTATTTAAAAAATGCCGCTTCGCATTTAGTTGCTTTTTGACAGCAGCCTTAAGATCTATCCAACACTAAAAAGAAAAAAATTTAGTCATGTAATCTTAGTTACAAAACGATGTCATTGGAAAACCATTTGCTTTATTTGGATTATTAAAACGGTTCTGAGTTACATATTTCGTGCTATGCTGAATTTAAAAAACAATTTTCAATTTGAACAAATATTTAAAAAAAATTTCGTATAAAACAATTTTTATAAAAACAAGATAACATTTTAAAAATAAAATTTTAAAGACGTTTAAATTTTACGTTTTTATTTTTTTGTCTTACCTTTTTCCACTGGTCGGTTGTTTTGCTGCTACCTCCAATGGCATTTAAAATCGACAAGGTTTCCCAATCATCTTTGTTTTTAATATTTGAATTTGGTCCACCGAATTGGCCTCTCGCGAACTCTAAATGTGTTGCCATATAATCTACTAATTTTTCTTTTTGATCTTTTGAGATCCTTTGAATTTTCTACGGATAAAAATAATAATTTTCCTGATCAAACAACATACAAAATAAGTTATTTACCTTTTGTTTATTTTCCGTCATATTTGATTTTTATTAGTTTTTTTTATTATTGTCTTGTTCTCACTTATATCAGAGTGGTCGAATGATTTTGACAGAAAAATCGAAAGATTGTATCGACTTCAGACTTACAGATACAGTTTTTTTCACATTTTTCCAATACTTCCAATAATTTTTTCCATTTTGTTCGTGATCGAGTGAAAAAAAGTTACAGAAACAGTTTCGTGTGAGAAACAGAATTTTGTGTCATTCCGCAGTGTTTTTGTTCTGATTCGCACCGTTTATGCGAAAACTCACTCGATGTGAGAGTTACAGAACATGGGTCCAGAGTTCTATGACCTAATGCACTTCAAGCGATCGAGGACAATCGCATTTAGGCGCCAGTTATAGCTATCATTGAAAACCATCATTGAAAATTTTATTTTCACTTTTTGGGATAGTTAAACTATGAATACTGAGAATGTTTGGTATACAAACGAAGCTAATCAATTACATATTTTACTTTTGCAAATAAAAATAAACAAATATGTTAAATATTTCTCATAAAACTACATTTAATTTTTCAATGATGAAAATCGTTTTCAATGAACAGCTTATTTTCGTTCCAACAAAGTGGAACACAATCGTTCCAATGATTTGTGTTCGATTCTCTTTTTATTCTCATGTGTCAGTTTTTTTTTCAATGATCAACTCTAGCCTCATATAATTATTCAGGTTGATTTTGTAATTTATAGTGATGGGTAGGACACGAATTTAAAATGAGTTTGTATGAGGTACTCATTTTTCGAAATGAGGTGGTATTTTGTCTCACCTCAAATGTCCCATAGGATATACCTATTTTAATGGACATTTTCAACAAAAAAATCAATTTTTCAATGACGTCTCTGCAATTCTAATGATCATGAAATTTGAATAAAACATACAAAGTTATATATGTATATATGTACCTAGATACGTAGACTAGCACAAAAGACACTTAGGCTAGGCGCGCACATTCAATTTTTAGTTGCACAACTGTTTGGTTGCTTATAGGAAACAGATAATTATATGTTACACAAAATAGCGAACTCATTTTAGGCAATCTAAGTGTCAAAACACAAGCTTTTTAGTTGCTCGAACCAAGCAGTTGCGGAACTAAAAGTTGAATGTGCGCGCATAGCCTTATAGAGTAATTCTGTGAGAGTCGGTTTATGGAAAGCAAAGCAGCGAGTAGGAAACTATAAACTAAACTGGACTAAACACTAATCACGCACCCGAACCCCAAAGAAATGATTTTTTTTCTTAAAGCTCATATCTCTAACAAAAACAAAACAAGAAAATTAGGCCTATTCTGCCACATCTGCTATTCTGCTATAGATTTTCTGTTATGAATCATAAAAGATTTCCACCTTAAAAGATCTTTTATGATTGGTATTCAGAGGTTCGAACTTCTATAAAAGTCTGTTATGCTACTTCGAAAACGAGATCTGTTATGAAACTGAACTAAATCTGTTATCATAATCAGCTGCGATTATGTAAAATATTTCATCTGACATAATTAAAATGGATGACGAACAAAGAAGTAAACTCTTACACACTATTGGTATCTATACCATAAAACAGGAATTTACCTCATATGTTTCTGGGAATACCATGGCCGTACTCTACTTATATGTTTATATGATATGAGTTTTAATATATTTCCTTTCATTTGCTCTTTTTAGGAACATTTCGTTGACGAAATAAAAGATAAATATTCATTTTTACTTGATGCACCTGTGTACTTATTGAAATCTTTTATGATAAAAGTCACAGAAGTTTGTCTTTTATTCTTTTATGATTTTTAACAGATTTCATAACAGATTTTGGCATGCTGAATACCAAAAATGCTATTCGGAAAAGATTTTTTCCATGTTCGAACGTTTGACATTTTATAAAAGTTTTCTTAGCAGATTTTACAACAGATTTTACCATGCCGAATATCAAAATTATAATTCATAAAAGATTTGTTGACATCTCAAACTTTTGTATTGAAATTCATAACAGAATAGAAGAATAAAAGATCTCGCCGAATAGGCCTAAATGATTGCAGTTAGCAAAAAAAAATACTGTAATATTTTTGCTAGGTTCGTTAAATAAAACTTATCACTCTTTTTAATATTTCTTCTTTATTTACACTTTCCAATTCAAAACAGTAAATCTCAATTTATAATCAGCTCAAATACTTTTATTCAATTTAAATCACACTTGTTTAATAACACAATCCAATAAGCAATACTTTTGCACACTTTCACAATCCAAAATCAACTGTGTCTCGCTCACCGTGAACACTCCCTTATATACTCAAATTAGTTGTTCTCGAAAGTTCTTGTCTTGGAATGTTCTAGATGTTTGGAATAAGGGGAAATACATTTGACATTGGAAAAGAGCTTTTTGTTTCTTTCATAAATTAGATATGCAGTTTTCCAACAGATGGCGCTGTAGTAGTATAAAGCTCTGTTCACAACATTGCCCCCTTCTTAAGATTGTTCGTCCCGAACAATTATATCTCCAGATTCGCCACTGTATCGGTGCAGTCGATCGCTATGCACAACTTTTAACTTTCCTCTTGACCCTCTTTGAATTCGGTAAACGACATCATTGATTTTCGTGACGACAGTATAAGGGCCTTCCCAGTTTTGTTGAAGCTTCGGAGACAATCCCTTTTGACGATGTGGATTATACAGCCATACACGATCTCCTACTTGGAATCCTGTCGTGTTTGCTCTTGTGTCGTACCTTGTCTTCATTCGATCGCTGTAAGCGCTCATTCTGGTCCTGGTCCTTTCGTGGATGTCGATTAGCCTCTCTTGTAGGTCACTCACGTAATCCCTTGTTTCCTTAGACTCTTGTGATGGATGTCCAAACCTTATCTCACTAGGCAGCCGTATGCTTCTTCCAAACAGGATTTCAGATGGCGTTTGTCCTGTTGAGCTATGTATTGCACTTCGGTAGGCCATCAAAAATAGTGGTATGTGCCTATCCCAGTTTCTTTGGTAGTCGCCGACGACTTTAGTGAGGTGTTCTTTTAAGGTCCTGTTGAATCTCTCGACCATTCCATCAGATTGCGGGTGAAGTGGTGTTGTTCTCGTTTTCTTAATGCCAAGGAACGCGCAGACCTCTTGGAATATGTTCGACTCGAAGTTCCTTCCTTGGTCGGAATGAAGTTCCATAGGCACACCAAACCTGCTTACCCAGTTAGACACAATCTGGTCGGCCACGGTCTTGGCTTCTTGGTTCGGAATAGCGTATGCCTCAGGCCATTTGCTGAAGTAATCCATTACCACCAAAATGTATTTGTTTCCAGCATTCGTTTCCGGAAATGGGCCAGCCACATCAACAGCAATCCTTTCAAACGGTGAGCCGACATTATATTGCATCATTTTTCCTTGCAGTTTTCTACCAGGTCCTTTGGTTGCAGCACAAGCGTCACAATTTCGGCACCACTTTTCAACGTCGTCTCTTGCATGCAACCAGTAGAATCGTTGCCTCACTTTTTCTAAAGTCTTATTGACTCCCAAATGGCCTCCTGAAGGTCCATCATGCATCTCTCGAAGAACCTCTTTGATTTTCGATTGAGGTAACACAAGCTGCATCACATAGGATTTACCATCAGCGGACTCCCATTTTCGCCGAAGAACACCTTCTTGCACATGAAGTGAGTCCCATTGTGCCCAATAGGCCTTTAAAACTGGACTCCTATCGGAAATGTCATTCCATGCGGGTTTTTCTTCATGTTCCTTCCATGCGAGAAGAGGTTCAATGTCGGGGTCTTCTTGTTGAGCAGATCTCATTTCTTCATTGCTCCATCCACAAATGGGGTCAGCCCTCATTCGCAGAATGTTGATGGATTCCTTTTCTTCTTGTCGCCTGCAATGCTTGCAATCTATTTTACAAGGTCTTCGGGATAGTGCGTCGGCATTTGAGTGCAGCTTTCCCCTTCGGTGTTGAATTTCGTAATCATAAGTCTGCAGTCTTTCTATCCACCTTGCGACTTGTCCTTCTGGGTTCTTGAAGTTCAACAACCAGTTAAGAGCACCATGATTGGTTCGTAGAAGAAACTTCTGTCCATAGATGTATTTATGGAAGTGTTTCGTTGCCAAGATGAGTGCCAAGAGTTCTCTTCTGGTCACACAGTAGTTTCTTTCGGTCTTCGACAGTACTTTGCTGAAATAAGCGACAACCTTTTCTTCGCCATTGTGCACTTGTGACAGAACAGCGCCGACTCCCACGTTGCTTGCATCAGCATCGATGATAAAAGGCTTGCCTGGAGTCGGATAGATCAGCACCGGAGCATTGCATAGACGGTATTTCAGTTCTTGGAAGGCTTTTTCACACTCACCTGACCATCTAAACTGCTTGTTCTTTTCCGTAAGCTGATGCAAACTCTTCGCAATTCCGGCAAAGTTCTTAACAAGACGTCTGTAATAAGTAGCAAGACCAAGAAAACTTCGTAGTTGATGTTTGTCCTGTGGTGTTGGCCAATTTTTGACGGTGTCAACTTTTTCAGGATCGGTCTTGACTCCTTGGGACGAGATGATATGTCCCAAATACTTTACTTCAGTCTGGAACAGTGCACATTTTTCTGGGTTTAGTTTAAGGTTAGCCTCTCGAAGTCTCTGGAACACACCCCTTAGGTTCTTGCAGTGTTGGTCGTATGTTTTTCCATAAACGATAACATCATCCAAGTAGACAAGACAAGTTTTCCACGTCAGGCCTTGAAGGACGCACTCCATCAAACGCTCAAATGTTGCCGGAGCGTTGCAAAGACCAAATGGCATCACCTTGAACTGCCAGAGCCCATTACCTGTGGAGAACGCTGTCTTTTCTCGATCTTCAGGGTGAATTTCAACTTGCCAATATCCACTTTTCAAGTCCAGTGTTGAAAACCAATGTGCTCCTTCCATCGCATCTAAGGTATCACTGATTCTTGGCAGGGGATAGCTGTCTTTCTTGGTCACATCATTCAACCTTCGATAGTCAACACAAAACCGTGTACTTCCGTCCTTCTTTTTGACTAGGACCACTGGTGACGCCCAAGGACTCTTTGAGTTCTCAATCACACCATCCTTCTTCATGGTGGTAATCATTTCCTCAGCTTCACCTTGTTTGGCCAGTGGCAGACGTCTTGCGGGCTGACGAATGGGCCTTGCATCTCCTGTATTTATTCGGTGCTGCACCATTTGTGTCCTTCCATATTTCCCGTTTGGTGAAGCGAAAATGTCCACATACTCATTCAGAAGGATTTCTGCCGTTTTAACCTGATGTTGGTCTAGGTTAGATGAATTGAGTATCTTTGCCTTGATGGTATTGAGCTCCTCAGGGTCTAATGTCTTTTTCGGTGTTTCAGCGTCAATTTGTGTTATGGCTGCGACAGATTCGCACTTACCGATAACTTCTCCTTTCGTCAACTTAACATCGTACGGTTTGGTGTTGAGTATCCGTACGGGGACCATATTGTTCTTAGGAGCCACAAGTGTCTTCCCAATGATGACCTTTTGGGAAGAACAATCTGGGTCTGGTTCTACCATTAGGTATCGATGGCGTTCACACTCACCTTCTACTCTTGTCCAAACGAATACCTCAGAAGAAGTAGGAATAATCAAATCTTCTTTGATGACAGTCCTTAGAGTTGTTGTTCCTTCATGCCCATAGATCATTGGAATCTCTGTATTCTGGTATTTGAGTACCTGGTTGCCGATATCCAAAACTACACGATGTTCTTTCATGAAGTCCATTCCGATGATGCACTCGTCACATATATCTGCCACCAAAAATTTGTGTGAGAATTCTAGACCTGCAATTCGAATTCCAAGTCGGACTTCACCATAAACCCTAGCTGCTTCTCCTGTGGCAGTTGTAAGACGGTAGCTATTAGTGTTATGTAGCCAATTCAGGTGAACTAGGTCTTGACGCACAATGGAGGCTGTGGCACCGGTGTCGATGGTGACCACACGTTTGTTGCCATTTAAAGTTGCCTCGACAGTCAGACTTTTATTATCTCGCTTAGTCTGAGAGACCTGGATGGTGTTTCTGGGGCCATCGATACCAGAAACCAGCTTCTGCCCCTCGAAGTTGGTTCTTACTCGTTTCCCTGTTGGGAAACTGTTCGGGAAGTAACACTGATGTTATTGTTACCTTGTTCTGGGTTTGAAACTCCGTGTCCACAATGTTGACAAGCTCTTCTTGGTGGTAATCGACATTGACGCTGTAAATGTCCGGTCTTGTTGCAATTCCAGCATTTTGTAAGTCCGTTTCGTTGGTTCCTTTGGACATCAGTTCTTTGGCATGAGCATTCTTCGATGATGGCTTCTCTAAGTCGATGTACTCCGTGAGAAGCTTGCTCTGCTGCTTCCATTGTCAAGGCAAACGCTAATGTTTCAGAAAGCGTTCGTTTTCCAGCAGTTCGCACGGCTCTTTGAAGATGTATGTCGGAAATAGCGCGAACAAATGCCTCAACTGCGAACTGGTTACAAATTTCCTCTCCAAAATCTGGATATGCAAGATGAACAAGCCTTTCAATATCCGCTTGCAGTTGTTGTAGAGTTTCGCCCCTCTTCTGAACTCTGGAATTAAGTTGCACTTTGAACACTTCTTTCATGTGGCTGTTACCAAAGCGTTTGTCTATAGCCAAAACCAAGGAATTGAAGTCGCCGCTCTTATCCGCTGGTATGGTTTGCAATAACTCAGCAGCTGCTCCTCTAAGAGCAAGAGTTAAGGCTATATACTTGTCAGCCTCATCCCAGCCATTTATGGTCGAAGCTGCCTCGAATTGCTTCTTGTATATAGACCAAGAAGTTTGTCCATCAAAGGTTGGAGGTTGCATCTCTTTTTTTCTAAAAGTTTCCCCAGAACTTTCCCGAATCTTTATGTTTCGAACACGGTCTAACTCTTTTGAAAACGTCTCCATTTTGTTGTCGACTAGCAATGAAACACGTTCATCTAACACTTTTGAAAACGTCTCCATTTTGTTTTCGACTTGATTCCCTAGCAATGAAACACGTTCATCTAACTCTTTTGAAAACGTCTCCATTTTGTTGTCGACTTGATTCTCCAGCAATGAAACACGTTCACCAAGTGCAGATACATTATTCTCGATATTAACAAGCTTGCCTTCTAGCATGTTCCTCTGCTCTTCCAGAAGGTCTTTTTGTTTCTCCAGGCGTTCGAGAACATTCTTTTGTTCGTTTTTCTGCTCATTTCGTTGCTCTTCGAGACGTTCGAGAACATTCTTTTGTTCGTTTTTCTGTTCATCAAAACGTTCGTTTTGTTCATTTCGTTGCTCTTCGAAACGTTGAAGCAGAAGACTAATCATATTTGAAACATCTACATTTTTACTTACGTCTGCTTCCTCAGCGGCAGTTTCAAAAACGAAAATGTCCGGGTCTTCATTTTGTTGTTTCAAATATTCGGCCAAACGCAAAACAAGCTCATTTTTCGATCCTGCTCTAGAAAGTTCTCGCTTGCCCAATTCACTTTTCAGCTCATTACAGTTGAGCTCTTTCAGTAACTTGCTCATTTTTATTATTATTATTTTTCTTTTCCGCAACCTTCACTGCACAAAAAGTTTTATTCCACTTTTCTGACACCAATGTAATATTTTTGCTAGGTTCGTTAAATAAAACTTATCACTCTTTTTAATATTTCTTCTTTATTTACACTTTCCAATTCAAAACAGTAAATCTCAATTTATAATCAGCTCAAATACTTTTATTCAATTTAAATCACACTTGTTTAATAACACAATCCAATAAGCAATACTTTTGCACACTTTCACAATCCAAAATCAACTGTGTCTCGCTCACCGTGAACACTCCCTTATATACTCAAATTAGTTGTTCTCGAAAGTTCTTGTCTTGGAATGTTCTAGATGTTTGGAATAAGGGGAAATACATTTGACATTGGAAAAGAGCTTTTTGTTTCTTTCATAAATTAGATATGCAGTTTTCCAACAGATGGCGCTGTAGTAGTATAAAGCTCTGTTCACAACAATACTTTAAACAATAACATAACATGCGACATTTTGTATTGCCTCATGAATGAGATACCCATCACTAGTAATTTAGCAAGCATCAAAGCGACAGATATTTTCAATGACACATCTTTTCAATGACAGCGAAATTATTGATTGCTATAACCGACTTGTCAAAAAATGTTCCATCGTTCCACTGATTTGTGTTTCAATGATGGTTTTCAATGATAGCTATAACTGGCGCCTTAAGAGGGGAAGACTTAATGATGCAATAGTGCAATCACATCACCCAAATTCCAGGGAACACATTACTTCATGGTGTAGTGGCCAGTTGCAGTCATCATCACCCAAATTCTAAGTATTCATATTCAATCATATCACTCTTGCCTTTTGTTCTATTTCAATAATTATAAATACATGTGCGGTTAAGACATGAGTTTGAGTTGTTATTTGTAATTTATCAATAAAGGTTCAGGCAATCTGCCTGTAGAAAAAAATTATTTTTTTAACTAAATGCAAATAGTGTTTATTAACTTATATAAAGGACCAAAAATAAAAATTGCGGTTTTCCGTTCAGGGGGCGTTTTATCTGCCCACTTTCCGAGAAAAAGTTTGATTTATATGGAGCACTTCCGACTGCTGTAGAATGATGAAGTTTGGTGGAACGGTATAGCTTAATGTACATTCAAAGCGAAAAATAGAAAATCTAAGATTTTTCATTCGAAGTGACTTTTTATTGTCATTTTGAAGCTATACATGCATTTTGAAATTTTAACTTTTCTAAGAACTAGAGGGCTCGATTTGGTACTCTATGTTATGTTAACATGAATGAAAAAAGAAAACATTTGCATACCTGAAAAAATTATGAGCTTACATAAAAAAAAACTCTGTTAATTGGTGGTCTGCATCGCATCCTAAACAATTATTGCTTTTTTATGGCTTTGAGAGGATGTACGTACTAGTATTTTTTAACATTAAAGTAGGTATGTTAGTGTTAGGTATCTTGCCAGGACAAGAAGAAACAATTGAAGCGCAAATCAAGACAACCAATAACAAAAAGAAAATATACAAAAAAAAAAAATAGGAAGCTATAAACTAAGTTCATTTTATAAGGTAGAGTCCATCCTTCTATTTTTCCGCATCTTTCGAGATTTTTACATGGCAAACCATTAAAATCTTTGCAAGAAGGAGTGAGATCAGACCAAAAACATAAATGTTAAAAAAAGAGCCAAGTTCTTCTACACAAAAACCTTTGTGTAATAAGTTAGCCGTGAAAAGTACTGAGATCTAAAAGTGTGCCAAGTTCTTACTTCATGAAGGTTTAATACCGAATATTTAAAGTAGAATAATATTGAAACAGCTACAATGTAATAGAGAAATTTTATTATTTAATGATTACTGACTAAAATTTGATGGGTTAACTTGGCAATTTTTTTTGTATGCCCAATTCGAAAGGTTTTAAAAACTTGATCAGTGCACCCATCAAATTTTAGTCAGTAATCATTAAATAATAAAATTTCTCTATTACATTGTAGCTGTTTCAATATTATTCTACTTTAAATATTCATAATCAAATTTGAAAATTTTCAAACGTGAGTAAATTCCTTTTTTTTTAATTTTCGCAGGATATTGGCCATTTTGACAGGTTATATTTCCTACAGTTTTTGTCGCACATAAAATTTAAATATACTAAAATGTAATAAATAAAGTGATCTATTAAAAACAACTCAAGTATTTTTTCGATCAGAGGCGAGATAAACGTTAAAAACCATTTTTTACTTCAATATCTCGACAGTTTTTCGTCGATAACTTTTTTTGGAAAGAGGTTTCAAATGTTTTTCTCAAAAAAGTTAAAGAAGATATTTTAACGTACAAACCTAAGAAATACAGCTCTTTATATGATAGGAGCCGAGAAAATCGAGTTCACGCTTTCCAAAGCCTTTTTCAAAATGGCGGACAACGCATGGGCGCTTTTTGTTCGACTTTTTGGATTTACACTCTCCAATAGGTACCTACTCTTTAAGAAACAAAAAAAAAAATGCCGACGCTGTATTTTTTGTAGATATTTCCAATTAATTAATTTAATTTTACTGGACTATTGTCAACAATTAAATTTGTGTGGTTTGATATCCAGAGAAATGGTTTTATTTGCAAATGATTTTAATTTGATTTATAAGCTTGGTGTGTCTTTTTTCCTTTGCAGGTTTATTTGAAAATTTAAATGAAATAAAGAATCAATCACTGGACATCCATTCGATCAAATGCAACTGCTTACAAAACTGCAGAAGCTCAGAAGTTCTTGAGAAAATATGGAAGGTAATGAGAAAACAATATAAATCATTTGCATTATCAGTAAGGTTCTATAAAATATTTCCCTTTATAGCCACTTACACAATCTGATGATCTTATTAAAAAAAACGGTATCATTATAATAATGAAAACTTATCCAAATATACGATATAGAAGACAAATCATTTTTACATTGACAGATTTGCTAGGTAAGTTTCTTTATATATTTAATGATTTCGGAATAATTTCATTTTTAAATATATATATTTTTAGTATCTATTGGCGGAACTGCTGGGTTCTTTCTTGGATCTAGCGTTTTGAGCGTAGTCGAGATTGTTTACTATTTTACTGTACGTTTGTTGTGGCACTGCTTTGGTTTTGAAGAATAAATTAAAAAAAAATACACGACTAGATCGCACGAACTTGGTCTTTTGAAAAAAGTCCTTTGGAATTTAAAAATTATGTATTTTTTATTTTATTTTATTTTATTTTATTATTACATATATTGATTTTATTAGAAACATCATAAGAATTTAACAGTTTATATATACAAAATCATTAGGGCTTGGCTATGCCATCTGCCGATTGGTACAGTTTATGATTTTAAATAAGTTTAAATAAAGAATAATATTAATAAATTGATTGGGAATACTACTAATAATTTGATTGCTTTATTTTGTTGTTCGAAAGGTGATAGTTAGAAGCTTTCATTTAAGATTCGTTCACGATAGGATAAGGCCGTTTTGCAATATCGCATCAGTTTATCATTGCATTCAGCAAGTTAAAAACTTGATCTTTTGACAGAATACTGCTGCCTATACTCTGTCCAACAAAAATTGTCAGTACAGGGAAGATAGGACGTTTGTCTCTCATTCTGGTTGTATTGCCATTCATAAGGGTGTCGCCTTTTAAAGCTCTCACAGGGATTCCATAGTTTACATTATAAATCGCCGCAAATGAGAGTAAAAAACGTATAGGGCTACCGTCTGCCGATTCAAAACGACTGAAAACAATATTCAATTTACCTTTTCCCACAACGCCAAGCGGTAAGATAATAGGCGCGTTTTTTTTTAAGTTGAAAAGCAATACGACAACACTCAACATACTCATCTTCTTAAAAAACTACTGAAAAAGCTTCTTGCTTGCAATTGAGGATGATAATGGTAACTCTGTTTTGATGTAGATAAAGAGCGCACGATCGTATTGAGTCTGAGTGAAACTTGACACTCTTGAGTCTTGACGTTGACAGTATCTCATCAGCAGTGGGATACGATGGTCGTGTTGGGGTGTACAACTTTTTAAAAAGAATTACAACAACAACTCCTTAAGAAAAGTCAGTGGCTTGCTCTTTTTTTAGTGGTATTTTTACTAACGCATTGTAGTGAGGGTGCATCAGGCGCCACTGCTTTAGAAAAAGCTCTCCCATAAGGCCTGTACTGACAATTTTTGTTGGACAGAGTATAGGAAAAATCGTCGTGTTTCGCGAAGCGTCGGGAACCTACCCACAAAATGGATTACGTCCCCTCTTTCTGATACATTACATATATTGCACAATACCGGGAGGTCATCTCGATGAGGTCTGTAGTTGATGTTAATCAGTTCCGTTCTTAGTCTTAGCATCATTGAGATAGTTTTTACATTATTTTCATCTCTGAAGTAGTTGGACTGAAGGAGGTTGTGTTTCAGCCTGCTTTATATTTGCCTGTCGATAGATTCTCGTGCTTCTCTCTCATAGTCGTTAATCCAGTTAACGTCGGTTGCTCCTATAATGCTGTACAGTTTTCGTTTCCAATTTATGCTTGGTTGTTGATCTAATTTTATTTCTAGATTACATGATCTTGCTAGTTGTAACCATTCAGCATGCCAACCGGTTTTACTTCTTAATGTCTTCCTCATAATTATTTTGGGAAATCGACTTTCATCCATTTTTGATACCTTGACTACGTAATCTGCTTGAAGCTTTAGTTTTTGATAAATTGTGGCGGTAATCCAGTTTCCAAGTTCAAAGCATAGTTGGGTGTATTAGGTGGTAGTCTGAATGCCCGCTTTAAATAGAAATTGAGAAGCTTTTCAACTATCTGGTATTGGTGACTTCCCCAGACTTGGGCCGCGTAGAGCATGATTGAAACTGCAACCGCCTCAAATACTTTGTATTTCGAACTATGGTTTAGATATTTATTGGAGAAGCACAATGCACAACTTCCATGTCAAGTTTATGGCGGATTTAGCTTTTACCAGTTTTTCATTTAGGTGCTTATCTAGTTTCAAATTACATGAGAAGATCACACCAAGGTATTTATAGTCATTCACTACTTCTAAGGATTCGTTGTTATAGTGCCACTGTTCATTCACCCTTAATTATCCTCTCCCTCTATTGAAGATCATGACCTTTGATTTGTCGAAGTTCACGACTAAGTTCCATTTGGAGCGGTATTCGTGCAGTCGATTGATCATTAATTGTAGCGTATGAGGAGAGTGCGCAAGGATAACTATGTCATCCGCGAAGAGAAGAGCTTTGATTTTTGTTCTTTCGATTTCAATTCCTACGGACAATCCATCCGTTATATCATCTATGAATAGGGTAAACAGCAAAGGGCTCAAGGGACATCCTTGTCTCACTCCTATTTTTGTTTGAAACCAATCAGAGACGTTTTCTCCATCCCAAACTGCTGCCCAAGTATCTCGTAAGAGGTTTTCCACAACTTTTCCGAATTTGTGAGACATTCCTTTGCAATAAAGCTTGTACATAAGAGAATTTCTATCTATCGTATCAAAAGCCGCTTTGAAATCTACGAAGAAAACGTACAGTTTCTTTCCTTGAGCTGCGAATGACTCTGCTATATTGCGAAGTACAAATATATGGTCGACTGTTGAGTAGCCAGCTCGAAATCCCGCTTGGTTTTCTTTAAGAAGATTGTTGTGGTTGTTCCAGGAAGTAAGCCGTCGTTGTAAAATGGTTGTGAAAATTTTGTAGGACACATTAAGAAAAGAGATGCCTCTATAATTATTTGGATCCTTTTTATTACCCTTTTTGAAAATCGGGAAGATTAGAGCATTCTTTAATTCTTGTGGAATTTCTCCTTTTTCTAAAATGTCGTTGTTCAGTTTAGCTATTGTTTTGATGAGCTCTTCTGTCCCGTTTTTGTATAACTCGCCGGGAATGCGATCTACACTAGGTGCTTTTCCGTCTTCTAGATCTCTTATCACAGCTTTTGTTTCAGATATCGTTATTTGTGCATCTCAGGGTTGCAAAAGCTTAAGTCACTTGTTAGCTTAAGCTTGGCTTTAATTCACAAGCTAGTGAGTGACTTATGAATTAAAAAAAATATAATTCAGCAGCTACGAACTGACTTATGAATTAAAAAAAATTTAGTTCACAAGTCAGTTGGTGACTTGTGAATTAAAAAAAATTAAATCATAAGCTTCTTAGTGACTTATGAATTAAAAAAAATTAATTCAGAACCTACTAACTGACTTATGAATTAAAAAAATTTAAGTCATGGGCAAGTAAGTGACTTATGAATTAAAAAATTTTAATTCCCAAGCTACTAAGTGACTTAGGAATTAAAAAAATTCAAGTCATGAGCAAGTAAGTGACTTATGAATTAAAAAAATTCAAATCATCAGCAAGTAAGTGACTTATGAATTAAAAAAATTTAATTCAAAACCAACTTAGTGACTTATGAATTAAAAAAAATTTAATTCATAAGTTAATGGATAAATGCTGATTAGAAAAATTATGAAATGGATAATTTATAAGCTAGCGTGATAATCTTATGATTTGAAAACTAGATTTGAAAGCTTTCGTTAATAATTAAATAATTATGTAGTCAAAACAAGCTTAAAAATTTCCAATCTACCAACTAACTTATGAATTAATTTTTTTTTAATTCACAAGTCACCAACTGACTTGTGAATTAAATTTTTTTTAATTCATAAGTCACTTACTCCCGGATGACTTGATTTTTTTTAATTCACAAGTCACTTAGTAGGTGGTGAATTAAATTTTTTTTAATTCATAAGTCACTTTGTTGCTCATGACTTAAATTTTTTTTAATTCATAAGTCACTTACTCCCTGATGACTTAATTTTTTTTAATTCATAAGTCACTTGGTAGGTGGTGAATTAAATTTTTTTTAATTCATAAGTCACTTAGTAGCTTAGGATTTAAATTTTTTTTAATTCATAAGTCACTTTGGGGTTGTGAATTAATTTTTTTTTAATTCATAAGTCACCAAATATCTTATGAATTAAATTTTTTTAATTCACAAGTCATCTATAGACTTATGACTTAAGGATTTTTTAATTCAAAAATTCGCAACCCTGGTGCATCTATTATTTCGTCCTGAAACCACGGAGTAGCGTATTTAATAGAATTTGCGGTATTTGATGGATTTAAGAGAGAATTAAAGTGTGACGAGAGTGTATCTGCATCAAGACTTTTGCTTATGGAGTGTCTTTCACCGTTTATGATACGGACACCTTTCCAGAACTCAGCTGAGTTCATACAGGATGCTAAGTTCCTAGCTTTTTCTTCGAAATACATATTTTTTAACATAACTTCTTATATAGTTTTTTTGCCTCAATGTAGTGAACTTTAAATTCTTCTCCTCTACTTTTACGCAACGATTTGAGCCAAGCAAATGTCCGATTTCTGGCTTGCATACATTCAAAGTCAAACCATGGTTGGTTGAAGTTTGACCGGATACCGTGTGCTTGCTTCTTCCCAGGATAGGCGTTCTTAATGGATTGTTCCAACTTTCTAAATGTAGGGATTTCTTGCGATGATAGAATCGCGTCAAGGTTTTGTCTAAATATATTCCCGTTACCAGTTTTCCAGTTTAACTTTGGTAAGAGCTTCAGCTCTACCGATTCCTCTCGTTCGACCATTTCCACTCCAAATTTGAGCACGAGTGGTTGATGATCCGAATAAGGTACTTGATCTACTTCAAACTCGGTAATGTAAGAGCTCCATTCACCCCTTGCCAGACCAAAATCAATCACCGATGAACCTTGCGCCCCGATGAAGGTGAAATTACCAACTTCATCACCTGCATATGATCCATTCAATATACGAAAACCGAATGAATCGCATAATTCAAGCAATTTTTTACCTCTTGCGTTGCATGTTTTGTCTTTTGAATTTCGTGTTATTCCTTTTTTTGTGTTCTCGTATCCTGGAGCTTCAGCTATGCGAGCATTCAGGTCCCCTATGATGACTGTGTTTTGTACATTATTTCTTAAAACCCATTCTTGAAGCTTTGCAAAGTCTGAATCCCAATGGTTGCAGTTTAGGTAGACAGGAAGAATACGAAATTTCTCGTTCTGAAACTTAAGTTGTATGCCTATTAACTCCTTAACTAATATAAATTCCGCAGCGATTTCAAGATTTTTTTTTATGTATAAATAAATATAAAATATGGAATTAAGGAGATAAAAATGTTAAAATGCATGAAATTGCCGTCTGATTTCCAGAAAATTATGAATTTATGCAAGCAAATCTCAAAATCGTTTTATAATAAAAGAAATCTCTTTAAATTTTTTCATGAACAAAATTTGGTTTTTGGATTTTTGGATATAATTTAAAAAAATAATCGTTCACACGTTTTGAAGATACTGATTTTTCAAAAAAAAAAAAATATATACATATTTATTTTTTTCTTTAAACCAAAAAAATATGTACACGAATATTTTTATATACAATATTGTTTTAAACTTAAGGGGTCCCTGTTAAAAAAAAATGGTCAAAATCGTTAAAGCGTATGAGAATGTCGAAAATCAAAAAACAGTTCTATTACAGGTACCGCTAAGAAAATAGAATAGAAAATAGAAGAAACAATTTTTGTTTTGTCCAAAATGTAGGCCATGTCTATAATGGTGCAGGGAAATAAGTCCACGGGAACTAAGTCCACTGAGGGACTAAGTTCTCACTTGAGGTGGGAAATAAGTCCACGGGAACTAAGTCCACTGAGCAGGGTTGCGAATTTTTGAATTAAAAAATCCTTAAGTCATAAGTCTATAGATGACTTGTGAATTAAAAAAATTTAATTCATAAGATATTTGGTGACTTATGAATTAAAAAAAAAATAATTCACAACCCCAAAGTGACTTATGAATTAAAAAAAATTTAAATCCTAAGCTACTAAGTGACTTATGAATTAAAAAAAAATTAATTCACCACCTACCAAGTGACTTGTGAATTAAAAAAAATCAAGTCATCAGGGAGTAAGTGACTTATGAATTAAAAAAAAATAAGTCATGAGCAACAAAGTGACTTATGAATTAAAAAAAATTTAATTCACCACCTACTAAGTGACTTGTGAATTAAAAAAAATCAAGTCATCAGGGAGTAAGTGACTTATGAATTAAAAAAAATTTAATTCACAAGTCAGTTGGTGACTTGTGAATTAAAAAAAATTTAATTCATAAGTTAGTTGGTAGATTGGAAATTTTTAAGCTTGTTTTGACTACATAATTATTTAATTATTAACGAAAGCTTTCAAATCTAGTTTTTAAATCATAAGATTATCACGCTAGCTTATAAATTATCCATTTCATAATTTTTCTAATCAGCATTTATCCATTAACTTATGAATTAAATTTTTTTTAATTCATAAGTCACTAAGTTGGTTTTGAATTAAATTTTTTTAATTCATAAGTCACTTACTTGCTGATGATTTGAGTTTTTTTAATTCATAAGTCACTTACTTGCTGATGATTTGAATTTTTTTAATTCATAAGTCACTTAGTAGCTTGGGAATTAAAATTTTTTAATTCATAAGTCACTTACTTGCCCATGACTTAAATTTTTTTAATTCATAAGTCACTTAGTAGGTTCTGAATTAATTTTTTTTAATTCATAAGTCACTAAGAAGCTTATGATTTAATTTTTTTTAATTCACAAGTCACCAACTGACTTGTGAATTAAATTTTTTTTAATTCATAAGTCAGTTCGTAGCTGCTGAATTATATTTTTTTTAATTCATAAGTCACTCACTAGCTTGTGAATTAAAGCCAAGCTTAAGCTAACAAGTGACTTAAGCTTTTGCAACCCTGCCACTGAGAGACTCAGTTCTCACTTAATGGGAACGAAATCCACTATACTAAAGTGGTCTTTGTTCCCATGCAAGGTGGGAAATTTGTTACAAAAAACTGTCGGTTTTAGTTCCCTTTGAATGTGAAATAAATTCCCTTGTTAAGCCATGGGAACGACACGTATAAACAGTGTCCCTGTTTGGGCACGCTATAGGATTTGGGGTAGGTGCGAGGTTGGGTTTATGCAAAGTTTCTTTAGCATTTAAAGAATCTGGAAAATAACCAACATAAAATCAATAAGTTTTTGTTGTTGGAAATTCATTCCCACTTTATACTTTCGAGTGTGTACTAATTTCCCATAAGAAAGTGGACTTAATGTGAACAAAGACCACTTTAGTAAAGTGGATTTCGTTCCCATTAAGTGAGAACTGAGTCCCTCAGTGGACTTATTTCCCGTGGACTTATTTCCCACCTCAAGTGAGAACTTAGTCCCTCAGTGGACTTAGTTCCCGTGGACTTATTTCCCACGTCAAGTGAGAACTTAGTCGCTCAAGTATAAAGTGGGAATGAATTTCCAACAACAAAAACTTATTGATTTTATGTTGGTTATTTTCCAGATTCTTTAAATGCTAAAGAAACTTTGCATACACCCAACCTCGCACCTACCCCAAATCCTATATTGTGCCCAGGCAGGGGGGTTGCAGAGGGCAGCGTGTCCCCCCTTACATACCTCACTGTTTATATGTGCCGTTCCCATGGCTTAACATGGGAATTTATTTCACATTCAATGGGAACAAAGACCACTTTAGTAAAGTGGATTTCGTTCCCATTAAGTGAGAACTGAGTCCCTCAGTGGACTTAGTTCCCGTGGACTTATTTCCCACCTCAAGTGAGAACTTAGTCCCTCAGTGGACTTAATTCCCGTGGACTTATTTCCGAGAGGTAGAGACACAGACATACAGACAAACAGAAACATGTTTTTTGTGTATTTAATTTCCTTTAAAATTTGTATAGAAATATTTGATATGCAAATTGTTTGTGTATAATGATATTATATATTAATAAGTGCACCCAAAAACCCATACATTTTACGATACTTGGGAAAATCTAAAACAGGTAAAAAATCAAATTTTTGGTTTTTTACCTACTTTCATTGCAGCACTCGGCAATTGGAGTGGTTTTCCAAGAACTGATAGTTATTAGGTAATTTTTAAGACTGTGAAAAGTGTTAAATGCGGGAACTGCAAGTACAAGAAGAGTTTCGTTCGACGAAAGGATAGCTGTTGAAATCGATCCTCCCATCAGCTTGGCTCTATAGTTTAATGTTTCCAAACATAGAATTTCCAGTATACTGCATGGAGAAAATATGTATCCATATCACCATACACCTGTGCAAGAACTGCTTCCCGATGATTTTGAAAAGATACTCGAATTTCGTAACTGGTTGGTAGAGAGAAGCTGGGATGACAACCTGTTTATAAACAGAATTCTTTGGACAGACGAATCTCAATTCACAAAACATGGTATTACGAATTTCCATAATCTCTATACATACATGGACTTCGAGCAATCCACATTCAAGATGGCAAAGATCATTTCAGCATAGATTCAGTTTCAATATGTAGGCAGGTGTAGTTGGAAATTAATTAATCGGGCCTTTCAAATTACCACCCCGACTTAATTCTATTATTTGGAGTTTTTACAAAATAATCTACCAGACCTAATGGAAGATGTTCCACTGCTTCAACTAGCTTCATCATATTTCCAACAAGATGGTGCTCCGTTCCACAATGGTCGTGAAGTTAAGGATTGACTGGATGAAGAATACGGTGATCGATGGATAGGCAGAAATGGACCAATTCACTGGCTTGCGAGATCTCACTGTACTGGATTTTTTTTTGTATGGGGACGGATACAAAAATCGAACAAAAATAAGTACAACGTATTTCCGAAGGATCACTAAAGTAAGGCAAGAGTTATCGAGAGTAAACATTCAAAATGAGATCCAAAAGCGGGCTGTAGCATACGTTTAAAACGCAGGAGGGAACTTTGAGCACTTATTATGACTGTATTTGTTGGTACATAAAATAAAAAATTACTTAAAACTACACAAATTATTGTTTTATTCAAACCCTTTACACCTCAGGGCAAAAAATCATTTTTTTTAATTTTAACTGTTTTAGATTTGCCCAAGTATCATAAAATGTAAGGGTTTTGGGTGCACTTATTAATGTTTTTTCTTATTATTATTTTGTTCGTTAGGTAAAAATAAGAAAACTTTATGTTTATTACGTATTTATTGAAAAAAAAATACGTCAAAGTCAAAATTTTGCTCGGGCAAGAAAAATTGAACACCATTTAAAATTGAATATCTGGCAACCCTATAACATTTTTTTTTTTTTTTTTTTTTATAATCTACACGCGCTCAAGGGATTATGATTACCCTTTAAATGTTTGAACACAGCGCGGGCGTGAAGTTAAGGAAGAGAAAGAAGGATAGGAAAGATGTGTGGCACGATGTTCTGAGACTGAAGGTTGTTGTCTCAGATATTTTATCTCCAGGGATGACGGCTGAACTAAAGCGGAGAATGCCGTGTCTTATTTCTATGTCGCTTATGATTCACATTATTTTATTCGTGTTCATCCTTGTTGAGTATACTAGTTTAACTCAATTACATGTTGTTAGTGTTATGCCTGAACAACATGTAATGAGTAAACCAGCAACCCATTGATGACAATTTTAGAAGGTTTTTAATGGAATTAAAACGACATAGACGACGGCAGGGATCGAACCTGTGATCATGAGGTTCACAGGCGAGCACACATCCATCGCGCCACGGCCACCCCCATATCATATCAGCTCAATTTAAACGTTATTTTAAAAGTTAATATTTCTACTAAAAACAAAGCCAAAATGAGGTCCCTGCCATTAGTACTGACAGAGAAATTGGCCTTAACATGGGTCAGGATACACCAAAGTTTGCCTTTTTTTGAATCGTCAAAAAGTGATGTCAAAGTTGAAAATCTGACTTTACTGTAGAACAATTCTTTTCTTAGAATATGACCAAGAATCACACCCTAAGGTAGACGAATTATTGGACACTCTGTTTATTAATTGATATTTACGTTTGCATACCTAATTGTCAAATGCTTCATATCTATCTTTTTTTAATAAATAATGTATATAACGTACCTGATGATTAACCTATTTATAGTTAGGCTTATCAATGGGTATGAACATTATGTACATATTCATACAAAAGAAGATAAGACAATTGCCACCACCTAAATACCCATTGCATCTTATTTTTCTTCTTCAAAATTACACCAATTATTATACTTTTGAATAACTGAAATAATAATAATTACAATCAATAAAGGAAAGTTACCTGCTATATTAACATATCGATTAAAATTAAAAAAAAAGCCGAATCTTATCAAGAATCAAATTTGAAAATTATTCCTACTTGAAAAGTAGTACGCAGATCACGCTAAATTTTATCTTCCATACGAAATTCTCTCCAAAATTAAGCCAAGCTAAAATTATATCAAGCATTTTAGCCGAGAGGTACGCTGCTCCAGCTAAAAAATCAAAATTTTTCTTCGAACTGTACATAGCTTATCTGTCAAAATTTAGCGCATGAAATGATTGTCTGGCACATTTATTCTCGAACTAAATTTCAATTTCAATTTGAAATGGAATAATATTTGAATAATATTTAGAAGAATATTTGGTGACGGGATTCTTACAAGATTTTCCACAACAAAAATCACTCATAATTCATAATCCTCATTCGTTCTCATTCATAATTCTTAAAAAATCATACTTGAAACCAAATTCTTTAAAAATCTTTGAAAAAATTTCATTAAGAGAACAGCTGTTTTCTGTGACATATTCTCCACACACTTCTAATGTCAAAATTTAGCTCGGATTTTAGCTGATGTTTGGAGAAAAATGTGGCAGATAAAGTCTAGCGCGATCTGCAAAGTTGTATTTTGGTTAGATACCTGTATCCAAAATTGAACAACGTTGCTTTGTTGCGATTCAAATAGACCAAACAAAACTAAAATTCTTGAAAAAAAAAAAAAAACAGAAGATCCTTCAAAAGGAAAATACATACTACAAAACAAATTTGATTTTCTCATTCAAGTCTTTCTCATTTCCAAGTGGCTAATAGCTGATAAAATTTTCTCGCTCTGTCCTCAATTACTACTCCACCCTAAAGCGCGGAACAGATTGAAACAGCAACAGCAACAGCAGCCGCCATAAATTTAGAACTAATGTATTTGAATTGTTCAATACACATAAGAACAGCAACAGCAACGTCAACAGCGCAGTGTTCCCAGGTTTTCAAACAAAAAATCCCCTTTTTTTGCACCAAAACCTTATTTTTTCCCCTTTTTTTCCCCGAAGAAAAAAACGAGTTTTTAATTAATCTTATCTCCAGAACCGTTTATACAGGGTTGTTTTCAGAAATGAAGTGTCCGATCCCTTCCTCGCCTCCTCTGGCGTTCCCCAGGGTAGCCATCTCGGTCCACTTCTATTTGTGCTTGCTATAAACGATGTCAGTAGAATCATCTCCTTCTCAGACTTTTCTATTTATGCAGACGACATTAAAATAATTAAAGTAATCTCGTCATCTCATGATTATTCGCTGCTTCAACTTGATCTAAATACTTTTCTTACTTGGTGCAACAAAAACTTTCTTGAGCTTAATATTAATAAATGACAATCTATCACTTTTTCCCGTAAGCGTATACCTTTAAATCCTCGAATCTATCACTTCTGTAACATACCTGTCCCTATCGTTTCATCTATTCGTGATATCGGGGCTATATGTGATAAGGAGTTAAATTTTCGCTCTCGCATTGATCATATCATCGGGAAAGCGAATTCTACCCTCGGATTTGTTAAACGATGGTCTAAAGAATTTTCCAACCCCCATGTTACCAAATCTTTATACCCCACATACGTCAGGCCTATCCTTGAATATGCTAGTCAGGTTTGGTCTCCCTTCCAAATCACTCAATCTCTTAGAATTAAAGCTGTTCAGAGGAGATTTCTCAGATTCGCTTTGCGCGGTCTACCTTGGTCTGATCCCGTTATTTTACCTCCTTATGAAGACCGTTTTAATTGGCATGCACATCCTTTCTCAACGTCGCCGTATCGCTGATATAATATCCGTCCATCAGCTCATCATTGGAGCCATAGACTCTCCTGCGTTGCTAGAATGGATTAAAATCAATACCAATCCACGTAACCTTAGAGCTGTCCCTTTCTTCCGCCTCCCCATTCACCGCACCAACTACTGCCATTTCAATCCAATGAGCAGAATGCTTCGATTTATCCAATACAGCACAAGATATTTTCGATTTCTCCATTAGTTCCCCTTCCCTTAGAAGAACTCTATACACCTTCTCTCCCTAACCTCACTCCACCGTATTATTTTCTTATTAGCGTTAAGTATATTATTTATAATTTCAGTTTGTATAATATAATTTAAGCAATTCGCGCAAAATTGCCCTTGACAAACAACAACAATTTGATTGCTGGCGAAAAAGAAACCAGTAGAAAAAATGGCAGTTGTGCTGGTGATAGAACTTTAAATTATTGAAATGAAAATGGCACTATGCATTAAATTTTAGAATTAAACATTATGTAAATACATGTTTTGATATTTTCTTAATGACATTGAAATATAAATTGAAGACTTCATGAACAGATTTGTATATTAGGGTGGAGTGAAAAATTTCTTTTTCATATTCGTTTCGGAATATCTGTACAAAGTTACTGTTATTGTTCACAAATATACATACATATACATACAAATATACATACAAAATTTTATTCGGCTGATGATAAATTTAGAGGTGCCGCCAACATGATGAACTTTAGAAAAATTTTGTCAAAAAACACCAACGTCTAATATAAATCATATTCTGTGTGTTCCATTCCGTTGGCGAGGTGATTTCACTGCACTTTCATTTCATTTCAATTCAATAGTTGTCAAACGTTATTCGAACACCATTAAGTGCGCGCGTGTAATTGTTATTCTACTTTTGAGAAACATTGATTTTAACCACTGCCGTCAAGAAAATAAGACTCATGTAAGTAATATTTTTAATTTCCTGTTCACAGATTGATTTGAATGCGCCTTTGAAGAAAATCAAAACTAGATCAATGTTTTTTTAAATTTAGTATTTTTCTAATTTTCAATTGGGTTGGGGCACCTCCTAACATCAAGACAAGTAAACAATCTCTTGTATGCTGAATTTAACCATTAATAGGCAACTTTGTATTGCTATTCCATTAAAAAAAAATTAAAAAAAATTTTGTTCATACATTAACACTCCACCCTATTGTATATGTTTCGTAGAATGACGGGATTAGTAAGAAGGCCTTCCTGGTGAATAGAAATCAAAACGTTTGTTTAACTCTTTCCTTCAAAACAGACAGACTCTGGCTTGTCATGAAGGTAAGCCAGGTAAAGCCGAACGTTATCATATATGCAACGGTCTCTAAGTCTTGACATTGTGTATCGGGCTTCAGGTGAATCCGAAGTTCTCATAGTTAATATGACAGTGGGAGCAGGGTTGCAAAAGCTTAAGTCACTTTTTAGCTTAAGCTTGGCTTTAATTCACAAGCTGGTGGGTGACTTATGAATTGAGAAAAATGTAATTCAGCAGCTAGTTACTGACTTATGAATTAAAAAATTTAATTCATAAGTCAGTTGGTGACTTTTGAATTAACAAAATTTAAATCATAAGCTTCTTAGTGACTTATGAATTAAAAAAATTAATTCAGAAACTACTAAGTGACTTATCAATTAAAAAAATTTAAATCATGAAAAAGTAAGTGACTTATGAATTAAAAAAAAATAATTCACAACATACCAAGTGACTTATGAATTAAAAAAAATTAAGTAATGTGCAAGTGAGTTAAGAATTAAAAAAAAATATTTCAAAAGTTACCTAGTGACTTATGAATTAAAACAAATTTAATTCATAAGCTAATGGATAAATTCTGATTAAATAAAATGCACGACTGGATCGCACGAACCTGCTCTTATGTAAAAGTACTTTGGAATTTAAGATACATTTTATAAACATACGAGTAAAACATGGATTTAATGAGATAATAATGTTCAAATGCATAAAATTGCCGTCTGGTTTCCGGAAAAGTATGAATTTATGCAAATAAACTTTAAAAAATCGTTTTATTAAATAATATTGATTTTAGGAAATAATTTCAAAAAATAATCGTTCATAGGTTTTGAAGATATTGATTTAAAATTTTTTTTTTCAAAAAAACTCAACAAATATTTTTTCGAATATTTTTATATACAATATTATTTTAAACTTAAGGGGACTCCTGCTGAAAATTTTGGGTTAAAATCCTTAGAGCCGTTAATGAGAAAGTCGAAAATCAAAAAAATGGGTCTATGGCAGGTACCCCTAATAACATTTTGCACCAACATTTTTTTTGACCAAAATGTAGCCTATGTTCATAATATCACACCTAATTTTTTTATCAAAATCGTTAGAGCCGTTTTCGAGATAAATAAGATTTTGCATTACGGGTGTATGGGGGTACCGTTAGTTTTGGAGCTAAAAAAAAAAATTTCAATTTCTCCTCTAGGGAATCACCGAAGACCCTTAACCACCGAGATTGAAAGAAATAGGTCCAGTGGTTTAGTCTGTAGTGAGAGGTACAGACATACAGACACACTGAAACATGTTTTTTGTGTACTAAATTTTCCTTAAAATTTTTATAAAAAAAATTGATATGCAAATTGTTAGTATTTAATAAAATACACTTTAAAACGTAATTTAAAAATTTAATCGTGTATCCGTTTTCAAGATATTGAATTTTCAAAAAAAAATTGTATTATTTTTTTAAAAATCCAAAAACTATTTTTTCGAAAAAATTTTTAGTTTATATTTTTTTCAAATGCAAAGCAGCTCCTGCATAAAAATGTTGGTTAAAATGTTTAGAGCCGTTGGTGAGAAATTCGAAAATCAAAAAAACCGTTCTATGACAGGTACCCCTGATAACATTTCCCCCCGAATTTTTTGTTGACCAAAATATAGTCCATGTGAATTATATCACACTTAATTTTTTTATCAAAATCGTTAGAGCCGTTTTCGAGATAAATAAGATTTTGCATCACGGGTGTATGGGGGGTACCGTTAGTTTTGGAGCTAAAAAAAAATTTCAATTTTTCCTCAAGGGAATCACGGAAGACCCTTAACTACCGAGTTTGAAGAAAATACCTCCAGTAGTTTAGGCTGTAGTTCGAGGTACAGACATACAGACATACAGACAAACAGACAGACATTGTCGGAATTGTCGGACCCACTTTTTTCGTCTTCGCTATCATCGTAATGTCAACTTTGATCAAAATCTCCAATACAGCACAAGATATTTTCGATTTCTCCATTAGTTCCCCTTCCCTTAGAAGAACTCTATACACCTTCTCTCCCTAACCTCACTCCACCGTATTATTTTCTTATTAGCGTTAAGTATATTATTTATAATTTCAGTTTGTATAATATAATTTAAGCAATTCGCGCAAAATTGCCCTTGACAAACAACAACAATTTGATTGCTGGCGAAAAAGAAACCAGTAGAAAAAATGGCAGTTGTGCTGGTGATAGAACTTTAAATTATTGAAATGAAAATGGCGCTATGCATTAAATTTTAGAATTAAACATTATGTAAATACATGTTTTGATATCAGATTTTGATATTTTCTTAATGACATTGAAATATAAATTGAAGACTTTATGAACAGAGTTGTATATTAGGGTGGAGTGAAAAATTTCTTTTTCATATTCGTTTCGGAATATCTGTACAAAGTTACTGTTATTGTTCACAAATATACATACAAAATTTTATTCGGCTTATGATAAATTTAGAGGTGCCGCCAACATGATGAACTTTAGAAAAATTTTGTCAAAAAACACCAACGTCTAATATAAATCATATTCTGTGTGTTCCATTCCGTTGGCAACTGTTTAACCTTGAAAAGTGCGTGGATAGGTGGGGGGGGGGGCGGGGTTGAAGCGGGAGAGGTGATTTCACTGCACTTTCATTTCATTTCAATTCAATAGTTGTCAAACGTTATTCGAACGCCATTAAGTGCGCGCGTGTAATTGTTATTCTACTTTTGAGAAACATTGATTTTAACCACTGCCGTCAAGAAAATAAGACTCATGTAAGTAATATTTTTAATTTCCTGTTCACAGATTGATTTGAATGCGCCTTTGAAGAAAATCAAAACTAGATCAATGTTTTTTAAAATTTAGTATTTTTCTAATTTTCAATTGGGTTGGGGCACCTCCTAACATCAAGACAAGTAAACAATCTCTTGTATGCTGAATTTAACCATTAATAGGCAACTTTGTATTGCTATTCCATTAAAAAAAAATTAAAAAAAATTTTGTTCATACATTAACACTCCACCCTATTGTATATGTTTCGTAATGTTAGAATGACGGGATTAGTAAGAAGGCCTTCCTGGTGAATAGAAATCAAAACGTTTGTTTAACTCTTTCCTTCAAAACAGACAGACTCTGGCTTGTCATGAAGGTAAGCCAGGTAAAGCCGAACGTTATCATATATGCAACGGTCTCTAAGTCTTGACATTGTGTATCGGGCTTCAGGTGAATCCGAAGTTCTCATAGTTAATATGACAGTGGGAGCAGGGTTGCAAAAGCTTAAGTCACTTTTTAGCTTAAGCTTGGCTTTAATTCACAAGCTGGTGGGTGACTTATGAATTAAGAAAAATGTAATTCAGCAGCTAGTTACTGACTTATGAATTAAAAAATTTAATTCATAAGTCAGTTGGTGACTTTTGAATTAACAAAATTTAAATCATAAGCTTCTTAGTGACTTATGAATTAAAAAAATTAATTCAGAAACTACTAAGTGACTTATCAATTAAAAAAATTTAAATCATGAAAAAGTAAGTGACTTATGAATTAAAAAAAAATAATTCACAACATACCAAGTGACTAATGAATTAAAAAAAATTAAGTAATGTGCAAGTGAGTTAAGAATTAAAAAAAAAATAATTCAAAAGTTACCTAGTGACTTATGAATTAAAACAAATTTAATTCATAAGCTAATGGATAAATTCTGATTAAATAAAATGCACGACTGGATCGCACCAACCTGCTCTTATGTAAAAGTACTTTGGAATTTAAGATACATTTTATAAACATACGAGTAAAACATGGATTTAATGAGATAATAATGTTCAAATGCATAAAATTGCCGTCTGGTTTCCGGAAAAGTATGAATTTATGCAAATAAACTTTAAAAAATCGTTTTATTAAATAATATTGATTTTAGGAAATAATTTCAAAAAATAATCGTTCATAGGTTTTGAAGATATTGATTTAAATTTTTTTTTTTCAAAAAAACTCAACAAATATTTTTTCGAATATTTTTATATACAATATTATTTTAAACTTAAGGGGACTCCTGCTGAAAATTTTGGGTTAAAATCCTTAGAGCCGTTAATGAGAAAGTCAAAAATCAAAAAAATGGGTCTATGGCAGGTACCCCTAATAACATTTTGCACCAACATTTTTTTTGACCAAAATGTAGCCTATGTTCATAATATCACACCTAATTTTTTTATCAAAATCGTTAGAGCCGTTTTCGAGATAAATAAGATTTTGCATTACGGGTGTATGGGGGTACCGTTAGTTTTGGAGCTAAAAAAAAAAATTTCAATTTCTCCTCTAGGGAATCACCGAAGACCCTTAACCACCGAGATTGAAAGAAATAGGTCCAGTGGTTTAGTCTGTAGTGAGAGGTACAGACATACAGACACACTGAAACATGTTTTTTGTGTACTAAATTTTCCTTAAAATTTTTATAAAAAAAATTGATATGCAAATTGTTAGTATTTAATAAAATACACTTTAAAACGTAATTTAAAAATTTAATCGTGTATCCGTTTTCAAGATATTGAATTTTCAAAAAAAAATTGTATTATTTTTTTAAAAATCCAAAAACTATTTTTTCGAAAAAATTTTTAGTTTATATTTTTTTCAAATGCAAAGCAGCTCCTGCATAAAAATGTTGGTTAAAATGTTTAGAGCCGTTGGTGAGAAATTCGAAAATCAAAAAAACCGTTCTATGACAGGTACCCCTGATAACATTTCCCCCCGAATTTTTTGTTGACCAAAATATAGTCCATGTGAATTATATCACACTTAATTTTTTTATCAAAATCGTTAGAGCCGTTTTCGAGATAAATAAGATTTTGCATCACGGGTGTATGGGGGGTACCGTTAGTTTTGGAGCTAAAAAAAAATTTCAATTTTTCCTCAAGGGAATCACGGAAGACCCTTAACTACCGAGTTTGAAGAAAATACCTCCAGTAGTTTAGGCTGTAGTTCGAGGTACAGACATACAGACATACAGACAAACAGACAGACAGACAGACATTGTCGGAATTGTCGGACCCACTTTTTTCGTCTTCGCTATCATCGTAATGTCAACTTTGATCAAAATCTCGAGTTCGATTTTTTTTTTCAAATGCAGAACTTGCCCTATAGTACGTACATATATCGCAAGTAAAATTTATAAGCTAACATGATAATTTTATGACACACAAAAGCTTGAAATCTACTTTCATTAATAATTAAATAATTATGTAGTCAAAACAAGCTTAATTTACCAACTAGCTTATGAATGTAATTTTTTTGAATTCATAAGTCACTTAGTAGCTTGTGAATTAATGTTTTTTTAATTCATAAGTCACTTATACATGCACTGCCGCACAGTGGAACGTCTAGTACAAAATTCCGGACATTGGGTGATTTTTTGTTTTCATTATTCGAAATATTTTTTGTTTGATATGCATAGAAAATTGTCGCCTATTTTACATATAAAACTGTTTTTTAGTACACTCTTTAATTTTCAAATAATAGGGACTCAAAGATGCAGTATTTTTAAAACCAAAAAAAATTGGAATTTTAACGCTTTTTTGTAATTTGTTTTTCTCAGACCCTTTTCATGTTTTCTTTCCGAAATAAATTTTGTAGGCATGCAATTGATTCACTCAAGCTTAGCAATTAAAAAAATTTTTGAAACAAGATTGTTTTAGCCTTAAAAAAAACTGTTTTTGTGAGTATTTTTAAAAAATTTTAATTTCGGGTTTGAAGATGATTTTAAAAAAATGCTCAAAAATGCTCGGTTTTTGGGTAGTCTTAAATGAATTGTACACTTATTTGGAGTCATATTTTCAAAAAATTGGATCCGACCGCATCCGACCCCGCTTCCTGGAGGGTTTTTAAAAATCTCCTTTCGAGCTGAGAACTCTTAAATAAAATAAGTTTGTTAACTGGAGAAGGGGGTAGGGGCATCTTTGCACTGTAAATAATAATAACTAACATTAAGAAATCTTAAACTATGAAACAGTGCATACATTGACATGAAAAAAAAGAAGGAGGGGGTGGGGGATTCTCCCTTTATCAATTAAATCTTATTTGCTTTGGTTAAAGACACTTTTTATTTAGGTTATCATTATTTGTTAAAGACTTAATGGCAAAACAAAGTATGGCTCTCATGCTAACGGTTATTTTTTCTCTCTTAATTTAAAAAAATGTTATCACGTGATTTTATAATAATGAATGCCATTTTTGTTTAGTTTTTTTTAACAAAGCGATCGCCTAGTATACACAAATAATTTTGAAGCCTTCTAGTAAGTTAAAATGGTTGTGTTTACTTACGAAGATTTTGTTAACGTTTTAAAGGCTAACGGGCGTGACTTAACTGACTATAAATATTGTTATCCAAACAGCGAAAGTAAAATCTTGGGAAACAAATTGGACTTGTTTATATTTTTTCGCAAGTTTTGTTTGAAGCTGGAAAATAGATTTGTAGAATGCAGTAACAATAAAATGCGAAAAAACGGTTTAAAACGTGGCTTGAAGCAGAATTTTACAAATTAACCTTTATAAAACCACCCCATCAACCGCTAAGAGCATTAATGAACAGTTTGATAACTTCAGTGAGCGAAAAAACAGGCGTAAAACCCAAGATTTACGTCAAAGTACATGCAGCACTACGCTTCTTTTAGCCGAAAAAATGAAGCTGAAAGGTGAAGTTAAGCTTAATGCTTCAAAGGTAATAAATTTTTTAATAAAATACCGTGAAAAGGCAATAGAAATTTTGTTTAAACATATATTAACTAGAACTATATTCAATATAAATAACATTCAAATTAAAATGTGAACGATGTCTCGAAATACATATTTAAAAAAAAAGTGCAAAAATGCACATCAAACTTGTAATATGAATTAAGAGCAGTACATTATTAATTGTTCTTCCTCCATAAAATTAATTTTATCTGCCTAAATCTAAGGTTTAAAAAGTTTCAGTGGTTATGTTAATTTTGTTTAGAAAAATTGTTCATTTTTTTCAGAGTTTTTGAAATATAGTATGAAACTATAATGTTTCAAGTACAAAATAGTGAAAACCGTTTCAAAATCCATCCATTATTTCAAAAGTTACAGCCCGATGACCACATTTTCATGTTTTCGTTTCACTGTGTGCCGGTCAGAAGCAGGCATTTTTGAGAAGTAAAATCGACATTTCTCCCGTTACATGATGGATAAGAAAAAAACAACTATGGTAAATGAGAGACTATTTTGTTAGCAACAAAATGGGGCCTATCGTGAATAAAATTTCCCTGGGAATTGTTCCCAATTTTCAAAATTGTTATCTCGAATAATGTTGAAAGTTTCCCATGGAATTTATTGATATTGGGAATTAAGTTTCATAGTGACTTTCGTTCTCATTTAAAAAGGCCAGTCGCCAGCTTACAATGAACAGTGCAGAAGTATTGACCTTTCCAATTTTCGAAGATGGGGAAAATTCCGAGGGAAATTTTGTTCACGATAGCCCCCAATATAAAATTTGGGTATAGGAGAGATTTAGCTAACGGAACTTTTATGACAAATTGTAAATTGAGTCAAGAATATGTAAAAATAAATCGGGTCATTAGATTACAAGCGCATTAAATAAATGAAAATAAAATGCAGTTATTTATATTTTGTTATTTATTTTAGCTTTTATTAGATTTTTAATATTGTGTGCTGTCACCAGCCTTCAAAATAACTTCAAAAATTCTATCTTTTAATGATTTATAAAGAGATTCCATGTAGTCCAGTGAAATCTCACTCTAGGCCAATTTGATACCATGAATTAGCGCTTCCTTGTCATTGTATTGCTTCCCTCCCTCATAAACCTTACATGTAAGCCAGCCCCACACATTTTCAATTATGTTAAGGTCCGGAGAATATGGTGACCAAGGCAGCAAGTGGACGTTTTGGTTCGCAATGAAGGATCTTACCTCTCGGGCTGCCACAAGCGCTGCTTCTTCCTTGCGTCATTAAGTGTTGGTTTTTTCTTAACCTTCCGATAACAACACATTTAAAATATACATACACCACAACAGGGGTGGCAGAACACCCTAGCCAGGAATAAATTAAAAAAAATACTTTCGAAGACAACATAAAATTTTTATTCAAACACAACAACTTATATACTTTATCAGAAACAGAAAAAAACTTAAGTCATAAATAAATAAACATGTACATAGTATGTTTATATTTACAAAGAAATAATAAGCTAAATACAATTTAAGCATATCTCTTTTCTGGATTCAGGGCATACAGGACATTGCCATTTAAGACACGTAATCTTGCTTTTCCGGTCTTGTTTCCTTGGACAAATTGCACATCGCGATTGCTACTGCTGTTTCGGAGGGGGCTCACCTTCATTGGACTCAATGGGGTGTCCTAGAACCCACTTTATACCTTCAGCTTTTCACATACATGGAACACAACATGGGGTGATATACAACCCCAATGCATACCTTTTGCCCTCGCACTCAAAAAATATAACCAATCGCGGGGACTACTCATCAGCAATTGACACCTGAGATATTAAACGACAAACACATAGAACGGCAGAAAGGGGAATAAAGAAAAATTAAAATTGCAGTTAAAATAAAAATGCCTGGGGTGCTATAGCACCCCTGTTGTGGTCGGAAGGTTAAGCTTCAGGCGCTTTAAGTGTTTAGCATAGCGAATTGTGCGTTTAAGAGTGGATAAGCTGGCCTTAACATTAGCTTTCTCCCTAATTTTAGATGCCGATAAAGCTGAATTTGACGCTATTCTAAGGATACTTCGCGTTTCGCGAAGTGTTTAGGCAGAGCAAGTGTTTCCTTTATAATTTTTCCAGTAAGACGATGGATTTTCTAAATAATTGCTGACACAATAGGTGCGTTTTATTATCCACAAATCTATCTGGATTCGGATCTGGATCCTCCCTTGAAAATAAAACGATACGGATCTTAGTGACAGCAGTGTTATAAGTCCGTCTCTTTTTTTCCTTTGGTTTGTAAATTTTCAATTATTTCTTGTCTTTTTTCTTTACACTATAGCTTACACTACCTTACCTTAAAAAGCCATCTACTCGCCAGTGTAATAACTAATTTTAGGATCTTTGAAATAGATCCCGATAGAAAACAGGATCCCAAATTGTTTTTGTAATACATGTTAAAACTTAATCCAGATCCGGATCCAGATAGATTTGTGAATAATAAAACGCACCTATTGATCACTTCGATTTATTTTTCGGGCTATAGCACCTTCAGAGCAATAAACATCTATTCTTGACCTTTTCTCCACTGTCAAACATTTTTTCTTGCCCATTTTTATTAAACTCAATCAAGAACAATTAATTTATAAAATGTACCGTTTAAACCGAAAAAAAAATGTATTCACTTCACAAAACAACGTTGATTTGTTCACTGCTTCTAATCTAATGACCCGATTTATTTTCGCATATTCTTGACTCAATTTACAATTTGTCATAAAAGTTCCGTTAGCTAAATCTCTCCTATACCCAAATTTTATATTTTGTTGTTAACAAAATAGTCTCTCATTAACCATAGTTGTTTTTTTCTAATCCATCTTGTAACGGGAGAAATGTCGATTTTACTTCTCAAAAATGCCTGCTTCTAACCTTGTGACCGGCAGTGTAGGTAGGGAATTAATTTTTGTTTAATTCATAAGTCACTTAGTAGCTTGTGCATTAATTTTTTTTAATTCATAAGTTACTTAGTAGCTTATGAATTAAATTTTTTTTAACTTATGAATTAGATTTTTTTCAAATCATCTACCGACTTATGACTTACATAATGTTTTTTTTTAATTCAAAAATTCGCAACCCAGAGTGGGAAGAAGAAGTGGATCGAGGAAACGAGGTAGGGTAAACTACCTAGTGACCGACCCCCTTTCAGTAATGGTCACCTATCACTGTTTTTTCATTTTATTAAGGTTTCCTGTTGCTGAATACTGCCGAGGCTATTTTTAACGTGTTTAGACGTGCAAATGTCATAACAAAAGACGTCAATTGATATTTTGTAGTCAATCGTTGACGGGTGATAAAAGATGTAAGTTGAGAACCTCTGTAAATCAAAGAAAACTTGTGAATTCCTTAAGAAACGCTTGAGTATAAATCAGTATTTTATTAATTTATCCGTGTTTCTTATTATATGGGACAGTGCATATTATTTCAAAACAATAATTAGTGGATCTATTTGTAAACTTTTTTTTATTAAAATAATAAAATAAATTAATTTAACGTGGGGTGTTCGTAACTAAAATGTAATGTTCAATAAATTCAGTGACCGACAGGGGTGTCTATTACTGGCGCGATTAGAGGTTTTTGAGGATGTTAGTTACGGACATCATCGTTTTTGTCTTTCTTGTTTCCTTTCATTATTTACAAACCGCTTTTTATATTGCTATAAAGCCACATTTTTCAGGAATTTATTACAAAATACCTGGGCAAAATTAGTTTAAGAAGAAGATTCGTAAAATAGAAGTTAAAAAAAAACGTTTACTTTCAGAAACTTTCATGGTACATGTGCAAAAACAGAAAAATACATTAGCACTTTTCTTTGCCCATCTTTAAGATAGATTGCTTTACTAGCGATATTAACGTATTGATTAATTACAATATTTATATAAGTATTTTTAAATCAGTAACTAACTATAACTTACATTCAAATTATATTATTTTTTTTTTAATTGTAATTACTTGTTGAAAGCAGTTTAAGTGCCTTTACATTTTTGTTTGCTTGTTTTTATTTAAATAATAATTTATCTTCATTTTATTCATAACTTTATAAGTACTTACCTACTGCATAAAAAGATTTTATATACATATGTATAATATCCCCGCATTAAGGGTTTGTAATTAAATGGATTTCTTGTATACATACGTAGATGTATCTTTTTGTTTTTGTGCGTATTAATATTTATTTATTTTATATTTTAGACAAAAATTATAGTACTTTGAAAAACCTTCCAAGTTAAATATAATCTGTTTTTATTTCGGTGTCGGTCTTGGTGAAAAACAAATTTAAAACAGAAGTTTTCGCATACATTTTTAACGAACCACAAGTTTTTATGAGTCAGGATTCATGATATTCCCAGTTGTCAATTGAAATGTAGAATTAAAACTTTTAATTAATTATTCGATTTTAACGTTTGACGAGCTTATGTAAACTTGTTGCAGAAAATTCCTCTTACAGTTTAGGGTGAAAAGCTACAGAAAAAGGGTGTCCGTAGCTAGTATTTGACGGGTGTCGGTTACTGAAAAAAGGTGTCCGTAACTAAAAAACTGGTAAGCTTTTACGAATTTGTATTTTATTTATTTTTGGAATTTCGTACATATTTATTTCTTTAATATTGTAAAAGAAATTATTAACAGTTATAATAATACACAAAAATCATTAAAATCGATCCAGCGAAAGAAAAGTTATGAATTTTCAAACTCAAAATTTCTCTTAAGGGTGTCGGTCACTGGGTGTCTTACCCTACGTTACGAGTAGATGTAGCGTTGGAACATGATGGGCTGTTTATAAAAATTGATTGGTTTTGGTTGTGAGAAGTATTTTGTGTGGTTTGGGAAGCTATGTACTTTGTTTGATCTTTGTATATATATTTTAATAGTACTCTTATGGAACACGATTTTAAGTTAACTTATTGTGCCGCAAAATCGTAAGTGTGGGTATGTTAAGCAGTACAGAGTTGACGTGGAAGGAGAAAATATAAGCAAAAAAAGAAACGAGGTAGATATATATTTATTCTGACAACAATAAAGAGGGTAAGGGAGAAAATATTATCTGCGTTTCTTTTTGCTGTCAGAATCAATTGTAGGTAGGTATATAAAGTTTTATATGCCATGCGCGAGATGAATACAAGCAAATAGTATTGAGAGTGTATGAGAGTTTTTGTGAATTTTGTTTCATTGCTCATGCAATATAGTTTGTTTAAATTCTGATACGATTAATTACAGAGGTTGCCATTTTATGGACTTTGTAATAAGATCTAGAGGAATTTGAACTTAATAAACTCAAATGGTTTTATTTCGTTTTTGAAAACTAAATAATTTCAAATTGGCTTTATTTCGTTATGGTAACCAAAATAATTTTAAAATAATAATTTAATAATAATTATTTGCAGTGGGTAGTTAGATAATGGCAATTTTTTTTGTAATTAATATAGATATGTACGTACACAGTTAGAAAACTATTTCTTTAAGAAAATCTTATAGGTACGTACCTATATTTTTATTAAAGAAAATAGCTTTTGCATAGTATGTAGGTACATACCCATAGAAACCTTAAGTTTTTTTTTTATTTTACGAATGAAATTAAGTTTCGAAATAAAATATGGAGCCGTTTTTGAGATATCGAATTTTCCAAAAAGAATGACTTTTTTCTAGATATAAATATATAAGACTTTTGATAATATTAAAATTTTCAAAAAAGTATGAACATTTTTTGGAAAAAGGAAAATTTGTATACGAGTGAAAATATTTTTATTTTCGTAAGTTACTTGATGTTTTTTCAAAAATAATTTTTATTTAAAAAACTTTTATTCATCAAGTTTGAACAAAATCGAGCATGGGGTTTTCGAAATATTGAGTTTTCAAAAAAAAAATTTGAAATTTTTTTTAAAAATCCGAAAAATAATTTTTTGAAAATTTGAATGCACAATAATATTCAAACTATTAGGGACCTTTAGCAAAAAAAAATTGATCAAAATCCGTCGTACAGTTTTTGAGAAAATCGAAAACAAAAAAAATGGTCCCAAGGGGGGTACCAAAAATAACAATTTTTTGTAAAATTTTTTTCAACCATTACCTAGCTCATTGTATATATCTGTGGCAACAAGGAAAAACGACATAAGTCAGTTTTTGCTACTTTTCAGGAGAGCGATTTGAATGTTTAGTGTGCAATTACAAATCAGGTACAAGACTTATGGACAAAGTTTAAACGCGAAAATAACTGAAATCACTGTAAGATGTTATTTGAATTTAAAAAGAATTAGTTTTATGTCAATTTATAGCTAATTTTGATAAAAAACATGACTTATGTCGTTGTTACTAACTTATTTAAACTTTAAATAAGGAAAAAGGAAAATGTACACAAGTCAACTTGTGTCTGGATTTTTTACGTAAATGATTTTGGAAAAACTACACAAGTCAACTTATCTGCGTGTAAGCTTCAATTATACTTTGGAAAAAGAACACAAGTAAACTTATGATCGCGATTAAAAAATATAATTGTTTTGGAAAAAGAGCATAAGTAAACTTATGTGTCTGTTGATTTGGTTATTCTTTATGGAATAAAATCATAAGTAGAAAAGAAAAATTAAAGATTTGTACTTATGTTGTTTTTCCATACGCAAGTTCTGTAGATACTAACTTATGTCGTTTTTCTTTTGTCTTTAATTCCTTAACGGTTTGAGATAAAAATACGAAAAAAATATGACAGACGGAATGGCTTATTGCGCATCGGATGATATAAAAAACTCATTTTCGACATAAGTCGACTTATGCTGTTTTTCCTTGTTGCCACAGATATATACAATGCCTAGCTTTAACTAAATGAAATTTTTTGGTTTTTTTTTTTTTAATCTGTGGGACAGTTTTTGAGAAAAAAAATATTTATGAAATTTCGAAAAAAATTCCAAAGAAAAAAACATCTACCAAGTTTGAAGAAAATTGGCCGAGCCGTTTAGCTGTAGTCGAACTCAAATGTTTAATAAAGTGGTTTATTGAACATAATAGTTCTTCATAACTTAAAAACTAAAAGAGATAGAAAGAAATGGAGTACGCCATTCGAAAGAGCATGTTTGATTTATAAAAACTGCATTTCTAACTAAATTTCGCCAAAAATGCTCTTTTGAACAAGATATAACTTAGACGACAATATGCACAAAAATAATTTTCTTCTATCCCAAAAAATACGTAATCGCCAAAAAAGTATTGAAAGTATTGACCTTGAAAATATTTGCCTACAGAAAATAACAACTACCAAATCCCCACACACACCTACATTCTACTCCGATGTACATAGTATGTGCCTTTGTTCTCCTACTTTATATACAGTATTCCTATTGCTGTCACTGTCATGTATTAAATGTCTATCTGTTAAAACTCTGCCATCGGCATCTCTGCTAATTTAGTAATTATGGTGCCGCTTGGTTCGCCTAGTCGCGTTCCTATTCATGATAGTACTATTCAAATATATATACAATGGTTTGATGCAGGAATACCTGGGTTAGGAATGTGTGAGAAAGTGAAATTGGGATATTTGTTATTTGTATTGCTTGATGATTTCTTGTGTGTAGGTATATTGTTTATTATGGGAGGATGTGTATTAATAACTTTGGGAGGAGTTGAATTGTTTATGTTTTAAACTAACTTAGAATTAGACTTAAATACATTGGCGCAAAATTTTAAACAGCCTATTATTATTTAGGTATATATTAAGTATGATACTACTTGACAATTTGCAAACTTTAAAGTACTTTACTAAGTCATTCTTAATTTTGAACATTTTCTAACTAGTATCGTACTTAGCCAATTTTCTTAATAAACAATTAATAAAAACACACATTTCGTGTAAAAAAGTAAGTACACGAACCTTTTTTGATGTTTGGAAATGTCAAAGTCATATGAAGCTAGCACGATACTAAAAAAATAAAGTAGGTATTCGATGATTTTAACTTTAGTAAAAGGGTAGAGAAAGTATGATGCTATATTCGATTAAAATTTGCAATTTTGTTTTTACCTAGTATCATACCAAAACAGCTTTAGCATCGTACTAATTCCATTAAAATTTTGCGCCATTATTTTTTATTTTAGATGGTTTTTGAGTCCAAGGAGAAGGAGCTATTTTCATCTTACTGTTTTTAAGAAACAGAGGAGCTTTTGAGAACATCAATTCGTAGGACTGAGAAAATGAAATTTTAAATGCTCCAAACTTAAGATGATTATAGTATTTTTTTTTTTCAGAAAAGTTTTGAAGCCAAGTGTCTTTAGCATATCGGGGTGCTCTTCTTACAATAAATGTTACTTGCTGGCTTGCTTTAAATTTCTCAAGACGGCTATTCCATTCGTCTAGAGTCCAAATAACACCGAGTTTATTAATGCAACAAGAATGTCGTCGAGGAATAGGTGATGGAAGTGTTTGGTTTTGTTGAGTTGACGGGCAGGTTTTTGTATGTAGTGTTGTAAACAGAGCTTTATACTCCTACAGCGCCATCTGTGGGAAAATTGTATATCTACTTTATGGAAGAAACAAAAAGCTCTTTTCTAATGTCAAATGTATTTCCCCTTATTCCAACCATCTATAACATTCTAATACTACGTTTATATGAGGTATTGAAGCGAGCTTGAAGCTCGTTTCGCCCCTTTTTAAACGGGTATTGAGTTGAAATGAGCTTCGTTCGACTCGATCTCACTCGCTCAGCGATGTCGAGTCGAAATATGAGACGAAAAACCTGGGTCGAGGAGTTGGCTTAACAAAATGTTTCAGAATCGCTCAACATCATTTCAACTCAACTCCAAATCGAGCTCTCAACTCAAATGACGAAAAACCTGGGTCGAAAATCCGACCCTAATTCAACTCGATCTTTCGATACTGCATATAAACGTAGTATAAGATGAGAACAACATTCGAGAACAACTAATTTGAGTATATAAGGGAGTGTTCACGGTGAGCCGAAGACAGTTGATTTTTGACTATGAAAGTGTGCAAAAGGTTTGCTTATTGGATTGTGGAAAGTGTTATTAAACAAGTGTGATTTAAATTTGAATAAAAGTATTGAGTTGATTATAAATTGAAATTTATTGTTTCGATTTGGAAAGTGTAAATAAAGAAGAAATAATAAAAAGAGTAATAAGTTTTATTTAACGAACCTAGTAACAATATTACATTGATGTCAGATAAGTGGAATAAATCTTATTGTGCAGCGAAGTGTGCGAACAAAAAAATAATAATAAAAATGAACAAGTTACTAAAAAAGCTCAACTATAATGAGCTGAAAAGTGAATTGGGCCAGCGAGAACCCTCTAGAGCAGGATCAAAAAATGAGCTTTTTCTGCGTTTGGCCGAATATTTGAAACAACAAAATGAAGACCCAGACATTTTCGTCTTTGAAGCTGACGCTGAGGAAGCAGACGTAAGTAAAAATGTAGATGTTTCAAATATGATTATTCTTCTGCTTCAGCAACAAAAGAATGTTCTCGAACGTCTCGAAAATCAACGAAATGAACAAAAGAATGTTATCGAACGTCTCGAAGAGCAACGAAATGAACAAAAGAATGTTCTCGAACGTCTTGAAGGGCAACGAAATGAACAAAAGAATGAACAAGAGAATGTTCTCGAACGTCTCGAAGGGCAACGAAATGAACAAAAGAATATTCTCGAACGCCTGAAGAAACAGCATAGCGAACAAAAGGACCTTCTCGAAGAGCAGAGAAACATGCTAAAAGGCAAGCTTGTTAAAATCGAGAATAATCTGTCTGCACTTGATGCACGTGTTTTATTGCTAAAAAATCAAGTCGACAACAAAATGGAGACGTTTTCAAAAGAGTTAGACCGTATTCAAAATATAAAGATTCGCTAAAGTTCTGGAGAAACTTTGAGAAAAAAGGAGATGCAACCTCCTACCTTTGATGGACAAACTTCTTGGTTGATATACAAGAAGCAATTTGAGGCAGCTTCCACAACAAATGGCTGGGATGAGGCTGACAAATATATAGCCTTAACCCTTGCTCTTAGAGGAGCAGTTGCTGAGTTATTGCAAACCATACCAGCAGATAAGAGCGGTGACTTCAATTTCTTGGTTTTGGCTATAGACAAATGCTTTGGCAATAGCCATATGAAGGAAGTCTTCAAAGTACAACTTTATTCCAGAGTTCAGAAGAGGGGCAAAACCCTACAACAGCTCCAAGCGGACATTGAAAGGCTTGTTCATCTTGCATATCCAGGTGTTGGAGAGGAAATCTGTAACCAGTTTGCAGTTGTTGAGGCATTTGTTCGCGCCATTTCCGACATACATCTTCAAAGGGCCGTGCGAACTGCTGGAAAACGAACGCTTTCGTAAAGATTAGCGTTTGCCCTGACAATGGAAGCAGCAGAGCAAGTATTTCACGGAGTACATCGACTTAGAGAAGCCATCGTCGAAGAATGCTCATGCCGAAGAACTGATGTCCAAAGGAACCAACGAAACGGACTTGCAAAGTACTGGAATTGCAACAAGCCTGAACATTTACAGCGTCAATGTTGATTACCACCAAGAAAAGCTTGTCAACATTGTGGAAACGGAGGTTCAAACTCGGAACAAGGTAACAATAACACCAGTATTACTTCCCGAACAGTTTCCCAACAGGAAAACGAGTAAGAACCAACTTCGAGGGGCAGAAGCTGGTTTCTGGTATTGATAGCCCCAGAAACACTATCCAGGTCTCTCAGACTAAATGATACAATAAAAGTCTGACTGTCGAGGCAACTTTAAATGGCAACAAACATGTGGTCACTATCGACACCGGTGCCACAGCCTCCATTGTGCGTCAAGACCTAGTACGCCTGAATTGGCTACACAACACCAATAGCTACCGTCTAAGAACTGCCACAGGAGAAGCGGCTAGGGTTTATGGTGAAGTCCGACTTGGAATTCGAATTGCTGATCTAGAATTCTCTCTCACACAAATTTTTGGTTGCAGATATATGTGACGAATGCATCATAGGCATGGACTTCATGCAAGAACATCGAGTAATTTTGGATATTGGCAACCAGGTACTCAAATACCAGAATACAGAGATTCCAATGATCAACAACAACTGTGAAGACTGTCATCAAAGAAGACGTGATTATTCCTACTTCTTCTGAGGTATTTGTTTGGACAAAAGTAGAAGGTGAGTGTGGACGCCATCGATATCTAATGGTGGAACCAGGCCCAGTTTGTTCTTCCCAAAACGTCATCATTGGGAAGACACTTGTGGCTCCGAAGAACAATATGGTCCCCGAACGGATACTCAACACCAAACCATACGATGTAAAGTTAGCGAAAAGAGAAGTTATCGGTAAGTGAGAATCTGTCGCAGCCATAACACGAATTGACGCTGAAACACCGAGAAAGACATTAGATCATGAGGAGCTCAATATCACCAAGGCAAAGATACTCAATTCATCTAACCTAGACCAACATCAGGTTAAAACGGCAGAAAGCCTTCTGAATGAGTATGCCGACATCTTCGCTTCACCAAACCGGAAAATATGGAAGGACACAAATGGTGCAGCATCGAGTAAATATAGGAGATGCAAGACCAATTCGTCAGCCCGCAAGACGTCTGCCACTGGCCAAACAAGGTGAAGTTGAGGAAATGATTACCACCATGAAGAAGGATGGTTTGATTGAGAACTCCAAGACTCCTTGGGCGTCACCAGTGGTTCTAGTCAAAAAGAAGGATGGAAGTACACGGTTTTGTGTTGACTACCGAAGGTTGAATGACGTGACCAAGAAAGACAGCTATCCCCTGCCAAGAATTAGTGACACCTAGATGCGATGGAAGGAGCACAATGGTTTTCAACACTGGACTTGAAAAGTGGATAAGCAATTTGAAATTCACCCTGAAGATCGAGAAAAGACAGCGTTCTAAACAGGTAATGAGCTTGGGTACTCGTAGTTCAAGGTGATGCCATTTGGTCTTTGCAACGCTCCGGCAACATTTGAGCGTTTGATGGAGTGCGTCCTTCAAGGCCTGACGTGGAAAACTTGTCTTATCTACTTGGATGATGTTATCGTTTATGGAAAAACATACGACCAACACTGTAAGAACCTAAAGGGTGTGTTCCAGAGACTTCGAGAGGCTAACCTTAAACTCAACCCAGAAAAATGTGCATTATTCAAGACCGAAGTGAAGTATTTGGGACATATCATCGCGTCCCAAGGAGTCAAGACTGATTCTGAAAAAGTTGACACAGTCAAAAATTGGCCAACACCAGAGGACAAACATCAACTACGAAGTTTTTTTGGTCTTGCTACTTATTACAGACGTTTTGTTAAGAACTTTGCCGGAATTGCGAAGAGTTTGCATCAGCTCACGGAAAAGAACAAGCAGTTTAGATGATCAGGTGAGTGTGAAAAAGCCTTCCAAGAACTGAAATACCGTCTATGCAATGCTCCGGTGCTTATCTATCCAACTCCAGGCAAGTCTTTTATCATCAATGCTGATGAAAGCAACGTGGGAGTCGACGCTGTTCTGTCACAAGTGCACAATGGCGAAGAAAAGGTTGTCGCCTATTTCAGCAAAGTACTGTCGAAGACCGAAAGGAACTACTGTGCGACAAGAAGAAAAGGAATCCATCAACACTCTGCGAATAAGGGCTGACCCCATTTGTGCAGGGAGCAATGAAGAAATAAGATCTGCTCAACAAGAAGACCCCGACATTGAACCTCTTCTCGTATGGAAAGAACATGAAGAAAAACCCGCACGGAATGACATTTCCGATAGGAGTGCAGTTTTAAAGGCCTATTGGGCACAATGGGACTCACTTCATGTGCGAGAGATCCTATGTGATGCAGCTTATGTTACCTCAATCGAAAATCAAAGAGGTTCTTCGAGAGATTCATGATGGACCTTCAGGAGGCCATTTGGGATTAAAAAAAGTTAGACAACGATTCTATTGGTTGCATGCCAGAGACGACGTTGAAAAGTGGTGCCGAAATTGTGACGCTTGTGCTGCAACCAAAGGACCTGGTAAAAAACTGCAAGGAAAATTGATGCAATATAATGTTGGCTCACCGTTTGAAAGGATTGCTATTGATGTGGCTAGCCCATTTCCGGAAACGAATGCTGGAAACAAATACATTCTGGTGGTAATAGATTACTTTAGCAAATGGCCTGAGGCATACGCTATCCCGAACCAAGAAGCCAAGACCGTGGCCGACCAGATTGTGTCTAATTGGATAAGCAGGTTCGGTGTGCCCATGGAGCTCCATTCTGACCAAGGAAGGAACTTTGAGTGGAACATATTCCAAGACGTCTGTGCGTTCCTTGGCATTAAGAAAACGAGAACCACACCACTTCACCCGCAATCTGATGGAATGGTCGAGAGATTCAACAGGACCTTAAAAGGGCACCTCACTAAAGTCATAGGCGACTACCAAAGAAACTGGGATAGGCACATGTCACTATTTTTGATGGCCCACCGAAGTGCAGTACATAGCTCAACAGGACAAACGCCATCTGAAATTCTGTTCAGAAGAAGCATACGGCTGCCTAGTGAGATAAGAGTCTCAGGAAACAGAGGATTACGCGAGTGACCAAAAAGAGATGCTAATCGACATCCACGAAAGGACCAGGAATGAGTGCTTAGAGCGATCGAATGAAGACAAGGTACGACACAAGAGCAAACACGACAGGATTCCAAATAGGAGATCGCGTATGGCTGTTTAATCCAAATCGTCAAAAAGGATTGTCGCCGAAACTTCAACAAAACTGCGAAGGCCCTTATACTGTCGTCACGAAAATCAATGATGTCGTTTACCGAATTCAAAGAGGGTCAAGAGGAAAGTTGTACATAGCGATCGACTGCACCGATATAGTGGCGAAGCTGCAGATAGAATTGTTCGGGACGAACAATCTTAAGAAGAAGGCAATGTTGTAAACAGAGCTTTATACTACTACAGTGTCATCTGTTGGAAAATTGTATATCTGCTTTATGGAAGAAACAAAAAGCTCTTTTCCAATATCATATGTATTTCCCCTTATTCCAACCATCTAGAACATTCCAAGACGAGAACTTTCGAGAAGAACAAATTTGAGTATATAAGAAAGTGTTCACGGTGATCAGAAGACAGTTGATTTTTGACTATGAAAGTTTGCTTATTGGATTGTGGAAAGTGTTATTAAACAAGTGTGATTTAAATTTGAATAAAAGTATGGAGTTGATTATAAATTGAGATTTGTTGTTTTGATTTGGAAAGTGCAAATAAAGAAGAAATACTAAAAAGAGTAATAAGTTTTATTTAACAAACTTAGTAACAATATTACAGTAGGATGGGAGGATCTAGATCGAGCATTTCGATATGTATTGATTTGTTACTGATTTCCGGGACTTCTGGTGAGGTAAAGTAACCATGCTTATTTTGACATTCTCATGAATAGTCTATTCATTAGAATGATTCTATTCTATCGAATGAATTTTCTTAATTTTGAGATTCGAACGAATAACATTCATTTGCGAAAGATAGCATAAAATGAACTTCAAACAAGATTCATTTTCATTATCAGCTGTTTGAAATTTACTATATTTCTATTTGAATTAATATGACCGTTTTACATTATTTTTGTTTCTAAACATTTTATAGATGTTGGATAAAGAATCAAGAAACAAAATAAATAATACACTTTTTCATTATAAAGTAAAGTTTAACCATAAAGAACTACATATTCATGACAGTTTTTGTGTCAACTCAGCTATTTTGAAATTATTCTTAAAAAATGAGTTGTTCATGACGCGTTCTAAATTTTTATTTTTTTTCGTATACACTTGTTTACACTAAAATATCAAAAACAAAAGAGAAGTGTTTGTGATATGTCAAAACCAAAAAGTGAAATCTTTGTTTATTTGTAATTGTTTTATTGCTTAATAATTTAAATTTCTTTGATAAAAACATAAAATAATAAATAAAAAAAAAATATATGGCATTTGTGTTGTTTATAAATGAAGATGGAGTTGAAAAAGTGCAGAGGAGAAGGATAGTGGATGCTTCAAACCCTTTTGAAATCTTTCCGCGGGTGGTAAAAAAAACCCTTTGCTAAATCCGGGTTTTCTTTCATTATTTTGATTAACTTTTCCTTTTGTTCGCGGTTTGTGCAGTTGGAATGCGACCTTTAAACATAAAACAATAAAAAAATTAATAAAAGTAATTTATTTTAAATGAAATAATTAGAAACTTACATGTTTTGTTGCTTACTCGACAGAAAAATTCAAACGACACAAAAATGACATTTAATTCTATTCTTTCGAATGTCAAAATTGAATTAGCTTTCGCAAATGAATGAACTTTCTATGGATTGGGTGAACTTTCGATTTGTTCGATTAACATTCTAATTGCTGAGTCTCAAAATTAAGTTTCAACGAATTCGACTCACTTTCGAACGAAAGAGAATGTCAAAATTAGCACCAATATTTGCTTCTAGGATTCGGAGAATCGGGCAATGTAGAGATGTTATTGCCGATATGGATCGCTGGTAGAGAAGAAAATAGAGAGTTATCTTGTATGGTTGATGAGTTGGTGTCTGTAGTTTCTGCGGTGGCGTTAAGTTCAACTTGTAGAGAGTTGTTGCAAGGGTTGCATGGGATAAAAACATTTTTTTGCGATCCTAGTTTCACCTCCTCAGATAGCTCAGTAATCACTTAGTGAATGGATTTAGTTTTTTTTTATTAAAAAATCTGCGATAGTAAGAGAGTTGATTTCCTCGTAAGTAGTGATAAAATTTTTGTAAATTGATCGCAGTCAATTGTTCTTGAATGACTTCAGCAATAATTGACAGCATTATCTTCGAAAGAGTTCATTGAGGAAGCTGTAGCTTTGAACGAAAACTGAATGTCAGCAATAGGTTTCGAAATTTTGATAAGCTGCGAACTTAGGTTGGGCATACAGTTCGAATTATCGAGACATTCAGAAGTTTTCTGCAGTCTTTGATAGCTCAATGCTTGTTTGTTTTCAGACCCATGTAATAAGTATCCAGTATCCATTTGTTAGTACACTCATTATTTTCGAAAATAAGTTCATTTATTTTGCTAGCGTTAGCGCGAATATTGGCTTTTAGTTCCTTGATGGTATCTGAAAATTCAGTTATACATTCGTTGTAGATGGGCATTTCTACTCAGTCCTTCTCATATTTGATGATTATATTGTTATATACAGGGTGTCTCACAGACACCGCCCCAAATGAAAACTATGGATTCCTGAGGTCATTTTAAGTGGAAAAACTTAAGAGGTAATTTTCTCGTTTTCGTCCCGTTTTCGAGTTATAACGGTTTTTATGATTTTTGCTTTAAGTGGCCTTATCTTTGCCAAACTACGTCCGATTCGTAAGATTTTTGTTATAATCAATCAAGAATTTATTACAGTTTTAGTTTGTCCCAAAACTTTTTTATCTGCGGAAAAAATAAATATTTTTTTTTATAAAAATAAATTGTGATTTAATAATAAGCGAAAAAAATTAATACTCATTAACGTGTTTTCTTGAATAAAATGATACCAAAGTGAAAAAACAACTTAAAAACGAAAAATTTGTGTTTGATGCAAAATTGCGGAGAAACGGTTGTCCGCAGATAAAAAAGTTATGGGACAAACTAAAACTGTAATAAATTCTTGATTGGCTAAAATAAAAATCTTACGAATCAGACGGAGTTTGGCAAAGATAAAACCACTTAAGGCAAAAATCATAAAAACCGTTTAACTCGAAAACGGGACGAAAACGAGAAAATTACCTCTTGAGTTTTTCGACATAAAATGACCTCAGGAATCCATGGTTTTCGTTTGGGGCGATGACTGTGGGACACCCTGTATATATTTTTAAGTTTAATAAGCTTCGTATCTGTCCTCTTGGATATCTTTAGCAGTGTTAAAAAACAAATCAGGGGTGGAATCGCGTAAGGTGATAGTTGATTATCAATTTGTTGATTGTCGTTTTGACCATCGCTCTCTCTATAATTCTTAATTGTAATGATAGAGAAAGCTTTAGTCAAAAACGACAATCAACGAATTGATAGTCAACTATCACCTTACGCGATTCCACCCAAGGATAACGCAGTGTTGTTCACAAATGATTGGTTTGTGCAGCAGCTTAAAGTAAGGTAATGTAGTTCTGTCGATAACGTTAAGGGTTATTTCGATTTCAATTACCAGATGTTATTGTGGATTTAAAGCCATTGGCGCAAGATTTTAAAGAGTTCTCGTTTAAGCAATAAAACTGGCTCTACTTAACGCAGTCGTTTAGCTTAGAGACTTTGTCCAACTTTTTCATAATTTTTATCACGTTAGACAACTCTTCTAAATAATGTGGGTTTTACAACACAACCTAAGCGAATTTGCGTTGAACAACTCTTAATTTGACAGATATATAACTCACACAACTACAAAAACACAAAAAAAATGTAAAAAGAACAGACAACTTCAAACCAAATAATTTTTCGCCCAAAAAAGTACATTTTATATAATACCTCGGTACAGATTTTGATTGTTTATAAGTTATTTACATTAGTTTAGATGGAAGTAAAGTATAGATCGCAAATTCACCTCATAAAAACTCAATTTGTTGTTGCTAGGTGCAGATTCATTTAGCTATACTCGTCTCGGCCGGCGGTGTGCATACATAAGATAAATGTACTTTTGTATGTACAGATTTGTTAATCGTAGAGCTTTCGTACGATGGTTTCTAATTTATAATATTCAGTGATTCAGTCTATTTACTAAAAACATCTTTAAAAAATAAATAAAACATCAGTAAACATTTTTTCTTCGATTTGCTTTGGCCATTGTCAATATGGATAAAGTACTTTTAAAAGATAAACTAGCTATTTGCTGATGTTAAAGTAAGACGAGCTCTTTAATGTTAAAGTGTAGTTTATGCCCTTTAAAATTAACAAAAAGTCGGTTTTCGTTTTATACTCAATATTTAGAGTCGACTCGCATTCTTAAATTGATTGAGAGTAGGTTTTATATGTTAAAAATTTTACAACATTGGCTGGAACGAAAGTTACCTTAAGTTCAACATAAGCTCTTAATATGTGACAGTTTACGTAGAGGAAAAAGTAGAACATAAGCGTTTAGGTTGAACATAAATATTTAAGTTCAATTAAAAGCTCAAGTGACCTCAACTCAAAGGTGCGTTTCGCCTTTTAATTTAATTTATTTCAATCACTGCACTTAAACAGAATTAACTTTCATAAATATTTAAGTTTCGTTTCAGCAAATGACACTTAGGCTAGGACCGCACTTGCGATTTCAATCGCACGATTTTTTAGTCGCAAAAATGGAACACATGAATTTAAATGAGAATGAACGCACTTGCTACCAACAAATCATGACGATTTAAAAGTCGCAATTTGTTTCATTTTTCTTGCGATGCGATTGTCGTAAACTTAAATGAAACACGTGTACTCAAATGGATATGCCCGCACTTGCGATTTAAATTACTACGACTTAAAAATCGTAGTCACGAAGAGAAATTGGTATGCACGCACTTGCGATTTTTAATCCACGATTTTTTAGTCGCAAAAAGTAAGACACATGGCCTTAAATGTGAATGCACGCACATGCGACTTAAAAATCGTAGCAATTATAAAAATGAAACAAGTTCTATTTTTTCAAGCGATTTTTCTGTCGCTACTTATTTGTAGCAAGTGCGTGCACTCACATAAAAAGTAGTTTGTTTTATTTTTCGCGATTAAATAATCGCGCGGCAAATTAATCGCAAGTGCGTGCATGACAATAATTTGTAGCGACTACGACTTTTTAATCGCCTCGACGAAAAATCGCAAGTGCGGTCCTAGCCTTAGTCAGCGAGAGAAAGAATCGAATGTACATGTGTGTTTATATAGTATATATAGGGCTACAGGCAGATTGTACTCACCCGGACAGATGAGATAAGGAAATGCAATGTGAAAGTAGCAGTCAAGGAGTGTTGATGTCTTCCATCAGTTGACAGGTTATCCAAAGATCGGCTTACGGCAACATGCAGCGCGCATAGAGTAGGCACAAAAAGAAATTTGGAAGTTTGTTTTTGTATTGTAATATCAATATTATTGCTTCGTGTGGGCAGAACATATATACAAACAAAATTGGACCAGGCAGGCGAAATGAGGGAGTGAGTACGCAGTACAATGAATGTTCAGGATATATTTCTGCCTAACAGGCACGAGTACGATAACTTGGCCGCCAAGATTTGATAACGGGTTTTTGTAGGGGGGCCAAAAACAAGCACTTTTTACTATGGGAGGGGGGGGTCTATCTCCCCCCGTTTAGGAGGTAGGGGCACTTTTAGAAAAAATGGTTTAAATTGAAAAAAAAAATATTAAAAAACAACGGCAACACCTACAATAAAGTGCTATACTGCGTTTGAAAGCCAGAAGATTGTTCTATAATCCTGCATTTAAATTTTATTACTCATATCAATAGTTTTTGAGAAATTCGCATTTAAAGTCCAAATTTTGATAAAAAAACGTGAAAAAAAAAGTTTAGACCGGTTGTTTTCAAAATTGTGAAATGAAATTGTAAATTAGCTTATATGTGTTTCATGTATCTATCAGTTCTTAATCGAACACAAAAAACGGCATGGTTCTATGTCTTCTGGTTTTTGAGAAAACCTCCGTTTAGGAGGTAGGGGTACTTTTAGAAAAAATGGTTTAAATTGAAAAAAAAAAATATTAAAAAACAACGGCAATACTTACAATAAAGTGCTATACTGCGTTTGAAAGCAAGAAGATTTTTCTATAATCCTGCATTTAAATTAAATTACTCATGTCAATGGTTTTTGAGAAATTCGCATTTAAAGTCCAAATTTTGATAAAAAAACGTGAACAAAAAGTTTAGACCAATTGTTTTCAAAATTGTGAAATGAAATTGTAAATTAGCTTACATGTGTTTCATGTATCTATCAGTTCTTAATCGAACACAAGAAACCGCATGGTTCTATGTCTTCTGGTTTTTGAGAAAATCGAAAATAACTAAAACTACTTTTCTACAAAATGTTTGATATTTTTTGCTTCCTTACATAAATAAATCAGTGCTAGCTTCCAACATTACAATATATAAACAGTAAAGTATGTATGGGGGGGCATGCTGCCCCCCTGCAACCCCCCTGCTTGGGCACACTATAGGATTTGGGGTAGGTGCGAGGTTGGGTGCATGCAAAGTTTCTTTTGCATTCACAGAATCTGTGTTTAAAAAAATTCAAATTTATTCTATTTATCCAATGTCCACTAAATACGAGTACATATAAAATACAATAAACGATCTTGAAAACCAAAACAAACTTCTGACCATGTTCACCACTACATGGCACTATTTTTCTATCGAAAATACTGCCTAGAAAGGAAATATAAGGACGACTGGGGTTCGCAAATAATAGAGTTTTTATCAGATGTAAAAAAAGTTTACCCTTGTTATACCGATGGTGATATATGTGAGGGCTTACAGTTAAAAGACATCGATCCTCCCACCCTTCAGAGCGAAAATTTAGAAAGTGTTTTACCGCCAAAACATCCTCGGCTTCCCATCATAAAAGAGTAACTCAACGAACTCGACAGTTATAGTACGGACGATGGCTTTATTGACGCGACTTACACACCTTTTTAATACATTTTGACCATTTTTAACTAACTATGACTGACTAACTCCTGACTAACTGACAAAATAACTGACCCAGATGCAATTCTACCTCCTCATGGTGCATTCTGGGTAACGCTAAATGAATTGCGGTACTGAACTAACAAAGATTCATTATGTTTATTAACATTAATCCTTAAAATGGAATCACCGTCACCACCAAAAATCAAAAAAAGTAGTTTTGGTAATTTTCGATTTTCTCAAAAACTAGAAGACATAGAACCATGCGGTTTTTTGTGTTCGATTAAGAACTGATAGATACATGGATCACATATAAGTTAATTTACAATTTTATTTCAAAATTTTGAAAACAATCGGTCTAAACTTTTTTTTTCACGTTATTTTATCAAAATTTGGACTTTAAATACGAATTTCTCAAAAATCATTGACATGAGTAATTTAATTTAAATGCAGGATTATAGAACAATCTTCTGGCTTTCAAACATAGTATAGCACTTTATTTCAAGTGTTGCCGTCGTTTATTAATATTTTTTTTTTTAATTTAAACCATTTTTTTCTAAAAGTGCCCCTACCTCTTAAACGGAGGTTTTCTCAAAAACCCGAAGACATAGAACCATGCGGTTTTTTGTGTTTGGTTAAGAACTGATAGATACATGAAACACATATCAGCTAATTTGCGATTTCATTTCACAATTTTGAAAACAACCGGTCTAAACATTTTTTTTCACGTTTTTATATCAAAATTTGGACTTTAAATGCGAATTTCTCAAAAACTATTGATATGAGTAATAAAATTTAAATGCAGGATTATAAAACAATCTTCTGGCTTTCAAACGCAGTATAGCACTTTATTGTAGGTGTTGCCGTTGTTTTTTAATATTTTTTTTTTCAATTTAAACCATTTTTTCTAAAAGTGCCCCTACCTCCTAAACGGGGGGAGATAGACCCCCCCCTCCCATAGTAAAAAGTGCTTGTTTTTGGCCCCCCTACAAAAACCCGTTATCAAATCTTGGCGGCCAAGTTATCGTACTCTCCCCGCCTAACATACCAATATAAGCCCAGCAGAAAAAATTGTCAAAGTGAATGTGACAGTTCAATACTAAAATGTCCGTATGTAGGCACTATTCAACCTCCAAACGCGTTCAACTTATAATGCCTCTATTCAACGTCACATAAGTTTTATAAATAAAAATTTTGCGTTTAGAGGCATTATAAGGGCTGTATAGACTTATGGACACACTATAATGAGCTTATAGTTAAATATGGCTGTTAATATATAAAAGCAATAGGAGTGCACAGATAAATACATTGGAGTAGGATGTATGTGTGTAGGATTTCGAGGTTGTTATTTTCTGTAGGCAATTATTTTCAAAATAAGGATTCAATACTTTTTTATTTTTTTGCTTTTATTCCGTTTAGTTAGGTATAAGTATATTGGCAAAATAAAATAAATTATAATCAATTAGTAACCTATGTACCTAGGTATGAGAATCTTTAAATATAAATTGCATTCTACGAGTAGTACTAATAAAACAATATTTATCAAATAATGCATTTTTAATAACTACAAATTTTAAAAGCAAAAGTCTAAAATGTTTTTGAAATTCCGAATTTTGAAAGCAGAATTATCAATAGAATTTTGAAAACTAAATTTTGACCCAGCCCATGAATATTTTGTGAAATCAAAAAAGATGTTAAAAAATTATTTTCTCATTCGAAAACTTTTTATTTTTGAATAGTTTATATGCATATACATATGTATGTGGGGTGTGAGAACTCCTAGAACGCACGCACCACAAATAAAAGATGTTAATCTTTTTCCGACTTCTTTATAAATAAAAGACTAACTTGTTTTATTCAGCCCTATCGCGAACAAAATTCCTCCCGAGTTTTTTCCCATTTTGGGAAAGTTGCTATCGTGAATGATCTTCGAAAAGAGGGAAAAATATTTCTTTTGGCAAATAGCTATCGTGAATAATTTTTTCCAGGGAACTTTTTTCTCATTTGAGTGCGAAAATTTCCGCAAGTTGGTTGTCGGGGAAAAAAATGTAGCACGGCAAAATGTAAGAATTTCTTTATAAAAATCTGAAATTAAATAATAAAAAAATATAAATATAGATTTAATACTTACAAGCATAACATTTAAGCTAAAATATCCTTTACGATTGTAGTGTAGATGCTTGTTTTCTTTAGGGGCAATAATCCGAATGTGCGTTCCGTCTATGCATCCTACTACTCCATGTACATATATTGTTTTTTTTTTCATAAAATCGTAACTTGGTACGTCGTTTTTGTTCAGTAGTTGTTTGTGAATAAATCCATGTTGGACAAAGCTTAGCTTCAAAAATTTGAAGTACTTCTGAAAGAACTTCTGAAAAGGAAGACTGTGCTAAGCCAACTTCGTAGTCTTTTGCTACACCTTTTTGGTACGCTCCTTCAGCAAAAAAGCGCAAGCATGCTCTTAGCTTCACAACAGGGGGTACTGCAAATGGTTTTTTTTGTATTCTGGTAACGACTCTATCAAGGTATCAAGCAAACACCTAAACATTGGCTTGTTAACGCGATAGTATTGATGGAATCTTAAGGATACAAAATGAATAATTATGAGTTGGAACTTCGATTGCGGGAAAGATATTTGCCTATTTCTCTCATCTTGCATTACATCTTCTATTGTTACCACAAAACCAATATTATTTATCATTTTAATTGATATTTCCTTCCTTTTAGGACACAAAATAAATTTTTTTTTTTACAAAAAACAAACGATTTGGTGCTGTCAAGATAACTTCGAAATTGATTTAAACAATTGAAGGTTGGTATTAATTGTTTCGTGGGAAAAAAGATTTCTTGGGAGATTCCCGATGGGAAACTTTTTTTCCCGGGTAACATTTTATTTCCGGGGAAAAAAAGTTCCCATGATATTGGCGATAGGGCTGATTATTCACATTTAATATTAATCAAGATTATTGTTTTCTTATTCACATTTAGTATTAATCAAGATCATTTCAATTTAAATTGTTTCATTTACATTAAATAAAAGAAAGAAAGAAGGAAGGAAAACTCAAGACTTAGGGACTTAATTAATTCTTACGTCTTCACACGTCGACTGCAGGAAATGAGGAAACTAACTGACTCAAACTCAATTTTCGTGTTCTATGTAGATCAGTCGTGGTTCGTTCGTTTTTGTTAGTATGTACCGTCGTCTTCGTTGGTATGTACCGTCGTCCTCGTTGGTATGTACCGTCATCGTCGACTTCGTTGATATGTACCGTCGTCCGTCGTCCGTCGTCGTCGTCAACGTTGGTATGTACCTATGTGCCATCATCTTTGATGGCATATGCCGTCGTCGTCGTCAACGTTGGTATATTTCGTCATGTCTTCGTTAGTATGTGCCGTCGTGTCTTCGCTGGTATGTGCCGTCGTCGTCGTATTAGTTGGTGTGTGCCTAACATGGACATCCTACATATATGCATCATTTAAGAAATTTATAAATATTCATATATGTAAAACCTATTTTTGAAGAAAAAAAATGAAATAACTTTTTCGAAAATTAAAGAAAATATTAAATGTAAAAAAATAAATGTCTCTCAGAACTGTCAGAAAATTGTTAAGTGCGAAGCTTAAACAAAAAACAAACATGAAGCTTTCAAAATAAAATCAGAAGAAGTACAAAGTAAAAACAAAAAAACAAAAAACAAATTTCGAGTGTAGAAGTATTTTTGAATTAAAAAAAATATATATAAAATATATAATTTAATGTGATAAAAATGTTCGAATGCATAAAATTGCCGTCTGATTTTTGGAAAATTATGAATTTATGCAAATAAAGTTTAAAAATCATTTTATCAATAAACTAATTTTGTATTTAAGAAATTTTAAGTATTTTTGGTACCTTGTTTCTTTCTTTGACTTTTGTTTTTTTTTTTAAATTTCATGTTAATTTTTTTTTTTTTTTTTTTTTTTTTTTATAATCGGCGCACACTCAAGGGGTTTGTATACCCTTAATATGCCAGAGACACAGTGTGAGCATTAAGAAAAAAGGTAAGGGTTAGAAAGGAGGTGTCGGTGTACATTGGTTTTGAATTCTTGAACATTGCAATGACTGGGAAAGACAGAGCGTGGCAAAGAATTCCACATTCGCGTAGTACGGCTGAAGAACGAATCTCTGTACTTCACAGTACGGCCGAAGTTGTAAACTGATTTTGAAAAACTGATGGGCAGGAATGCAGCTGGCTATTTCACTAGAGCATAGTCCGTTAAAATAAAGGTAAAAAAGGGTGAGGCAAGAAACATTACGACGATGTTGGAGTGACGTAAATGAGTCAATGATGTTATTATCACCAATCATTTTAAAAGCTCTTCTTTGAATACTGTCCAAGAGACTTAAATAAGTTACTGGAGCACCAGCCCATAGATGGGAGTTATACTCAAGTTTTGGACGTATATAGGTTTTATAGATTGTAGCCAGATCAGAAGGAGAGAAAAATTTCTTGCACCGTCTCAGAAAACCCAAACATCTTGCGGCATTTTTGACAACATCGCGTATGTGAGTGTTCCACAAGAGGTGGTTCGTGATGCACATACCGAGAATATCGAGATGTTCAGTTTCATTGATGCAAGTGCCACTCATAGATAGTGGCAAGAGGGGTATATCTCGCTTTAACGATATAAGACAGCATTGGGTTTTCGAAGCATTAAATTCGACACGGTTTCTTATTCCCCATTGCACAATGCTGTTTAGGTCGTAATTTAATGTGCTTATCATATTTTGTCGTTGCAGTTCCACATCCGAAGAGGAGGGATGTGAGTCTGAAAACGAATATGAAAAGCTAAGAGTACTATCGTCAGCGAAACAATTAATTGGAGTAGAAGTTACAGACAGGAGATCATTAATAAAAATGAGGAAGAGGGTTGGGGACAAAACGGAGCCCTAGGGCACACCAGCATTTATATTGTGGGTTTCAGACTTGAATCCGTCCAGTACAACTTGTATTGAACGGTTCGAAAGAAAATTTCTAATCCAAAGAAGTAGGGATTCGTCGATCCCGAAAGCACGCATTTTCGATAAAAGAGCAAGATGCCAGACTTTATCAAATGCCTTTGAAATATCAAGTGCAATAATCTTACTTTCTCCGAAACAATGTAAAGATTTGTTCCACTTTTCGGTTAGATAAACCATCAAATCACCTGTGGACCTATTGCTACGAAAGCCATACTGCCGGTCATTAAGAAGCTTTCGTTCCTCAAGATATTTCTTAAGCTGATAATTAATCAGCGTTTCCATGACCTTAGAAAGAAGGGACGTTAGTGCGATCGGTCGATAATTAGAGGGAGAAGAAGAATCGCCTTTTTTGGGAATTGGCTGAACAAATGCAGTTTTCCAACTACTCGGAACGAGCCCTGAAGAATAGGACAGATGGAAAAGCTTACGCAGGGGTTTTGCTAGCGTGGAAGAACACCTCTTCAGAATAATAGCGGGGATACCATCCGGACCAGCGGATTTATGAATGTTGAGATCTTTCAGGACTCTTGCCACGGTACGAGTGCGAAAAAAGATTTATCCCATAGAATCACTAACGCGCTCAAGAATTGGGGGAGTCATGACACTATCTGGCAAGGTGGAATTTACGGCGAACTGCCTTACAAACAAGTTAGCTTTATCAATAGAGCTAACGAAAGGAGTGTCATTGACAACAAGCGTAGGAACCGAGGAAGAGGAAGAATTCCTCATATTTTTTACAAATGACCAAAAATTTTTACTGCTTTTGGGACATTGCAGTATTTTTTGCCTTGATTTTTGATCATGTAAAAATTTGGTCCGTCGAATATGGGCGTTGCAGGCCTTCCTGGCTTGTTTGAACTTTTTCCGGTTTTCCTCAGTTGGGTTGGCTCTAAAACACCGGAAGCTTACCTCTTTTTCCTTGATAACCTCTTTACAGCTCAAATCAAACCATGAATTATCCTTGGGTCTGATACTTTTAACCCTATTCGAGATAAAATGTTTCATTCCCATAAGAATAATGTTAGTTATCATATCTGCGCTGGAGTCTACGTCACTATCGAGGAAGCATAGTGACCAGTTAAAGATCCTGAAAAAGTTATTCAAACCGTTCCAGTTGGCTTTCTCGTACTGCCATACGGTTCTTCTAGGAGCTCTTTCTCTAACTGGATTTGTTTGACACGAGAAATTTGCAGATATAACACTATGGTCAGATGTGCCTAGAGGCGTCAATACACTTATTGTGTATTTATCAGGGTCAGAGGTAAGAAACAAGTCAAGAGTATTTTCTGCTCGGCCATTAACGTCCGATATTCGAGTAGGCTCGTTGACAAGCTGAGTAAGGTAGTTAAACATACATTCCTTCGGGTGTTGTCTGGCCCGAATGGAGAAGCCAAGAAGAATTGTGAACATTGAAATCGCCCGTAATAACGATTTCAGTGTGAGGATACAGGGAAACAATTCTTTGGATGGAGTCGGACAGAGTATCAAATTCGTGAGAAGTTGAAACTCTATCCAGATTTGGACTTCGATTTAGAAAACAATAGTGAATGATGTGCTTATTAATGGAAAATTTAAACCACATAAAATTGAAGAAGGAGTTGGTGCAGCGACCATATTGTGGTAAGAACTGATATGCAACATCATTCCTAATGTAAATGGCGAGACCATGGTGGGAAAAGAATAATGGCACCAAGCTATACCCATGAATAACAAATTCAGTAGGATCGGAATCCTCACCTACTTGGGTTTCACTCAGTGCCAAAACAGCTGGCCTGTTAGAAACAGTGTGGATATACGCAGCCAGAAAATTTGCTCTCAGCCCACGAATATTACAATAGTCTACTCTAAAATTACCAGCCATTGCAATATAAAAAAAAATAACAAAAACCAAAACAGACGAAATCTAAGAAAATCACTGTGTAAGACTAATAAAAAGTCGTTTCAACACAACATCACTAAAAAGTGTTATGCCTTTAGTAGTGACGTTGAATCGATCCGAACCCTACCAATCAGAACAGTAATTCTCTATACATCTGTTATCGTACGACCCAGCAGATGCAAACACTGTGAGAGCTTATATACCTAAGCTCAGCACAATGCATGCACCCACTAAGCCACACAACTGTAGGAAAAAAAGAAGAGGAGAAAGGAAAATGTCACTTACTGTGCTCTGACAAACATATGTATTTTTGTTGTTATCCCCTAGGTATGAGTGGTTTTTTTGTTTGTTGTTGTTGGTTTGTCTATGGGTTTCGTTTTATATATTGAGTGTTGTTATAATTTTTTTATTAATTAAAACTGTCTATTTTAATGTGTTGTTTTTTTTTTTGTATTGTTTGGTTTTATGTATTATGTATGTATTGTGTATTTTTTTGTTTATATTTAAATTTACTATAATTTACTATACTTCTGAGCATGAGTTTGGAGAGGAAAATTTTCTTTTTTAATAACATTTTATTATTAAGTTTAAGAATTTTTATTTTATTTTTATAAATTAAAAAAAATCTAGTTGAAAAACCTTATCACTTTTTAAAATTGATGTTTGTCCTTTTTTCTAATTTAAGGACAAACATCAATTTTATTAAAAAGGGTCACGAAGAAAGAAAACACTTCAAACTTTTTTTAATTTTAATAAATTTGCTCAAAATTCGTAGATAAACATGATAACGTAGATAAACAGATAAAAGAAATATTTTTTTGTTCAATGTGTAAGTTATTTGAAATTGGAACACCAAATATTCTTTTTTATTTTGTTTACAAAATTTTATATATGGATAAAAAATATTTTTTTGCAAAAGAAGTTATCTGATTTTATTTTTTAAATATTAGTTACATAATGTACATACCTATACATCAATTAATTTCTGAAATTGGTATACCAAATTTTTTCTAATTTTATTTTTATTTTAAATAATATAAATTTTCAATACTCGTGAAAATTATGTTTTTATTCGAAAGTTATTTGATTTTTTCAAAAATAGTTTTTATGTATTGTTCTGAACAGAGCTTTATACTACTACAGCGCCATCTGTTGGAAAACTGCATATCTAATTTATGGAAGAAACAAAAAGCTCTTTTCCAATGTCAAATGTATTTCCCCTTATTCCAACCATCTAGAACATTCCAAGACAAGAACTTTCGAGAACAACTAATTTGAGTATATAAGGGAGTGTTCACGGTGAGCGAGACACAGTTGATTTTGGATTGTGAAAGTGTGCAAAAGTATTGCTTATTGGATTGTGTTATTAAACAAGTGTGATTTAAATTGAATAAAAGTATTTGAGCTGATTATAAATTGAGATTTACTGTTTTGAATTGGAAAGTGTAAATAAAGAAGAAATACTACAAAGAGAGTGATAAGTTTTATTTAACGAACCTAGCAAAAATATTACATTGGTGTCAGAAAAGTGGAATAAAACTTATTGTGCAGTGAAGTGTGGAAAAAAAAAATAGTTAAATAAAAAAATGAGCAAGTTACTAAAAGAGCTCAACTGTAATGAGCTGAAAAGTGAATTAGGCAAGCGAGAATTTTCTAGAGCAGGATCGAAAAATGAGCTTGTTCTGCGTTTGGCCGAATATTTGAAACAGCAAAATGAAGACCCGGACATCTTCGTCTTTGAAACTGACGCTGAGAAAGACATTAGACCGTGAGGAGCTCAATACCATCAAGGTAAAGATACTCAATTCATCTAACCTAGACCAACATCAGGTTAAAACGGCAGAAAGCCTTCTGAATGAGTATGCCGACATTTTCGCTTCACCAAACGGGAAATATGGAAGGACACAAATGGTGCAGCATCGAATAAATACAGGAGATGCAAGACCCATTCGTCAGCCCGCAAGACGTCTGCCACTGGCCAAACAAGATGAAGTTGACGAAATGATTACCACCATGAAGAAGGATGGTTTGATTGAGAACTCTAAGAGTCCTTGGGCGTCACCAGTGGTCCTAGTCAAAAAGAAGGACGGAAGTACACGGTTTTGTGTTGACTACCGAAGGTTGAATGATGTAACCAAGAAAGACAGCTACCCCCTGCCAAGAATTAGTGACACCTTAGATGCGATGGAAGGTGCACATTGGTTTTCAACGCTGGACTTGAAAAGTGGATATTGGCAAGTTGAAATTCACCCTGAAGATCGAGAAAAGACAGCGTTCTCCACAGGTAATGGGCTCTAGCAGTTCAAGGTAATGCCGTTTGGTCTTTGCAACGCTCCGGCAACATTTGAGCGTTTGATGGAGTGCGTCCTTCAAGGTCTGACTTGGAAAACTTGTCTTGTCTACTTGGATGATGTTATCGTTTATGGAAAGACATACGACCAACACTGTAAGAACCTGAAGGGTGTGTTCCAGAAACTTCGAGAGGCTAACCTTAAACTGAACCCAGAAAAATGTGCACTGTTCCAGACTGAAGTAAAGTATTTGGGACATATCATCTCGTCCCAAGGAGTCAAGACCGATCCTGAAAAAGTTGACACAGTCAAAAATTGGCCAACACCACAGGACAAACATCAACTACGAAGTTTTCTTGGTCTTGCTACTTATTATAGACGTTTTGTTAAGGACTTTGCCGGAATTGCGAAGAGTTTGCATCAGCTTACGGAAAAGAACAAGCAGTTTAGATGGTCAGGTGAGTGTGAAAAAGCCTTCCAAGAACTGAAATACCGTCTATGCAATGCTCCGGTGCTGATCTATCCGACTCCAGGCAAGTCTTTTATCATCGATGCTGATGCAAGCAATGTGGGAGTTGGCGCTGTTCTGTCACAAGTGCACAATGGCGAAAAAAAGGTTGTCGCCTATTTCAGCAAAGTACTGTCGAAGACTGAAAGGAACTACTGTGTGACCAGAAGAGAACTCTTGGCACTCATCTTGGCAACGAAACACTTCCACAAATACATCTATGGACAGAAGTTTCTTCTACGAACCGATCATGGTGCTCTTAATTGGTTGTTGAACTTCAAGAACCCAGAAGGACAAGTCGCAAGGTGGATAGAAAGACTGCAGACCTACGATTATGAAATTCAACACCGAAGGGGAAAGCTGCACTCAAATGCCGACGCGCTATCCCGAAGGCCTTGTAAAATAGACTGCAAGCATTGTAGGCGACAAGAAGAAAAGGAATCCATCAACATTCTGCGAATAAGGGCTGACCCCATTTGTGGATGGAGCAATGAAGAAATAAGATCTGCTCAACAAGAAGACCCCGACATTGAACCTCTTCTCGCATGGAAAGAACATGAAGAAAAACCCGCATGGAATGACATTTCCGATAGGAGTCCAGTTTTAAAGGCCTATTGGGCACAATGGGACTCACTTCATGTGCGAGAAGGTGTTCTTCGGCGTAAATGGGAGTCCGCTGATGGTAAATCCTATGTGATGCAGCTTGTGTTACCTCAATCGAAAATCAAAGAGGTTCTTCGAGAGATGCATGATGGACCTTCAGGAGGCCATTTGGGAGTCAATAAGACTTTAGAAAAGGTGAGGCAACGATTCTACTGGTTGCATGCAAGAGACGACGTTGAAAAGTGGTGCCGAAATTGTGACGCTTGTGCTGCAACCAAAGGACCTGGTAGAAAACTGCAAGGAAAAATGATGCAATATAATGTCGGCTCACCGTTTGAAAGGATTGCTGTTGATGTGGCTGGCCCATTTCCGGAAACGAATGCTGGAAACAAATACATTCTGGTGGTAATGGATTACTTCAGCAAATGGCCTGAGGCATACCCTATTCCGAACCAAGAAGCCAAGACCGTGGCCGACCAGATTGTGTCTAACTGGGTAAGCAGGTTTGGTGTGCCTATGGAACTTCATTCCGACCAAGGAAGGAACTTCGAGTCGAACATATTCCAAGAGGTCTGCGCGTTCCTTGGCATTAAGAAAACGAGAACCACACCACTTCACCCGCAATCTGATGGAATGGTCGAGAGATTCAACAGGACCTTAAAAGAACACCTCACTAAAGTCGTAGGCGACTACCAAAGAAACTGGGATAGGCACATACCACTATTTTTGATGGCCTACCGAAGTGCAATACATAGCTCAACAGGACAAACACCATCTGAAATCCTGTTTGGAAGAAGCATACGGCTGCCTAGTGAGATAAGGTTTGGACATCCATCACAAGAGTCTAAGGAAACAGGGGATTACGTGAGTGACCTACAAGAGAGGCTAATCGACATCCACGAAAGGACCAGGACTAGAATGAGCGCTTACAGCGATCGAATGAAGACAAGGTACGACATAAGAGCAAACACGACAGGATTCCAAGTAGGAGATTGTGTATGGCTGTATAATCCACATTGTCAAAAGGGATTGTCGCCGAAGCTTCAACAAAACTGGGAAGGCCCTTATACTGTCGTCACGAAAATCAATGATGTCGTTTACCGAATTCAAAGAGGGTCAAGAGGAAAGTTAAAAGTTGTGCATAGCGATCGACTGCACCGATACAGTGGCGAATCTGGCGATAGAATTGTTCGGGACGAACAATCTTAAGAAGGGGGCAATGTTGTGAACAGAGCTTTATACTACTACAGCGCCATCTGTTGGAAAACTGCATATCTAATTTATGGAAGAAACAAAAAGCTCTTTTCCAATGTCAAATGTATTTCCCCTTATTCCAACCATCTAGAACATTCCAAGACAAGAACTTTCGAGAACAACTAATTTGAGTATATAAGGGAGTGTTCACGGTGAGCGAGACACAGTTGATTTTGGATTGTGAAAGTGTGCAAAAGTATTGCTTATTGGATTGTGTTATTAAACAAGTGTGATTTAAATTGAATAAAAGTATTTGAGCTGATTATAAATTGAGATTTACTGTTTTGAATTGGAAAGTGTAAATAAAGAAGAAATACTAAAAAGAGAGTGATAAGTTTTATTTAACGAACCTAGCAAAAATATTACAGTATATATTCATAAATTTCTAAAATTGATGCATTTATTCCTACTTACAATTTTTTGAATTTTTAAAAAAAAATATCCTTACACATAAAACCTTTTTTTTTGAAAAAAAATAGCTATGTACATATGTACATACATATGATTTTTTTTAAGAAACAGTTTTGTATAATATATTGAAATTTTTTAATTATAAAAATCAGACTGATTGATCATAATATTAACAAATTTGATTTTCTCCCTCATTCTCATTCGTTTTCATTGCCATGACACATGAGGCTAACAGCTGATAAAATTTTCTCCCTCTATCCTCGATTACTATCCCACTCTAAATCTAAGGTTTCAAGTGTCGATTTTATTCTACTAAAGCGCCAACAGTACAGCCGCTTTCGCAAGATTTTTTTCTATTCCATGAGAGTAGGTACTATAGATTTTATATATTATATAATTATAATTAATCAAAACGTCAATTACCACAAACTTAATGTTAATGATTTTAGCGGAAATTGTTTTCGTTTTGATTTGGTAGATTAAAAAATAAACAGTTAAAATTAATATAAAAATACTAAAATAAAAATACATAAGAAATATGCTTTGAAAAATATTCATATAAAATTATCAGAATTCGGTTTTATTTCCAATTTTTTTTTTGGCACTATTTCGGTTGACATTACGGAATAAAGCCAATTTGAAATTATTTTGTTTTCAAAAACGAAATAAAACTAAATTTCGAATTTGAGTGTATTGAGTTCAAATTCCCCTAGATCTAGTGACAAAGTCGATTGAATGGCAACCTCGGTTATTAATCGTATCAAAATGTAAACAAACAAGATTGTATGAGTAATGAAACAAAATTTACAAAAACTCTGATACACTCTCCTCTTCTGCTTTGTATATATGTAAATATGCAATTGATTCTGGCAGCAAAAAGTACCAGATTCCGTTTTCTGCTTTACCCTCTTAATTGTTGTCAGGATAAATATATCACTATCGCATCTCTTATTTTGCTTATATTCAGTTCCATGAGAGTACTATAGAGTTTATATACAAAGATTATTCCTATTTTTATCTTTATACACACATTCTCAACAAAATTTAATTTTTCTCATTCTTTTATTATCTCACCCATATTTTGAATACTAACGGGTGATTTTTTTGAGGTTAGGATTTTCATGCATTAGTATTTGACAGATCACGCGGGATTTCAGACATGGTGTCAAAGAGAAAGATGCTCAGTATGCTTTGACATTTCATCATGAATAGACTTACTAACGAGCAACGTCGAATTTTCAGTGAATGGGCCCTAGAAAAGTTGGCAGAAAATCCGCTTTTTTATCGACAAATTTTGTTCAGCGATGAGGCTCATTTCTGGTTGAATGGCTACGTAAATAAGCAAAATTGCCGCATTTGGAGTGAAGAGCAACCAGAAGCCGTTCAAGAACTGCCCATGCATCCCGAAAAATGCACTGTTTGGTGTGGTTTGTACGCTGGTGGAATCATTGGACCGTATTTTTTCAAAGATGCTGTTGGACGCAACGTTACGGTGAATGGCGATCGCTATCGTTCAATGCTAACAAACTTTTTGTTGCCAAAAATGGAAGAACTGAACTTGGTTGACATATGGTTTCAACAAGATGGCGCTACATGCCACACAGCTCGCGATTCTATGGCCATTTTGAGGGAAAACTTCGGAGAACAATTCATCTCAAGGAATGGACCGGTAAGTTGGCCACCAAGATCATGCGATTTGACGCCTTTAGACTATTTTTTGTGGGGCTACGTCAAGTCTAAAGTCTACACAAATAAGCCAGCAACTATTCCAGCTTTGGAAGACAACATTTCCGAAGAAATTCGGGCTATTCCGGCCGAAATGCTCGAAAAAGTTACCCAAAATTGGACTTTCCGAATGGACCACCTAAGACGCAGCCGCGGTCAACATTTAAATGAAATTATCTTCAAGAACAAAATGTCATGGACCAATCTAACGTTTCAAATAAAGAATCGATGAGATTTTGCAAACTTTATGCGTTTTTTTTTTAAAAAAAGTTCTCAAGCTCTTAAAAAATCACCCGTTATAATCTATAAACTCCCCAAAATTTAGCAGAGACAAATCTAACAAATACGATCGCTATGCTTAAGATGCCGCCACGACGAACAGTTTCGTCTTCATGAGAGTACTATGTATAAGTTTTGTATACAAAGATGCAAAGCATTACCCTACATAATAGATAATTAAAAAGATTTAAATATTCTATTATACTTACTCAATAACAATAACAAATCTACCCGAGGGAGGCTTTTAGTCCTCCGGTCTTGTATTTCGCACAAGAATCATTTTTAGTTGAACCAATGGGTAGTTTTGGTGCCAAGTGAAAATGTTCTTTGCATTTTTTTTTAAATTTAAAACTGTATCATCAAACTAATAAATACCACAAATTAGATACATCAGTATCATCCTAATAACCACTAAACTTACTTACCATATCGGTTGCAAAGACTGCTTTTACACGAAAGCGATCTTTAATCTTTGTATCTCTTTCGGCTTCCTTTTTGCTTTTAAACAGTGGCGGCGGTTTTTAATAAAGGTTAACTTTCTGCTATTGGAAAGCATCATCCCTACGCACTCTTTACTCTAGTTACTAAATCGAAGTTCGCTGAGCAAACGCTAAATAGAAATGAAACATACTCGATAAATGAAGAAAACCATCAAGAAGAAAGAACGATAACTGCAATTTTTCTAACTCCTCAATTTGTTGTACCCCCGCCTACATATCTTTCACCTACGGACTTTAAAATCGCAAGATAATATTGCATTGTTTAAAAGAAGTCAAAGCGGTTTTTCGTCGGTCTATCCTGAATTATAGTATAATATAAGGCTGCCTTTGCCTTTTCAATGAATTGACGAGGGTGCAAAGACCGTGTTTATTAAAACATCGGGACGACTTTCCTTTAAGGTAGCACGCATATAAAATTGATATTTTTTTTATAGTTAGCTAGTGGTCTCAATAGAATTAAAGTGATGAAACACCGTTAAACCATAAAAAAAATGTTTTATTTTTCAGTTTTAACCTCACTTTTTGTTTTTTTAGTGATTTCTTGACTAACAGTACTGAAAGTGGCCAGATTTCGATATTTAATAACTCTTAGGGTATAAGAGGTCACCAGGCAGGCGCATATCACCAGTCTTTTATTTTATTTTAACTGGCTGTTCGGAAGGGGGACAGCTTAGGGTATGTAAAGTCGCCACGCAGGCGCCTATGACAACTACGTTTTAACTTAAAAGTGATGTGAAACTTCCTTTTAGTTGTAAGGTTGCGCGTACAGTGTTGCGACAAAGCGATGCGATACGAGAAGCGATGCGGCAAGCGATTCGAGATGCGAGAATTAGATGCGAGATAGTGCGCACAGTAGAAGCGATATTTTCTGCAGTTATGTTGTTAATCCTTTTATACTTATTGCCACCAAAATTGTAAAAAGTTGCACCACACAACACAAGCACTGAAATAACAAAATTTTACTCTTTTGATTTTTTTTGAAACCTCAAAACAAACAATATGAGCCTTCTCGCACGAACTCGCTTGAAAAAGTGGTCAGAACAGTTTGTGTGCGAGATGCTTGCGATAGGCATGTGAGAAACTCGCAACACTCGCATCAAATATCGCTCCACTGCACTGTGCGAACGTGTCTAAGAATCAATGCAAATATTTTTCTCGCACGCAAACGCTTCTCGCATCGCATCGCTTTGTCGCACTACTGTACGCGTAGCCTAACGTACGCCACGAGATGTATAGCTTGAACCAATTCAGTTGGCCAACGGCCGGTTGCGCAGAGAGAGGATTTAAGAGAACAAAAATGGTGCACAAGCTATTTAATGAGTAAAGATTTTTCCTTAAATCTTACAGTGCCTAACTCAACTTTGCTTTGACAAATAGTTTAGGGATTATTGTTTATTTCTATGTTTTATGGTTTGTGGCTTAGCAACAGAAAGGTTCCGGGGGCGTTATGTTTATATTTATTCTATGGTGTAGGTGTTAGTGTTTATTTGATATATGTATTTATAATTTTTTGATCTGTGGGGTTTTGGGATTAATTGTAGATTAGTGTTAATTATTTAGATTAGTGTTTACAAGTTTGAATAATTTTTACCTACGAGTTTTTAAGAATTTATTTTACCTTAAAATAATTATTATAAATTTGTACTTCAGAGATAAGTATGAAACATAATAATAAAATAAAAATAATATAAATAAGAATAATATAATTTAAATAATAAATGTTTATTTACATATATGTACTTAGTTTTAAGAACTAATGTCGCTTTCATAGTCGGTTGAAGAATCGTCACCTGGATTAATTATAATTGAATCCGAAATTGTGTCCCACGTCAGGTCGTGAGAAAAGTATTCTTCCTCAGTTCTTATGGCTTTTTCACACACTTTTCGCCAGTCTTCAGCCGTTATTTTTAAAAATTCCTCCTGTGCTAATTTTTGAACATCCAATAAATTGAATGTTGTGTTTCGTGAACCTACTCTTGCCTTGACAGTTGTCCAAATATTTCCAATGGGATTGAGATCTGGTTGATAGTGTGGTAAACGTAGAACCTCATGTCCCATGCCGTGAATGATATCGTCAATCTTATGCTTTGGGTTGTGTGTAGCTCGGTGTCCTTTTATTAGCTCATACAGTTCAAGTTTCAACATCTGTATAGTATGCGGAATATTCTTTTCGTTTAGCCATTGTATCATCTCGGATTTCTTGCTAGCAGAAGCAGCTAATTCATTGAGTTTGAGAGCACTTTTTAGCTCCTTAATAGTGCTAAACATACTGTTTTGTCAGCTGAAAGCTTTAATATACACTCTAAAACTTCCACAGAGCCGCGTGCTTTTACGTGGAGTTATAAACTTTATTTTCTATTAGTATTAGTAAATACAAATCATACTATTGAACACGAAGAGAAATTATTATTTGTATTGGTAAATCATCTTAGCATCAAAATGTATTTAAATAGAATAATGAGTAAGGGTAATAATTAAAAGCCATAATACGTTCAATGCGGGGTGATTTCTAAGTGTGACTTCATTTTTATCAGAAATGTTGACATTGTACTTCGAAATATTACAACGCCCTTCTAAAATAATTTGTTTTAAGTGGATAGTAATTTTTTTTTATTTTAATTTTGAACTTGAGAAAAAAATATTTATTTGGCTCGTGCACTTTTTTGGATAAAGCTTCTATGTTTTTCATGATTCTTTTCAAAATGCAGTCATCACATCACTGTGAATAGTTTTCTTTTTCTGTTATATAAAAATTCTTAAATACGAGTATTCGCCATTTTCTTAAACATCCATGATATAGCTTGCAGCTCTTAAATAACACTTCAAAAAATTTTTTTGCTGTTAAAGAGTTATTTTAAAGAGTTAAGTATCAAAATGCTAATATGCTTTCCGACAGCTGATAAAAACATTATTATGGAGCATATTTATCGAGCAGAAAGCTTTTAAACGTAACGAAGCTAAAGATTGTTAAGAAATTCTATTACAGAGCTAAATTTTTATATTCGTTTACCAAGAGCTGCAATCTGTTTTGAAATAGAGCTAGAGCCTTGCATTTAACTCTCTCAGAGCAATTTAAGGGGAGAGTACGATAACTTAGGCGCCAAAAATTGATAACGGATTTTTGTAGAAGGGTCAAATACAAGCGTTTTTTACTATGGGAGGGGGTGTCTATCTCGGCCCGTTTAGGAGGTAGGGGCGATTTTAGAAAAAATGACTTAAATTGAAAAAAAAAAATATTAAAAAACAACGGCAACACTTACAATAAAATACTATACCGGTTTTGAAAGCCAGAAGTCTGTTCTATAATCGTAAATTTAAATTAAATTATTTATGTCAATAGTTTTTGAAAAATTTGCATGCAAACTCAAAATTTTGTTAAAAAAAATGAAAAAAAAAAAGTTTAGACCAATTTTTTTCAAAATTGTAAAATGAAGTGCTTAATTGGCTTTTTGTGGTCAATGCTACTATTAATTCTGAATCGAACACAAAAAACCGAATGGTTTTGTCCCTTCTAGTTTTTGAGAAAATCGAAAATTACTAAAACTACTTTTTATGAAATTTTTGATTTTTGGTATTTAACTACGGTGATTTCATTTTGAGGATTAATGTTAATGTGGTTCATTTGTAGGTAAAGTACAGCAAATCATTTAGGGTTACCAAGAATGCACCAGAGGAGGTAGAATTGCATGGCATTTCGCGTCTCAGTCATTCAGTTTGTGAGTAAGTCAGGTGTTACTTAAAAATAGTCAAGTCAATTTTTCAAAGTTCAATGTATTAAAACCGTGTTTACAGGCATTTTGATCACAAAAAAAAAATTATAGCAAGCACCTCCCGAATCTCTAGCCAGTAATGAGGCCCATGGAAAAATGTGCCGATAGATGGGTTTATTACTCTGAGATTAACTTTTATATGGATTGCACCAGAGAAACTTTTAAATCATTAGTTTTAAGCAAAATTTAAGTAACGTTATTTATTAAAATAAAAGATTAACTATGTAAATCATTTAATATTTTTGAATTTTATATATCCACCTACAAAATTGTAACTATATATTTACTTATGTATCTTAGTCTGTAAGAGTATAATATGCTCTGGTTGATGAATAAATAATAATAATAATATTGTATTCTTACAATTTTTGTCACCTTTTTGAGTTGGAGTGGAGGGGAGTTGACGCTTTAGTTGGAATTAGACCAATTTCTTCTAAGAACGCGATGCTTTTGAAATATTTTTTTTGAAATATTGAAAAGTTATTTAATTTAGGATGAAGTAGTGGATGCTTAGTCGCCATTCTTTATTTAAAGAAAAAAAATACTTCACTCTTACAAAGGTTGAATAACGAATGACCTTGGTAAACAATAACCTGTACCATATTAGCATTAAAAACAAACAATAAACACACATAAATTTGCTGCATTCGTACAGTAGTACCTAGGTAATGTGAATTTTTCATAATGTATTAAATTTTCATGTCTGAACATTTTAAATGTGCAACTTTGGGCTACGTACATACATATATTTAGTAGACATTGGACATAGACCATAGGGTAAATTCAAAGTTTCTTTAAATCCAGATTCTGTAAATGCAAAAGAAACCTTGCATACACCCAACCTCGCACCTACCCCAAATCCTATAGTGTGCCCAGGCAGGGGGGTTGCAGGGGGGCAGCATGGCCCCCCATACATATCTCACTATTTATACGCCGTAATGCGTAAGCAAGCAAAAAAAGCAAATATCCCATAAAAAAGTAGTTTTCGTTATTTTCAATTTTCTCAAAAACTAGACGACATAAAATCATTTAGTTGTCAGTTTTTGAATAAGAATATATTAGAGCAACGAATTTTAGGAAAAATAATAATATATAACTTTGCAGTTTTGAAAAATTAAACTTTAAACTTTTTTTTTATGTTTTTGTTTTCACCAAAATTTGAGTTTAAAACTCGTTTTTTCAAAAACTGTGCATAGATTCTACTTGATTTAAAAATTATCTAATAGATCAGAGTATTGGCTTTAAAAAAAGGTATAATACTTAATTGTAAGTATTACCGTTATTTTTTAATATTTTTGTTTCCATTTTAGTACCTTTTTTATAAAATTGCCCCTCCCGCCCAAACAGGGGGAGATAGACCCCCCTCCCATAGTAAAAAATGCTTGTATTGAACTGTTCTACAAAAAACCGTTATAATTTCTTGGCGCCTAAGTTATCGTACTCTTGCCCAATTTAAGAACATTTAAATAACATTTAGCTCCAACGATGTTACTTGGGATCAGTCCAAGCCCGTGGCCTTGTATGTGAGCTATGAATTGAATATAGCTTTCGTCCAAATACTTCACTCGCATGAGTTTAATATCATTTCTTTCGCAGAGAAGTTTCCGGTTGTTTTGAGTTTTTTTGTAGCTAAATCCGTAGTCCAGTTTTCCATTTCGTATGCTGCACTTTTTTATTTGGTGACTGAACAACTCCTCTCTCTTCGTATTCCTTAATAATCCTTCTGTATGAACGTTCAGAAATTCCAGTAGTTTCCACTGTTTGCGTTGTTGCGTAACTCACAGGATTTTCAAGAAACGAATTCTTTGCTTCTTCCAGTTTGTCATTATATATCTTAACAACTATCTTACGCGCCTGGCTTCCAATAGGTTTTCCTTTTCTAAATGGATCCATTAAAATTTCTTTTAAATGTATTTCAATGTATTATTCTTGGTTGTTTTGTTTTTTAAACTGAATGGCAAACAAAAGCAAATATCATTTAAATACGTTAATTCCCTCAGATGCAAAAATTCATTCTTAAAAACTCGTAGGCAAAAATTGTTCAAGCTCGTACACAAATCTAACTAATTAAAACTAATCTACAATTAATCCCAACCCCACAGGTCAAAAAAAAAATATATCAAATATACACTAACGCCATAAAATAAATATAAACACAACGCCCCCGGAACCTTTCTGTTACTAAGCCACAAATCATAAAACATAGAAATAAGCAATAATCCCTAAGCTTTTTGTCATTAATCCTATGTCGCAGCTCGCAGGTAGTTTTTTTTGTCTGACTCAATTGCATTTTGCAATAGACTTATTTTTTTATTATAGGTGCACTGAAATTTGTCCCAGTAATAAAAACAAAAATTATTAATTTCATTTTTTCTAAGTAAAGTTTACACCTAAAAATATTTTCCTTTTATCTCACCAGAGATGAAATAGTTTTTTAGACATCAAGCTATGAAAGAAAAGTAAACCATGATCATATCTTATTCAAAGAAAGTCCATCACTGGAAATTCATTTCTATTTTACTCTGAGCGAAGCTATAAACAAAACTCACCCTCCTAAGTGCTTCAGTATGATCGCAGCAGCGTCATTGACAACAACGCCGGCATGTATATCTTTTTTCAGTGATTTTTCTGTCTCTTTAAGAATTAAAGAGTAGAGCAAAGAAATTTAAAGAGACCTGCGCAGTAGAATTGCCAACTGAATTGGTTCAAGCTATAATTCGATTTTTTTTGAGGTGAGTAAGAGAAAACTCTCTTAAATTCCCTATCCATGAATACATACGTGTGAATGGTGGATTAAAATACAAAATGAAGTCAGTAGCTCAAAATTTGAAGTTTTGTTTTTTTTTTTTGTGAATATCAAAATGACAGTTCTCAAAACAAATAGTTTAGACTTGTAAGTAGACCTTGATTGTAAATATTCGTGATAAACATTAATTGTTTTTATACTTAGGCTTATGTTAATAACTTAAATTAGAATTAGTTCAACAAATTGCGCAAAACGCAAATAACCAACAGCGAGTAGTCCCATCAGACAATAAGTGCACCTACAAAGACCATTTAACAACACCGACCAGCAGCGGGCATTACAAACGTAGATTTACTAAATAAACTCCCAAAATAAATCTTACCACCAGCCTTAATCATCCAGAAAGCACCACGATTACAAATGGAGAAGTTGATAGTCATGAGGATACAACCGAAAATAAAGATCAGCCAGATAGTTCAACGACAAGTGGTCAACAAAAAGTACAACAACAACACGATCCAGAAGCACGTAATCCTGGTCCGGAATCAGTCTCATCAGCAGTCACGGATTCATCTTCATCGCCGCTAAATCTACGAACAACACTCCATGATAATCCAGCCAAAAAGCTTGTTGAAATTTTATCGAATCCCAATTCAAATGAAAGTCTATCGGAGCATTCGTTCAATACCTCATCCAGTCATTCCATGTCACGTTTATCCAAACATACACAGCCAATAGTATGCCTTAGTTCCGAAGAAGAAATCGTCAAGAAAGCTAGAGATAGAGAGACTTTATTTCTCTTCTGCCACGTGAACTGGCGCTACAAGTGTTGGCCTATTTGGATCGAACCGATCTTCGTTCTACAAAACCCTAACGTGCTTAGGAATTCTTCAGGCACGTTAAATAACTTTGATAATGGCCGATCAGAAGACAAAATCAGCTTCTATTGATATTTTGACTGCAATTGTCGAGTTTTCGACATTGGTTGTTCGCAATTACACATTTAGACTAAGAGCCCACAGCAATTTTTGGGTGTGATTGATAACAAAAAATAATTTACATAATTAGATAGGCCTTTTATAGCTATTTACAAATGTGAAAGCTTTGCATACTCTAGTGGGCGCAATAGTGCATTATAGTGCATCAAGTATGCAGTTCTTTCCAAGTCCAAATAATTGTGATAACAACTTTGCCAAAATGTAGAGTTAAGCCCCCTGATTGAAAATATTGAGGTCCAAGACGTTTTACAGACAGCCTTCTGCCTGCCAGACGCGATAAGAATATGCAACTTCATGCACTAAGAACGCCACCTTCAAAACGTCATGGACCTCGATATTTGCAATCAGGGCACTTAGCTGTTCATTTTGAAGTTATGGCAAATTTTGTATCTCAATTTTTTAGAATTTGGAAAGAACTGCATACTTGATGCACTATAATGCACTATTGCGCCCACTAGAGTATGCAAGACGTTCACATTTGTAAATAACTACTAAAGGCCTATCTATTTGTGCTAATTATTTTTTGTTATCAATCACACCCAAAAATTGCTGTGGGCTCTCGGTCTAAACTTAATTATTATCTTTATCGACAGCTCCACTTTTAATGAATACCATTGGTGATGAACCACAAAACGAAGATAATCAAACGGCGCAGTTGTTGGGTCATTCTATGTAGAACATCACACGTATCACATAAAGAATTTTGTAATACAAAAAGATCTCAAGAGAATACTAGTGCTTATGAAAAGCATACACACTTTAAAGAAAAATAAATGCACTTAAAGACACTTAAACGCTTGTCCCGCCTGTTAATGACATCTATCGTTCGAAGCAACAGAAACGATTTTCCAAAATAAAAAAATTGAGAACTGTTGATCAATTGATTTTAAATCTAATTTTAATTTAGCTTTCCTAATTGAAACTTGAATGAATGGATTTGGTGTAAGTATATGCTGCGTACAAGTCAGCTATTTCAAAAAAAGGCAGCAAATGGCAACATAGTTCATCGATCACATTCGAAAATATCATGATTTTTCATGAAATTCTTGAAATGGTAGATAAACCATGATGTCATTTCTGAACTTGTTGCTTCATTTTGATGATTGAAACGGTTTTAGATGCTGATTTTAATCCTCTAAGTGGTTCTGAAAACGAAATTTTAATTGTAACAAGAACTTGAAAAAAATTTCATATGGGGGACTTTTCAACATTTGAGTATTCATATTGAAATTGCTAAAACGTTCCCCATATGAAAATTTTTCGAAGTTTTTATTAAAATTTAAATTGGTTTTCAGAATCACCTAGGCCGGTATTCACCGAGCGCTCATAACTTAAGAAGCTCATAAACCTATTCACCAAGCAATATTAGTGAAGATCTACGAGCGCTCTCTTCGAAAGTTTGTTCGCTTGAGCATGTGCCACGCACGCATTTGACTCGAATCCATGTGAGCAATGCCCAGTAGAAGAGTATCCATTTGCTGTCAAGACCAACATTCCACAACATTTCACAGTTTGGGTATGCCTGAACAAGTTAAGAGCCTCGTAAAGTTAAGAGCCGTTTAGGATCGCTTGGTGAATACGAGCCTTAAAGGACTAAAATAAACACTCGGAACCGTTTCAATAATCCAAATGAAGCAACTAGTTCAGAAATGCCAACATGGTTTATCGAGCACTTTTAAGGAAATCATAGAATTTTTTATGAAATTCTTGAAAATGGTAGATAAACCATGTTGTCATTTCCAAACTATTTGCTTCATTTGGATGATTCAAACGGTTTCGAATATTGATTTAAGTCCTCTAGATGGTTGTGAAAACCATTTTAAAATCTGATAAGAATATCGAAAAAAGTTCATACCAAAGACGTTTGAATATTTTCATATTGAAATTGTTAGAACGTTCCTCACATGAAAATTTTTCGAAGTTTTTGTTAAAATTAAAATTGGTTGTCAGAACCATTTAGAAGACGTAAATCAACACTCAAACCCGTTTAAATCATCCTAATGTAGCAAGTCGTTTGGAAATGACAGGATGGTCTATCTAACATTTTCAAGAAAATCACATGATTTTTCATGAAATTCTTGAAAATGGTAGATAAACCAAGCTGTCATTTCTGAACTAGTTGCTTCATGTTTATGATTGAAACGGTTTCGAGTGTTGATTTTAATCCTCTAACATCTAAGTGGTTCTGAAAACCAATTTTAATTTTAACAAAAACTTCGAAAGATTTTTGTATGAGGCACGTTTCAACATTTTCATATTGATATTGAAATTGTGAAAACGGTCGTCACTTTTTGTTTTCAGAACCACTTAGAGGATTAAAATCAACAATCGAAACCGTTTTAATCATAAAAATAAAGCAACTAGTTCAGAAATAACAGCTTGGTTTATCTACCATTTTTAAGAATTCAATGAAAAATTAGATTATTTTGTTAAAAGTTGTTTCTAAAAATTATTTTTTTTAATTACAATGCGCTAGCGTTTTTTAAGAAAGAGCATTTGCTCGATTGATATTATTTTGAACTCTATCCAATGATTCCTAGAACATATGTATTTCCTTAATCCCCACATCAATTCCACTCACAGGTTTAAGCGAGTTATTCTATCAAAACTTCAGCACTAACTTGGCTGGAAATTTAGGTTATATTCCGGCGGACATCTAGTTAAACGAAATTTTGTTAAACTATCAAGTTGGAAGGCCAATTTAAAATGGAAGAAAATCACAAAAGTAAACAAAACATTCTTGAGTATAATATAGAATTTTTTTGAATCAAGGCATTTTTTGTTTTTTTTTTTTCTTTCAACTGAATTGAACTTAAAGTTCAAGGACCAACAATTAAGTTGATTCAAGATCTAATTCAACAGATTGGACAAAGTCCTCGAACTCTTGCATCTTTTCTTGCAACAAGTCAATTGAAACCTTGTCACATGATTTGCAACTTGTTGATGCCATAGCTGACTGGAACGAGTTTGGAGGCACCCCATAACTGACCGTCCATCTCGACGATGCGGACACACTTTTCCATTTCTTTCATGTCAGTCTCGTCATCCCAAGGCTTCACGTCGAGCAGGACGGATGATTTGGCAATGAGGGCGTGTTTCTTTGATTTCTTGGCCCAGTATTCGGCTTCGGCGTCTTCTTCTTCATCGTCTGATCCGAATAGATCTACGTCTATATTGGGTAAACAGAGATTTTTAGATTTAGATGCCAGTTGGCAAGAACAGTGACATTCGAACCTACCATCATGGTCTTCAGCTACTTTGGGCTTGGCTCCAGCAGTTTGTGGAAGTGCCTGACCGCCCAATGCGGCTCTTTCGGCGGAGGTAAAGGACGCAATGTGTTATACCAACTGCGAACCACCAGTTTGAAGTGGTCCTTGGATGCGAATACCAACGGGTTGTGATTTTTGATTACCAAAGTTTGGGTGGCACCCACTGTTTGAGAGTTCTGCTGCTGCTGTTGTTGGTGCTGCTGCTGCTGATGGTGTTGCGGCAGACCTGCAGCCGACGTTATCGTCTTGATGGTGGTGGTGTTGGGCAGCTGGGCCGTAGATACGGCCTGCAGAATGGGTGCAGCCTGGTTTTTGTATACTCCGCTGAATTATTTGCGTGTTCTCAGGCGAAGAAAATATTTGCCCACCAGCAGGCTGATTTGGGTGGCTGTTGTTAGGCTTGTTGTTTTTGGGCTCCTCCACCTGTTCAAAGTCCACCAGTTCTCCTCACTTGCTTCTTCCACTAGCTGCACTTATTGTTGTGCTGTTTTTTAAATTATCAAAATTTATATTATTGTTATTTAGCTCGCGGGCTGTTGTTGAAGGGGAACACTTTTTTGCGGTCACTGCCGATGCTGTTCGTTAACGAAGTGGACGTCGATGTTGACGACAAAATTAGTGGGTCGCTTGCCCTATTTCTGGTTGTCTTTAGTGTTTGTTCAATGCCAACTGAAGATTGTTGAACCTGTTGTTGTTGTTGTTGTTGTTGTTGATGATCAAAGACGTTTCTAAGAACTCTCTTTGATGGCATTATGGCAGACGGCGATTACCCCGTTACATACATCGCACCGAATTGATTTTACTGTAAAGTGAAAAAATCGCCTGCACAATGAGTTTTATTAACAAAACTATATCCCAAATGATGTATAATTAAATGAACTAACGTTGAATTATACTTTTTCACACTTCCTTTATGGTTTTTAAACATTACATTACATTGTGAAATTTTGCACACACAATAAAAAAAAAGAATATGTTGTAGGGAAAAACTTATGTGCGGAAAAAAACACCTTCGGTATTTTGCAATCGAAATTTACGCGATCAATTTATGATTTGCACACGAAATTTTATCGGGTATCGACGGGGGAAACTTTGACGTGCATTTTTATGGACAATTTATTTGATTAAGTTGAGAAAATTACGCTAAAATCGGTGAAAAACTTGTTTACTAATTAGAAGCAGCGACTCGCATTTTTGTTTTTTTATGACAATTGTTTTTTTTTATCGATTTGTTTACTTGTCAACATTTTCACCTTTGGGCTAAAATGTCTATATTCCGTGGTCAACGTTGGGCACTATACCCATTGAATTTCTAGGGTGCGCTTCTACTTTCGCTCGGGATTTCTTAGTTTTTAACTGAAATATACATAAATATTAAGGAAATTGTATCCCAGAAGCTATAAAACTAATATTTAATACAGTTTTTATTAATAAAGAAGTAAAAAAAGCAAAATTAATAAAAAATTATTTGTATTTTAGAATTTTTGAATTTAACGGATTCCCTTTTTGAATATTCAAACGCACTTATTCGACTTTTTGCGCATTGAGTTACTTGGTATTTCATTGAATACCCGTTACTCAGTAACGAATACATAAGATTCGCTACAGCTCTAGTCCTGAATCCTGATAACAAAAAGGAATGGGTGTCCCGGATCTGACTGCATGGCATGCTTGAATTGCCAAAGGTTAGCTCGTCGGATGGGGGGGTTCTTGCGATCAAAAACCTGGACGGCCTTTACGTATTTAACATGCCTTGAAAAGAAAAAAAAATCGTACTAAAATTCGTGAGGCCTGTTTGCCCTAACCGAAAAAAAACCTAATCTTAATATGACACAACTTGATACTAATGTCCTCAATTTTATACTCGTAGTAACTCCTATATAAAAGCTTAGTTTACACCTATACTTTCATAATGTTACTTAAGTCTTTTCTATCCCTGTGTATTGCTGACCGAGTCACATCCACCTATTAAAAAGTAATCAAACCATATCCAAGTCACTAACTCATTCATAAAAATAATAAAAAAAAATCCTAATAAAAAATCTCATAATACAAATTCCAAAAGATAATTGATCATTTATAAAATAAAATCACTTTTAACTGAAAATCTAGAGATGAAGAAAAAATAGTCAATTCATGATTTAATGAACAACAAATTATTTTATTTAAAAGAAAAAAAAAATATAAAAATAACAAAATCAGATTTAAATATGTAGGAAACAACGGGCTAACAACACCAACAACTTAAATAAACAAAGTGTAAGGTCACCCTTAAACTACATTTTTTTTAAGGAAAGGTCCCGAAACTAAGGCTGCTTTTAAACGAATCAATATTACCTTGTGATTTTTAAGCCCGTAGGAGAGTGTGGTGGCGAGGTAACACAAAGCGGAAGATGACTCCAAAAAAGAAAAGATTAAAAATCGCTTTCGTGTAAAAGCAGTATAAGCACACAGAACAGAACCCAATTAGCATCCACGATCCACTCCACTTCCGTTGCAAATTACGGCATGTTTAAATGGCAAATCTTTCCGCAATCGACGACCACATCGATCTTTTAATTTCTGACCGTCGAAGTGTACACTAAATCTGCCATTCTTAGGCACCCAAAAAAAAACTCACCCACAATCAAATAGCAGCATTTTAAAATCATTGTAAATCCTAAAACAGAAAGGTAAGAATTATTAGTAACACATTAGCTGAAAATAAAGATGAGAACAAAAAAAAGAAAGAAAAGAAAAGAAAAGCGCCTTTTCCCCAAACTTAAGCAATTTTTTTATTATCTCTACAGGTCAACGTAAGAGGAGTAGACTGTAAAAGACAAAAAAAAATATATATATAATTCAATCGAATAATAAAAGTATAAAACACGTATCCACCTAATATAATTCTGTGTTAGCAGGGGCGAACGCAGAAAAAATAATTTCGAGGGGGGGGGGGGGGGGGTGGTTTTCAAAAAAATATGAGATTTTCATAAATATATTATTTTATTACTATATTGTAGGTACCTACTTGTTAATTACATATTCTTTATTGTAATTAACATAAATATGTTATAACTAAATAATATTTGCTCTTAGGGATAGGACCTATCGGAACAATTTCATAAAGCTAATCGCAAAAACAAAACATCATAAACGAATACCTATTTTGCAAATTTGAATAATGTTACCAAAAGTTGGAAAATATTCACTACGAGGGCGTTTCTGGTGCATTTGGCATTTTTATTCCGGAATTAATTCTTAGACATAGGATTGTACTACGGGCCCTGTGATGGAGGCCATCATTTGGTTCGTAAAATATCATTAATACAACAACAAGAAAAAGAGTGTAAGTGATTCCATAAGTGTACCTAACAATAGAGTTATAATAAGTTCTAGGTTCGCCTAGTGGTCCAAATCTGCAGAACTAAATCCGGCATATATTAATACGTGAACTTGTTGTACTTTTGCGATCATAGGAAAAAGAGTTATACAAAAACATAAGGACACCAGCAACACTCAATTGGTACCTACGTTAACTATACTACATAATTATAACCAAAACGCTCTGAGAGGGTGATATGTGCTACTCATTCGTAACTTGTTTTCAACACACTTCGACCTTGGAGCCATCAATAACTCAAACTTGCTCCGTTAGTCCGTTTTCTGCCCTATACATAATGTAAATTATCAAAAACGCAATTGCTGTTCGCTTCATGTCTATTTGTTGCGTTAAAATACGAAGACACATAAAGTAAAATGCACGACTGGATCGCACGAACTTGCTCTTATGTAAAATACTAAGAATTTCAAAAATTAATGTTATTAGAGAAAAAGCATAAAATTCATTTTTTAAATGACTAAAACTCCTTTAGTAATTGGAACTAAACACAGGATGCCATGTGTTTTGAGCAAATATTAGTTTATGCAAGAACTTATTCGTTTTTGTAATTTCTTAAAAAAATAAGCTTTTGTATATAAAATTTTTAAAACATATTTAAGAAAAAATTTTGGTGCGCATATTTAAACTTTTTATTATTGTTCGAATAAAAATTTAATTTACAAAAAAAAAATATTGAGCAGTTTTTGAGGAATCGAATTTTCAAAAAAAAAATAATTTTTTTCTTTCAAAAATTCAAAAAATATTTTTTTTTAAGTATTAAAATGCAATGTTTTTTAAACTTTTTAGAAGCTTCTCTAAAACTAAAGATTAATTGAAACAAAAAGAAACTATCAAAATTCTCGGAGCCATTTTTGAGAAAAATACGATTTTCGAAAACCATTTTTTAACATTTGTATTGTTTGTACCTTTATTTTTAGGTAAAACAATTTTTTTTCCTCAGATCTTGTAGATTATATCAAGAAACTTTTATTTATCAAGTTTAAAAAAAATCGAGCATGGGGTTTTCGATATATTGAGTTTCCAGAAAAAAATTTTCAAATTTTATTTTCAAAAAAATAAAACTTAAAATTTGTATATGTACGCAATAATATTTAAACCTTGGAGGGTATTCATAATGATTAAAATCGTTTGTACTGTTTTCGAGAAAATCAAAAACCAAAAAATTTGTTCCAAGGGGGTTTCCAAGAATAACCATTTTGTGGAAAATTTTTTTCAACCATTAGGTACCTAAAATGGCGAAATGAAATCTTATGAATTTTTTTTTCAAAATTCTGTGGGACACTTTTTGAGAAAAAAATATTTATAAGATTTCGAAATAAAATCGTATGGCAGGTACCGTTATTTTTTTGTCTTAAAAAGAAAAGGAAAAAAAACGTGTGGGGGAAAAAAAATTCAAAACGATATCTACCAAGTTTAACGAAAATCGGCCCAGCATTTTAGGCCGTAGTCGAACAGACAGAATTTTGGGACCCACATTTTTCGTCTTCGCTATCATAGTAATATTAACTTTGATAAAAATCTTGAGTTCGATTTTTTTTACGAATGCATTACTTGCCTTATAGTACCTATAAGTCGTAAGAAAAAACAACACTAGGAGAAGAATTTATGGCACGAAAATAACACTTTTTTTTCTTTAACGAAATGAACCCTTATTTTTTTGGTCGTTTCGGGGGGGGGGGGGGGGGGTTTGAACCCCTAAAACCCCTACCTGCGTTCGCCCCTGTGTGTTAGTATAGGCGTAAATCCTAAAAAGAAAACCTGAAAGAAAGAAAAAAATCTTGCCAATACGAAAAACACGAAAACCTAAAAAGATTTAGTTGAAGAAACAAAAAAAAACAAAATCATTCATTCGAGGTTCATAGTATTAAGGAAAAGGAACAAGAAAGAAGAATAAAGGAGAATTAGTATTTTGCTAAATAAATGAAAGTAGATATCTGAGAATATGTCACAAGACAAAATAATGGGTAGTTTAACGATACGATTTTTAATTATGGAAATGTAAAGTTATCAAAAGTGACATCATAGAAATGTTGAGTTATAGTAAGCAATATTAAAAATTGTTTTACATGATCAAAACGACTGATCTTTAACAACCCTACGAAAAAAAAATAAGCATTTTTTTTTGCGAGACTGTGTTGAACAGAAACGATTCTGTCAATACGTCGACATTTTTTTTGAATATAAAGATTTAAAGAGCAATGCAAGATTACAAAAAAATTTAGTTTCTGTTAATATTAAAGATCGAGTGAGCGGAGGTATGAAATTTATTATAAAACAACGTTTTTAAGATAACTAAGATTTAAGATACAAACAGGAGATTCAGAAGTCGATCTGAATTATACTTAAGAATGTTATTGATCTGAATTATACCTAACAATGTGATAAGATTACTTACGAGAATAAAATAACATCTTATAAGAGTTCAAGGAAATGCATTTTTAGAGTCGTATATTTTTTTACCTTTTTGGGATCTAAAGTAACTATACTACAGTTAATAATGATTATAAAGGATTAAGAGAAGGTCGAGGGGTATCGACAAGTTGGGAGTTGGGACTGATGAGTTAAGGGAAGTTTATTTATAAACTTCTCTATCTGAGTATGGGGATTCTCATAAAAAAATGTTTTGCCACCTGAGAATCAAAATTGGAATATGAAGATTAGTATCTTCGTATCGTAGGGTTGGGTATAGAAGGCAGAGGGGTCAATAACATCTGATTCTCTCAATTTTAGGGGGTTTCTGAATTTATTCGAACCATGCGAAACCAAAGGCTTCTTTCATTCGGTACAACTGAGAGATCTGGCGGAGCGAAGATTCGGTTCAGGAGACATGAACATCTATGTTCTCTACTGTTAGTGGCGTAGTTATTTTGCTTTCAAAAATAAGCATTATGGATGAAGAGTACATTCATCTACGGTTCGCTCACAGTTACAAATTTCAGGCTTCAGCACATTTAAATTTTTTTTCAACCATAACTGCAGGTTAATAGGGTCTGTAAATCTAATGTAACATCATCGACACTCCGGCTGAAAGATCCGCGCCCCATTCGGCGAACTAGCATCGAGCAGGCCCAGGTGGCTGTTTAGTGTTTAGTGAAGACAACCTCGTCTGAAAATCGTATATGGGTCGTTGTAAAAAAAATTACATTTTTAGCGTTATTTTATTTGTATTTCAATTTAAAGACTTGAAATTTGGCATGGAACTGTGTTTATATGTCAGCATTATAAGAAAAAAATTGCAGATCGATTGATGGTAACGAATGTCCATGGTAATTAATAATGTGTAATCTCCGTGGCCTTTTTGGGATGTGATTTTGATGATTAATCAGTTTTATTAATATTTTTAATGATGAAAATGATTTTTTTTTAATTTTGGGCCTTGTCGTTTGAAAGGCCTTCTCTTTAACTTCAATTTTATGATATGCAAAAAAAAACAAAATTTTTTGTTGTCCCAATACTTAGTTGAATGATTGTGACAAGATTTTGAAAAAAAAAAACATAATTAAACATTTTCGCTTTTTCACACAACTAAACAATTTTTAATAATTTTTTACGATGCATCATCTTATAGTACGTCAAAAAACCTTCAATTTCATGTTTTATTATAATTTAATTATTGCAGTTAATTCCTTTAAAATTTACATACAAAATAATTTTTTCATCCGAGTAATCTCCGTGGCCTTGTTATCTTTATACCATATTAATATTTTTTAGTCTAACCACCGCCAAAAGAAAGGTATTTAATCATACTTGAACCTAATATAATTTGGATGACATTGAATTACATTGACTATATTAAAATTAAAAAATAGTCGATTTTGTAATCTCCGTGGCCTGTAATCTCGGTGGCCTGTAATCTCCGTGGACTGTAATCTCCGTGGACATTTTCGTATTTGTTTTTTAATAGGTTCTTTTAGTTTATAATGACTCATATTATTATTAATTTTTTACATATAATCTAGATATATATACTGAATTTCATCATTCCTTACAGTATTGGTACCGTAAAAGTTCCAAGTAAGTTATGTGTCGTTATTTAAAAATATTTTGTTGACTCTTTCATGCTTTTAAACAAAATCATTTCGTAAACAAACAACTTTTTTATTAATTACTCGTATCCAATTAAATTTATTTGCTTTCCACAAAATTTCAACTTTTTATTGTTACTATTTATTTTGTGGATTATTGTTATTTATTTTTTATCGAAAAATACTCGTAAAATGAAAAATATTTGAAATTATTTTTGCGCAACTCGAAGAACTCCTTTTCTACTTGTTTACTATATATTTAGAACTAAAACCCAAGAAAAACTGAATAATTTTTTTTTGAAACGATCAATAAAAAATGTCAATTTTTAAAAAATGACCCATATATTCGCGGATTTATACCAGAGTTAGGGTATATTCGACGAGTAAGATGAGGAAATGTTCCTTAAGTAATTTAGGAAGGTGTGATAGAAAGAGGAGTATATAATGTCGAGATATTCCAAGAGAGTGGGGGTATAGCCAATCGTATCGACTTCAGGGAAGCCAATCTTTTGTCTTCCCTCACTTCTGTAAGGGATCGTAGTTGGGTTTGGGGGCGTAGTGGTCACTTTCCGATGACAGTTGTTGCTCCTCATTAAATATGAGGAGATAGATTTGTCTTCGAGAAGTGAACATGAGGCCTCCAAACTTAGAAAGTTCGTTACAAATAAAGGAATATAAATAATCAATTATTGAACTTAAAAAAAAGGTTTTGTTTACTGGCGTACGCGCGGTAGAAGTAACACTTCTTTCCCTCAAGCAAAGCCTCTGTAAGATTCTTACCTTTGAACGTACAAACACTTTGTATTCTAAAAACATGTCGCTGTCTTTGACGGATAACGTGTCGTTTTGACATGTCGCTAAACATTATATTTTTTTTTTTGGCTTCATGGTATGTTTTTTTTTGTGTTTGGTATTTGTATAAACTAAACTTAATTACTAACAATTGACAAGGTCCTCACAGTCAACCGATGAGTACATGTGAGATCGCCGGGACGAAACGCAAATTTTTGGTCGACTAAAGGCCAAAAAAGCTATTTTGAATCAAGAATTCAATTTTAACAAAAACATGATAAAGCTGGTATTCAAAATTAAATATGACAATAACTTGTTCGTAAGTCGTCTGTCAGTTTCAAAAAAAACTAATTAATTATTTCAAGTACAGCTAAGTAAGTTTTAACTAAATTCGTTTATTATTAAACTACGATATTTAAGTGAGTCTTTTAAAAATTTGTAGAGTTTTCCATTTAAAATGTTGAGAAATGTTGGTCGATCTAGTGTAAAGTTTCCAAGATGTTTTTGTCGGTATCCTCCAAAGATGGGACATACACCAATGAAATGATAAGTATTTTCTGTAGCATCCTGATTGCATAGAGTGTATAGGTCAATAGTGTCATTGCAAAAAGCTTTGGCATTTAAGTTCAAAAGCCCGCACCTTGCTTTGAAGATTAAATTGATCATATCACGGGCATTATTATCTTCAAAGTAATTCGGAACTTCAGCATATAAAAGGTTGCAATATTCATCGTGGAACTGTGACTGCAGTGAATTGCTGGGGAAATCACCTCAATGCCTTTCTGCTAGCTTTGTCAGTAACAATTTGTGGATTTGACTCCATTCTGAAACTGAAGTTTCGAGACTGAAATCTATCTCCGTCTCCTGGAAAAGAACTGACCATTCCTGGGCCCAATAAATATTTTTCTCGATGACTGCTTCAGAGAGAATACGCGGTAAGCGGTTACGTGGCATTGACATCACTCTACGTATGTATGACAGATGTATTTTAATGTACTTAGGAAAGCTTTTGGAAGACCTGTTTCGATGTGGATTGCATAATTATAGGCATATTATCTGGCAGACCAAAGCATCTTTTGACGAAGAAACGTTGAAGTTTTTCAGTTTGAATGTGTTCTTTGTATCCCCACACTTGCGCACAGTAGTGCATTATCGGCTTTGTTGCCGTCGCATGCACTTTATATTTAGCAGAATGAGTAACAAATTTATTCCTAACAAATTTCGACCATGTCGAGTTAATCGAGTTTTTCGATGATGTAAGTCGTTTTGTTAAGTGGTATGTCCAGGACATATTATAAGAGAAAGTAACGCCAAGATATTTGTATTGGATTAGTTATCTTTATCTCACCATTGTTGAAATACCATTTTTAAGCTGCTGCTTTTCTACCACCATTCCTAACTATTGCAATATCTGCTGAAGCTATCGATGATCGTTTGAAGGTTATTTTGGCTGTCAGACAGGAAAACTATGTCGTCCGCGTATAACAAAACGTTTATGCAAGGCCGTAGCCAGGGGGGATCACAGGGCTTTGATTAACCCCCGCGAAATGTTTGACGAGCTGCATTTCTATAAAATCAATTTCTTAGTTTCAGTAGGTATAGTTTACTCAAATTTTCTGATTTAAGTATATCTAGGTTTCTTCATAATTTGTAACGACCGTACCTACCCTGAGAATTTTTGAATACTACCGCAAACGATATAACCCCTTTTGCTTCAACTGCATACGGTCACGACCGACCCGAGCTAAATTAGAGCCCTGCGCAAGCTTTATCAGTGGCGCCTCTCATTTGGATTGTACTGCCGGAAAAAGTCATTTCCTCATTACCCAAGGGGTACCCTTTGCAATGCGTTTTTTTAACGAGGTATCCCCAAGAGGTTAATTCCTAGATAATACTTATATTTAATTAAAATAAATATGATTTTTATTAAAAACTAAGAAATCGAAAATATATCACAAAAATAATAGTAACTAAATACAAAAATAATTGTAAGCTAAAGTCAAAAAATATATCACAAAATTTTATGAACTGAAAAAATATTTTTTGAAGTAAAAAATATTTAAAAACTAATTCAAAAACATAACAACATACAAATAAATAATGAACTCATTAATTGTTGTTGAATTAAAAGTTTTATATTCATATTTAATTTATTCAGTGTAGGAAACAATAATAAGATTATTATTTTAATAAAAATAAATGGAACCGAATTTATTGCAACAGATTAACTTTTCTGGCTTCTGTTTTAGCAAACTTAGTTACCAGATCATCATAATATAATGACTTTACAAGCTTTTTCTCTATAGCCATGATTGACTAGTCAACTTATCTTTCCTGAGTCATTGGGGTCCTGAAGTAGTTTTTTATTAATTTTAGTTTCAAAAAACTATGTTATTTGAGGAAACTGTGATGGTTATGGTGGTTATTTATAAATTTAGAGCTATGGCTTCAGCTGATTGCACGTTAGTGAATTGTTCTTAGTAGTTGTTTTTAGTAGCATATTTAGTAGATAAATTAGCAGACGTAGTTTGTGTTAGATTTTGCGTTTATATATGTTAATATTATTCTTTATGAGTTACACAAATACTATTAAGCAATCAACACTATAAAAGCAAAAGCAAATAAAAACTGTTCTCTTAGTCATTCTTGGAAAACTAGAAAGGTAACATCGCTGTTTGATTTATTATATTTGGTTTGTTCCAACATTGGTTATGGGCCCAGGTTTATTTCTGACTTCATACAAAAAATAAGTTTTTTTTTTTTGAAGAAAGAAATTATTTGTTTAACCAGAGAGGATGAGTTCCGGAGGGCTATATCAAATAGATAAACTAGATGATACCAACTATGATGGATGGAAAATCCTTATGAAATCCGTGCTAGTGCATTGTGGCTTATGGGATTATGTATCCGGTAAGATAGCACAACCAGCGGCTGCAGCTGAGTTAGAAACATGGAGATTTAAGGACGAAAGAGCGCTAGCGACACTCGTATTGTCTGTGAAAGCAAGCCAGCTTCTACAGATTAAAAACGCCACAACATCTAAAGACGCGTGGACCAGACTTTCTGATTTACATGCACCATGTGGACCTGCACGAAAAGTCACGATTTTCAAATCACTTGTTAATCTAAAAATGTGCGAAGAAACATCCATGAGTGAGCACCTGAACAAGTTTTTTGATCTGTCTGAAAAACTTGCAGAGTTGGATATCAAGTTAAATGACGAACTGCTGGCGATTATCTTGCTTTCGGGATTACCAAAAAGCTTCGAAAATTTTATTGTGGCCATAGAATCGAGAGATAGTTTGCCAAGCACAACGACACTAAAGACAAAATTAATCGAGGAAGAAAAACGTAGACAATTTGACAAAAAGAGCGATGAGCATCACGAGACAGCATTTTTTGCAAACAAACAACGGGCAGACAACGATCGAAATCAACCGCAATACCAATCATATAAGAAAAAACCGAAAGGCAAATGCTAAAAATACCAAAAGAGAGGGCATTATGTTGCTTCATGTCGAAAATTTTATTGTGGCCATAGAATCGAGAGATAGTTTGCCAAGCACAACGACACTAAAGACAAAATTAATCGAGGAAGAAAAACGTAGACAATTTGACAAAAAGAGCGATGAGCATCACGAGACAGCATTTTTTGCAAACAAACAACGGGCAGACAACGATCGAAATCAACCGCAATACCAATCATATAAGAAAAAACCGAAAGGCAAATGCTATAAATACCAAAAGAGAGGGCATTATGCTGCTTCATGTCGAAGTAATAATACAGTTAAACATAATATAAATTGTACTATGCTAAATCTCTCCAAAGAAAAAAAATACGCTCAACTCAATTGTTCCGTTTGGGTTTTGGATAGCGGCGCAACCTGTCACATGTGTTGCGACAAATCTTTGTTCACTCATTTTAAAGAGCATCGAAAAGACATCGAGTTAGCGGGGAACAAATACATTTCTTCTGAAGGTATAGGTCAAGTTTTTGTAGAAACGGACACTAGCAAAATTAATTTGCAGAATGTACTTTATGTTCCCCACCTCAAAACTAATTTTTTGGCCGTTACCAAAATAGCAGAGAGTAATTGCAAAGTGGAGTTTAATAATCACATTGCACTTGTGAGATCGATGAGTGGTGTGAAAGTCATGCAGTTAAAAAGAAGCGGTGATTTATTTATTTATGAAATGATGAAAAATAAGCTGTATTTAGCGGCTTCAAATGACAATGTTGTTGAATGGCATCGCCGTTATGGTCATTTAAATATCAGAAGTCTAGAGTTGTTGTGTGCAAAAGATATGGTTCGTGGGATGGATGTGAAAAAGGTGAAAGATTTTGATTGTGATGTGTGTCTAAAAGGAAAGATTAGTGCCCTACCGTTTCCTAAATGCGTTGGCAAATCGACCACGAGGGTCTTAGAAATAGTTCATAGTGATGTTTGTGGCCCAATGAAAACTTCGTCTCTTAGTGGCGCAAAATTCTTTGTCACATTTGTCGACGATTTTAGTCGAAAGATATTCGTTTATTTTATAAAAAACAAAAGCGATGTTTTTAAAACCTTTAAGATATTTAAGGCAGCGGTAGAGTTACAAACAGGTGAAAAAGTAAAGATGTTACGATCGGATAATGGTGGGGAATATGTTAACCGTGAATTCACCGAATTCTTAGAGCGAGAAGGCATCCGCAGACAACTTACTGTTCCGTATACCCCACAGCAAAATGGGATCGCTGAACGGGTAAATCGGACTTTGGTGGAGATGGGACGATGCATGATAATTGATTCTTCTATGCCTGAATTTCTCTGGGCAGAGGCAATAAACACGGCCGTTTTTCTACGAAACCGTTCACCAACGAAGGTGCTCCATGATCTGACACCATATGAGGCATGGTGTGGTAGAAAACCAAATGTTTCTTATCTAGAGGTTTTCGGTAGAAAGGGAATTGTTCTAGATAAAATGCCAGAAAGGTCAAAATTTTCAGCCAAAGGTAATGAGTGCATAATGGTAGAATACGCAGAAGAATCTAAGGCACACCGCCTTTACGACAAAAGTAAAAGAACCGTTATTGTAGCAAGAGATGTGAGGTTCCTTCGTTCGGATAATATTCCATGTTCTCCAAAAGCTGTATTTGATGATGATTTTTCGGGCTTAATATTGAATACCAATGTGGAGGATACAGTTCCTATAAAAAATGATCTACAATTTTCCGACGAAGAAAATTTTTATGATGCTGGTGAGTTCGAAGAGGTTTCTTTGTTTCTTGATAAGGAAGACCATCGTGAACCCATTTCACAAATCGATCAAACAGATGTTGCTTAGGGTGGGTCAAAAAAATCAAGTATTGTGTTTTTTGGATCCGACACATGAAAACTAGTTCCTAGGTACCTGTAGAATGTACTTACCAAATATTAGCTCTTAATATTAACGGGAAGAATATGCTCATCATAGTTTTCCATTTTCAATTTAGGATCATATAAAAATGGTCATATCTTATCAACAATAGATCGTTTAACCAATCGCATAGTCAATATTTGTAGAAAATTGAACGCTCTACAAAAATGGTCTTAGATACTTTTTTCATTAATCCAACCATTTAAAAGATATTCAACGTCAAAGATTGAAGTATTTTAAGGAAAGTAACTTTTTCGTTTTTAATTTTGTAACTTAATAAAAAATAATTATTGTCAAATGAGTTTCAATTATTTCTATAGGAAATTGAACGCTCTACAAAAAAGATCTCTGTAGTTAATCGATTACTCAAGCCATTCAAAAGATATTCACAGTAGAATTCCAATGCCTACTGATTTTAGTAGTTTTTCAATAAATATTCCCAATCTATCCAGTTAATTTTTGAATTTTAAGATATGTAGTTCATGTTCTATTTCAGGAAAAGAAGGTTTTTATTTCAGAAATATAATTTAACATGTCAGCAGAAAAAAAATTCTATTTCACCATATGAAATTTTATAATTTAATACAGTATTGATACAAAATGATTCAAATTTGATTCAAATATAAGTCTTTAATTCGGTCATCGAGCACTTTTAAAGACTTCTGATGAACAATATCGAATAACATTTTGAGTTCATTCTGAAATATTGGTTCTTTCTTTTTTTTGCTGGCGATTTTTTACGCGTGCAGTTTTTTTATCCTTAACCATTTGTTATGACATCGAAGAATTTTTTTCACTACATTATCATTACTAGAAGTCGGAATATCATTTTTTCTCCATAGCTCTATAACCTGATCTGCTACATTTTAGGATATTAACGATATTAAGTTGATGAAAAAATACACATAACCTCTTTCACTGTTGGTAATTTCAGTTCAAGAATTTTCGACATCGGTAAGCCAATTAAAGGGATTTCTTTATTCATATTAGATGATTAGAATCCGAATCGCATTAATCAATAATATATTAAAACTCAGCTGTTAGTTAATTGGTTGTAGTTATACACAAGAAGACAACTCAGAGCTCCAAAAACTATGTATGCAATGTAGAAATATAAGGGGAAACATAGAAATGACCTGAAACCACGGATGGCGCTAGTATGACAAGTACTGAGTAACAGAACTACCAACATTCGAAATTAAATTTTCAAGTTCTCCAAATTTTGTGGAAAAAAGGAATTTAAATGACATTTTAAATAAACCCATTGAAAAATATTAAATAACAATCCTAAACTGTATCTAATAAAAGTTATAAAAAGAAAATATCGTTAAAAAATTGATTCAAAAAAAATATATTCTAAAACAAAAGATAAGATATCGCTTGAAAACCGTCATTCTATCGAAATAAACTCAAATTCTCATGAATATTGTCAAAATTCATAAATTAATTGGGAATATTTATTGAAAAACTACTAAAATCAGTAGGCATTGGAATTCTACTGCGAATATCTTTTGAATGGCTTGAGTAATCGATTAACTACAAAAATCTTTTTTGTAGAGCGTTCAATTTCCTATAGAAATAATTGAAACTCATTTGACAATAATTATTTTTTATTAAGTTACAAAATTAAAAACGAAAAAGTTACTTTCCTTAAAATACTTCAATCTTTGACGTTGAATATCTTTTAAATGGTTGGATTAATGAAAAAAGTATCTAAGACTATTTTTGTAGAGCGTTCAATTTCCTACAAATATTGACTATGCGATTGGTTAAACGATCTATTGTTGATAAGATATGACCATTTTTATATGATCCTAAATTGAAAATGGAAAACTATGATGAGCATATTCTTCCCGTTAATATTAAGAGCTAATATTTGGTAAGTACATTCTACAGGTACCTAGGAACTAGTTTTCATGTGTCGGATCCAAAAAACACAATATTTGATTTTTTTGACCCACCCTAATGTTGCTGTAACGTCATGTAGTGCTCACGTTTATCCAGTACATAATACAGTTGGAGATGGTCAGGTTAGAACTGTAAATCATACTGCTAATGATAAGGTTGGAACCAGTTTAGAAGATGATGACGATAGTTCGAAATCTCCAAGAAAGTTGCGCATCCGAAAACCAGTAAATTATACAAATTTTATGCAAAGTATCCATAATGAAAGGCCAAAAAATCCAACGAGCGTTGAGGAAGCCCTTCAAGGTCCAGATGCAGACAAGTGGAAGGCAGCAATGGTGTCTGAGTTCGACTCACTGATGAAGAATGAGACATGGGAGTTGGTGGATGTACCTTCAAATCGTAGACCTATCAAATCTAAATGGGTATTCAATGTCAAGTATGGCAAAAATGGAGTTGCAGTCCGCTATAAAGCGCGCTTGGTTGCTAAGGGATGCAGTCAGAAATACGGGGTTGACTATACTGAAATTTTTTCCCCTGTGGTGACTGGTGAGGTATTCGTCGATTCGACTGATTTTAGCGTTGGCGGCAGAGTACAAGTTGATCATGCATCAAATGGATGTATCGTCGGCTTACATAAATGGGAATCTTAATGAAGAGGTGTACTTGTATCAGCCCGAGTGTTTTGAAGACGAAAACAAGAGAACTAAGGTGTGCAGGTTGAGGAAAGCATTATACGGCTTGAAGCAGTCGGAAAGGAACTGGAATGAGGAGTTAAATAATTTTTTGAAAAGCGTTGGATTTGAAAGATGTCATGGAGATGCATGTGTGTACGTGCTTAAGAGACCAGGCGAGACAATCATAGTCGCAGTGTACGTTGATGAAATTTTACTTGCGTGCTCCGATTCCAAGACACTAGAAGACATCAAGTACGAAATTGGATATAGATTTGAGGTTGTCGACAAAGAACCAATAGAGCATTTTCTTGGAATGGAAATAACAAGATGTCCGAACGGAATACAAATCTCCCAACAGCAGCTGATTCGGAATCTGCTTGATGATTTTGGAATGCAGGAATGCCGAAGCTGCATAACTCCTTTAGATCCAGGGACTAAGTTTAACAAGTGCGATGACTGTTCCACATGTAAGAAGGTGGATCAGAAGCAGTTTCAGTCATTGATCGGCTCTTTGACATATTTGAGTATTTGCTCACGGCCAGACATAACGCATTCCGTCAACAAGCTGGCGCAATTTAGTACAAATCCTCATGTGGAGCATTTGAATGCTGCAAAGCACATATTAAGGTACCTTCACTCAACCCTTAACCTTAAACTTTCTTATTTTCAGAATGGTGAAAAATTGAAGGGCTTCGTAGATGCTGACTGGGGTGGAAACACGGTAGACCCAAAGTCATACACTGGCTTTGCCTTTTTCCTCGCTGGCGCCGCTGTTACGTGGGGAAGTAAAAAGCAGATTTCCATCGCCTTAAGTACTACAGAGGCCGAATATGTTGCTCTTTCAACAGCATCAAAGGAAGTTGTGTACCTCCGTCGTTTTTTGGAGGAACTTGGCTTTAACCAACTGGTTAATGAACCCACAGAACTTTTTGGTGACAACATCAGCGCTCAGAAATTGGTGAAAAATCCCGTGTTTCATAACAGAACGAAACACATTGACATTCAGGCACACTACATTCGTGAAGTTTACGAAAAAGGGATCCTTGCACTGAAGTTTGTACCAACCGATAAAATGACAGCTGATTTATTCACAAAGACTTAAAAAAAGGTCAAACATCAAGAGTTCACTCATATTCTAGGATTAAAGTCATAGAGTAAATTTTAAAGTAATGATTATGTTTTGAATTAGTATATCTCGTTTTTTATGGATTATAGTTTTTGAATTACAATTATTATAATAAATTTGAATATTGTTAGATACCAGTTTTTAGGGAAGGTTTGTTAGATTTTGCGTTTATATATGTTAATATTATTCTTTATGAGTTACACAAATACTATTAAGCAATCAACACTATAAAAGCAAAAGCAAATAAAAACTGTTCTCTTAGTCATTCTTGGAAAACTAGAAAGGTAACATCGCTGTTTGATTTATTATATTTGGTTTGTTCCAACAGTTTGTAAATACTTACTAAATATATTATTTTTTTTTTAAATATCAAACTAGATTAATATGCAACATACAGTGCAGTTCACATGATTAGACCCACCATTGTTCTCTCAATAAATTGCAGTTTTCTTTTTGTTTTTCTTCATGAACTACGAAAGAATTGCATTTATTTGAAAGGTTATTAAATTCTTTGTAAAACAAAACTAAATTCAAGATTAGTGAGAGACACTTAACGGTTGTTTTGATCTCTTTCTTCGCAGTAGTGCAAAAAAAGCTCAAATAAATCGGTTCACTTGATTAGACGCACCTGTTAAAAGTTAAAAAAAAGAAGTTGATCAATTTTTAACATTTTCTATTTACTTTTTTTATTGTTATTAAAGTTATTTTTCACGGTTTCAATACTTTGTACAACCTCTACGATTTGAAATTACATCAAAAATTCTACTTCTAAGAGATTCATACAATTTTCTTAATAATCTAATGAAATCTTAGACAAGGCTTCTTTAATTGCGACAATTATCTCCTTACAGCTTTCATACTGCTTACCTTTTACATAAATTTGATGGGTCAGCCATCCAGAAAGGTTTTCAATGATGTTAAGATCAAGTGAGTATGGTGGACACTGCAAAAATTCCACATTTTCACTGGGGATAAATGCTTTTACAACGTGCGCGTTGTGAATCGGAGCATTGTCTAGTTGTCAGATCTACCGGATAGGTCCAAAAAGGTCTCTTATGGCTCCAAAAGCTGTTTGCATAAGAGCTTTATAAGAAATTTCTGTCATTTTGTGACACACAAAACCAACTCAAAGGCGCGGTAGTACGAAGTGGCACCCCACACCCATACTTCTCCTTTCTTGGAATGATTTCGGTTCAAAAAGCATTCGGATGTCATAGAAATAAAACTTATACCCATCAGGACCATCTAGGTTGAACTTTTTCTCATCAGAAAACATTACATTTCTTCAATTTAAAACACTTCCAACCTGCGCATACCATGTCATGTGAAGACGCGCGAACTCTAACCGCTGCACAGTGGGACTCACTGTATGGGAGAGATGCCCAAAACTCATATTTTAAAATGAATACAGTTATGATTTTTTTTGTGTTATTTAGTTAGTATATGCTCTCCCACTTCTATTTGTAAGCCTTTCATCTTCATAAAAGTATAAGTAGTCACCAAGCCAAGGCTTCAAAGTTCAGATTTTTACATTGTTAAGCGAATACAAGTTTTTTTGGTAATCATTGATACTGTTTTTTTTACTGTGTTTAACTAAATAAAAATTAATCAAATATTATCAGCTATGGAGCAAGGTAAGCAGAGTTAAAATAACTAGTTATTAGAATTGTAGTTGCACATTTACGAGAGATAGTTGAAGTTACAGTAGAGGCTCTTGTTATAGAACAAATATCAAATTAAATGAAAATGCACATTTCACTTTTAAAATTGATGGATGTAATTTATGCATTAGAATGTTTTTAACACGAAACTGAAGGCAAAAGTAAAAGGGACTTGTGCATTTTTTTTTAAATAATTTTTTTTCTCTAATAAGTCTAATACGCGTTTTCCGTATTTTTCTAGAAACCGGGCTAAGTTAAAAAATAAAAAGAGAAAAAATGTTTGATATGTTCTACAAAAGTAATAATAAGGGTTTCGATGGCAAATTTGAAGATATGGTTGAATATGTAGCTAATGAAACGAACTGTTGTACAACAAAAAGAGCAAAATTATTAGATGAGTTACGCAATTTTAAAAGCCAATTAAAAACGAAATGGGTGAAGCATAGTAAACATCATAATAGGTTCATTAAAAATGAAAGAGCCTGGTTAAATGGAAGGTGCGAACTCACTCTTCACACCCCAAATAAAGGCGGTAGGCCCACGCTTTCCTTTGAAGAAAGTAGCGAAAATTCCAAGCGCAGGAAAACAGCAGATATTCGTTCTGAACATAGTTCAAATCTGTTGACGTATGCAGCTCAAATGAATTTGAGAGCTGAGGGTAAAAAAACTGAAGCTATTGTTATACAAAAAGTTTCGAACGTTCCAACTTACGCTAAAGACTGTATGGACATCAATTCGTCAGTTAAAATTAAAAAAATTACGCCCCGTGAAGCTCTTTCAATAATTATTGAAGCTAAACTAAGCAGGAATCAATATAACATTATCCGAAGCTATGCAAACGAAATTTTTCCATCTTACAAACTAGTGCAAGCAGAAAAACGGAACTCCTATCCCAATGATCTAAAAATTACAGAATCAGAAGCGGAAGTGCCTTTGCAATCACTTTTAAATCATACGGTAACTCGCATTTTACAAAGCCAAAATCCAGTTGTTGAAACAAAAGCTACTGAATGTTCAAAAATGGTTTTGTTTTCAAAATGGGGGTTCGATGGGAGTTCAAGCCACACTCAATTTAAGCAAAAGTTTGTATCTGAAGATGCGGACGACAAATACATGTTTTTGACTTGTCTTGTGCCATTACGGCTAACCATAGAAAAAAACGGAGGCATTTCGGTTTTGTGGCAAAATCCTAAGCCATCTTCACCCAGATTTTGTAGGCCAGTAAGTCTTCAATATCAAAAAGAAACAACAGAATTAGCGCTTTCAAAAAAAGAGAACATGGATCGGCAAATCGAAGCATTGATTCCTACTAAAGTGACATTAGATAGTCAATCATTTTCCGTTTCTCACAAACTTATGTTCACAATGGTAGATGGAAAAATATGCAACGCGATTTCGGGTACTAAATCTTCTCTGAGATGCTACTTATGTGACGCCACTTCCAAAGATTTTAACAATATTGAAATCGTTCGTAGAAGGCCTATAAACACTGACTATGTTTCTTTTGGTATCTCAGTTTTGCATGCTTGGATTAGATTGTTTGAGTCGTTGCTGCATTTGAGCTATAAGTTACCAACTCTTTCTTGGCGCTTATCAAGTGAAAACAGAGATTTGGTGGAAGAAACGAAAAAACACATTCAACAACAATTTAAAAGCCAGCTGGGACTTATTGTGGACAAACCAAAACCGGGCTTTGGAAACTCTAATGACGGCAATGTAGCTCGAAAATTTTTTCAAAATCATAGTATTTCATCTTCAATCACAAAAATTGACCCGGAACTCATAAGAAGAATTTATATAATTTTGCAAACAATATCAAGTGGATTCAGGATTAACCCAGAAAAGTTTGAAGAGTATTGTTTCGAGACGGCTTCTCTGTATGTACAATTATATCCTTGGATGCCCATGACTCCTACTCTACACAAAATTCTAATTCATGGGTCTTTTATTGTACGTGACGCGTTATTACCAATCGGGATGTTAAGCGAAGAGGCTCAGGAATCTAGAAATAAGGATTTTAAATCCTACAGAGAATTTTTTTCAAGAAAAACCTCCAGGCTTGATAACATTACCGATATAATCAATAGATTACTTATTTCATCCGACCCATTTTTAAGTCTTATGCGAAAGTTACCATTATGTGAAAGAAAAATGTTTGATAATGATGTAATAAACATGTTTGAAGAATAATAATAAATAATAATATGTACAAATGTATTTGAAAGCCTTTTTAATCAGTTCAACAAAAAAGACTTTATTTTTTTAGTTTTGGGTATCGCTTTGCATACGCTGGCCCCAGTGTGCGCTGTTCTTTTCTTGCAGCGTTAATTTTTTTTTTTTTTTTAGCTTTTTGAATTTCAAGTGTTGAATACCTAAAAAAGCTCGAAGAACAGTTGATTTGATTGCACTTACCCCCGCTAATTGGTTGATTTTCATCGTGGAGTTAGTTAAATTTAAGGCAATTCATATAAGTTTTCGCTTCTCGTGTGGTGTAAAGGGTGTTTTTGTTATTCCTTTGTTGTTGTTTTTCGTAGGTGGCAGGATTTGATAAAACATTTCGAACAGCTTTATCATTTCGTCCTATTTTCTTTGCAATTTTGGGCATAGAATACCCTTCTGAGTGGTAGGCCTTAATTTTTGCTATTTCCGCCGAAGTTACCATTTTCTTTTTACCCATTTTCACTTTAAACACTCGGAAAAACTTTAATAACGTACACTCATCAACCAAATTTAATTTGTATTACCCAGCATTAAGAAACTAACTGAATTAATTCGTGCGTCTAATCAAGTGAACCGATTTATTTGAGCTTTTTTTGCACTAATGCGAAGAAAGAGATCAAAACAACCGTTAAGTGTCGCTCACTAATCTTGAATTTAGTTTTTTTTACAAAGAATTTAATAACCTTTCAAATAAATGCAATTCTTTCGTAGTTCATGAAGAAAAACAAAAAGAAAACTGCAATTTATTGAGAGAAAAATGGTGTGTCTAATCATGTGAATCGCACTGTATAAACTTGAAACTAAAATTTTACTTCCTAATGACTGCATGTTTCTATTCTCAACGTTTTCAGCCTCAGATATTTCAATAAAAGCTTCATATTATATCTCCTAAGATTTTTTTTATTGTTTTAAAGCATTTCGTCTACTCCCATTTGGTTTCAGAAAGGGGTTTTAAGGTCAAATCAGCGAATTTTTTTTGTATACATATGTCCCAACGCATTGTTGAACCTGATACAAAGTTTCATAGGCATTGAGTAATCTCAAAAAACTTAACAGCTTCCAATGAACAGCAAGCTGAATCGTTAAAAGCCAACAACAACCAAAGGGAATGCAAGCAGCCTGAACAAAATAAGCTCTTGGTTCAAGACACTTAATTTTGTTTTGAACACCATGTCCTTTCATGTTTGAACCATTATCATAACGTTATAGGTACATACTCGTATACACTACTGGAAGAGTATTTATTTTCAATAAAGATTCCCTATCCTTTCTTTTGTTTTGAGTTTTTTTACCATAATAAATAGACAAATAAAGTAATTAGATCAGCCAAAAAATCCCTTTTTTAAATGTAAGAAATAACTGGCAAGAACACAAAAAATAGAGAAAAGAAGAAATTGAATAAAACAGATTCACTCATTGTTTAATGTCAAGAGGTGTTAATTCACCCTTAATAATAAAGCGTGAATAAAGAAAGAGACAGCTCTCGATAGTGACAGTAATATATTTTCGTCTCTCATACCAACTTTAAAAAAGAAATGATTCAATAAAGTCGATAAGAATTTTGTAAGCCAAGGAAGTTGAAGTGCTTTTTTTTTATTTCAATTAACTTCTTTTTTTTGTCTCAATTCGAGCAATTCATAAGTTAAGAATTTGCATTCATCTAAAACATTGGTCCTTCAAACCGCGATTATTATCAGTAAATTTCAAAATAAAATCATTTTTTGCAAATTTTTACACCGGCACCAATCGATTGTGTCGCATCCTAACCTCAAAGATCGTGCCAACCCGCATGGTATCTCCGATAATCATCCACATCGCATTCAACTCGACACCGCTCAAAGGAACCATCGTGTGAGCAGCTGGTTTTTCAGGACTAGAAAAATCCCCAATTTGAGAGGTAAGTGACTTTAAACTTTTTGTTTGGCAAAGTTAAGACCGATATGCCCGAGGACGAGATAGAAAAGTCAGTCTGCCCCACCGAACAACAGCAATTGGTGGCGGAACAACTTGACTTGCTCCAACAACTGCGAAAAGAACGCCCAAATTTCGACAAGGATGGCCCTAATCGAGGATCTAAAGGGCAATTTATGACACGTCTCAATCGAATTGCCAAAAACCTTCAAATCTTTAATGAAAATCATCGAAAATTAGTTCGTTTAAATTTATCTCGCGAAGATGCGTATTTCAAAAACGATATTTTTGGATCTTTTCAATCCGAACATGCGGATGCCATAGATCACATCGAAACCACATTCGATCAAGTTCATCCCGACCGCAACGCCACCACGAGTCTACCTTCTTTCACGCCATCCACTCCAGTTACAAGCGACGCAAATAATACGATTATACGTGAGGTTTACACCGACAGCTCTTTCAGACCACCTGAATTTAAAATTGAAAAATTTGACGGTGAGCCCACTGAGTGGCCAACATTCTATGCATCGTTTCAAGCAATTCACAACAACTCAAGACTTTCAAAACACCAAAAGTTCGTATATCTCAAATCATTTCTAACTCAAAATGTGACCTCCTCTATCGCTCATTTGGATGTTACAAATGATACATATGACGAAGCTCTGGAAGATTTGAAAGATCGTTATAGCAATGAACAAGTTTTGTTCCATGGCTTTATGAAAAAATTTATGAACTTGCCAAAATATTCTCAACGCGAGTCAGCTGCTGAGTTGAAATCGTTGCATGATTCTGTACGCGCATGCATTTTCCAGCTAAAAAACCTCAAATTCCATACCGAGGAAAATTCCGAGTTTTTCGCATTTTATCTGCTCGAAAAGCTATCTCCAGCTACGCGTCTCGACTTTGAAAAACACCGCAAAGATCCAAAGAAAGTTAAAAAACTTAATCAATTGCTCGATTTCCTTAAATCAACATTTCTTATTGCTGATGCCGCCGCACATACCACGAACAGCATCGATTCTAAGTCATCATCGCCATATCAAAAATCAATTCAAGTATCTAATAAATCTTTCAGTCGAAAAGAAATACGAAATTTTCATGTCTGAAAAAAATCAATTGTTTGTCAAGAATTCTTGCAATGGTCACCAGTTGAGCGTAAAGATTTCGCTATTCAAAAGAAATTGTGTTTCAACTGTCTCAGTCATTCAACATCAACGCAATGCACTAGCAAACATTCCTGTTTCACTTGCGGTGGTCGACATTACACTCTTTTACATTTTAATAGATCAAACTTGTCATCAAATTCAGCTTCATTTCCAAATCCAAATATGACCTTGACTTCATCTAAACTGAATCATACACCAACAGTTAATCCGCAAATCGTCTCAAATAATTTGGTGAACACTCATTATTCAACGGTTCTTCTTGCTACAGCAATTGTAAATGTACTTGACGCATGCGGTCAACTGATTCGACTTCGGGCATTAGTTGATAATGGAGCATAACAATCAATTATTACAGAGCGTGCCGCTCAGCGATTAAAATTGGCATTCATCCCATTCTGCATTGGAACGATCATGGGCGAAACTCAATACAAAATCGCCGACAAGGGATTGAGTCTCAATGTTCATTCAATCATTAATCCGAAATTTAATTTTACTTCGAATTTTGCTGTTCTTCCATCGATTACGTCAGAATTGCCCTTGCACTCAGTTATAACAAAACCGTGGCCCCATCTTCAAGGCTTGCCACTCGCTGACCCTCATTATGCGAATCCGGGTCAGATCGACCTATTGTTGGCTGGTGATGTTTACGGAAAAATCATAGAGGAAGGTCTAAGCAAGGGGGAATTCGGTGAACCCGTCGCTCAATGCACGTCTTTGGGATGGATATTATTTGGAGAATTGTTTCAACAAAATCATGTTCTTACATTGCCATTGGTTGAATGTTATAACCTCTCGACAATAGAAATTGGTGGATATTTAACAAAATTCCATGAACTAGAGGAAGTACCAACAGAAAAGATATTGTCGAAAGAGGATGAATGGACAGAGAAGTTTTATGAGCAAACGACCACACGCCAATCAAATGGAAAGTTCATGGTGCGTTTCCCATTTAAATCATATTTTGATTCATCTATTCAATTGGGGTCGTCATATGATATGGCACTCAAACGTTTTCAGTCGCTACAACGTCGTTTCGCTCGAGACGAAAAATTCAAGGAAGCATACTTCAAAGTATTCAACGAACACAAAACGCTCAATCAAGTCAAACTCGTTCGTGAGATAAACGAAAAACATTTCTATCTGCCTCACCATGCCGTAATGAAAGAAACAAGTATCACGACAAAACTTCGTCAAGTGTTTGATGGTTCGGCTAAATCGAAAAATGGAAAATCATTAAATGATATTTTGACTCCCGGCCCCATTTTACAAGCCGATTTAGTTTCAATCATTCTAAACTGGCGAACCTACAAACATGTTTTCATTGCGGATATGGAAAAAATGTACCGTTGCATCGATGTACACCCGGACGACACTCACTATCAATACGTTTTGTGGCAAGATGACGAGAATTCAGGCATTCAGACATACGCTCTTCAAACTGTCACGTTTGGACTTGCACCATCACCATATCAAGCAATCAAAACCATTCATAAAGTAGCTGAACAAATAAAAGCCATTTCACCAGCTGTCTACACAGCCCTTAAACTTGAAACGTATGTGGATGACGTAACTACCGGTAGCGAGACCATCGAAAGCTCCATAAAAATGATTCAAATTTTAATTCAAGTTCTGCGAAATGCCGGTTTCGAACTTCGTAAATGGGCTAGCAATTCACCTGAAATTCTACGACAAATTCCCACCGAATATCACAACCAAAACACGAAATGTTTATTCAATGCTGAAGACGCCATCAAAGCGCTCGGTTTAGGATGGTCAAGCAACAAAGATTTATTTACATTTTCCGTTAACTTTCCCACTCACAATCAACTCACAAAACGAAATGTCTCATCCAGAGTAGCTCGCTTATTCGACCCACTTGGATGGCTCAATCCATTTGATACAAAACAAAAGATGTTTTTGAATAAATTGTGGGAGAGCAAATTTGATTGGGATGACATCGTAACGTCAACCGAACTTCAATCAGAATGGGATAAGACTATCGATCAACTTAAATTTATCAAAGACATCGAAATTCCTCGTTGGGTCACCACTTCATCAAACAACAAAAATAATCAGCTTCATGTTTTTTGCGATAGCTCAAACAAAGCATACGCTACATCAATCTATCTTCGAACCGTCGATTCAAACGACCAAATCCACGTAAGTTTGATCATCGCTAAAAGTAAATTGACACCAATGCACAAGCCGTTAACGACACCTCGAGCTGAACTATGTGGCGCTGTCCTAGCTGTCAGATTGCTTCAACTGGTCAACAAATCATTGAGAATCTCATTCAATGAAGTTTTTATGTGGACCGATTCCAGCGTGGTCTTATCATGGATTCGAGGAGACCCAAACCGTTGGACAGTTTTTGTTTGTAATCGAATTCATAAAATCCTTTCGTCAACTAAGATTGTACAATGGCACCATGTCCTGACGCATGAAAATCCAGCTGATCTTAATAGCCGTGGTCTAAACGTTTCTGAGCTCCGTGATTCACAACTGTGGTGGCATGGTCCACAATTTCTTTCAATGCCTCAATCTGATTGGCCAGATTCACCATTCGAACTTCATGAAGATGATCAAAATGAACTTCGTTTAAAGTTGAAGTCAATCAACCTCAACATCAAAGAAGTGTCCAGTGTCAACAGCCTCATCCAACGTTTTTCAAATTTTAATCGCCTTCGTCGTTCCGTTGCATACGCCCTTCGTTTTGTTCAAATTGTTCGCTCTTCAAGCAAGCTCAAATTGCAACGACCACCAGTTTCAATGCTATCAATTTCAACAAGACAACTCATCCAACAAGTCGCCCCGCTCACAGTGACTGAAATTCAACACAGTGAATATGCAATTATTCGCTGGATATAATTCACTGAATTCTCGACTGAACTCAAAACGATTCAAGATCAAAAACCAATCACAAAAACCAGCAAATTGTATCGGCTTAATCCATTTATCGACAACAACCACATTCTTCGTGTCAACGGTCGTTTACAAAATGCTTTCATGTCATTTGAAAAAAAATTTCCAATAATTTTACTTTCGAAAAGTCATATTGCAACGTTAATCACCGATTATTATCATCGTCTTACGTTACACGGTGCTCCACAAATAACGGTCAATCAAATTAGACAAATTTATTGGATTCTCGATGTGCGCAATTTCGCTCGCCATTTTATTCACAAATGTGTCATTTGTTTCAAGGCCCGTCCAGTTTTATCACACCAACAAATGGTCACATTGCCCACTGCTCGTGTCAATACAAATTCAAGACCATTTTCATCGACTATCATTGACTACGCGGGCCCATATGACATCCGTGCTTCAAGAGGTCGTGGCCAAACATCATACAAGGGCTACGTGGCTGTTTTCACTTGCATGACCACGAAAGCGGTCCATTTGGAAGCAGCTGGTCATCTAACAACACAAACATTTCTGCATGCGTTCGACCGATTCATCTCCCGTCGTGGATTTTGTCATGATGTGTTTAGCGATTGTGGAACCAATTTTGTTGGTGCCAACAACGAGAATCAACGACTCTACAATGAAGTTCTTCAATCAATCGAAACTGAAATCATCCCGGCATTAGCAAATCAACACATTCAATGGCATTTTAGCCCCCACCAGGAGCACCCCATTTCAATGGATTGGCCGAAGCAGCTGTAAAAATAATGAAATTTCATTTAACCCGAGTCATTGGAAATGCGAAACTCACCTTCGAAGAATTCTCAGCTATCTTGGCTCGCATTGAAGCTGTGCTAAATTCACGCCCAATTTCGCCAGTCAGTGATAATGCAAACGACTTCACAGCAATAACACCAGGGCACTTTCTTACGGGAAATGCTCTTTTATCACGACCTCAACCACCATCAGAGTTGAATCCAATCAAACGACATCAAATAATGGAACAAATGGTTCAGCACTTTTGGAAACGATTCAAAGAAGAGGTCTTGTCCAGCATCCAAATTCGAACAAAATGGCAAAACAAGCAACCTAACATCAAAGAAAACGATTTAGTAATAATCAAAGACGATCGATTTCCAGTTGGTCAGTGGCCCATGGGTCGTGTCATATCATTACAGCAAGGCAGCGACAACCTCGTTCGAGTTGTTACCGTCAAAACACCTGCTGGCGTTTTCAAAAGACCGATCGTGAAACTTGCTTTGATACCAAACGCTGCCAAGCCACAAGATTCTTAATTTTTTGCCATTCAGGATTGTTTTTAGTCACTTACGCTCCTCGGCGAGCAGCGATAAGAAGAACACATCATAAATATCATCATAAAATTTCTTTCACTCACAATAGGTATTCATGTACGTTACCTAAATGATAAATTTATTATAATATTTTTTTTCATCTTAAACTTGATCTCATATATTAGTATTTACATAGTTGTAATATGCATTACTTCAAAGCAATCATTTTTATTTTTATTATTAACTTTTGTTTATAACAACCATGTTGTCATTGCCGGGGGAATGTTTAATGTCAAGAGGTGTTAATTCACCCTTAATAATAAAGCGTGAATAAAGAAAGAGACAGCTCTCGACAGTGACAGTAATATATTTTCGTCTCTCATACCAACTTTAAAAAAGAAATGATTCAATAAAGACGATAAGAATTTTGTAAGCCAAGGAAGTTGAAGTGCTTTTTTTTATTTCAATTAACTTCTTTTTTTTGTCTCAATCCGAGCAATTCATAAGTTAAGAATTTGCATTCATCTAAAACACTCATTAACGACAAAAATCAACATTAGTCATCGCATCATCATCACTCAGTATTTCCATATTTCAACCCTTTGTCTCATTCTTGACACACGACAGTGATAAAATTTCACTCATAAAGAGAGGCCAATGCCAAACTAAAACATAGCACAAGAAACACCCAACCGGAAGAGTTTAAATTCCTAGACGCAACTTTTAATTCCGCGCGCTGTCATGTCAATGAGTATGAATTTTGTACCTCAGAATTTCTGTTTGAGTAACGTTGCTGACTTCGATTTCATATAGAAGAACTGACATCGGGCGCATGTTACGAGTAGTTATCAACATGCAAGCTGTTAATTGTTTGTATTTGCTGTTGAAATTTTGTTTTATGTTACACTGCATAGGGGAAGGTTATCAAAATAAAATAAATTCCTTCACTCATACACGCGATGGTGAGTGTGAAGAATAACGTAACAGTAGATTGATAAAGAGAAAAATAGCAAATAGGTAGGTATCTGTTGTTAAGCGAACAAAATCGTGCACTTTGTAAAGATTTTGTGATGTAGTTTTTTTAACTGTGGGAGTGGGGGAGATATAGGAAATCAAACATCGACTTATTTTTGGAATAGCAGATATGTATATCTGTCTTTAGATTCAGAATTAGCTGTTAGTTATATAATAAATACCAATATTGGTGTGAGATATAAAAAGAAATGAGAATTAAAAAAAGATGGTAGGTAGTGGTAATGAAGTAGTGGCTTTTTTTAACGCTTGCCCAAGGCGCCCTTTGGGTTCAGCGCCCTGCGCATTTGCACAGCTTGCACGTAAAGCTTGTCCGGCCCTGCATACGGTATATCTAAAGCGGCCCATGCACATTATACAAGTGTGTACACAGTTGTCATGACACCAGTGTGGCATTCCACCACGCATACCGTACAAATCGCGAGTCGATCTTATACTGTGAAAGAGTGTAGACGTCTTTGACTTTCACAGTGACTTTAATTTAATCGTGTGTGAGTACTAGTACCAAGTTTACCAGCGATTTTTCAATATAGAGTATAGCTCAGTAGGAGAGGTGGCGAACCCCGGTGCGAGGGATCGCGAGTTCAAGTCCCCGTCGGGCACAAAAATTATTGATGCTTTTTTACACAACCGAGAAGTGGAAATAATCATAGAAGAAGAAGAACGACAAATAAAACGCAACAACAACAAAGCGGGGGCATCTAAAGGTGTTCGTCCAGCAAAAACAACAACAACTGCAATGAAGCAGGCAACGGCAACAAAACCGGGGACATCGAAAGATGCCTTGGCAAAATTAACCGATGCAACAGCGCCAGCATCATCCGATGCAGAAACGGCAGCATCAGCCGATGCATCGATGAAGAGGAGAAAGAGGGTACAGGTTGTGCCTAACCTGGTGATGCATCGCACCATCACCCCAGCTGAGCTGCAAGCTGAAGGGAAGGTGACAGCGCAAAAGGCAACAATACCAGCAGCAGAAAACAACAAAAATGTGAATACCTCGCCAGCTGATGATGACGGGGAGATCTCATATATGTCCGAGGGTGGAGAAGGTCTCTACACCACGGGCAACAGCCAAACGTTTGTGGACTTGTCGACTCCAGAGGCATCCGCAGACGAAGAAGAAGAAGAGACCATTCAAGCCAGAATTGGTACAATACAGGTACAGATCGTGACCCTTCAAAGCAATTTAGCCACAATGGTCCAGGCGCTGAAGGAAAAGCAGCAAGCGCGAAGAGAAAGAGAGAGACAAGAGCGCTCAAATAAGAAAAGTCTCCAGGCCCCACCCAAGGAGGCGCAACAAAAAAGTGCTGATGCGGAGCTGCAACCGCCAACCAAGCAGTCTCACCAGCCATAACAAAAACAACAACAACCGCTGCTCAATGATAAGCCAAAGCAGCAGGCAAAAAAAACAACAACAACAACAGCCAATGCAGCAGCAGAGACAACAGCAGCAGAACTAACAGCAGCAGAAGCAACAGCTGCAGCCACAGCCGCAGCAACTAAAGAAGAAAGAACAAGTGCCACCCATTAACGGGTATAAGATGTACTTGAAGGAGACCATTGAGATATGTAAGTCGGCCATAGGTCAAAATTTTAATATTAAAAGACTTGGTCCTAATAGACATGCTATCCACTGCCTCACAGTGGAACAGCACAAAATTGTGAACAAATTACTAAAAGCTACCACGACTGAGTTCTTCAGTTATACACCGAAAATAGATAAATTTCAAACGGTCCTGTTGAAGGGCATAGACTCCTACACGGAACCGCAAGAGCTCTTAAATGATCTCCGTGAAAAAGCGGGTGACGATCTCGACTTTATCGAAGTCAAACCTTTTGCCACAGTTAAAGCCAGACGGGAGAATCGGAAGTTGCCAATTTTCCTGGTTCAGCTTTCACCCAACAGCAAACTGGATAGTTTGAGGAGTATCTCCGTCCTCGACTACCAGGTTGTAACCTGGGATAAATTAAAGAGGCGCGGCGACATGCTTCAATGCATACGCTGTTCGGCCACGCCGCACAGTGGGGCGACTTGTATGGGAGAGCGGAAAAAAATCCATAAAAACCGAACCACTTAACCAATTTGGATGAAATTTTCAGAAATGAAAGTAGTTTTGGAAAGAAAGCTCCACAAAAAATTTCCACCCACTGCCACGCCCACTAAAAAAAAAAACTCAAAATTGATAAAAATCCAGGTTTTGTTTGAAGTAAAGATGGTGCTCTTTTTGAAGTAAGTTGGCTATTCAAATTTTCCACACCCTCTTTTTGGTGTTTTTTACTATTTTTTTTTACTTTTTTGTAGTATTTACTTGTTTTGTATGAAGGCGGTCTTTTTTAGTGCGATAAAATCGGAACCACGTAACTGATTTAAATAAAGTTTTCAAATTTTATAAAGGTTAGCTTGAGAAATGTTTCCACCCAATGATACGCCCACACAAAATTTTATCTAAATTCCAAAGTTAAAAAGTTAAATTTTGAGTAATTTTCGCGAAAAAAGCATATAAAATGCTTGATTCATAGAATCATTTTGTATGTATGTGTCGGCTTATACGTTAATTTTTTTAGAAAGATAATGGAAAGAAGCGATGTTATTCTTATTATCGGATAAAAATTATGAAAATTCAGGGCTTCGTGTTTATTATAGCGAAATTGAGTGTATCCAAAGAAGTAACTTTTTATGTTGTAACCATCAAAAGCTGACAAGTGTTAATTTACAAACGCATAGTCAAACCAGCAACACGTTATTATGTTAAGTGTTTACTACTGAAACTTGCATCAAATAATCGGCAAACTTCAAAGCAGAACCAAAAAACAACGCAAAAAATTTTTAAGACATTTTTCTCAATTTTGAAAAAGAGGTTTTTGGAAAGAAGTATACGTTACGAAATAGAACCATAGTATGTATGTGAAAAAAAAGAAAACAAAGAGTTAAATTTATATTAATATTAATTCTTCTAAGTCATTAAAAATATATATAAGTTCGCCCATTTTACACCTAATTCTTATTGATGTAACATTTAACTCTGGTTTTTGCTTTTAAATTAAAAAAAATCACTAATTTATTCAATATTATTATCATATATTGCCAGCTGTAAGTAATTATTGTATATTTTTCCTAATTATTGAATAAAGATTATACAGATACAATACAAATATTCCTTTTTAGGAAACAGAAGTGACAAAAAGAAGATTTGTTTGCAAGATTTCGTAACTTTAAACCTGCTTACTGTGCGGATTTGCAGGTATTTGCAGCTAAATTTTGTTTGAATGTAAACTTGGACATGTCTACATCGAGAAAATAGCTATTTTAGAGCAGAGGAACGTGGAGCTTTTTTTATATGACTACAACTTTCCATTACTGTGGACTGAGTCTTATTTTGTGCTGCCGTAAATCACTCAATTTTTTTTTTTGCTGAGTTTGACCGCTGTATTGTATTACTAGACATCCCAAATAAGCAAAAATAAAACAATCCCATTTTTAGTTCATCCCGAATAGACGTAACACCCTAGGAAAGTCAAATCAAATTCTCACACTATTTCAAATATTTCTACTTTGAGCGTCTTTTTAGGTGTTAAGACTTCAGTTTTGGCCCAAATCCTTAGTGTTCTCAGATTCTCTGGCTAATTTACTGTGAGAAACATGAATCAGCTAATCGAAGTCAGCACTTTTGCAAAATCGAGTTTTGTCCGCCTTGGCCCCACTGTGCGCCGCGGCTAACTGCGAAATGCAGTCACGCTGCGCCAAGTGTGGAGAGAACCACATTCGGGAAGAATGTAAGTTAGGGCAATAAAGGGTCCAAGACATGACACTGCTTAAGTGTGCACTCTGCCGGAAGGACGGGCACCCCGCAAACTATCGGGGATGTTCCATTTTTCAGGAAATTAAACAGAAAAAGGCAAAGCAAACAGAGATAGAAAAACGACCAATAACGCGTGTTCCTACAATAACGCCCGTTAATCCCCAAATCTCCTACACCCAAATGGCGGCAGCAAGGGGTAAGACGGTACAGCCTGCACTAAAGGCAGCCCCACAGGCCCTCGTGTCTAAGGCTCCGGACGCACAGGCCGAAATAAGAAGCATGTTGCTGGCCATTTCTTCAAAAACAGATAACGGAGCAGGCAAAGAGGGTGGACCATATCTACTCTGTTTTGCCGAGCTTTACGCAATTTCTAGGTTAAGGGGGCGCTGGCGGAGAGAACCTTAAGGATCCTTGCTGTGAATGTAAATTCACTGATTATAACCGAACGTAGAGCAAACCTATTCCAATTGTTGCAAGATCAAAGTCCTGATGTGTTTATGGCTAGTGAAACTAAACTAAGTCAGAAACATAAATTGACACATAACAATTACAATATCGTACGAAGAGATCGGCCAAACTCCACTTTAGGTGGAGGCGTCGCAATCTTTGTACGAAAAGGCATAAAATATAAAGTTATATATAATAGTGAAGTACGCAGATTTCGGCTGCTTGAGGCGTACATTGTATGCATTCCTCTCCAACAGGGGAAGCGAATGTATGCGATAGCGGCTTATGCTTCGGAATTACCTCAGCCAACTGACTTTTTGATAGAGCTCGAAAAACTTTTTCAAGTGCTACATCTGAGGTCGGAAGATAATTACTATCTCATGGCCGGTGATTTAAATGTCAAACATATAGATTGGGGAAATCAAGTACAAAATCCGAGAGGTAACCATCTATTTAATTGGATGGGTTAATACAATATTGAATATATGATCGACCTTCTAGCGACTGATAGACCATCGTTTCCAAGAAGCGGTGCCTATCTGGATCTATTACTAAAGGACTCTAGACTGACAATTACTTACACTGTGGGTCAACGGACAAGAAACTGCTTACAAACGATAGAGTACGACAGCGACCACTGTGATTTTGCCTCAGTAATACAGTTGCCGAACGAGCTCGTAGAGTTGGAGGAGTATGTACCTGCGAATTCTTACAATTACAGTAAGATGCGCTGGCCACGCTTTACCAACGCTTTAGCAAGCGAAATTCGTGCCAATAATATATCCCCACCAAATAACAGGAATTTAACAAACAACGAAATTGACCAATACTTAGAACAAATGGACGAAACAATCCTACGAACTATGAACAGAACTATACCAAAATACAGAGAATGTATAACGTAACCGACATGTACCGTAACGCGACTATTGATGCACTACACAGACAAAAAAGTGGACTACTGACAAGACTTAAACGCTTGTACCGAACGGTTTACTTACTCACGCGATCTGGAGATTAGGACACTGAAGTCGTCAATCAAAACCATTAACCAATTGATCAAAGAAAATTATTAATTAATGCTCACACTGTCTCTCTGGCATATTAAGGGTATGCAAACCCCTTGAGTGTGCGCCGATGATATAAAAAAAAAAAAAGGTTGTCTATTAATTTGTATTGGAACAATAAAATTCGGGCCGTTAACTCTAGCGACCCGAGTATGTTTCCACAAATTAACAAGATATTTAGACGGAATGATCAAAACAAACTTCCATGTCTTAAGCTCCAGTGAACGACAGAAAACAGAAACGTACTTCTGACAGCAGGGATAGATCCAGATGACGCGGTCTTGGGCGATGACCTCTTTATTGTCGAGGATCCGCTGGAGAAAGTGGAGGCTGTGGGGGCTGCTTTTCAGCAAGTGTATAAGGTGAATGCAAGCATCCACTCCAACCACGACGTGGAAAACAGAGCTCTACTCCATCACTTCTATCTTCGTAATGAAATGACGCAATGGCGATCAGAGAATTTAGGTTTCATCCGGTTCAATGAAGAAAACTTGGCGAATGCCATCATCGTCGAGCAAGATGGAAGTACTTCCCTGTTAGTTACGAGGATGGAGCTCCAACTCATCTTCGATTCATTAAAGAGGAAAAAGTCATCTACCTAAGGAAGCAATTGACATTTATGCCGCACTGTTTAACAACGCACTGAATAACGCATATTATCCAGGGCGGTGGAAGACAGCTGTGGTTCATCCTCTCCCGAAAAAGGGAAAGGACAACTCCAATCCAGCGAATCTCCGGTCGATAAGTCTTCTACCGAGTATTAGCAAGGTATTCGAGAAAGTCATAAATAGAGCCCTGTCCAAGTGGGCGGAGGACAATAATATCATACCGGATAATCAGTTCGGGTTTAATGCGGGACATGACACCATTCATGCCGCGTCTAAACTCGTTTCTGATATCCAATGGAACAAAACTAAAAATCAGTGTACAGGTGCTTGTCTGGTTGATTTGGGGAAGGCTTTCCACACCGTATGGTTAGAGGGTCTCTATCTAAAATTGACTAGGCTCGGCATAATTAAACCACTATTATATATACTTTATGACATGCTCAATGGTAGAAAGTCCCCTAGGGATACTAGAAAGAACTGGCGTAAGCTGATGATCGTAGGGCCGCACCGGCAACCACTGGCGAGCAGAAGTGTGGTAAAGTACCTTGGCATCTGGTTGGATCAGTATTTGTGTGAATAGATAATTTTTTGATAAAGTTGATTCGGAGTCACATTGCGAGAGCGATGACCTCAGCAAATAGCTTAATCTTTGGGGCTTACTACCCCAACACAGAATACTTCGAGAGTGTGCGTTTAAGTGGCCATATTGCACCTAATGCATTCCTCAATTTAGATAGTATAGGGTTGATCCAGTGTAAAGAATTCCTTACCGCGGGTGGGGGGAAATTCTTTACTGATTTTTAAATGAAAGGAAGAAGTCTTTGCTATTCAAAATCTTTATTGATACTCGAATTTCTTAAAACTATTTTACGCTATTTATACCATTTTTACAAAAAGATAAGGAAAATGTATGCACATTTTATTACCCAACAAACGAATACAAGCGGGAAGATAACTGCTTATCTCTTGTGTGCTTATCGTGCATACACACAAGTGATAGACAAACAGCATCGTGATTGCATTCGTTTGTTTAGGTACATGGTGTTTAATCTTTAAACATTCTGCCCGGCGACTTGACTAGTTTCTGGAAATGTGAATTCAATTTTTCACAGTTTTCTTACGATTACAATGATTTTTTACATATATATAACTTAATGCTAATACAACAATAAGAATAACACCTAAGGAAATATGGCCACTCATGTTGTGTATCTGCTGAAGTGTCTTAAGTTGAACAGGCGAAGAATTCATGAAGTTCAGTTGTTGCTTTAGTTTGTCGATTTCCATAGTGTTATTAATTAAGATTGTATGGGAAGGCTTAACTTCAATTTCTCTTAAGTCAATGACGTCCTTGGTGTACATATAGTTTGATATTTGCATCTTCCTTTGAGAATCCCAGTGTTGCGATGATGAAATGACAATTCCTTCGTAAATCGCTGAACATCCCGCTTCTAGTTCTAAGACCCCTTGGTTAGGTAGCTTCAATGACATCGGCTTGTGTTTTCCGCATTCAATTATAACATTGAATTCGTTGTATACCTTGAACAACCAATGATTTTGCGAGGATAGTAGTTTCCAAAAACTTTTTTGATTAGTTTCTTCAAATCGACAGTTTGCATTTTGAGATTGTTTAAGAGCTGATATTTCACAACCATTTAGAGTTGGAGGTAGCCATGGCCAGTTTTCTTGACACATATAGTTATCTACATATATGTCGAGCTTGTGTTATTAGTAGGAAGAGATTCTGCCCAAAATTATACACAATGGCGCAAAATTTTAAACATTTAAAACCTACTCTAAATCAATTTTAGAATGGGAGTCGACTCTAAATATTGAGTATAAAACGAGAACCGACTTTTTGTTAATTTTAAAGGACATAAACTATACTTTAATGTTAAAGAGCTCGTCTTACTTTAACAGCAGCAAATAGCTAGTTTATCTTTTAAAAGTATACTTTATCCATATTGACAATGGTCATTTCATACCAAAGCAAATCGAAGAAAAAATGTTTACTGATGTTTTATTCGATTTTTTAAAGATGTTTTTTGTAAATAGACTGAATAACTGAATATTATAAATTCGAAATAATCGTACGAAAGCGATCTACGATGAACAAATCTGTAAATACAAATGTATGTAAGCACGCGCGCCGCCGCCGCCGGCCGAGACGAGTATAGCTAAATGAATATGCACCTTGCAACAACAAATTGCTTTTTTATGCTGCTAATTTGCGATTTATACATTATTTTCATCTAAAATAATGTAAATAACTTATAAACAATCAAAATCTGTACCGAGGAAGTATATAAAATGTACTTTTTTCGGCGAAAAATTATTTGGTTTAAAGTTGTCTGTTCTTTTTACCTTTTTTCTGTGTTTTTGTAGTTGTGTGAGTTATGTATCTGTCAAATTAAGGGTTGTTCAACGCAAATTCGCTTAGGTTCTGTTGTAAAACCCGAATCAGTTAGTAGAGTTTTCTAACGTGTTTAAAATTATGCAAAAGTTAGACCAAGTCTCCAAGCTAAACGACTGCGTTAAGTAGAGCCGGTTTTATTCCTTAAACGAGAACTGTTTAAAATTTTGCGCCAATGTGTTCAGCTTCGAGATTTGCAATTATAGTTGTTCCGTTTCGATCAATTGGTATCGGAATGAGATGGTATAGATTAATGGTGTCGCTTTTGAGAAGTGGTATTTCTGCGTAAATTACCAATTTTTGATTCAGCATTAGACCTTTTCCTTTTATTGAATGATATACTTCTTTCAGTTCACTGTCGGTTTTCCATCCCGGAAGTTTTAGTTGAGCTGGTAATTTCGTCTTGATAAATGACAATTCTATTTGTAATTGCAGTGGAGTAATCAAGTTTGGATTTATATGATCATGATGAATGTCTATGAGCAAATTCATAACAGACGTCTGTATATCTTCGCATTCGTTTAACATGAGTATTACTTGGGATGTCATTAGATGGAACAAGGTAGCTCGCTTTTCCAATTCCACAATAGAATCTTGGAATAATGTCAATTGTGAGTTCATTTTTTGAAACGAATTGTTGACATCTTCGGTAGTCTTCTTGAGAATATTGAGTGTAGAGTTAATAGTTGAAGTCTGTTGTTTGCTTAGATACGCCAAATTTCCTTGGTTATTCAATATTTCTTCCATATTTGCTTCCATTTCTCGTCTATCGTCTGCATCCATAATACCAAATAACATGTGCTGAAGTGAACCAATGAACTCTAAAAGAGCTCTACGATATCTTTGTTTTTTTCCTAGCAGTAAATTATTGTTTTCCTTTAATCGTTGGTATCGTCTTGTTAACGCCAATGTCATGAATTTGCATGAGTTTTCATATGCTAATAATTTATTGCAGTTATTTTCCAAATTTTGAATACAGTTTTGGATATTTCCTATTTCATCAAAAAACATATTCAAATCATAATATATTAGCAGGTTCCATTTCGAATTTATGATATCCATCGGGCCCATGTTCTGAAGATAAACTGTTGTGTTGTTGTTGATCTTGGATATGCGAGCTCCGAAGTTGGTTGGTCTTTCTGTTGCCTTTGCTGAACAAATACATAGGACGAGCAACATCAGGATTGGACTATAAAGCTTGAAGTTATTATTCGTAACATTCTTTTTCAGAGATGGAAGTGATTGTTGTTTTTCTTCTCTTTTTTCCTCTTCTTGAACCTTGGCTGCTTCTAACGGACATATTTTGTGAATGGGTCGTTTTAATTCCCCATTCTGCGTTTTGATTGTTACCACCCGAACTTTTCCGTCTAGCCCAGGATGCGTCTTTATAATTTTCCCCATTGGCCACTTTGCTGGGTGAGTATTCTCGTTTTTGATTATGACTATCTGGTCAGGTGTCAAGTTTTCTTGTGGCTCTTTCCATTTGTACCTCTGTTGAAGTAGAGTTAGATATTCATCCTTCCATCTTTTCCAGAATTCATTCTTCATTTTTTGAATAATTTTCCATCGATCTAATGAGCTAATCTTTCGCTCCTCTTCTGGTTCTGGACTTTCAAGTATTGGTCGACCGATCAAGAAATGTCCAGGAGTTAAGACATCTATTTCATCATGGTTACTTCCAAACGAAGTTAAGGGTCTTGAATTTAGGATTGCTTCAATTTGAGTGAGTAACGTAGTAATTTCTTCAAATGTGAGTTTGGTTTCACCTATTACTCTTTTTAAATGGTATTTCACTGATTTAACACCTGCCTCCCACATTCCCCCAAAGTGTGGACTTGCTGGAGGTATAAAATTCCACTGTATTTTTTCCGCTTCAAGAATAGGTGCTAGATCTGAATTTTTCTTAATTGCTTTTTTGATATCACTGTCCAGTTTTCCTGCTGCTCCAACAAAGTTTGTTCCATTATCTGAATAAATGTGTTGAACTTTGCCTTGTCTTGCAAAGAATCTTCTTAACGCTGCTAGGCATGCTTCTGAGGTTAATTCACTTACTGCTTCGAGATGAACTGCTTTGGTTGTCATACACACTAAAACCATGATGTATCCTTTAAACGATTTTTGCCCTCTGCCTTTAGAACACCGCATTTGAAAAGGTCCTGCATAGTCTACTCCAGTGTGGGAAAACGGAGGTGAACATGAGACACGATATTCTGGTAGGTTTCCCATGAGTTGTTTGTTGACGGTATTCTTATATCGTATGCACCTTACACAAGTCCGGACGCATTTCTTTATGATGCTCTTTATGCCAATAATCCAGTATTTTCTTCTCAGTAAGCTTTCCATTAATCGATTCCCACCGTGTAGTGTATTACTGTGTGTTTCTCGAACTATCAATGTAGTTAGCCAGGATTTGCTGAGAATCAGTGGATGTTTGTGATTGTATTCTAAGGACGAGTTTTCGAGTTTGCCACCTACTCTCAGAAGTCCTTTGTTGTCCAAAAATGGGTTCAAGCTTGCAATTTTACTCATGTGATTGATGGGCTTACCATTTTGTAAACATGTTATTTCATTTAGAAATTCAATAGACTGACGGTGTTTTATTATAATTGTTTCAGCTTCTTGAAGTTCCGAGGTCATCAGATATGGTGGTAGTTTTTCTTTTTTTGCTATTCTAATAAATCTTAAGACGTAGGCAATAACCCTTTCCAATTTTTTGCTTTGAGAGCATCGCTCTTGTAATTTGGGGAGTATGTCTTCAAATTGGGTTGGTGATGTCATTGCCACTATCGCTTTTTCTTTTTCTTCCTCTTCGGTTTCCGGCCAGTCAGTTTCGTCTTTACTTAGCCAAGATGGACCTTTCCACCATAACTCATTATTCTTGAATTTTATGGGAGATATTCCTCTTGATGCTGCATCAGCAGGATTCTCTTTAGTGTTAACATATCCCCATTTGGCATTAGATTCCTTATTTCTGTTACTCTTGTTCGTACAAACTTATCTTTACTCTTGTTATTTTGAATCCAGCATAACGTTATTTTTGAGTCGCCTCAGACGAAAGTACTGGTATTTCTGCTCATGACCTTTTGAATTCTGTCTAATAATTTCGCCAATAAGTGAGCTGCACATAATTCTAATTTTGGTAATGTCTTCCTGTTTTTTATGGGATTCACTTTGCTTTTAGCTGCTATAATCGATATGCATGTATTTGTTTTTAAATACACTACTGCTGCATATGCCTTTTCAGAAGCGTCTGCAAAGCCATGTAGTTGGAACTTTGTTTCTTTCGATACGCCCATCCAACGAAGAATTTTGATTTCGCTTACGTGTTGTATCTGCTTTACATTCAATCCACTCTTTTGCAATTGTGATCTCTAGTGGATCATCCCATTCGTTTTTCATCATCCATAATTTTTGTATAAATAACTTGGCTGTGATCGTTACAGGTGTTAACCATCCAATAGGATCAAATATTCTTGCTAAGTATGAAAACGCTTGTCTCTTCGTTATTGTTTTTGCTTCTAATGTTATTATGTTAAACATAAACTCGTCACCTTTCGGATTCCATTCCAAGCCAAGTGTTTTCACTGTTTCATTATCTTCAATGTGTAGAACTTCAGTATCACCTTTCTTTGATATGTTTTGAGTAGCTTCATTTGCGTTTGAAACCCACTTTCTTAGGTGAAAACCATATTTGTCAAATAGATTAAGGAGTTGCTTCTGGATTTCTTGGCATCCTTCAATTGTGTCTTCACCAGTCATCAGGTCGTCCATATAAAAAGATTCGTTTATTATGTTGGCTATCTTCTTATTATTGCATTTTGATGCAATTTCTTGCAACGTCCGAGTTGCTAGGAACGGAGCTGATGATGTCCCATACGTAACAGTTGTAAGCTTATATTGTTTGATTTGTTCTTTCGTATTTTCTCTCCAAAGAATGTATTGATATTCTTGATCTTCTTTTGTGACTTTAACTTGGCGATACATTTTTTCAACATCAGCTGTAAGCGCATACTTCCAGAGTCTCCATTTTACGATTATATCGAATAATTCTTTTTGAAGCCTGGGTCCTGTATGTAGAATGTCGTTGAGGCTTTTTCCGTTTGAAGTTGTCGCTGAAGCATCAAACACAACACGGGTTTTTGTTGTGAGACTATTTTCCCGAATAACTGCTTGGTGAGGCATATAGTATTTCCCTTTCTTAAGTATGCTGACTTCTTTCATGTGGCCAAGATCTTGATATTCTCGCATGAACCTGATGTATTCCTGTTGAAGTGCATGATCTTTTTTGAATCGCCTTTCTAAACTAAGTAATCGTGCAATTGCTTGTTTACGAGAATCGCCCAGACTAATTTCTTCTTTGAATGGCAGTTTAACGACGAATCTTCCATCCTTATCTATTTTAGTTGTGTTCTCATATAGTTTTAAATAGTTGTTATCTTCTGTGGGTTCACTTGCATCAACTTCTTCGATCTCCCAAAATCGTTCTAGGTTTGTTGTCACAGCGGTTATAAATCGTGTCTTTTGGTTTTGGATTTGAATTGCACCTGATAAAATCCATCCCAATTTTGTACATTGACCCAATACTTTGTCCATTTTAGCTATACCGCCTTCCATAATTTGTGGAAACAGATCCCCGCCAATAACCATATCTATTCTGTCCGTTTTGTTAAAATTAGGATCAGCTAGAGGGTAGTTGTTCCATACATTAATATCGTATGCGAATGAGTTATCTGGTTGAGCTCTGGCTAATTTTTGAAGTACAAGAGCTTCTGCCAAAAAGATTTCATCACTCATGAACCGTGGTCGTATTTTCAGGTTTACTTTAGATTTTGCCACACCAACTGTTACATTTCCAAGACCTTGTAGTTATATTGATTTTCTTCCTTGCCAAATTCAGTATTTGAGCGGCTTCTTCTGACACTGCAGTTTTTTGTGATCCTTGATCAATAAGTGCTCTTAGGGTTATGTATTCTCCTTGAGCAGTCTCAACACGTACTTGTGCTGTTGCTAGTAATATAGTTTGATTTGCTTTTTCTTTAGTTACCATTGAGGTAGTATTTTCTTGGTTTGAAGTTTTTTCTTTTGAATTCATTTCAACGTGAATAAGAGTGTGATAACGCTTCCCACACTTCTTACACATTTCGTTGAATTTTGGGCACCTCTGCTTCTTTGTGTGGCCAAGGCATACATAGCATACGTCACTCTTTCGGGTCCAATTTAGGCGATTATCTGCTGATAAACTTTGAAATTTTCTGCAGATTGAAGTAGAATGTCCCGACATATTGCAGTAAACACAGAATTGCTGGGTCACATGGAATGATCCACTGGGTTTTTGGCCGCCTGGTTGACCACTGCTTTTGTAATTCGTAGATTGTCTCTTGCCTTTTATGGCCTCTAGTGCTTGAAAGTGCTGTTCCAAAAATTTAAGCACTTTGTTAAGGGTTTGGATCTCCTTGGTGTCTTTTGTGCTTTGTTCATAAGACCGAAGGCCTTCTTTATCCAGTTTCCTTATTATTATTCGGGCTACGAATAGTTCATCTATTTCAATTCCCATTCCTTTTATTGCGTGAACGCTTTCAGTTGTCGTGTCAAGCAGTTGTCTTACACTGTTTGATGATTCACTGTTTATAACTGGCTGATCTAAGATCCTATCAACCAGAGCTGTGTACATCAGTCGACGGTTTGAGTAGCTTGAGTAGTTGAAGTATTTCCCACGCTGCTTCGTAGTTGACATCTGTTGTTTTTAAATGTTGCACCAAACGTCCAGCATCTCCTTTGACCAATGTTTTCAAACGATATAATTTTTCAACGTTTGAAAACTGGTTTTCCTCATGCACCAATTTTTTAAAAAGGTCGTGAAATGAGGACCACTCGTGGATGTCCCCATAAAACACTGGGATCTTTATGTCTTCTAACTTGATCCCATGGTGATTGGTGTTCGTCTGTGATTTGGTTGCTAAGTTATTTATAGCTAAGTATATTATAGACTATAGTAGGCTCTGTTGGATTTGAGAAGCCGCCCGCGTATTTCTTCTTCTATATTGTTATCGGCTGCTACTATTGACCCAAGGTATTTAAAGGATTGCACCACTTCAAATTCGTGCTCCGCAACCTTGATTGTTTGACCAACTGTTCCTCTCGCATTCGACGCCACCATGTACTTTGTTTTACCTTCACTAATGTGCAGCCCCAGATTTTGTGCCACCTGCTCGATCTGGATGAAGGAATCGTGTACAGCTTGTTCGGTTCTTCCGATGATGTCAATGTCGACTGCTTAAGCTAGTAACTGGCTGGACCTGTTGACGATGGTCCCTCTTGTTGCCGTGCCAGAGTCACGGATTGCTTTCTCCAACGCCAGGTTGAAGAGGCAGGCCAAACCGTCCCCTTGTCGGAGTCCATTAAAGATTTTGATTGGTCTGGATAGCAATCCGGCTATTTTTACTTGGCTTGTTACGTTGGTCATGGTCAACCTACATAGTCGTGTCAATTTATTTGGGATGCCGAATTCTCTCATGGCTTTGTAAAGTTCTACCCTGGCTATGCTATCATAGGCGGCCTTAAAGTCTATAAATAGATGGTATGTTGGAATGTTAAATTCTAGACATTTTTCCATCGCCTGCCTAAGGGTAAAGATCTGATCAGTTGTTGATTTGCCTGGAATGAAACCACACTGATATTGTCCGATGACGGTTTTAGCGTATGGGGTTATCCGGTCTTGTAGGATAGAGGAGAGTATCTTATAGGCGGTACTCAACAACGTGATACCTCTATAATTGCTGCACGTTGTGACATCTCCCTTCTTATGTATGGGGCATATTATGCCTTTTCGCCAGTCTTCTGGCATTTCTTCCTGCTCCCATACGTGCACTATAATATCATGAATTGCTTGACGTAAGACTGGCCCGCCGTGATGAAATAATTCGGCTGGTATGCCATCGGCTCCCGGGGATTTGTTCTGTTTAAGCCGGCCTATAGCCTTCTCAACCTCTTCTATGCTTGGTGGCGGCAACATAGGGTATTCTTCTTGAAGTAGTGGAGCCTCCACTTCTGCAGTGAGCTGACCATTTAGCAATTCATTGAAGTACACTTCCCATCGCTCCAGTATGCTTTCAGGATCGGTGATCAGATTTCCCTCTCCGTCCTTGCAGTATGTGCAGCGTGGTGTGTACTGCGTCATGTTTCGGACGGATTGGTAGAACTTCCGCGCCTGGTGCGGATCTCGCTCTCGGCTGTTTCCTATTTCACAGATTAGGTTCTTCTCCCAGGCTGATTTCTTTTGTCTGTGAAGCCGTTTTTCTGTTCTTCTGAGCTCTTTATATTCCTCTTCGCGTGCCCGCGTTCTATGAGATTGTTGCATTGCTCGGTACGCAACATTCTTACGTTCAGTCGCTAACTTGCATTCATCATCAAACCAGTCGTTCCGATTTTTACGACTGCTGCCTAAGATGGAGTTGGCAGTACTAATGACAGTATTTTTAAGACGTGTCCACTTTTCATTTACGCCCAGCATACTGGCTCCAGGACTTACTCTCCCTAAGTAAGGTGTTTCTAGGGCGAGTCCTAACGCATTACCAAAGGTGTTACTGGTGTTTTCATTGCGCAGGGCAGCCGTGTTGATTCGAACCTGATCGGCGGATGCAATGCGTCTTCGCAAGGCAATCCGCCCTCGGAAAACCATACCAACAAGATAGTGATCCGAGTCGATATTGGCACCTCGGTACGTTCGTACCGTCATCAAGTTCGAGTAGTGGCGACGGTCTATCAACACGTGGTCTATTTGGTTACGAGTGACTCCATCAGGTGATACCCAGGTGGCTTTGTAGATATCTTTACGCGGGAACCTGGTACTCGCAACGACCATGTTTTTCGATGCTGCCAATTCTAAGACTCGAAGTCCATTGTCATTAGTGTTCCCATGCAAACTATGGGTGCCTGCGTAATGCCTGAATACCGGCTCCCGACCTATTTTTGCGTTCAAATCCCCAAGGATGATTTTAACATCATACCTTGGACAGGCATTGAGGGCCCTCTCGACTTGTTCGTAGTAAGTCTCTTTTTCTTCGTCTGAGGACTCCTCCGTAGGTCCGTGAACGTTAATGAGGCTGATGTTCGTAAATTTGCCTCGCACGCGAAGGGTGCATAGCCTTTCGCTTATAGCGTTAAAGCCGATGATGGTAGACTTCATTTTTTCGCTGACTAGGAAGCCTACCCCGAGCACATGGTGTTTTGTATGACAGCTGTAGTATATGTCATATTCTTTCTTCTGTAAAACACCATTCCCTGTCCATCTGATTTCTTGAAGAGCTGTTATGTCAGCTTTATACTTTGACAGGGCATCGGGTAGCTGCTGAGCAGCTCGAGCTCTATAGAGCGATCGTACGTTCCAGAAGAAAATTCGTAAATCGTTTGTCCTTTTTCTTTGCGTGGGTTGTCGTCGTGAGATCAGTCCGTTTCCGAGGCTTGTTGTCGGTCTCGTAATTCTTTTAGTTTTACGGGACAGGGAATTAACCTGTCGCCAACCTGAGGAACCAGCCTGATCATATTAGCCAAACCTTTTTAAAAGGCTTGTTTCTAGCGGCCGCCGCGGAGAGGCTATGATCACACTTCCACCAGTCCCGAATAGTTACGGCACGTGCATGTTTTCGTATGCTACATGTTGTTCCCCCTATTCGTCTGATGGCTGACCGCCAATTTCTTTTTGGCGTTTAAGATACTGCTGCTTTTCCATTGTACAGCCCTCTTATTTTTTTTTTCACTATTTTCACTTCACACTTTCTGATGTTAAGCCCCAGAAACGCTATTTATTTTTATTTTTTCACTTTCTGATGTTAAGCCCCAGAAACGCTATTTATTCTTTTTTTTTTCACTTTCTGATGTTAAGCCCCAGAAACGCTATATGTTTTTTGTTTTCACTTTCTGGTGTTAAGCCCCAGAAACGCTATATATATTTTTTTACTTTCTGATGTTAAGCCCCAGAAACGCTATATATATATTCTTTTTTGTAGTATATCTATGTCTGTAGTAACTATAGATTACTAGGTTTTTTTTTAAAAAAAAGTCTCTTACCACTTTTGGGGGAGAACTTTCTAAATAACTCGATGGACCAAATATAAAGAATTCCTTACCGCGGGTGGGGGGAAATTCTTTACTGATTTTTAAATGAAAGGAAGAAGTCTTTGCTATTCAAAATCTTTATTGATACTCGAATTTCTTAAAACTATTTTACGCTATTTAGGGTAAACCGACCAATCATTGGCACCTTAAGGTTACTCACCACTTATTCGGCTTATATAACTTATGGGAATTAAGAAACGACAGTTTTTTCTTTTTTTTTAATTTTTAATTGTATTTTTGTTTAGTGAAAAACTTTAAATACCCTATTTTTTGTTAGAATTAATAAATAATTAATAAAAAGTAAAACAATGTCGTTTTACCAATGATTGGCACCATTTTCCAATCATTGGCACTGAACAAACAATGATTGGCACATTGATTTTGTTTAATTTTTAAAGTTTATTAAAACCAATAAAAACAAAATAAACAAATAGTATAACTCTATTATATAATTTAATAAATAAAAGGTAATTTAGGTTTATAATTATATTTAAGTCTTTTAAGTTACATTATGTTTACATTAAGGCCGAGATTAGATTAGATTTTTATTGATTGATAAAAAAGTGTATTATCAACCTAAGGAAAATTGATACAAAATTATAAAAACCTGTAACTTTTTCATTTACCAATGATTGGCACAGTGCCAATCAACCCAATGATTGGCACTTTTGCTAAAGATTGGCATGGCATCCAAAGATTGGTATAGTGCCAATCAACCCAGTGATTGGCACCTCATCCAATGATTGGCATGTGCCAATAAATGGAAATTTGATGGATTTACATTCCTATAGTTGACACCCCTTATAAATGCTACATTTTTAATAAAATATTAAAATAAAAAGAACTAACCTCTTTGTTATAGTTAATTCTTTTATAATAACTGCACTTGACAATGTCTTTCCTCTTAAATTTATTATTAAATTACACTACAATGTCACCACTTTCCTTACGGTTTTCACAAGTTTCACATTAAATTTGGCGCGAACTTGATTCTAAATTTTTAACAGCGTTTCTTAAATTGCTACTAACTTCAAAGGCCAAAAGAAATGATCATAAGAAATAGACTAAGGCTAATATTTTTAAAAAGATTTTATTAAAAAACTTTTAAATGTTATTAATACGAGTAATTTAAACTGTAAGTGCCAATCATTGGGGGGGTGCGAACAATTGGGCAGTTTACCCTATACCATTTTTACAAAAAGATAAGGAAAATGTATGCACATTTTATTACCCAACAAACGAATACAAGCGGGAAGATAACTGCTTATCTCTTGTGTGCTTATCGTGCATACACACAAGTGATAGACAAACAGCATCGTGATTGCATTCGTGTGTTTAGGTACATGGTGTTTAATCTTTAAACATCCAGGATAAAGAGGCGGTTCCGCTAATCTACCGCGTCGGCCGTAGTACTGTGGATAGGTGGCTCCTTTATAGTCGAGACGTCCTCGCACAAGACGGAGCTGAGCGACTTCGGTTCAGTAGGACTGTGTCCGATCGGGACCTGAAAGACAGGAGAACCAGTTTTGGTGGTTGTCTAATGTTGATAGCGATAGTTGACAAGTTGTCTTGGCCGACTTACATAGACAGTCAGGGTGGCACAAAAAAAAAAAAAAAAAAAAAATTAGAGTACATTCTTCCAATGTATTTTCAAAAAAAAAAAAAATTTCTGCTGCTGTGGCTGTTCTAGTTTTTAATTAGTTTTAGTTTAGTTTTGGTTTATTTTAAGTAGTTTAAGTTGGTTTAGGTAGTTTTTAATTAGTTTTACTTTAGTTTGTAAGTTTTATATACAAAATATAAAAAGATAAAGAATCCGAGTTTTTTTTTAAATTTTCTCGAGAAAAAAAAAATATAGTTTTTGAATTAAAACAGTTTTTTAGGCCGAAAGGCATTACATTTAAGATATAGTTTAGCTTAGAGCGCCCGCATAGGGCCAGTAAGTTAGTTTTAAGTTATTGGATAATTAGGCTAGTTTTTATGAATTTTTGTCTAGCTTTAAGATTTTACTTTTTTAATTTGGAATTTTGTAACTAACGAAAAATAACAATTTATTAAGCTTAATTACTCAAAAACGGCTTGTCTGACGAAAATTTTCAATTAGACCTTTTTTGTAGGGAATTTAATTTTATATAAAAGTAAGTCAAAATGAATTTTTTTTACTTCAATGTTTTGTCAGTTCTGACGCAAAACATGAAATTATGACTAAAAATCAAAATTAGCGATGATAGCCCTTTTAAAATTGATATTAAGGGCTCAAACTTTTACGAAAATTTTTTTTTGTCATTCTGAATGATATTCTCGATATATCTTTCAAAAAAAAAAAATATTCAATTTTTTTGGCCCAGTCTAATGTATATATCTTATGTATACACGCGCGCCGAGACGAGTACATATAGCTAAATGAATCTGCACCAAATTTGCAAATTTGCGATTTATACTTTATTTCCATCTAAAATAATGTAGATAACTTTTATAAACATCAAAATCTGTTCGAGGTAGTATATTAAATGTACTTTTTTTCGGCGAAAAATTATTTGTCTGAAGTTGTCTGTTCTTTTTACTTTTTTTTTGTGTTTTTGTAGTTGTGTGAGTTATGTATCTGTCAAATTAAGGGTTGTTCAACGCAAATTCGCTTAGGTTCTGTTGTAAAGCCCACATTAGTTAGAAGAGTTGTCTAACGTGATTAAAATTATGAAAAAGTTAGACAAAGTCTCCAAGCTAAACGACTGCGTTAAGTAGAGCCGGTTTTATTGCTTAAACGAAAACTCTTTAAAATTTTGCGGCTTTGATTTTTCTACACTGTGTGTCACACCGAAATCGGTGTACACGCATACAGACCACACAATTAAGATGCACCGACAAGTGTCGTGTGTATGGGCCTCTTAAACAACTCAAGAAAATTCTGTATACCTAGATAGGCAGGTGGCATGAACCAAATTGTATATTATGGCATTTTTGTTTACACACTTCCAATGCAAAATAAAAAGGAATAAGCATAAACAGAATAAGATTGATACCTTTATTAGAATGAGCAAAACACACTCTGATTTGATAGCAAGTATACACTAGTAAAAATATATAATAATACTTTTTAATATTAATGATGTACCTACCTAATAAATAACAACTTAAATTGAAACTGAATGATTATTTTTTATATAAATAATACCTTGTCGTAAATTATTTTGCTGAGGTACCTATTTAACGGAACTATAACTGAAGCATGATATAAGTAAATATTTTACACGTTTATTTTCATTAAAAAAAATTTATTTAAAATTCAAATGGGCAGCGATTCCGCCTTCTAGATTACAATTGACAATAGGTTCTTAAAAATTAAATCTTAAATACTATTTTCCTACCTAATCAGCACTACCGTTGTTTCTTTATTCCCACGATGGTGTTCGATATTGTTTTGCTGAATTCTGATTCCTCGGAATGTCATGAGAATAAAAGCAAAACATCAGCAGTTTGTTGTTCATTTCATGGGAATGCTAAAATTTAAGCATCAGCGGTTTGATAATTGAGTGTTTGTATGTTTGTGTCGTTAACTCTTCCGCCGCTAAAAATCAACGTCCTCGTTTGATTGGTTCTTTTTAGAATAACGGGATTTGGCTGATGCTGGATACCTTTGGTAATGATGATTCTATTGTTTTATTTAGGCAGGTTTCAGATGTGGATTCCGAAGTTACTGGATTTGTTTTGAGTACTGTCTTAATTTCAATGGGTTGGCGGTTTTTCCGAGAACATGATCTATGAATTAAAAATAGGATTAGTACGATAACTAAGGTTGATAGGCCAATATTGCTCGAAAGATTAATTTTATTTTTGAACTCTATTAGTTTAATGTTATCGATGTTCTTTGCGTGCAGTTCCTTTATCATCTCAAGTGATAGGAGTTCTTCGAAAGTTCCATTTTTTGAAAAGGGTTGCATTATAGCAGGTAGAGGTCTGGTGATTGATACTTCATTTGATGCATAGGTTTGGTTGTCTATTGTAATGGTTTTATTGTGGTATTGGATGATGAATGTGCCACTTAGTTTTAATGCTTCGTTGTCTATTAGGATGGTGCTGTTATACTGGTTTAAGAGTAATAATCCAGGAGAAAGTTCCTCAACTGTAGGTATGTGCTGATTGTTTATTCTCGTACAAATAGCTGGCTGACTTCTTAATAAATTTGTTATACAAGTTGAATTACTTATATCAATAAGGTTCTTAAGACTACAAATAGAGAGCTTATAATATTGTTTACAATCTGATTTTATGCCAAAAAGTTTATTTTTACATTTTAATACATTTTCATATGGAATTTTGTTTACATAATTATCTTTTTTTACTGGTTTTAATTGAATTGTTTCACATGTTTCAATTTCTGTTGTAGGTAAACTTAGAATATAAATGATTGTAGTTAGATTTGATGCAATTTTAACATTACTAAATTCTAATGCTTCTTCAAGATTTACATAAGGCATATTTTCTTTTTCCAAAATTTCTTTTGTAATATTAATTTCAGTATTTGTTAATATGTAAGAATTTACTACTCCGGCCTTAGCCCAATGAATAGCATAGTCAATGTTTATTATTTCTTCTTTTATAATTTCAATTTTATACTTAATATTTGTTATTAATTCGTTTTTAACAATTTCGCTAGTTTTTAATTTCTTCAAGATTTCATTCGTTACTTTAGTTATTTGATTTATTTTTTCGAAAGACAACTTATTTATCACAACTTGTTTGTTATTATTTTCTAATACGTTATTTATTTTATTGCTAATAATTTGGAAGTCGTCATGGTCTGGATTCCCAGCAATCCACTTCCATGCGCTTCCTATAAAATCGATTGAACGTTTTGTTTTCATTGGTGGTTTTAGTCGGGTAAGATGGTTTTGGATTAATGAAATTTCATGGGAAAAGTAGGGATAGAGTGTTTCACTGGTGCTAATGTTTTGATTAATTATTAGTCGTATGTCGTCAATAAGTCTTTGGTATAGATTGAGGTCGATAGTATGAATTATTCTGAAAGTCCCCGTTTGTAACTTTGCTGTCCCTGTCCTTAGTGTTATCATTTGGGAGTTACTGTAGTCCAGTATTTGAATTTCCCCACTGATTAATGTGAGGATAGATCTGAAATAAGAAGAGAAATAGTTAGTTGCGAATATGGCCTTTGTAGACGACTTTCCCCGATTCTGTGACTATCGTTGTATTTCTGTTTTCTTTGACAACTTCTTCTTTAAATCTTTTGGAAAGTTTAGTCCCTAGTCGTTTGTTTTGTCTTACGTAAACTATTTGTCCTGGTAAATACTGTTTAATTTTGTGTCTTTTCTTGTTATTTTGTTCAAGATCAACTTGTTGTTTGTGTAAAAGTTTTTGTAAGTTACTTTGTCGAGTCTTTTCATAATCGTTAGGTCCAAATTCTACATTGCGTCCAAAGAATAAATCAACAGGTTTTTTTCCCGTTGTAGAATGAATACTGTGATTGTACTCATTCACAGATCTTTCTAGAAGTTCCTCAAAGTCCCTATGTGTTTCGTTATCTTTAATGCATCTCATTATTTCTGAAAGAGTTGAATGGAATCTTTCAATTTGTCCATTTGCCTCACTTCTATATGGGGGTGTTGTATAAACGTTAATACCTAGCTCGTCTCTCAACATGAATAGTATTGATGAAGAGTTTAGTGATCGCTCATTGTCAATTACGACGGATTTCGGAACACCAAAGAAAAATATTAGGTCCCTAAGTGGTCGTCTGACGTCTTCAATGGATTTACTTTTGATTATTTTTGTCTGTGCATATTTAGTAAACTTATCTAACGCAGTCATAACTAATTTTTTCTCCGTAGAGAAAATATCAATGTGGATAGTATGTCCAGGATAATTTGGCATAGGTGTTTTATTTAGTTCTGGGTTATTTGGATGTCTCTCATATTTGTTTTGTTTACATACTGAACAGATTTTTATAACTCTTTTAATTTTGCCTGCCATACCGGGGAAAAAATATTTTTCTAAAATTTGTAATCGATTTTCCTGAATATTTCTATGAGCTCTATTGTGGGTTTCAATGATCAAGTTTTCTTGGTCTTGCTCATTGTTGATATTTTGAACCTCTTTGTGTGTGAATCGTATTCTATAATTATTAAAGTGCAGTGGAAAAATTTCTTGAATGAGTCCCATAATCCTTTCTTCTGTTTTGATGCCATTAACTACCGAAGGGTTAAGGTATCTTTTTAAAATGGATGTAAGATTTTCCTTATTGAATTCGGTTTCGTTTATAATATGCTGGTGGTACCCTGGGAAAATTATTTTAAACTGGTAAGTAGGGGTCTCAGATAAATTAAGAAATAACTGACTTTTGAAAACATTAATAGGAGCTTCGACTATTGGTATCAAGTTTTGTGATGAGCTTTCATCACTATGTTCGGTAGGAGTTAATGAAAATATGTTAGTGTTAGGTGGGCGCGATAAAGAATCAGCAACTATATTTGAAGTACCGGGTTTGTAATGTAATTCATAGTTGTATTCCTCCAGAATCGCTTTCCAGCGTTTCATTTTGGAATTCGAATTTTTGTTACTGAGCGCGTATGTCAGCGGCTGATGATCTGTGGTGATTTTAACTTTCCTAGATCCGTAAAGGAACATTCTTAAAGAAGTGAGTGCCCAAATAATTGCGAGCATCTCCTTCTCGTTTGTCGCGTATGACTCTTCGGTTTTGTTGAGGCTTCTTGATAAAAATGCTATGGGTTTTTTGTCCTGTGACAGGACTGCTCCCAAGGCGAAGTTAGAGGCGTCTGTTGCTAGTTCGAAACTCTTTGTAAAATCCGGATAAGAAAGTAGCACCTCTTCGGACACAAGAGCATTTTTTATTTTGCTCCATGCGTCTTTTGCCTCATCATTAAAATCAATTAGTTTCTTTTTTGATATGTGTTTGGACATGCGTCCATTCTCCCCTCGCAAAAGGGATGTCAGGGGTTTAGCTATTTTAGCATAATCTCTGATGAATCTTCGGTAGTACCCTGACATACCTAGGAAGGACCTTAAATCCTTTAAAGTTTTTGGAGGTGGAAGATCCAAAATTGCTTTGACTTTCTTTGGGTTAGTTTTCAGACCTTCTTGAGAAACTACAAATCCTAAGAACTCGACTTCCGTCCGCAAAAATTCACATTTGTCCAATTGTACCTTTAGGTTTGCATCTTCGAGTGTTCTAAGGATAATTTGAAGATTTTGGAAATGGTCTTGCTCTGTTTTTCCAAAAATAATAATATCATCGATGTAAACATAACATCGATGACCAATATGTTCACGCAACACATCATCAAGGGCACGCTGAAAAATAGAAGGGGCATTTTTCAGCCCAAAGGGGAGACGAGTAAACTCGTATTTTCCGTTTTTTATTGAAAACGCGGTTTTCTCCCTATCTGATTCTTTTAACGGAATCTGATGAAATCCGCTTTTCAGATCCAAAGTGGTGAAAAATTTGTTTTCCCCTAAGTTATACAGAACTTCATTGATTTCAGGAATCGGGTAACGATCTGGAATTGTTAATGAATTCAATTTCCTATAATCTATTACCATTCTGTATTTTTTAATTCCCGTTGAATCTTCTTTTTTGCTGACTATCCATACTGGAGAGTTGTATGGTGATCTGGACGGGCGTATGATCCCGTCGCGCAAGAGTTCTTTTACCTGGTTGTCAATTTCAGCTTTCAAAGCTGTGGGATATGGGTAGGGTTTTGTGTAAACTGGACTATCAGTGGTTGTTCTAATTTCTCCTTTCACATTTGTAGTAAAAGTGAGTTTTTTATCAGGGTCGGCAAACAAATTTGGAAAAGATCTTAACATTTCTTTTAAGTGAGAATATTGAGCGTGAGATAAGTGAGAGCACCTGCTAGCGAGATTGTGTACCGATTCTATTTCTAATTGTTGCAGAGGAAATTTATATTTATCTTTTAGGGTGAAGTAATTTTTTTCAGTATAAATAATTGCACTGAGTTCTTTAAGGCTGTCGTTACCGACAATGCCATCGAAAGTTTCTAGTCCGGGAAGAATGAAAAATTTTAGTTTTCCTATTTTGGGTCCAAAAATATCTACTTTAGCATGATGTGTAATTTTAACCTTCCCTCCTACTGAGTGAGCAAAAAATTCTTTACTGTTTTTAATAGGGTTACGAATATAGCAAGATTTTAAATAATTTTTATTAGAACCAGTATCGAGTAGAAATTTAAGTATTTTTCCGCTCTTCATCCTATATTGAAAATACGGGATCGAAGAGCAGTTTAATCTAAAAAATTAATATTGTCGACATCGTCCCCGTACTCGATCTCCTCTCCTTCTTCCATATAAAGTTGTTCATCCACTTCATCTGCATCGTCTTTGGAATTTTGATCAGGGCTAACAATTTTTTTGAGGGAGTTATCGTCTTCTATTGGATTTGTTTCTGTGTAAAAAGTTCGTTGGAATTTGTTCGGTACGTGCATTTGTTGAGATGCCTGACGTTTTTGAGAATGATATGGTTGTTGATTATTTTGTCGATAGTTTTGTTGATAATTTTTTTGAAAAACTGGCCTGTTTTGGTAGTTTATATTGCGCGATTGTGTAGAAGATCCCAGTTCCATTGGTTCCATTCTTGGTTGTTGTTGTGGTTTTGGAGGAAGCGGAGGGTGGTTGTAGTGGGGCGCTTGGTATTGGTATTGGTATTGTTGGGGCTGTCGGTTTTGATAGAAATATTGACCTTGTGGAATATTTCGTCTTTGTTGAACAAGAGGCAAATGTGCTAATTCAGGATAAAATTTGGTATTATGTCGTGGAGGTATTTGGGGTGGTAGTGTATTACCTAGACGTTTGAGATTTACTTGACTATTATGCGCATAATTCATTCTATACGTCATATTGTCAAGTTTTAGGCACATGTGAAGTGCTTGAGGTAAGGAAGTAGGTTCCCGAATGCTCAATAAGCGAGGTAAGTCACCGTTAAGTCCTCGAATGAATGTGTCAAGTGCTTTATCCCGGTAGGAATTAGTCATTGCGGCTAAGGAATCTTCACCTAAATCTAAGCATGCAATTTTGTCTAATATCAACGAAAGATGTTGATAGACTTGCTGATAGAAGTCTGTAATGGACTGATTACGTTGAGCGAGGCTAGTCAATTGGTATTCAAGTGTACCAATATCACGTTTATCTGAGTAGTGCATCATCAGGCACTTTTTAATTTTTCCCCAGTCTAACGGTGTTCTGTAGGACTCTAAGGCTGTATCTGCATCTCCTATTATTTTATGACGAACCATATGGAGCATTGCATAATATTTAGAAGTACCTCGTAAACTATCGTACATTGTAAAAATTCGGTCAACAGTTTTTCTCCACGAATTGAATTCACCAGGTCTACCGGAAAATTCACGTAAGCATTTAACAATGTCTGGTACTTTGTCAATGTCGTTAGTGTTAGTTGAAAAGTCAATAGGTTGTTCTGCATCGTCTGAGTCAATAAAAGGATTATTTAATTTTCGTACTGTATTTACAACTAATTCGCTTATTTGTCGTATGAGGTCAGAGGATAATTGGTTTTGTGTATTAGAAGAGGATGGTTGGTGTTGTGAAATAGAAGAAGCAGAACTTTGAGGTTTTTCATTAGGTCTTAGCGACATGTTTTTTAATAAATGTTCAACCGATTTTACCTCGTCTTTTGACATGACTGATTTTGTTTATTTTAATTTTTCTTAACTAGACAACAATAATAATTTACTTTTTAATTAATAAAAATTTTCTGGGCTTACGAATTTTGTTTCACTATAATTTAATTTTAACTTTCTTCCTTGTTTTATCTTTATAATATGAATTTAATTTAAAATTTTCTTTAATTCTTTCTTAACTTACAAAATTATAATAATGATATCCATCGACGAAATTGTGATCTTGGTAGAGCGGCTAGCTTATGTTTGCTTCCTTTTCTTCAGCCGTTGAGTTGTTAGCTATCGGCAGTTACTAGGGGGCCCTTTCTTTTTGTTTCTCCACACTATTAACCTTGCACGGTTTGATCACTGTTCTTGTCTTTGGTTTTTATTTTTATTTTTTCTGACGAAATTTCACCTTTTTACCACACGTTACACTTCTTTAGAGTTTTATATTGCGATAAAACAATGAACACGTCGTAGGGTTCAGGACATAGATCTTTTTCCCGACCGGTTACACTTCTTGAGGGTTTTTCGGTACGGTATTAGAAAAATGAAAAACGTTATTAATTTGTACTACTTAAGGACTTTATTAACACGCGATCTATGTCCCTGCTCGGGCGCCAGTAAATATTTTACACGTTTATTTTCATTAAAAAAAATTTATTTAAAATTCAAATGGGCAGCGATTCCGCCTTCTAGATTACAATTGACAATAGGTTCTTAAAAATTAAATCTTAAATACTATTTTCCTACCTAATCAGCACTACCGTTGTTTCTTTATTCCCACGATGGTGTTCGATATTGTTTTGCTGAATTCTGATTCCTCGGAATGTCATGAGAATAAAAGCAAAACATCAGCAGTTTGTTGTTCATTTCATGGGAATGCTAAAATTTAAGCATCAGCGGTTTGATAATTGAGTGTTTGTATGTTTGTGTCGTTAACTTATATTCATATGTATAACTTAACACCATCGAAATTCCACACGAATAATGATTTATGATCGCTCCCACGATCATGCTGCATGCGCTGGCTTGTTCCTGCTGACATAATATCTGGACATAAGACACCATACCCGAGAATAGCTTTCTGTCACGTACAGAATGTAAAATGAGGCTACCTGTGGGAACGCAACCGACGAGTAAAAGATGCATTGGGGTAACCTGTCCCCTGTTAATTTTAGAATTAGTTTTTAAGTTCAGTTGGAGCAAAAGCTCCAATAAAAATAAAAAAATATTTTTTTTTAAATAATAAAATCTTAAATAATTTAACTTATATGCATAAACCTACATGACCAAATGTTGAAAAAATAAAATGCACGACTGGGTCGCACGAACTTGCTCCTATTTAATAGACTAAGAATTTCAAAAATGAATGTTATTAGAGAAAAACTGTTCATAAGCATAAAATTATTTTTTTAAATTACTAAAACAACTTCTTTAGTAGTTGGAGGTAAAAATAAGATGCCATGTGATACAAGAAAATATAGAGTTATGCAAAAACAAAAATTATAAGTCTTTGTATTCGTTTCTTAAAAAAATAAGCTTTTATATAAAAAAATTTAATACGTTTTTAAGAAAAAAATTTGGTACACCAATTTAAAGTTTTTATTATTGTTCGAATAAAAATTAAATTTACAAAAAAAAATTGAGCCGTTTTCGCGATATTGAATTTTCCAAAAAAAAATAGATTTTTTTTTCAAAATTTAAAAAAGAAATTTTTCTTAAAGCTTGCAATGCAATGTTCTTTAAAATTTTAGAAGCTTATCTCTAAGAAAATTCCTTAAAATCCGTTATGCCGATAATGAGAAATTCAAAATTTTAAAAAATCGTTCTATGGTAGGTACAGTCAGTAATACTCGTATCTTGCTTAAATTTATTTTTATTAAATTATTTAAATATATTTTTTTTCTCATATCTTGTAGATTATTTTATCAAGTTTTAAAAAAATCGAGCATGGCGTTTTTGAAATATTAAGTTTTCAAAAAAAATTTGAATTTTTTTTAAAAATCCAAAAAAAAATTTTTTTTGAAAATTTGAATACACAATAATATTGAAACATCGGGGGAAAAAAATTAAAACCCGTATCTACCAAGTTTGAAGAAAATCGGCCGAGCCGTTTAGCTGTAGTCGAACAGACAGACAAACAGAATTGCGAGACCCACTTTTTTGGTCTTCGCTATCATCGTAATGTCAACTTTGATCAAAATCTCGAGTTCGATTTTTTTTAAGAATGCATAACTTGCCTTATATTACCTATAAGTCGCAAGTAAAAATTATGTATGATATGGTTGAATTTCGTCAAATGGGCTACTCTAGTTTTGATTACTAATAGGTGAATTTGGTTTTTCCGAAAAATTACTGGTATCACCCTTTTTTAATAGAGGGAAAATTATAGATTTTCTGAAGGATGAAGGTATAGTTTCTGTTTCAAAGATGTCTCTGAATAGAATGTGTATTTCTTCAACAAATGAAATGCTTGCGTTTTTGTAGAACTCATTCGGAATACCATCAATACCTGGTGCTTTGTTTTCTTTTGTTGTTTCTATTGCCGAAGACACTTCAGAGAGTTCTATTTGACTATCAAGCAATGGTAACGTGATACTTGACGATCCTGAATTCAGTGTGCCATTGAAATGATTCATGAACTCGTTAGCAGTGATTTGTGTTCTGATGTTTGTCGAATATCCTCGTATTTCTTTTGCGATTCTCAACCATTCCTTTGCCGAATTCACAGATGCAAGTAGTCGAGAGATATTATTTTGTAAGTATTCGTACTATTTGGACTTAAAGAGCGCTTTATATTTTTTGTTTGCTTCGACATAGATTTTTCTACTAACTTCGAGGTTCTATTTCTTAAAAATTCTCAATGCTTTAATTGATTCTTTCCTAGCAATGTGGCACTGTAAGTCATACCAAGGTTTCTTCCATTTGCTTCGTATACACATTTTTTAATTGTCTCACATCTTGATTCAATGTGGTCTTCACCCACAATATGCTGTGGTATAGAATCGTTTAGCTTGTTTATGTAGTCAGAACGTTTTCTTTCCACCCATTTCAGCCAGGGAAGTAACTGCATTGTTGTATTTCTAGAGTTGTCTTCAGATGTTTTTAATTTTAGAATTAAGGGCATGTGATCAGAGTGTGTTTTACAGCCAACAGAAAAATCTTCAATAATACCTGCCGAATTGTAAGATGAACAATAATAGTCAATTACCGATGATCCTCTGCTCGATACGAATGTGAGTTCTCCATTTTTATCACCAAGGCTTCTCCTATTAAGAATGAACGGACCAATTTCTTCCATAAACTCAAGAAACGCATTACATTTTCTATCTGTCGTAGAATCCTTTGAACGTCTAGAATCAGTGAATGACTGCTGTGGTACCGCAAGAATATCTACCGAACCCCTCGATCCTGTTCTGACATTAAGAACCCCCAACAGTTTGAAATTACTTAACTCAAATTCATCAAATGCGTTTTTCAAAGTGTTGAAATCTCTGCTCCAGTGGTTGCAGTTTAAATAACATGGAACTAAATTGACAGTTTCTCCGCGAAATATACCTCGTAGAATTGTATTTTCATTATAACTTATAAATTGTAGTTGGTGTGAAGACTCTCCTCCGCTGGCTTTGTCGAAGTTTTGAGTTTTAATTGCTGGAACCTAGATCAAAAACAACAGCTTACGTCGACTGCATTCTCGACAGAAGATCTTCAATAAAAGTTTAGTCTTCTTCATTTGCCGCCTTTATCACACCTTGAGGGTTGCACTTGTATCGTCTGCACCCATTAACAGTAAGAGTCCAACGTTTTATTTCGAGACGAAGACCACTGTCAGCTCAAGAAAGACAACGTTTGACTTGCCGTAAATGAAATTGTTCTGACCGTTCATTTGTAGTGAGATCCTTGTTAATGGAAATACGTGTTCCTGCTAAGTGTTTAGCTGATGATAGAACCTTCTGGACTTCAGTTGAATTGGCAGGTTCAAATACAAATGCCGTTTTATATGCATTTGCTGGGCTAATTTTACGAGTATTGTTAGTGGTAACAGACACTCTGAGAGTTGAGTTACATACTTGTTGAAATTGAGTTTTAGCTTCATCTAAGTTTTCAGTGCTCTAACCAGTTACGATGACGTTCATCCTTTTTGTAAACTTTTCAGTTTCCTCAATTTTTACTTCCGATATAGGTACTATAGGGCAAGTTCTGCATTTGGAAAAAAAATCGAACTCGAGATTTTGATCAAAGTTGACATTACGATGATAGCGAAGACGAAAAAAGTGGGTCCGACAATTCCGTCTGTCTGTATGTCTGTACCTCGAACTACAGCCTAAGCTACCGGCGGTATTTTCTTCAAACTCGGTAGTTAAGGGTCTTCGGTGATTCCCTTGAGGAAATATTGAAATTTTTTTTTAGCTCCAAAACTAACGGTACCCCCCATACACCCGTAATGCAAAATCTTATTTATCTCGAAAATGGCTCTAACGATTTAGATAAAAAAATTAAGTGTGATATAATGGACATGGACTATATTTTGGTCAAAAAAAAATTTGGGGGGAAATGTTATTAGAGGTACCTGTCATCAGTGGCGGCTGTACCTTAAGTGCGCTCGTGCGCTGAACCACCAATTCAAAAGATTTAAAAATTACAAAATATTACTGCATCTTTATTTTTAGATTCCCATATTAATATTTATTTTTTAAACATACAAGAACACAAACAAATAAAATTTCCAATTATGACAAACAATGTAAGCGCTTTGCTTTACTATTAAGACTTACTTTCCCTGCAAGTAAAAATTCTCGTGCGCTTCGGCGAGCGCACGAGGACTGCTAATATAACTTGTATAAGTTACAAGCAAGTATCCCTGACGCGTGAGACAAAAGTTATTTCATTGAAATGTATCGAGAAATAAGCCTGCTCTCGTGCAGCGCACGAGAACCGAAGATTAACTAGAGCAACCGATGCGATGTTTGACTAGATTGCGCTGCGCCTGCGAATATGTAATGTTGTTTCGCTCTATACGTGAGTGTAGGTTTGTAGGGGTTAGGTTAGTAATTGTTTTTAACTTCCCATAGGGAGTTATTGTAATCGGTCCGATTTGTCAAATTGGAATTTTTGACATTTCTCGGCGTTTCAAGGTCCCTAGAGGCTATATCAATCATTTTTAGAGAGATGTCTGTGTGTGTGTGTGTACGTACGTTCGTACGTTCGTACGTTCGTACGTCCGTACGTTCTCGTACCATTTTTCGACGTCGATATCTCAAGAACGAGTAAAGATATCGACTTCAAATAAATTTTGTTTAACAGATAATAACTTCGAAAGAGGCTGAAAGGGCGTTTATTAAAATTCAGTGAGCAGTTTTTTCACTATAACGGTTTAAAAAAAAAGTTAAAATTTTGGTTAGTTTCAAATATCTCACGAAAAAATAATGCTATTGATTTCAAATAAAATTTAATGTACTCATTATAAGGTCATACAGATTTGGTATGAATTTGGAAAAAAATGAACATACCGTTATTTTTTTAAATAAAAAAAACTGAAAAAAATAATTTCATAACCCAGATATTCTAAGAACGGAAAACAATTTGAAACTCAGAATAATTTTATTTTACGAAAAATAATGTGTTTGACAATTGGTGAAAATTTCAAAAAAAATCAGTTTACAGTTTTTTTACAAAAAATAAAAAACTATGTTAGATTCTATTGAAAATTGGTAAAAATTGTTTTTCGACTCAAATTTCTCGAGAACTAGTAGTGATATTGACTTCTAATTTAGTTTATTTTATACATAGTATAATTTTGTACAATTGGTAAAATGTTGACAAATATTGAATTAATAGTTTTTTTTTTAATAAAAAAACTATTAAAAATTTTAGTGAAAACTAGTTAAAATTGTATTTCAAGTCGAATTTCTTGGAAATGAACACCGATAGTGCCTTCTAAAGTATGTTGTTTTATACATCGATACCTTCCCGTAAGAATGTATACTAAGCGACATTTCTAAAATTGTTCAGGAAACGAAAAAAAAGAAGAAAGTTCTAGTTGAATCATAGTGTGCTAAGAGACAATTTTGGTTAAACTAAGTGACATCTAACAAAATTTTTTGTTGCTCACGACAATGAGATCTTTATTAATGTCGCTTAGCATAATTTTTTTGGCGGATAATACAAATTTCAGGGGCAACATTATTTTAATGAGAAATCATGGCAGTTGAGAAACCCAGGCCAAAACGTGGCCCATAACATATAGTATATTTCCTCATCAAAAAGGCATTTACGAAAAAAGTGTCGCTTAGTACATTCTTACGGGAAGGTATCGACATAATACAATTATTAACATATGGTTAAATTTTGACAAGTATCGAATTGACAGTTTTAACAAAAATATAAAAAAAATCTACTAAAAAGTGGTAATATTTGTTTTTCGACTAGAATATCTTGAGAACGAGCAATGATATTGAATTTGCCATTATTTAATTTTATACATAATACAATTTCTAACAAATGGTTTATATTTGACATATATCTAGTTTTAGAGCGGATATATTTTCTAAGTACCCTTCCATCAATAACCAAACGATATCTTTTATATTTGAATATTTCGTTTTTAAATTTTCTTCAATTAAAATGTTTGGAACCGAAATAATAAAGTAATTTCTATAATAATATATATATATATATAATAATAAACATAATTTTATAATTTTATTATCAACTTAGTTCTTAGAAGAATGTATGTACTGCACATACGTATATGAATAAGGTTGTTCAGTTGTACCCAAGTCCCACATATTCAAATTCCATTCAAAATTGAAGAAAACGTCACAATATGTTTTTATCTTTTTGTCCATGAAAAAGATGTAAAATTCTACTCAAGGTTTTCTTACCACAATGGGAAGTTATCAGTGTGGGTCGCACCCAGCCTCTTTTTTATTTTGGTTTTGGTTCGATTCTGTACTGTGTACAGTGTGTGGTGTGGGATTAAATTAACAGTGATTAGGTATATTAAAGACAGTAATAAATCTTTTTAAAATAAAGTTACCTGAATCCACGATTTGACGCATTTAAGTGAAAAAATAAAAAACATGATTCCTTGCTAAATGTAATAAGTGTGTCAGTTCGAACAAAATAATAAAAAATCGACATATACATGTAAATTGTTGTTTTTTTGCGATTTCTAATCTTAATATCTACTTAGTGAGCAAGTAAAGTGCACCACCTGTTCAACAACCCACCAGCCGCCACTGCCTGTCATAGAACGGTTTTTTTGATTTTCGAATTTCTCACCAACAGCTCTACAGATTTTAACCAAAATTTTGTGGGAAACGGCCTATTATTATAAATATATATATAATAACAATAATGACTAGAATAAAATAACTATGACCATAATAAGAATCCTAATAATAATAAACATAATAATACAAAAAAAAAAAGGAATAGATACCTTAATAATAATAATCTTATTACCATTAAATATTTAAATGTAAATAATACCTACTGTAATAATACTAATCAAAATAATAATAATCCCAATAAAATAATTATTCTAATAAAACTAATTTAACGATAAAAAAAATAATAAACACGACTATAATACTACCACTACAATAATACGAATATTAATTATAACAAACATAACATACCTAATAATAAACTTTCGGATATAAAAAGATCACAATAATTACTATTCTAATAATAATAAACTCAACCATAATAACTACAATAATAAATATATGCAAAATAATATTTATAATAGTAACTGAAAACGCCGAAAATTACTTTTCTTCGTTTATATTAAATTATAAGATGTGGTTGATTGGTAAACCTTTATTTCCACAACCGTACCGGTTCGTGGCTCGATCAATACTACATAATACAATACAAATATTTAACAAATTGGGGCGTTAACATTCTGCCCGCCTTGAACAAATTGATTAAATTATGTTCAAAATAATACAAAATTATATAAAGTTAATGGAAAATAACTGATATGAACATTTCACTAAGCGATACATATATATATACGAGTATTTTTTTTTTTTTAAGTCGAAGAAGGCGATACATATACGAAAACTTATAATTTGAATATTTGAAGTTATGCGTCAAATAATAAGATAATAAAGAGATTTGAAAAATTAAATATCGCTTCGAGATAAAAGCCGGGAGATTTTTAAAATTGGTCTTGAAAGTATACCATCGGATGTCCGGATGCTAGCGACGCGAACGTATCCACCACTGCCTGGATGAACGTTGATTATTCTGCCAATCTTCCATTTGGTTGGTGGTAACTTCACATCCCGGATAGCGACTAACTGGCTGAATACAATGGAGACGGAGCTGCAACTGGAATAGCTGTCAAAATATTCAATACACGTAAATTCAATGTTACGAACACAACACAACGCAACTGCAGTCGGTGCTGCAGACGGTGCTGCAAGAGTTGGCGAACTTTTAACTTTTTCGTGCAGCAATTTTGACATTTCAAATTTTATATATCTTTCAGTGATTTTAAGTGTTGTTTTGTTTTATTGTGATTTCGTAGTTAAATTTTAATTAAAATAATGGACGAAAATCTTCAATTTCAGTGTCCATTTTATAGTTTCAATTACTTAAAATATTTAAAATTTGCCAAAAATTCAACACCTGACCCAACAAATGACAACAAAACATGAAAGCTGTACAGCCTCATTGTGGGCGCATAAAAAAAAGTACGTACGACACTTTTTGACAGCTCTTCCAGTTGCAGCTGCAGCTCCAGTTGCAGCATTCTATTGTGTTCAGCCAGTAAATCCCCAATTTCCAGATTAAGCTGCGGTCGATTCCATTTCGCTCGTTGTTGAAGTTGGACGAGATATTCGGAGCTCCAACGTCTCCAAAAATGTTGTCGGAGATTTGCAATCTGTTGCCAGCGGTCAACCAAATGGCTTTGGAAATTTTCCATATTGGGTTCGGTTATTGTTTTGAGCGGTTCCCCAATGATAAAATGACCAGGTGTAAGGACCGAGAGGTCATTGAAATCAGATGTTAAAGCGCAGAGTGGTCTCGAATTCACACAAGCTTCAACTTCTGCTAGTAGTGTTGTGAATTCTTCGTAGGTCAGGAGACTTTCACGAAGCGTACGACGAAGATGGAATTTTGTACGTTTGACGGCGGTTTCCCAAAAGCCACCCATGTGTGGAGCCATCGGAGGATTAAAATGCCAATTCGTTCCATCATCTGAGAGATATTTAGCCACCTCTTCGTTCTTGCTGGCCTCGAACAGCATTGCCTTGAGTTCCTTTTCTGCGCCGACAAAATTAGTGTAGTTGTCACTGAACATGTCTTTGCAATGTCCGCGACGTGAAACGAAGCACTTGAAGGCAGATATGAACGTAGCCGATGAGAGATCACTAGCGAGCTCGAGATGCATTGCACCCGTTGACATACAAATGAATACAGCAATGTATCCCTTTACGGCCTTGGTTCCACGGCCTTTTGACAATCGCAGTTGAATTGGTCCAGCGAATTCGACACCACTGGTCAGGAAGGGGCGGCAGGATGTTACGCGGGGCATTGGCAAATCACCCATGAGCTGTTGGCGAAGATGATGAGTCTGTTTGCGGCATTTGAGGCACGAACGTGTAATCTTCCTAAGGACGCCTCGAGCACCGATTACCCAGAAACGGTTTTGAAGCATTGCTTGCATAAGTTGTGGACTAGCGTGTAAGGTTATGTGGTGAATGTCGTCACATATTAGTTTTGTGAGCATGGATGTTTTGGGCAATAGAATGGGATACTTCTTATCAATTGTTAACGATGAGTTTTTGAGTCGTCCTCCTACTCGCAACACTCTTTTTTCGTCCAAAAAGGGATGGAGTTTGAGTAACGGACTATGACTTGTTACTGTTTTTTGGGATGCAAGTCGTTTACATTCCTCGTGAAAATAGCTGTTTTGGGTTTGGTTTACCCAAAATAATAAAGCTTCGTCCAATTCGAAAAGTTGCAGAAATTGATATCTCCGAAAGGGTTGCGGTTCTTGGTTCTTGCGGCGTTTAACAGCTTGCTTCAGATTGAAAACGTAGCAAAGAATACGAGCTGTTATGCGTTTTAGTTTTCTTAGCGAGGAATAGCGGTTGATTAGTTCCCACATAGGTGGTTTGAATGAAGCTGTCGCGGTATGAACCGACTCAGAGCGTTGATCCAAGTTGGTTGAAAAGATTTCTTGCGGAGGCCATGAAGTCCGTGGCATTAGCAACCAATGAGGACCATTCCACCAAAGGGAATGTTCGGACAAATTTTCTGGTAGAATACCTCTCGTGGCGCAGTCAGCTGGGTTGTCGGCTGATGGAACATGGTACCAATTTTCGGGTGGTATCGTTTCTTGAATTTGAGAAACTCTATTGGCGACAAATGTACACCACTTGCTAGGAAATTGTCGAATCCATGCAAGTGCTATCGTTGAATCAGTCCAACCGAATACGTGACGTATGTTTGTTTCGACGATAGGCTTAACTGTCTTAACCAGTTGTGCAAGAAGAGCGGCTGCGCATAACTCGAGCCGAGGTAAGGACAGTGTTGCGGTTTTCTGCGGAGCTACTCTCGTTTTGGCTGTGAGAAGTTGAATCGTAATTTTGCCGTTTGGAAGAATCGTGCGGATGTATACAGCAGCGGCATATGCGCTTTGTGAGGCGTCGGCGAAACCATGTATCTCGGATATTGCGTCTGGGATTCCCAATTTACCCATCGAGGAATTTTGATTGCTGCAATCTTCACTATGTGTTGCAAATTGTGAAGCCAGCTTTTGTTGACATCATCGGGAACTGCTTCATCCCAATCCACCTTTGGTTGCCAAAGGCGTTGGAAAAGCATTTTGGGAATGATAGTGGTTGGAGCGAGAAGACCCAAGGGGTCGAATAATTTCGATGCTTCTGAAAGAAGTAAGCGTTTGGTTATTTTAGTTGTTCTTACCTCTGGAACTTTGACCGTAAATGATAAATGGTCTGATGACGGATCCCACTGAAGTCCCAGAGTTCGAATGCCATCTGCGTCCACAAAATCCAATGGCAGAAGAACTTCACGCTGTTCTTCGGGTATGGAATTGATTACAAGCGACGAATTCGAAGACCATTTGCGTAGACAAAGCATTTCGGATACGTCGGTTTGGATGTGGTGTAACTCCTGTTCATAATGGCTGCCAGTTAAGAGGTCGTCCATGTAAAAGTGATTCACGAAGACGTTGCTTAGCGCAGGATGGTGTTTTCCTCCGTCTAAGGCGACTTGTCGAATTGCTTTGACTGCAAGATGAGACGATGAAGCAACGCCATAAGTGACAGTCAGAATGCGATAATCTTCGATCTCGGCTTCGGGAGAATTGCGCCATACGATCCGTTGATAGTCGATATGCTTGGGGTTGATTCTAACCTGACGGTACATCTTGGTGACGTCAGCAGTCAACGTGAATCGATAAGTTCGCATTCGTATAAGTGCCAAGTAAATGTCAGGTTGTAGTTGTGGACCAATCATTTGAGTATCGTTGAGAGAAAATCCAGTTGTAGTGCGGCAAGAAGCATTGAAGACAACTCTCAACTTTGTCGTTGTGCTTGTGTTCTTGATGACAGCTCGATGAGGCATATAGTAATGTTGTTCTGGAACAGGTGATTGCGTAACTTTTTCCATATGGCCCAGGTCAATGAATTCTTGAATAAAGTTTTTGTATTGGTCTCGTAGACATTCATCTTTTCGAAGAATGGCTTCCATGCGATGAAGTGACTGAACTGCTGCATGACGAGAGTTGCCGAGGGGGCAGTGTTATCAAAAATGTCTTCGCAGGCTTTTTCTTCAATTGTAAGATGTTTGATGCTGGGTAAAGCTTCAATATGCCAGAATTTTGCAACAGCTTTGACGAGCGCAGTATCGCTGAATAGGCATATGGCCGGGTTGTGGGTGTTCATGTTTGTTGTTGATGTAGTGGATCCAATTGTTGAACTGGTGGTTAGAGTAAGTAATGCGGTGTCTGTGGTTACGTTATTTTTTGCAGGTGCTGCAATTGTGTTATTTGTTGCGGGTGCTGCTGTTGTGACTATGCGTGCGGGCGGTGCGGTCGCGGTTAATTTTGCGGGTGCAGCTTTTGAAGCGGTTAGCGTGGTTAGTGTGTTGACAGCGGACAATGAGGGCGCAGCATGTGTAGCGGGTAAAGCGGTTGAAGTAAATGATGTGGAATCGATTACCTTGCCAAAGAGGATCCATCCTAGAGTAGATTGTTGTGCGACGGGGGTGTTAGTAGGGCCTTTGATCAACAACAGCACATAAAAATTGTCCTAATTCATCGCCTCCGATTAAGATGTCGATGTCCGCCGGTGTATCGAAATGCGGATCAGCGAGTCTTAGCGATTTTAAGTGGGGCCAGTTTTGTCGACATAACTGTAGAGCAGGAAGCATGTTGGTGAGCTTTGGCAAAATATGAGCGACAATGGTAGTAGAAAAGCTATTATCTAATGATGAAAGCTTGAGTTGAACTTCACCATTACATGTGCCTGCTTCTGTTGCAGCGATGCCATGAATTGTGATTGATTGCGAAGATCGTCGCAGCCGTAGCCTCTGAACACAATTTTCACTAATGAACATCAGATGCGATCCGTTGTCAAAAAGCAATCGAGCTGCTTGGTATCGTCCCGATTTGTCGGCGATGTTTACCCAAGCTGTGCCCAAAAGAACGTGATGCCTAGCGTTTGCGAAGCATGATTGCGTGTAGTGGCTCGAAGATGTTTCATTGTGCCTACGGGGCAATGTGTCATGCAAAAATGTGTGATGACGTTTACGACATGTGCGGCAGGTGTTAGAGCTGCGACATTTTTCATCTACATGTCCAGAGCCTAGACAATTTGAACAAAGCTTGTTGTCTTTTACGAAGGCTATTTTTCCTTTAACATCGAGAGCACGAAACTTGTCACAGATGAAAATCTTGTGGTCAGCGGAGCACACCGGGCATGACATAACTGATGTTTTTTGTTGTTGTGTGAATGACGAAGTAAAGTGCGAAGAAAAATATGATTTTGGCTTACCTTTTTGTAGAGCGTCTTTCGAAGTAGTTGCTTTCACATGTGAATCAATGGCATCTAAAGCACGACATCTTTTTTCCAAGAAATTCACAAGAGCATTGAATTTTGGCACCGTGTCTTCGGTAAGGGACAGTTCCCATTGCCTACGAGTTTCGGTATCCAGTTTACTTGCGGTTAAATGAACCAACCAATCGTCCCAGTTTTCAACTGATCTTCCCAGTGCTTTGAGACCTTGAACGTTCTCCTGCGTTGCGTCGACCAAATTCCTCAGAGCCAAAGATGATTCAATGCTTATTTTTTTCAGGTAAAAAATGGCTTGGAAATGGGCATCGATGAGCACACGTTCGACATCATAGCGGTTTTTGAGAAGAGTCCACGCTTGGTGGTAATTATTGTCAGTAACAGGCAATCCATTTACAATTTTCAGTGCACGTGGACAATTTTCCAAGGAACATCTGAGGTATTGCAGCTTTTGGCAGCCAGACAATGTGACTGCATTGTGCACTACTGAAACGAATGCGTCGTGGAACGACTTCCAATCTTTGGCTTCGCCAGAGAATTTTGGAAGGCTGAGAGCTGGTAACTTTATATTGGATCGAGTGGATGCGGGGACGTTGTCGTTAGTAACATGACCATTTTCGGCCTTTACCTTGTATAGAGCTCTGTTAAAGTTAGCTAGTGCTTCGCGATACCAATTTTCACCCTGTTCTCTTTCTGCTTGCTGCTCCTCGAGCGTTTCATCACCGCAAGAGAGTTCAACAGCTTCCTGGGCAAGTAAAAATCTAGCCCAGTGGTCTGCCAGTACGGTGGTGTAAGCGTTTAACTCCACTTCGTCGAGGGATTCTGCTTTTTTACTCGCGGTCAGGCATCTTTTTAATCCATTACCCGCCGTATCACGTTTCACTAAATTATTCTCACCGGTCATTGCGAAAATAATTTGATTTATACACAATATGTAACTTGAATTATGTTGAGCTCGTTGGCAAAATAATACTTGTTAATTTAATTTTGTGTGCAGCAACGGAAGATGAACATTCGATTAGAAACTTCGAGCGATAACTGTCTAGATTCCCGAAAATAACTGTTGCAATTTGTAGTTGTATAGTTTTTGTTGCAGTGTGTGAGGTATATTGAAAAACTCTTGAGAAGAACTGTTGCACTTTATGTACTTTGTGTTGCAGTAGTCAGTTAATGAGTGAGTGAGACAGGAACATTGGCTTGTGTAGTGTCTTTGTAACTGAGAGCACTTTTTTTTTTGTATAAAAACCACACGTTACATATAAAAGTACATAACGAGTGTGATGAAAATTTTTGCGGGACTATATAGGAAATTTGCGGGAGTTCACATATTTGTGTGAAATTTCGTTTTTACTACTTTTGATGATAAGATAATTGCGTGGAATATTGATCGAGCTTTTTAAATACAAATTTACGTATAAATTTGCTCTATGCGGTTCGAAGGACCATGAAAACGCCGAAAATTACTTTTCTTCGTTTATATTAAATTATAAGATGTGGTTGATTGGTAAACCTTTATTTCCACAACCGTACCGGTTCGTGGCTCGATCAATACTACATAATACAATACAAATATTTAACAAATTGGGGCGTTAACAGTAACTAATCGTATAATAATATCCACCAAAATACCAAATAATATGAATACCTGATAATACTAATAAATATACTTATAAACTACATTATAAAAAAATACCTAATAAAAAAGCCACATAATAATAATTACAGCTAATAATATAAATACCTAATTACTACAAAATATAATAATAATAATATAGATCTACAAATAATAACTTATAATAATAATGCATTAGACTGGGCCAAAAAAATTGGCTATTTTTTTTTTGAAAGATATATCGAGAATATCATTCAGAATGACAAAACAAAATTTTCGTAAAAGTTTGAGCCCTTAATATCAATTTTAAGAGGGCTATCATCGCTAATTTTGATTTTTAGTCATAATTTCATGTTTTGCGTCAGAACTGACAAAACATTGAAGTAAAATTTATATAAAATTAAATTCCCTACAAAAAAGGTCTAAGTGAAAATTTTCGTCAGACAAGCCGTTTTTGAGTAATTAAGCTTAATAAATTGTTATTTTTCTTCGATTTTACTTTTTTAATTTGGAATTTTGTAACTAACGAAAAATAACAATTTATTAAGCTTAATTACTCAAAAACGGCTTGTCTGACGAAAATTTTCAATTAGACCTTTTTTGTAGGGAATTTAATTTTATATAAAAGTAAGTCAAAATGAATTTTTTTTACTTCAATGTTTTGTCAGTTCTGACGCAAAACATGAAATTATGACTGAAAATCAAAATTAGCGATGATAGCCCTCTTAAAATTGATATTAAGGGCTCAAACTTTTACGAAAATTTTTTTTTGTCATTCTGAATGATATTCTCGATATATCTTTCAAAAAAAAAAATATTCAATTTTTTTGGCCCAGTCTAATAATGCATACTTTATAAAATAATCACTAACTAATGATCATAATATAACACCCTATTATAATAAGATCTAAATATAATAATCCCCAAGTAAATAAAAACAATACCTACCTATCAATAATATAATATGTACCTCAGAATAATACATGCAGATACTAATACCTAATAATAATAACATAACTAAACTACATACTACTACCTTATAATAATAATACCCAGTAAAATAATAATACATACCCATAATAATGCTGCTATATAAAATTAATTAGAATAATAATATAAACAACCATAATATATAACAACAATAACATATAACAATAATACCCAATATTAAAAAAAACTAACACAAATGTCACTAGGCAAAGAGTACAATGACCTCTAACACCGACAGCAACCGCTTATCCCTTAATCCCTGGGGCCTGTAACACAAAACTACAAGTACTTGTAATACAAGTGAATTAATACAAGTGTAACAAATTTCTGTAACACAAAGCTACAAGTTTGCTGGCTCTTCTACAAGTGTAATGAGCGAACATTACAAGTAGGAAATTATATGATTTCCCTCTTTCTGTAACACAAAGCTACAAGTGTAGAAAAAAACTAAAAATGTATTTAAATGTACGAAAAAAACAATATTTTCAACTAATTAGCATTTCCATGTTAATGATGTTAATGAAGAAAAAGAAGGATAGGAAAGATGTGTGGCACGATGTTCTGAGACTTAAGGTTGTTGTTTCAGATCAAAGGGCACGGTAGTGCTCAGCCAAGTTCTGGCACTACACCCTTTTTATAGGAACAAACTCAGGCGATTTTTGACCCCTCCCTATCTTTGGTACCAATGAAGTCAGAAACTTAAGACTCCGAATATTTGCTAAGGTAGTCAGGCACAGGCGCCTCACCTCACAAAAATCACAAAAACCGTTACTGACTGACTGACTGACACAGATCATCAAAATTATGGAGCACTTCCCGACATCGTAGAATCTTGTAATTTTGCACAAAGGTAGGTCTTGTCATGCAAGCAGAGGAAAAATTCGAAAATTTGAAATTTTCCATTCAGGGGGCGTGGTATCCGCCCATTTTCTCCGCATTTTAGCACTTCCCGACATCGTATTATGGAGCACTTCCGACTGCTATAAAACGATGAAATTTGGTGAACCGGTAGGGCTTATATTGCATATAAAGAACCAAAAATAAACACCAAAGTTTTCCTTTCAGGGGGCGTGGTATCCGCCCACTTTCTCCGAATTGGTGTTGGTGGTAGGGCTTAAATTGCATACTAAGAACAAAATATAAAATTTGAGCTTTTCCATCCAGGGGCGTGGTATCCGCCCACTTCCTCAGAACTGATGTAAATTATATATGGCAAACTTCCGATTGCAGTAGAACAATGATATTTGGTAGAGCAGTAGGGCTCAAATTGCATATAAAGGAACAAAAATAAAAATTGAGGTTTTCCATTCGGGGGGCGTGGTATCCGCCCACTTTCGCCGAATTGGTGTTGGTTGAATGGAGCACTTTCGACAGCTGTACTACGATGAAATTTGGTAAAGTAGCAGGGCTTAAATTGCATACAAAGAAAAAAATATAAAATTTGAGGTTTTCCATTCAGGGGCGTGGTATCCGCCCACTTCTTCAGAAGTGATGTAAGTTATATATGGCAAACTTCCGATTGCAGTATAACAATGAAATTTGGTAGAACGGTAGGGCTCAAATTGTTTATAAAGGACCAAAAATAAAAATTGAGGTTTTCCATTCAGGGGGCGTGGAATACACCCACTTTTACTTCCGACTTTTGTAAAACGATGAAATTTGGTAATGTGGTAGGGCTTAAATTGCATACAAAGAAAAAAATATAAAATTTGAGGTTTTGCATTCAGGGGCGTGGTATCCACCCACTTCCTCAGAACTGATATGTAAATTGTATGGTACACTTCCGATTGCAGTAGAACAATGAAACTTAATAGAACGATCGGGCTCAAATTGCATATGAAGGACCTACAATAAAAATTGAGGTTTTTTATTTAGGGGGCGTGGTATCCGCCCACTTTCCGAGAAAAAGTTTGATTTATATGGAGCACTTCCGATTGCTGTAGAATGATGAAGTTTGGTGGAAGGGTATAGCTTAATGTACATTCAAAGCGAAAAATAGAAAATCTAAGATTTTTCATTCGAAGTGTTTTTTTATTGTCATTTTGAAACTATACATGCATTCTGAAATTTTATAACTTTTCGTAGAACTAGAGTGCTCGATTTGGTACTCTATGTTATGTTAACATGAATGAAAAAAGAAAACATTAGCATACCTGAAAAAATTATGAGTTTACACGAAAAAAACTCTTAACTGTGATGTGAACTATAATAAAACCACTAATTAGGCTGTTAATTGGTGGTCTACCTTCATTTAAAAAAAGGAGTTAAAATTGCAACAAAAACATCATCGCATCCTCAACAATTATTGCTTTTTTATGGCTTTGAGCGGATGTAGGTACTAGTATTTAACATTAAAGTAGGTATGTTAGTGTTAGGTATCTTGCCAGGAGAAGAAGAAACAATTGAAGCTCAAATCAAAACAACCAATAACAAAAAGAAAATATACAAAAAAAAATAGGAAGCTATAAACTAAGTTGATTTTATAAGGTAGAGTCCACCCTTCTATTTTTCCGTATCTTTCGAGATTTTTACATGGCAAAACATTAAAATCTTTGCAAAAAGGAGTGAGATTAGACCAAAAACATAAATGTTAAAAAAAGAGCCAAGTTCTTCTATACAAAAACCTTTGTGTAACAAGTCAGCCGTGAAAAGTACTAAGATCTAAAAGTACATCAAGTTCTTACTTCATGAAGGTTAATACCGAATATTTAAAGTAGAATAATGTTGAAACAGCTACAATGTAATAGAGAAATTTTATTATTTAATGATTACTGACTAAAATTTGATGGGCTCACTTGGCAAGTTTTTTTTATGCCCAATTCGAAAGGTTTTAAAAATTTGATCAGTGAACCCATCAAATTTTAGTCAGTAATCATTAAATAATAAAATGTCTCTATTACATTGTAGCTGTTTCAACATTATTCTACTTTAAATATTCGGTATTAAACCTTCATGAAGTAAGAACATGGTGTACTTTTAGATCTTAGTACTTTTCACGGCTGACTTGTTACAAAAAGGTTTTTGTATAGAAGAACTTGGCTCTTTTTTTAACATTTATGTTTTTGGTCTGATCTTTTTATCTCCAGGGATGGCGGCTGAACTAGAGCGGAAAAATGCCGTGTCTTATTTCTATGTCACTTATAATTCACATTATTTTATTGGTATTCATCCTTGATGGGCAATGGGCATACCAGTTAAACTCAATTACATGTTGTTAGTGTTATGCCTGAACAACATGTATTGAGTAAACCAGTAAACCCATTGATCACAATTTTAAGAAGGGTTTTAATGGAAATTAAGCAACATAGACAACGGCAGGGATCGAACCTGTGATCATGAGGTTGACAGGCGAGCACACAACCATCGCGCCACGGCCACCCCGAAATTAAATAGAGATGATAGCGAAGACGAATAAAGTGGGTCCGACAATTCCGCCTGTCTGTCTGTATGTACTTCAATCTACACTCTACAGCCTAGGCCACTGGAGCTATTTTCTTAAAGTTCTTCAGTGATTCTCTAGAGGGGAAATTGAAATTTTTGTTAGCTCTCAAACTAACGGTACACCTCATCATACAAGCGTAGTGCAAAATCTTATTTATCTCAAAAACGTCTCTAACGATTTTAATAAAAGATAAAATGCACGACTGGGTCGCATGAACTTGCTCCTATGTAATAGACTAGAAATTATAAAAACGAATGTAATTAGAGAAAACTGTTCATAAGGACAAAATTAATTTTTTAAATTCTTTTAATAGTAATAGACAAAAACAGAATGGTTTCTTAAAAAAAGAGCTTTTATATACAAAATTTTTAAAAGATTTTTAAGAAAAAATTTTGGTACGCCAATTTAAAGTTTTTATTATTGTTCGAATAAAAATTAAATTAAAAAAAAATATTGAGCCGTTTCTGAGATATCGAATTTTCAAAAAAAGAAAAAAGTAGATTTTTTTTTTCAAAAATTCAAAAAATATTTATTTCAAAGTTTTGAAATGTAATGTGTTTTAGACTTTTTAGAAGCCTCTCTAAAAAAAATTTCATTAAGAACCGTTATGTGGATAATGAGAAATTCAAAATTCGAAAAAATGGTTCTATGGTAGGTACAAGCTGTAATATCTTAATTTCAAATTTTTTTTCATATTATTAAAGATCGTTAAAATCAATTGAAACGAAAAAAATTTTATCAAAATTCTAGGCGCCGTTTTCGAGAAAAATACGATTTTTAAAAACCATTTTTTAACATTTGTATGGTGGGTACCTTTATTTTAAGGTAAAATGAATTTTTTTTCTCACATCTTGTAGATTATATTAAGAAGCTTTATTTATCAAGCTTAGCATGGGATTTTCGAAAAACAAATTTTGAAGTTTTTTTTTTTAAAATCAAAAAAAAAAATTTGAAAATTTGAATACACAATTCTATTTAAATTTTTGAAGAGCCTTCGCTCAAAATCAAAATCGGTGGTACCGTTTTTGAGAAAATCAAAAACGAAACGGTTCCATGGGGGGTACCCTGAATAACCATTTTTCGGAAAATTTTTTTCAACCATTACCTAGCTTTAACAAAATGAAATTTTTTTGTGTTTTATTTTTTAAATCTGTCCAGCAGTTTTATTTTTGGTCTTAAAAAAATCAAAACCTATATCTACCAAGTTTAAAGAAAATCGGCCGAGCCGTTTAGGCTGTAGTCGGACCGACTACAATTATTCGAAAAAAATATAATTTGGGTTTTAAAAAAATTACTTTAATAATAAAACATTTTTAAACTTTGTTTGCATCAAGACATACTTTTGCGGAAATCAGACGGTAATTCCATGCATTTGAACATTATTATCTCATTAAGTCCATGTTTTATATTCAAACATGCATAATTTTTAAATTCCAAAGTACATTTACATAAATATAAGAGCAAGTTCGTGCGATCCAGTCATGCATTTTATTTTTATTAAGATGCTATAACGTTGCTTATCTTTCTTTCAATAAGCAGAATGCCTACAAGTGTAGGGAAATTCTTGTTTTCTACAAAAGTTTTTTTTTGTGTTACAGAAATAATCTAAAATTGTAAGGTTGATATAATCCTACAAGTGACTGTTGACTTGTAGACTTGTAGCTTTGTGTTACAGGCCCCTGGTGGCGTGATGTTCATAGATACTAGCTGGATAGCTTATAGAGGGTGGCCTGATAGTCCAGCTAGAGATGTTTAACATCGTCACCATAGGCAAGGTACGTGTTGAGATCGAGGAGAGTCGGTCAGTTGGTTTTGTGGGTCAAGGCATCAATGGTCGGAATAAAAAAAAGGAACATTTGAGTTCGAGTTCGGAAAATAACGAAGAAGCGAAAAAACATTAAAATAAAATAATAAAGTAATTTATTGTAAAGAAAAGTAAAAGTGAACAATCAATTAAGAAAACAAATAAAAGAATAATTTCCCATTTCGCACTTGGTGCAAGTTCCCCAAAACAAAATAATTATCCCCTAAAATAAAGGGTATGTATAGCCATACAAAACAAAAAAAAATGAAATTATTGCTTATTATTACATTGAATATTGAATAACGAAAATAGATATAAAAAAAAAAAAAAAACCAAATAGAAATAAACTAAAACCAACATAAGAAAAAAAAAAAAAAACATTTGTACTTCAACTGATTCTCATACTGTGAACCAACAAAACCACCATCCACATCATTATCATCAACAAATCCACATCATTATCATCAGCATAATCATCAACATCATCAACACCATCGTCATCATCATCATCACAATCATCAGCAGCAGCAACATTATCAACCTTTCCCTAAATAAGATACCTACCTACCTGTGTAAGCAAAGTGTCCCCTGTGAACCCCCGCAATCCTCCAATCCACAACCTGTCGATTCGTGTATGTTCCTTTTGTTAACCCTTCTTCCCGCGTATATAATATATATAAATACCAGAAAAAATTATAAAACTCTTAAAAGTGATCTATAAAGTTAAATTAGAAAAAAAAAAAGAAATAATCCAAAGAGTCATAGGTAAGGGTTAAATCAAAAGAGAAAAGGAAAAAAATTATCTAATATCTGAGTGTCTTTTTACCCTTAGAAAATTTAAAAACAAATGTGAATATCCTAACCCTATTTCTCTAAGGCCGGTATTCACCGAGCGCTCATAACTTAAGAAGCTCATAAACCTATTCACCAAGCAATATTAGTGAAGATCTACGAGCGCTCTTAAAAGTTAGGAGTGGTCCCGACCACTCCTAACTTACGAGCGCTCTCTTCGAAAGTTTGTTCGCTTGTGCGTGTGCCACGCACGCATTTGACTCGAATCCATGTGAGCAATACCAAGTAGAAGAGTATCCATTTGCTGTCAAGACCAGCGTTACCCTTATGCGACTTTAGTCGCATTTTTGCGACCTTTTTTTTGCTGTGCGACTATGCGACGACCTTTTTAAAATTGTTTAAAATTGCGACTTTTTCTTTGCTTAAACATTTACCATCAAACTTTTCTGAAGATGTGCGAGTATGATTGTCTTTGCTTTGTTTTCTGTTCGCATTCTCGTTTTCGAAAGTAGTTTTTGTTTTCCTATTCCCACCACGGGGGTGCTGTCAGATTGTTTTTTTTTTTCTCTTACTTGTTTGGCACTGACGACGACACTGACATTTCCTGGAATATCTCCTTACCTTTCTGCTTTGTCTGTTGTAACATGTAAGATGTAACATGCCGCATCGTGGAGCAATGGGTTGTTTTGCAACATTTTTTTATTAGGGCCAAATTTAAAGAAAGTACAAATTCAAAAATTAATATTATTCTCGAAATTTTGAACAACGAAAATTTAGTTTATTTAAAGTTTCTAAAATTTATATTCTTTCAAAAATAAATATTTTAAACAAAGTTTTTCAGAGTGAAACATTACAAATTGCTTATTTGTGCTCTTATATAGAGGATCCTCTATTTATTATTTTTCAAAATTTTTTATTGAAAGAATGTGTTCTTGGAAAATCTATTTCTGAGATTGATTATCGAAACGAAAATTATTAAAAAAAATTGAAGAAATATATATCGGCATGGAAGCCGAAAATTGCTTAAAGGATAAAAAACTCACACATTTTGAAATTATTTGTATAAAAAAAATATACATACTTCAATATTATTTGACGCTTTGCGAAGAAATTTTTTCAAGATTTAATGTTAAAGATGAGAAGTTTTCTATTTTAAAACATATAGATCCAAAAATAATTAGGTCAAATCAGGATTTTAACTAATAAATTAACAAACCGTTTACAAAGGGAAACCTGCGAAACTATGTTAGCTTCCACAAATCTCATTGACTGTGATATAAGTGAGTGGGTTCCTGAAAACAACCTAATTAAAAAGTATAGAGAAACTTTATTAAAAAAAAACGAAACATTAATGTGATTTACATATCTTTTTAGGCATTTATTTTAACTTTAAACCTATACATACATACGAGTATTAATTAATGTAAAATGAAGTCTTTAAATTAGGTTTTTTTTTTGTTATTGTTATTTTTTAATGTACGAGTATATCTATCTAAGTGTTTAAATAAAGAAATTCAAAAAAATATCTAAATTGTTTTTCCTATAGTAAAAAAAAATAATATTTATGTATGCGACTTTTTCTTTCAATTGCGACCTTTTGTTCAAAAATGCGACTTTTTCAAAGAATTCGAATTTGCGACTTTTTTTTTAAAAAGCGACTTTTTTCTGCGACTTTTTGAAAAATCCCAGGGGTAACCCTGGTCAAGACCAACATTCCACAACATTTCACAGTTTGGGTATGCCTGAACAAGAGAGAGTGGCTCTCATTTTCGAACTTCGAAAAACACTTGCGAGTGGTTGGTGAATACCCCACAGAAATTTCAAGTTAAGAGCCTCGTAAAGTTAAGAGCCGTTTAGGAGCGCTCTGTGAATACGAGCCTAAAGGTTGTTGCAGCGGATAATAATTTTAAAATAATAAGCCAAGGTGGGGCACTACATTGGCGGAAAAAACTTCAAGTAAGTAAAATTAAATAAACATTATTCTGTTGTTTTTTTCTATTTTCGATAGGGTTTCTAGAAATAAAAAAAAATAATAATAAAATCTTAGTTCGACACGAAATACTTAACCTTCTTCTACGAGTTTTTTCTTTTCTTTTTCTTTTTTTATTATTACCCTTTTTCTCGTTTTTTTTTTAAATAAACAAAATAATAATAATGAAATAAGGATATGAAAGATAGTTTGGGAGAAAAAGTATAATTCACTAAAGTTTGATTAATCTTTTTTTAGGGTTGCCAAATTGTAATTTGTTTTTATTACTTGAATTTAGTGAATAATAATTCTCTGATTTATTCTTATATCCATATCTTTCAATTTTTTTAATTTAATAAAATTTATATTCTTTGATTCAACGAAATAATTATTGTTTTTTTTTTTTAATTTTACACTGGGTGATTTTCTTTTTTAAGGGAAGTGAATTCTGTTTGTTGGGGATATAGGATGCTGGTATAAACTGAACGGTCATAGGCGGAAGTGAAGGTAACTGAAGAAGATGGGAACGTAAGGATGTAGACTTATTTAGCGAGATAGAGGAAAAGTTTAGGGGCTGCTGCACAATATGGAGGAAGCAGTAGCCATGGTGGTATCACAAATAATCATATACAGATGTCTCATCTCCATACAAAAAAATGTCCTAAGAAATTTTTTCAGCAGACAAACTTCAGCAGACAATGATACAAAAATCAAGAGCGAGAAGAGAACTACAATGACCACAATGTAGGAGAGCGAAAAATGTATCTATTCATTGGGTAAGCGACTAAGCGACAAGCGTTCTCTTGTTCACATCAAAATTTATAGCACAAACAAATCGTACCAGACACAGCGCAGCGCATCCCTTTCCCACCGGGGTTATATTGTTTCTGTTCTACTTTTTCTTATTATACTTTGTCATTCGTAGAATTTCTGTGTGGATGGATGTTGTTTTTGTTTTTTTTTTTATATTTGCCTTTTCCTGTGTTCCTTTATTGGTTTTGGTGGCTGGTGCATGCCGCGGCGACTCCTTGGCTGGTGTTTTTTTTTTTATTTTGATTTCTTGTGAGGGTATTGCACTTTTTGGTATGAATTTTCTTGTTTGGATTTTGGCAATATCTTTTCGTTTTCAAGTGTATCTGCTTTGGGTAGGTATAGAAAAATGGAAATGGATTTTGTATGTTATGTAAGTAGGCTATGTTGATTTGCTTATAACTTGAGAATTATTGATTAGATCTTCAAGGACAAGCACTTAAAATAAAGGTAAAATTTCTAGTTTTATTATAATAAAAATGTTAAAAATGAAATTTGAGATTTAGATTAAGCTTTTTTTTTACATGCCAGCCGATGTTTAGCTACTTTCTTTCAAACAATCGAAATCTATGCAAAATTATTCCCTCTTTCAAATCAAAATGCATTCGTGTGACTTTGTACGAGTATTCTGCAGGAAGTAGGTACTCGTAGGTACATATTTATGTTTCTGTTTTGTTTATTTTTTTTGGAGATATTATGTAGACAGAATCCTCGTCTCAAGAAAGAAGAACGGCATTAGCAAGAAGGTTAGGTATTAGTTTTTAAGTTTCTTCACTTCTTTTTAGCTTAGTACATGTTTAGATCTGTGGTCACAAGGAAAAGCTGCTAAAGTCTTTTTTACTAATTTTTCAGGAGAGCAGTTTAAAGTTTTTAACAAACGCGTGAAATTACAAATTACTATATTGGGCGATTGAAAACTCCGTTCAGGTTGAAACAAAAATTTAAATAAAGATAATTTTACTCTTTCATAGTTAAAAATTGAAATTAATTATCTGCAGTTTAGTTGTTTTTCCATTTTAAAGAAATTCTTAATAAAGAAAAATATATTGTTTTTAGCAGAGAATGAGAACCAACTTTGAACGTTCAGATAGAACGAATGAAAATACAAAAAAAAACAACAAACTTTTCATCATGCATTGTAAATTAATAAGAAACAAATCAAAAATTGAAAACCAAAATTAAAAAAGTGTTTTTTATCTTCATCGTCACTTCTTTAGTCTGATTAAATGTTGATTTCGTTGGAACTAGTTTTGAGATTTTTATAAAAATAACTAAAATCTGGATTTATGTATTGTAATAAACCCAAAAGATCTTTTTCTTATCTGGTCCTGCTGGGCTACTTTTATCTTAGATTAAGATCCATAGCAAGTTGCGCATGTGTCTAGTTTGGAAACTTTTAATTTGAAATTCAGTGTTCCGAATATTTAATATTTTAATATTTGGTAATGCTCACATGATTACAAACTTCATTTCTATACACGGAGTGATTTAAACTGCCATGAATATATTTTTTTTTGATGTACCCCGACAAATCTCAAGTGGTTCGGTTGGACATGAAACTTTTGCGGCTATTGCGTTTTTAATGAAACTTTCCGTTTCAGATAAAAACATATTGTAAAATGTGGTCTTCAAATTTGGCACGAGTACGATAACTTGGCCGCCAAAATTTGATGACGGATTTTTGTAGAGGGGTAAAAAACAAGCACTTTTACAATGGGAGGGGGGTCTATCTCCCCCGCTTAGGAGGTAGGGGCACTTTTAGAAAAAATGATTTAAATTGAAAAAAAAAAAAATATTAAAAAACAACGGCAACACTTACAGTAAAGTACTATACTGCGTTTGAAAGAAGTCTGTTCTATAATCCTGCACTTAAATTAAATTACTCATGTCAATGGTTTTTGAGAAATTCGCATTTAAAGTCCAAATTTTGATGAAAAAACGTGAAAAAAAAAGTTTAGACCGATTGTTTTCAAAATAGTGAAATGAAATTGTAAATTAGCTTATATGTGTTTCATGTATCTATCAGTTCTTAATCGAACACAAAAAACCGCATGTTTCTATGCCTTCTGGTTTTTGAGAAAATCGAAAATAACTAAAACTACTTTTCTATAAAATGTTTGTTATTTTTTGCTTCCTTACATAAATAAATCAGTGCTAGCTTCCAACATTACAATATATAAACAGTAAAGTATGCAACCCCCCTGCTTGGCACACTATAGGATTTGGGGTAGGTGCGAGGTTGGGTGCATACAAAGTTTCTTTTGCATTCACAGAATCTGTATATAAAAAAATCAAATTTATTCTATTTATCCAATGTCCACTAAATACATATATTTATATAAGTAGCCCAAAGTTCCAAACTTACAATTTTCAAACATTAAAATGCATTATGAAAAATTCACATGTATTGCACTACTGCTCGACTGCAGCAAATATATGTAATTTCTTAATATGTATCTATGTATGTTTGTGTCTTACATACCAATTTATATAAAGCAACTGAAATGTTCAAAGTATACCAACTTAGATAAAAAAAGCTAACATTCCAATTTGTACCGTTGTTTTTTGTTCGTTAATGAAAATGTGGTACAAGTTATTGTTTACCAAGGTCATTCGTTATTCAACTTTTGTAAGAGTGAAGTGTTTTTTTCTCTTTTTTTTTTTTTTTATAATCTACCCGCGCTCAAGGGATTAAATTACCCTTTAAATGTTTCAACACAGCGCGGGCGTGAAGTTAAGAAGAGAAAGAAGGATAGGAAAGATGTGTGGCACGATGTTCTGAGACTGAAGGTTGTTGTCTTAGATATTTTATCTCCAGGGATGGCGGCTGAACTAAAGCGGAGAATGCCGTGTCTTATTTCTATGTCGCTTATAATTCACATTATTTTATTCGTGTTCATCCTTGTTGGGCATACTAGTTTAACTCAATTACATGTTGTTAGTGTTATGCCTGAACAACATGCAATGAGTAAACCAGCAACCCATTGATGACAATTTTAGGAGGTTTTTAATGGAATTAAAATGACATAGACGACGGCAGGGATCGAACTTGTGATCATGAGGTTCACATGATCATGAGCACACATCCATAGCGCCACGGCCACCTCTAAATGAAGAATGGCGGTTAAACATCCACTACTCCATCCCAAATTGAATAATTTTCCAATATTTTCTTCTTTCGGTGATTTAGTGTCGACCAACGAAAAAAACATTACTTTTTTCGAAATTGGTTTAATACCAAATGAAAATTCAACTCCCGTGGCTGTGTGCAATTCTGGGTAACGCTAAATGAATTGCTGTACTGAACTAATAAAGATGCATTATGCTTACTAACATTAATCCTTTAAATGGAATCACCGTCACCACTAAAAATCAAAAAAAGCAGTTTTGGTAATTTTCGATTTTCTCAAAAACTAGAAGACATAGAACCATGCGGTTTTTTGTATTCGATTAAGAACTGATAGATACATGAAACACATATAAGCTAATTTACAATTTCATTTCACAATTTTGAAAACAATCGGTCTAAACTTTTTTTCACGTTTTTTTTTATCAAAATTTGGACTTTAAATGCGAATTTCTCAACCATTGACATGAGTAATTTAATTTAAATGCAGGATTATAGAACAGACTTCTGGCTTTCAAGCACAGTATAGCACGTTATTGTAAGTGTTGCAGTTGTTTTTTAATATTTTTTTTTAAATTTAAACAACCATTTTTTCTAAAAGTGCCCCTACCTCCTAAACGGGGGGAGATAGACCCCCCTTCCATAGTAAAAAGTGTTGACCCCTCTACAAAAATCCGTCATCAAATCTTGGCGGCCAAGTTATCGTACTCTCCCCTCAAATTTGTATATGCATGCCACCATATTCCAAAGCGTACTTCACTCAGGTTTCACCGCGTCGCTTTCTTTGCATTGCGTTAGACAGAGTATCTCATTTGATATTTCCTTTAGTCAGAAGATTTCCAATGTTCTGGTCATAGGTTTCCAAAAACCAAAACTGGATAAATAGTTGTTTTATTTGCTCGAAAGAAATTTTGTCTTGAAAGTTGTTTCAACATAATCCAAAGGGTTTTGGAGATCTTGCATGCTTCACTTTTCCAGAAAGTGTCTTATATGACTTTTCAATGTTCCTTAATGTCTGACGATTGTGAATCGTAGTTTTTGGGTGCGAAACATGAGAGGCAACAGTATCATTTAGCATAAGATCAGGGTATTTTAGAGAATCTTCGGAATTTTCCCATTCTGGCAAATTATCATAAGTTATATTCCCTGATGCTTATATTATATTATTATTATTTTATGAAAGCATTCACCGTTGAACTCATTTGAATTGTCTTAAATAATGGAAAACTAAAAACGTTTCTCTAGTTTTCGCAATTTTATGTAGTCATTAGTAGATATATTAACTTTTTTGTAAAACATATTTCTGGGAATTCAGGAAACGTTAACAAACTTGATTCAATGTTTTCCGTGCATTCAAAACATTTAAAAAAAATGTTAAATACCTATATATCGTTTAACCAATATCTTTATTTTATTCTGGTGTAAAAGATCTCGGTGTCAGTGTGATCGACGTGACACCAAACATCTAAAATGTAGGAGGTTTTCAGTTTTGTAGATTCCGATTTAAGAGAAGCTTCATTGCTTTCAAATAAAATCAAGTAAGTGCATAATATCAAATCTTATAAAAACAGACTTCTTCCAAATGACATTCGGGCTACTCGTAAATTAAAATAAAATCGCTCTTATCGTCAGCTCTTGATAGATAAACTAATTAAGTTACAGTTACTAACTAAAAGTATTCATTTTTTATTCTGCTTCGATAACTAAGTGCTATTTTGCAGAATTTTAACAATTCGTTAAGAAGATCCATGGTTTCGTTTTCTGTTAAGAAGTCACTACTCCAGTCTTATGTCTTCTAGTTTTCCTTAGAACGGGAACGGGACACCTTCCAATAAAATGAAAAACATCCCCTCGTTCTGTGAGATTACACATCACACAAAGTAGCATCAATAAAGAAAACGTTGATCATATATCATAGCTCTATAGTTCAAGAAGAGAACTTACAACTAGAGATATTTAAATCTAATTGGAATGATGGTTATTGTTGGCATAAAAAAGAAATTTCATTCAACACATTTAACATAACAGAAATAATTACTAATAAAACTTAAAGAATATGACACCTCTAATGAAAAACCTCTACTTTTATGGCCCTCTGAAACGTAATTTCAAACATTCGTTCGCAATATTTAAACATAACAAAGATTTATTTCCCAGTTTGGTTGGATAATACAAATGAATGTCATATGCAATGCACAAACTTGAAACCGTGATTGTGAAATGTCAAAATCATTAAGTTTAATGTACACGATTGGTAGATCTTACAATATTGTCAGATCTGTCAGTGAAAAACACGATTACAATGTCTTACAACCGTGTAGTCTTACAATTAATTGTCAGAAAATTTGTCTGACAATTAATTGTTAGATCATTGTCTGACAATTAATTTTAAAAAATCTGATAATCATGTGTATGCTAGCTCAGGATCGTGTAATCTTCCAACTAATTGTCAGAAAATGTATCTGACAATTAATTGTAAGACGGTAAATTGTAAGGTATTTGATAATCATGTAAACACACAATTTATTGTCAGGCCTGCCAATTTTTATCGTTGGCTGATGTTTCTGACAATGAAGAAATTGTAAGAAGTTCGTTTTTTAGCATCATACAATTTTTTATTGTCAGGCAATTTGCCGCCAAGGTTCAATTGAAGCAGTTTCCATAACCAACAATAATTGACAATTAATTGTGTGTGTACACGGTTGGTATAAATTCTACCAATCTCTTACTATTAATTGGTTGGTATTAAGCCGGCTATCTGAAAATAAATTTTCAGCCAACTTCTGACAATAAATTGTAAGAGATTGGTTGATTTTGTACAAACCGTGTACACACACAACTTAATTGTCAGCTTATTGGTAGATAATTGTCAGATATTGTCAGGTCTTACAATATTGTAAGATCTACCAATTATGTACACTTAGCTTTAGTTGTGTTCAACCAGAAAGAGGCCAGTGTAGAGTAGTGTAGTGCAGTGCAAGTTCATGAAAACTGTCAGAGCAAACTTAAGCAAAACCGTCATACGTCAGATCTTAAAAACATGCATTTTTCTAAATTTAAATTCAAAAACGCAACGCGCGGACAAAATTCAAATTAATTCCTTTGACAAATATAATCAAATAATGACATCAGCTGATTTTTCTGAACTAATGTACACAAGTTCAGGTCAATGAACGCTAATCAGTATAAGTCGGTGGAGAAATTTTTTCAATGAACACCAAAAAGCTACACTTGTCTGCCCAGAGTAGTCCAGTGCAGCTGGTTGAACACAACTATTATCAACTAACTTTGAATCAACTCATTTTATATTTATATTTACCCACTCATAATTAGTTAGCTACGTAGTCACATAATTTGAATATTAAGTTATCAAAAATAAAAATGTGTACTTTTTTTTAAATTAAAATAAGGTTTTCTTAAAATGTTATTCTCACTATGAGAAAGAAGAAAAAAAAATGAAAAACCAAATATAAAAAATAAAATTCTACTAGAGGTAACAAAAATAACTATTTAAGATAAAATACAAAAAAGCATCATTTTTCTAATTTAATTATTTGAATTATTTTTACAAAATTGTAAAAGTCGTTTTCGAGAAATATATTATTTTTCTTTTTGGCCAAATGTGTGGCATGTACGTCTGAATACATACAGGTGAAATTGCGAGACACACTTTCTTTTTCTTCGTCTTCTCTACCATCCTATTAACAAAATTGATCAAAATCTCGAGCTCATTTTTTTCATAACCTGCCATAAATGTATGTATGTATATTACAAGTACCTGCATCGTAAGTTAAAACCGAATCGGCGGAGGGTCTATATCGTCTCGGCCGGCGGTAGGTACAAATTTTCTAGTAGGTGCTTACAAATTTTCTTGTAGGTACATATCACATACACATAATAGTTACAGAAAGGAATTATGTTAATAAGAACCTAGGAACATTTGTATACTCTGTATCTATTTATAATGTCCAGCTTTTTACATTATCAAACAAAAAAAAAGTTATTAATTATTTTTGTTTAATAATAATTTAAGTAAAAATGTATCAAGGCAAGTCCACATAGCCCTACTTAAGTATAAAATTATTTAAAAGAGCATCTAATACAAAAAGTTCTTAATTGATACATGATTGTATTCAAACTATTTGAATGCTTATCTTATCTTCCTACATACAGACATATTTATGTATATATATGTACATATGTACCGTACATAAGTAAAAAAATTCCAAACTAATTTCGTTTACACATGTACTAAACAAGCTCTTGTCCAAAATCTTGAAATTTATAATAATAAACCCTAAAAATACCTAGGTATCTTTCTACCTATATTACCTACTATAAAAATATAATATGTATATACATACATATATAATATTCCTGGACTCTTACGAAATAGAAAAGGCGAATGTAACTACATAATTACGCAACAAAAATGTGCCCTTTATTAAAATTAACTTCAGACGAATGAAAAAAAAATTAAATAAAGAAATTCCTTCCGTCATTTAAACTATGTACAAATACATAACTACCGACGACACAGTTTATTGAAAAAATCTTTCTAATTATCAACCAACTTAAATAATCGGTCAAACCCAAGAAGCACACATTTTATATTTATCAAAAACCTCTACCTCAGACAACCCAAAAAAACCAACTGTCTGCGGCTTGATCGTTACAAAGGGGTGAACGAATATTGCAAATACTCGTATAAACAAAAATTGTAGGAAAGGGTAAACAAAAGAGAAGCAACACATAATTGAGAGAAGAGAAATCCTATCCTACAAAATCCTGCGAAAAGAACTTTGATTCGCGTAGAAAAAATGCTTTTTAAAAAGCTTTATAGAATAAAGCTTTTTCAATTTCATAGGTCACTCTGCCCCATAGGCGTAAGACATCTGTATATGATTATTTGTGGTGGTATCTTAAGGATACATTGGGTGGGCAAATCCTCCGTAGAGCCAACAACATCTTGGACCTCGCCCCCCCCCTATGTGAATCATTACCCCCTTCAGGACGATTTCGGGTTTCATATTTATTTTTTGAACCAAGTTTATTTTTTTTCTCGGCATGTAAATTCGTAACCCCGTCTAGGCTGCTGTAGCAAGAACCCCCCCCATTCCACGAGCTAGGATGAGCAACGACTAGCATGCCCCGCTTCAGTAGTCTGGACCCCTCTCCTTCCTGCTGCCAGGACCAGCCTTATGTACCTTTAACATGGGGATGTAATGGTAGTAACGGGAAGGAGAGGTTTTTCAACCATCGGTTCCGTTAAAGGTGGCGCCCAACATGTGGCCCGAATCGTCCAAACTTTTAAGACCTTGGGGAGTTCGATTGGAAATAATATAGGAACCTGCTGTGGAAACATATTGTATCTTGGCTTGTGAGTGTAGTCAAGGTGTAAATTGTTCATAAATAATTTTTATTTTTTGTTGCAAGCGTCCGGTACACTGAAAATAAAATCTAAGTATATATGACAAAAATGAAGGTTGATTTGACAAAAATTTTGTCAATATACGTCCAACAAAAAGTTTTATCAAATTGACAAAAATTATAGAATTTTGTTGAGGTAACAAAAAATATTTTGTTGTATCCACAAAATTATTTTGTTATGCTAACAGATTAATTTGTTGAAATAACAAAAATATTTTGTCAATATGACAAAATTTCGTAAAATTTACAAAATTAATTTGTCATATTAACAATTCTTTTGTTGTATTAACAATTTTTTTTGCTAATGTTTTTTTTATTATTATCGGATTAACAATTTTTTTTTGTTAAATTAACAAAATGGTTTTGTTAGATTAACAAATTTTTTTGTTATATTTTGTTAAATTAACAAAATATTTTGTCAATTCAACAAAATATTTTGTCAATTCAACAAAATATTTTGTAAATTCAACAAAATATTTTGTCAGTTCATAAAATATTTTGTCAATTCAACAAAATATTTTGTCAATTCAACAAAATATTTTGTCAATTCAACAAAATATTTTTTTCAATTCAACAAAATATTTTGTCAATTCACCAAAATATTTTATCAATTTTACAAATTTCTTTTGTTGAATCCACAAAATTAATTTTGTCAAAATATTTTTTTTTTGGGATTTAAGTCCACAAGAATTTGCGTTTCGTCCCTACGATCTCACATGCAACCATCTGTGAGGGCGTATGGACAATCAAGGTTTCAAGGTTTTTTATTGAACTTAATATATACAATTGTGAAACTTGAGGATAACATAATAGGGTAGAAATTTGTTGGCACATAGGGGGCCTAACTTATAAAATGACTTAAACTCTAAAAATTATAATATATGTAATGTACATGGTTCAAAATTAGCATTATGAAAAATTGTCTTGGTTTTTGACTCGGGTTGTTCAGTCCCGGTTGTCCAGTTGGTGGGTTGTTGGGGGTTGTTTTTGAGTATGGACAATACGCAATTTTTGTTAAGTTCAGTTAATCTTACATCGATTTTTTGACAAAAATCAAATGTGAACTATATTATACATAAAAGAAATTTTATGGTTTCCTCACAAAATAGTTTTATATATCTGATAATATTATTTTATCAATATTACAAAATAATTCAACCCCAAAACAAAATATTTGCCATTTTAACAAAAATGTTTTCATTTTTTGTTAAATTGACAAAAAAAAATAACAAAAACTTTGTGATACTCGTATTGACAAACATTTACAAAACAGTTTTTTTGTAGATACAACAAACATTTTTTTAACATCACAAAAAAGTTTGTCGATGTGACAAAAATGTCTGTTTTATTTTGTTATATTAACAAAACTTGGTTTGTTAAACTGACAATATTATTTGTGCATATTTTGTTAAACTGACAAAAAATCATGCTGAATTATAAAAACTTTGTGAAATCAACAAAATCATTCTTTCGTATTGACAAAACGATAAAATTGTTTTGTTAAAGGTCAACAAAACGTTTTTGTCAATATTACCTAGGAATTTATTTTCAGTGTAGATGAGTTTATCCACTCTAATTTACGCTGTTACGCTTTGTAAAAATTTAATTTAAACAGAAAATTTTGCTTTTAGTTAAAGTTTAAATCCGAAGTTCGGAGTTTTTCTTTGTAATCCAGCTTCAGTTGTTTGAGCTTATTTTGAAAGTATTTTTTTTTTTTTATTTACTAGCGCAGTTTTTGAAGGCTTTGCTGTCAGCTCGGTTGTGCAAGCCTACTGAACATAGCAAGCCAAAATTCTGCCACAATGACCTTTCATAGCCAGGATACAATATTGTTGAAGCAATGCAGTTATCCTTTATCCTGATCGAACTTTTACATGATTCCATAGGGGGTATCAGTCTACATCCTCGACAGTCTTCTGGCTTTCCTGCCACTTCCACTTCCACCTCGACCATTTATGTAATATTTTTTGATTCAGATTTTGATTAAAGAATTCTGTTTGAAGAATTCGAGTTTTATCATTTTTGCTATCGCTTTTTTTTGAATTTACTCATTTATTTTTTTTTTGCTTTTAATTTTAATCGAATTATTCGAAACGGGTTTTCCAGATTTTTTTTTCAATTTTTCTATTTTTGTTTTGTATTCTAATAGTAATAATTTACACTTTTTTTTGCATTTCGTAATTTTTATATATATATATATATATTTGATATTCCATTTCATATATGTATATATTTATTTTTTGAACCAAGTTTATTTTTTTTTCTCGGCATGTAAATTCGTAACCCCGTCTAGGCTGCTGTAGCAAGAACCCCCTCCCCCCCCCCCATCCGACGAGCTAGGATGAGCAACGACTAGCATGCCCCGCTTCAGTAGTCTGGACCCCCTCTCCTTCCTGCTGCCAGGACCAGCCTCATGTACCAGTAATATGGGGATGTAATGGTAGTAAAGGGAAGGAGAGGTTTTTCAACCACCGGTTCCGTTACAATTTTTATGCAGGAGCTGCTTTGCATTTGAAAAAATATAAACTAAAAATTTTTCGAAAAAATAGTTTTTGGATTTTTAAGAAAATAATACAATTTTTTTTTTGAAAATTCAATATCTTGAAAACCGATACACGATAAAATTTTTAAATTACGTTTTAAAATGTATTTTATTAAATACTAACAATTCGCATATCAATTTTTTTTATAAAAATTTTAAGGAAAATTTAGTACACAAAAAACATGTTTCAGTGTGTCTGTATGTCTGTACCTCTCACTACAGCCTAAACCACTGGACCTATTTCTTTCAAACTAACGGTACCCACATACACCCGTAATGCAAAATCTTATTTATCTCGAAAACGGCTCTAACGATTTGATTTGAAATTAGGTGTGATATTATGAACATAGGCTACATTTTTATCAAAAAAAAAATTTTGGGGCAAAATGTTATTAGGGGTACCTGCCATAGACCCGTTTTTTTGATTTTCGACTTTCTCATTCGGCTCTAAGGATTTTATCCCAAAATTTTCAGCAGGAGTCCCCTTAAGTTTAAAATAATATTCTATATAAAAATATTCGAAAAAATATTTGGGTTTTCTTGAAAAAAAAAAATTTTTTAAATCAATATCTTCAAACCTATGAACGATTATTTTTTGAAATTATTTTCTAAAATCAATATTATTTAGTACTTAAAATTCGCATCCCACATTTTTTTTTTTTGAAAAATTTTAGAGAAATTTCTTATATAAAAAAATTATTTAATAATAAAACGATTTTTTAAAGTTTATTTGCATAAATTCATACTTTTCCGGAAACCAGACGGCAATTTTATGCATTTGAACATTATTATCTCATTAAATCCATGTTTTATATTTATAAAATGTATCTTAAATTCCAAAGTACTTTTACATAAGAGCAAGTTCGTGCGATCCAGTCGTGCATTTTATTTTCTTAAGTTGAGTTTCTCCCTCCTTAAGTTTAGATATTTCTTCTCTCAGAACCTTGTTTTCTTCTTGTAGTACTGCGACATCATTTTTTATTCCATTAAAGTCTTCTTTGGTTGCTAAATGCACAAGTTTTTTGTCTAGGAGTTTTTCCATTTCTTGAATTAGTATATGGGTCGCTTTAAAAAAATTAAATTTTTAGCGTTATAGCTTCTATTTTTTTTTGCATTTCAATTTAAAGACTTGAAATTTGGCATGGAACTGTGTTTATATGTCAGCATTATAAGAAAAATTTTGCAGATCGATTGATGGTAACGAATATCCATTGTAATTAATAATGTGTAATCTCCGTGGCCCTTTTTGGGATGTGATTTTGATGCTTAATCAGTTTTATTAATAGTTTTAATGATGAAAATAATTTTTTTTTTAATTTTGGGCCTTGTCGTTTGAAAGGTCTTCTCTTAAACTTCAATTGGGGAGAGTACGATAACTTGGCCGCCAAGATTTGATTACGGGTTTTTGTAGAGGGGTCAAAAACAAGCACTTTTTACTATGGGTGGGGGGGGTCTATCTCCCCCCGTTTAGGAGGTAGGGGCACTTTTAGAAAAATTGGTTTAAATTAAAAAAAAAAATATTAAAAAACAACGGCAACACCTACAATAAAGTGCTATACTGCGTTTGAATGCCAGAAGATTGTTCTATAATCCTGCATTTAAATTAAATTACTCATGTCAATGGTTTTTGAGAAATTCGCATTTAAAGTCCAAATTTTGATAAAAAAAACGTGAAAAAAAAGTTTAGACCGATTGTTTTCAAAATTGTGAAATGAAATTGTAAATTAGCTTATATGTGTTTCATGTATCTATCAGTTCTTAATCGAACACAAAAAACCGCATGGTTCTATGTCTTCTAGTTTTCGAGAAAATCGAAAATTACCAAAACTGCTTTTTTTGATTTTTGGTGGTGACGGTGATTCCATTTTAAGGATTAATGTTAATAAACATAATGAATCTTGTTAGTTCAGTACCGCAATTCATTTAGCGTTACCCAGAATGCACCATGAGGAGGTAGAATTGCATCTGGGTCAGTTATTTTGTCAGTTAGTCAGGAGTTAGTCAGTCATAGTTAGTTAAAAAAGGTCAAAATGTATTAAAAAGGTGTGTAAGTCTCGTCAATAAAGCCATCGTCCGTACCTGTCGAGTTCGTTGAGTTACTCTTTTATGGTGGGAAGCCGAGGATGTTTTGGTGGTAAAACACTTTCTAAATTTTCGCTCTGAAGGGTGGGAGGATCGATGTCTTTTAACTGTAAACCCTCACATATATCACCATCGGTATAACAAGGGTAAACTTTTTTTACATCTGATAAAAACTCTATTATTTGCGAACCCCAGTCGTCCTTATATTTCCTTTCTAGGCAGTATTTTCGATAGAAAAATAGTGCCATGTATTGGTGAACATGGTCGGAAATTTGTTTTCGTTTTCAAGATCGTTTATTGTATTTTATATGTATTTAGTGGACATTGAATAAATAGAATAAATTTTAATTTTTTTAAATACAGATTCTGTGAATGCAAAAGAAACTTTGCATGCACCCAACCTCGCAGCTACCCCAAATCCTATAGTGTGCCCAAGCAGGGGGGTTGCAGGGGGGCAGCATGCCCCCCCATACATACTTTACTGTTTAGCACTACTTTACTGTTTAGCACTACTTTACTGTTTAGCACTGATTTATTTATGTAAGGAAGCAAAAAATATCAAACATTTTGTAGAAAAGTAGTTTTAGTTATTTTCGATTTTCTCAAAAACCAGAAGACATAGAACCATGCGGTTTTTTGTGTTCGATTAAGAACTGATAGATACATGAAACACATGTAAGCTAATTTATAATTTCATTTCACAATTTGGAAAACAATCGGTCTAAACTTTTTTTTCACGTTATTTTATCAAAATTTGGACTTTAAATGCGAATTTCTTAAAAACCATTGACATGAGTAATTTAATTTAAATGCAGGATTATAGAACAATCTTCTGGCTTTCAAGCGCAGTATAGCACTTTATTGTAAGTGTTGTCGTTGTTTTTTAATATATTTTTTTTTCAATTTAAACCATTTTTTCTAAAAGTGCCCCTACCTCCTAAACGGATGTTTTCTCAAAAACCAGAAGACATAGAACCATACGGTTTTTTGTGTTCGATTAAGAACTAATAGATACATGAAACACATGTAAGCTAATTTATAATTTCGTTTCACAATTTTGAAAATAATCGGTCTAAACTTTTTTTTCACGTTTTTTTAATCAAAATTTGGACTTTAAATGCGAATTTCTCAAAAACCATTGATATGAGTAATTTAATTTAAATGCAGGATTATAGAACAATCTTCTGGCATTCAAACGCAGTATAGCACTTTATTGTAGGTGTTGCCATTGTTTTTTAATATTTTTTTTTTCAATTTAAACCATTTTTTCTAAAAGTGCCCCTACCTCCTAAACGGGGGGAGATAGACCCCCCCCTCCCATAGTAAAAAGTGCTTATTTTTGACCCCTCTACAAAAATCCGTCATCAAATCTTGGCGGCCAAGTTATCGTACTCGTGCCCTTCAATTTTATGATATGCAAAAAAAAAATTTTTTTTGTTGTCCCAATACTTAGTTGAATGAGTGTGACAAGATTTTGAAAAAAAAAAACATAATTAAACATTTTCGCTTTTTCACACAACTAAACAATTTTTAATAATTTTTTACGATGCATCATCTTATAGTACGTCAACCTTGAATTTCATGTTTTATTATAATTTAATTATTGCAGTTAATTCCTTTAAAATTTACATACAAAATAATTTTTTCATCCGAGTAAAAATTCAGTGTAATCTCCGTGGCTTTGTTATCTTTGTACTATATAAATATTTTTTAGTCTAACCACCGCCAAAAGAAAGGTATTTAATAATACTTGAACCTAATATAATTTGGATGACATTGAATTACATTGGCTATATTAAAATTAAGAAATAGTCGATTTTGTAATCTCCGTGGCCTGTAATCTACGTGGCCATTTTCGTATTTGTTTTTGATGTGTAAACATCTTTCCCGGCGGTAGAGTGAATCGAAAACGTGTGTAAAACTTATACGTCCCGTGTAACCCGTTACGGTTACACTTTACGGTTACACGTTACGGTTACACGTTACGGTTACACGTTCTGTGTAGCAATCTACCTTACCGACGATTGCATTTAACACCATGTTTACATTGTTAATATTTCGTACTTACGACATCGTGTTTACATTGGAGACTTTGAGTACTGAAATCGCGATTTTATTACTTTCCATTACTGGCTAGAACTCAATTCAATCCCTCAAAATTTCTTCACCTCTCGACCAATTAGGCCTATTCTGCCACATTTGTTATTCTGCTATAGATTTTCTGTTATGAATCATGAAAGATTTCCACCTTAAAAGATCTTTTATGATTGGTATTCAGAGGTTCGAACTTTTATAAAAGTCTGTTAGGCTAGTCGCGCACTGGCAACTGTGATCGAAATCAAATAGTTTAATCACCAGTTGAAAGAGAACCGCGCACTGGCAACTCTTTACTCACGCTCACACTCTTTGCTCTCTTGCGCTTATGGAAAACAGCTCAACTATTACGAATTAATTTTAGGCAATCGTTTAGTTTGCGTCAAATCACAAACTTTTTAGTTACTCGAATCGAGTTGCCTTAAGTGCGCGGTGTCCCATATAAGCCCATATGTTTCATTTTCGCAACTAAACAGTTGCGAAACTAAAAATTGAATGTGCGCGCCTGGCCTTATGCCACTTCGAAAACGAGATCTGTTATGAAACTGAACTAAATCTGTTATCATAATCAGCTGTGATTATGTAAAATATTTCATCTGGCATAATTTAAATGGATGACAAACAAAAAAGTAAACTCTTAGGCTAGGCGCTCACATTCAATTTTTAGTTTCGAAACTGCTTGGTTCGAGCAACTAAAAAGTTTGTGTTTTGACACAAACTAAACGATTGCGCGCACATTCAATTTTTGGTTGCACAACTGTTTGGTTGCTTATAGAAAACAGATGAACTATTTAGTTGAATGTCCGCGTTCGATAACAAAAATTCGTACGTTCGATAACAAAAATTCGGCACTCGGACGAACGTTGATGTTTACACATCTTAACCGTGAGTCCTGGCACTCACACTTTTTTTTAATATGTTCTTTTAGTTTTTTAGTTAGATATTATTAATTTTTTTATATTCTAGATAAATATACTGAATTTCATCATTCTTTACAGTATTGGTACCGTAAAAAATCCAAGAAAGTTAAATTTCAAAGAAAAAAAAAAGGTTTTCCCCTGAAGTGTATGATTTTGAATTTATTAAGTTTGTATTTTTTATTAATTATCCTATTAAATTTATTTGCTTTCTACAAAATTTCAACTATTTATTGTTACTATTTATTTTGTGGATTATTGTTATTTTATGCAAGAACATTTTTAATACATTCGAAGTTTTCAATTTTAATTTTTATCGAAAAATACTCGTAAAATGAAAAATATTTGAAATTATTTTTGCGCAACTCATAGAACTCCTCTTCTACTCGTTTACTATAGATTTAGAAACTAAAACCCAAGAAAAACTGAAAAAATTTTTTTTGAAACGATCAATAAAAAATGTCAATTTTTAAAAAATGACGCATATCCATCTGAACGGTAATAGACATATCTGTATTTGAAGAAGTTTTTTTTCTTATGCGCGAAACAGATTAAACCAGCAACAGCACCAGCATCGTCAACAGCAAACAACACGCTGACCAGCAAACATTTCTCAAACACATTGCCACCAGCAACGTCATTTCATCTGCTTGACATTTCATATGGAAAAAAAGCTTTTCATTGTGGTGCCACTGAATATTGCACAAAGTTGACAACACCGCACCAGCAACAGCAAATTTAGGACTTTGGCCTAACGACGCTGTTGGCGTTGCTGTTGCTGTTCTAATGTGTGTTGAACAATTGAAATACATTGGCTCTAAATTAATGGCGGCCGCTGTTGCTGTTGACGGTGCTGTTGACGATGCTGTTGCTGGTTCAATCTGTTCCGCGCTTTAATTAAGTTATTTTTCTGTTCGGGTGAAATTTCTGCAATTGATCTCTTCGGATTTGGTGTATTGCTCATGAGAAAAACTTGGAGTCACTGTATTTCTGCTTGACTGAACTTACCACGCTTGACTTTATGTGGTTAGCTTTATAAATATTAAATATATGGTTCGTGTCTTAACTACTGTTGGTGTGGTGAAAAGCTTGATCTTGTCAAATACTTTAATATTTGGTGCGGGGTGAGGGTTGATAGATGTTGTTTATTTTTTGTTGTTTTCTTATTTGATTTGTATTGAAAGCTTAACATATATGGTATATTAGGTGTGTTTTATTCATTGCTGCATAGCCAGCGCAGCATTCAAGTGCGAATAAAACGATCAAACTCAATCTATATGTCAATTTCAATTTATGTTTCAATGTTGGCCATTATTAAAGAAAATATCAAAATCTGATGTCAAAACATGTATGTACATATGTTTAATTCTAAAATTTAATGCATAGCGCCATTTTCATTTCAATAATTTAAAGTTCTATCACCAGCATAACTGCCATTTTTTTTCTTTTTCGCCAGCAATAAAATTGTTGTTGTTTGTCGAGGGAAATTTTTCTGCTCTAGCTATGCAGCAGTGAATAAAACACAAAACACACATATTGTGTGGGTACTTTCAAAGTAAGAAATGTAGCTGTTTGAATTTTGTTGTTGTTGTAATTTCTCTCCTTTTCTACTGCAAGAGACAGTTGGTTTTTCTATCATGCAACAATTTCTCTCTATCAACGAAAAAATTGGATTATTTGTCACTCCACAACAAATTATTTAATATTTTTTTTTTTATTTTGAAAGTTTAGGCATAAATCGAGACCTGCGAATATGCGCAAAATGTTGCCACCCACGATCAAATTGATTCAAATTGAGATTTGTGTTCTTAAATTGTTTATAAACGATAATTTAATAAATTTATCCAAGAGCTATCAAAAAACACTACCACTCGCTAAGCTTCGCTTCGACTTTTTTGTTCAATAGTATATAGAGTTTGTATTATATAAATATAGACTTAATCACTAACTTTAACTATTTAGTTCACATATCTCTCACATAATCCCTTTACTCTCAGCAAAACATAACACTATTTGTTTATATCGTTTGTATCTATGCTTAATTTTTAATTATTTCGTTTTTCTATGCTCGAATGTGGGTTAGATTTGCTTGTTCAAATTTAATCAAAATGTCAATATAAGAATCACTTACCCCAATTAATAAAAACTTATTTTATAAAATTTGGTGTTATTTTGAGTTGTATTACTTTGTTCTCCGTTTTTGATTATATTTTTGGTGTATGTATGTTTCTCCTTACTTCATCCTGATGGGGTGCACAGCATCGAGGAAATTCGAGGATTTTTGTTTCTTAAAATTGTAGCTATACATACTATATTTTTAGGGAAAAGAAAAAGAGAATAATTTTAAAATAAATTTGAACGATTAAATGAACTGTACATATACATATACATATACAAATATTTATACCGAGTAAAAATAACGATGATTGATAAAATATAAGCAAAAAAATACCTAGCTTCTTAATCCTAAATAAGGATTTGTTTGACGTGGCGTAAACCCGAAGTAAGTGCTTCGGCTCGGCAGTGGCGTAGCAGGGCGGGGGCAAAAGGGGCAGGCCCCGGGCGGCACTTTGCTTGTGGGCGGCAAATTTCAAAATATCCGGGCGGCATTTTGCTGCAATTTTTCTAAATTCGTTAATGTAAATGGTTTTTGTATGTTATGTTTTTATATTTTTTCTTAGCTAAGTGTAAGCTTACTTTTGTAACAAATTTTAATTGTGAAAAAATATACTGTTGTTTTCGGAAATATATTTTTTTCCTTTTGAGCTGAAAGTTCCGTGTGTGTGCGTAGGACGTAGGTACATAATACATACATACGCGCCACGGTTTTGCTGTCGGCAATGATACACGTCTTTCTCTTGTTTTTTTTTGTTGTTGTGTCATCGTCATGTTGTGTCTGAGATGTGTATTGCGCCATAAGGAATTGTGAATCACAATGATTGACAACGACTCTGATTTGGAACACTAAATGATTGTTTCGTTCTATGTGTGTCCTGGTGCAAAACTTTTTCGTTTGCCTTCTTTCGACTACCACTCATGAGCAGCGTTCGAATCTTACTCAGATCGGAGTAAATTTACGTCAATTTTACGAAATAAAATAGATCTACTTCGTTACTCCGTTTTTTAAGATTTAGGTAGGTACTAATTATTTTCCACACTGAAAAATTCAAAATTTCTTTAGCCAAACCACATGAAAGGGAATGACCACTGTGTTAATAAATTTTGCAACCAACTCTGACTCTGAATTACTAAATCTAAATCTACTCCAGAAATTTTCAATTCGTTTATTTTTATAAGTCTGCTCCAAAATTTTACTACTGCGGTTCGAACCCTGCTCGTAAGGCTAGAAGTTGAGACAAAAACATTTCGTTTGTTTCGACTGATTCGATGTGATTTGGCTCATAAGAGTCCATGTATTCGTATATTAGGTGCGTCTTATTATCCACAAATCTATCTGGATCCGGATCGGGATCTTCCCTTGAAAATAAAACCATACGGATCTTACTGACAGCAGTGCTATAAGCCCGTCTCTTTTTATCCTTGGGTTTGGAAATTTTAAATTATGTCTTGTCTTTTTTCTTTACACTATAGCTTACACTACCTTACCATAAAAAGCCATCTACTCGCCAGTGTAATAACTAATTTTTGGATCTTTGAAATAGATCCCGATAGAAAACAGGATCCCAAATTGTTTTTGTAATACATGTTAAAACTTAATCCAGATCCGGATCCAGATAGATTTGTGAATAATAAAACGCACCTATTAGGTGTAATAACTAATTTTTGGATCTTTGAAATAGATCCCGATAGAAAACAGGATCCCAAATTGTTTTTGTAATACATGTTAAAACTTAATCCAGATCCAGATCCAGATAGATTTGTGAATAATAAAACGCACCTATTGTTGTATCTTTTATCTAAGGTGTGTTAGTCAGTTGTATTTTTCTGTTTTATTTTATCGTAAAATGCAGTAAAGTTTGCAAACATCCTAGTTAAATACAAAATTAGTTGCAGTTTAACATTTAACTTGTCCGTGTTTCGTGTTTTGTGAAAATTTGTTGATGTGTAAACATCTTTCCCGGCGGTAGAGTGAATCGTAAACGTGTATAAAACTTATACGTCCCGTGTAACCCGTTACGGTTACACGTTACGGTTACACGTTACGGTTACACATTACGGTTACACGTTACGGTTACACATTCCGTGTAGCAACCTACCTTACCGACGATTGCATTTAACACCATGTTTACATTGTTAATATTGCGTACTTACTTACATTGGAGACTTTGAGTACTGAAATCTCGATTATTTTACTTTCCATTGCTGGCTAGAACTTAATTCAATCCCTCAACATTTCTTCACCTCTCGACCAATTAGGCCACGTTCACACTCTTTTCTCTCTTGAGCTTATGGAAAACAGCTCAACTATTACGAATTAATTGTAGGCAATCGTTTAGTTTGTGTCAAAACACAAACTTTTTAGTTGCTCGAATCGAGTTGCTTTAAGTGCGCGGTGTCCCATATAAGCCCACCCAACTAACATTTCAGCTTCGATTCGGTCTAACTAAATATATTTTCGAAGTTCTTTAATACATTTGTAAAGGTTGTTTAAGAACAAAAAGGAGAATATTACACAAGCTCACAAAACCTTTTATGTACTTCTATAAGTGATTCTGAAAATCCTCTTAGAAGTACCATGCACAGATCTTTTAAAGGTGCCAGCTTCGTGTATGAACTATTAGAAGTTTAACAGAGTCCTATTCGAAATTGAACTGAAGTTCAAGTTTTGACAGATGGCTTCAATAAAGCTTCGCAAAAATTACAAACGTACGGCTTTTTATGTCTATTACAAGCTTACACTCGAACTTTTACCGAGCCTGAAAAATACGAAAATAAAAGTAAATTTATATTTCTTTGAAGACGTTTATCCGACATTTAATCAATTTTAAACCGGAAACTATGTATCACATTGGAATTGTTACTAATTAATGTATTTGGAATAATTTTAAAACATGAATGACATTATACTTTATTTGGGGATCGAACTCGGCATCTCTTGTGTAATAGTGTAATATCTTTCCAAGGTTCGTTAAATAAAACTTATTACTGTTTCTAATATTTCTTCTTTATTTACACTTTTCAAATCAAAACAATAAATCTCAATTTATAATCAACTCTAATACTTTTATTCCAACTTAAATCCACTTCTTTAATTACACTTTCCACAATCCAATAGTTCAGCTTTACACACTTTCATAATCGAAAATAAACTGTGTCCCGCTCACCGTAAACACTCCCTTTTATACTCAAACCAGTAGTTCTAGAAGGTTCTTATCCAGAAGGGGAAATTCTTATGGGGGTAGAATGTTCTAGTACATTGGAATTAGGGGAAATTTAGATGCGATGGAAAAGAGCTTTTTGTTTTGTTCCCTCACAAAGCAGATATGTAATTCCCAACAGATGGCGCTGTAGGAGTATAAAGCTCTGTTCGCAACATTGCCCCCTTCTTAAGATTGTTCGTCCCGAACAACTCTATCACCAGCTTCGGCACTGTATCGGTGCAGTCGATCGCTATGCACAACTTTTAGCTTTCCTCTTAACCCTCTTTGAATTCGGTAAACGACATCATTGATTTTCGTGACGACAGTATAAGGGCCTTCCCAGTTTTGTTGAAGCTTCGGCGACAATCCCTTTTGACGATGTGGATTATACAGCCATACACGATCTCCTACTTGGAATCCTGTCGTGTTTGCTCTTGTGTCGTACCTTGTCTTCATTCGATCGCTGTAAGTGCTCATTCTAGTCCTGGTCCTTTCGTGGATGCCGATTAGCCTCTCTTTTAGGTCACTCACGTAATCCCCTGTTTCCTGAGACTCTTGTGGTGGGTGTCCAAACCTTATCTCACTAGGCAGGCGTATGCTTTTTCCGAACAGGATTTCAGATGGTGTTTGTCCTGTTGAGCTATGTACTGCACTTCGATAGGCCATCAAAAATAGTGGTATGTGCCTATCCCAGTTTCTTTGGTTGTCGCCTACGACCTTAGTGAGGTGCTCTTTTAACGTCCTGTTGAATCTCCGACCATTCCATCAGATTGCGGGTGAAGTGGTGTGGTTCTCGTTTTCTTAATGCCAAGGAACGCGCACACCTCTTGGAATATGTTCGACTCAAAGTTCCTTCCTTGGTCAGAATGGAGCTCCATAGGCACACCGAACCTGCTTACCCAGTTAGACACAATCTGGTCGGCCACGGTCTTGGCTTCTTGGTTCGAGATAGCGTATGCCTCAGGCCATTTGCTGAAGTAATCCATTAGCACCAGAATGTATTTGTTTCCATCATTCGTTTCCGGAAATGGGCCAGCTACATCAACAGCAATCCTTTCAAACGGTGAGCCAACATTATATTGCATCATTTTTCCTTGCAGTTTTCTACCAGGGCCTTTGGTTGCAGCACAAGCGTCACAATTTCGGCACCACTTTCCAACGTCGTCTCTTGCATGCAACCAGTAGAATCGTTGTCTCACTTTTTCTAACGTCTTGTTGACTCCCAAATGGCCTCCTGAAGGTCCATCATGCATTTCTCGAAGAACCTCTTTAATTTTTGATTGAGGTAACACAAGCTGCATCACATAGGATTTACCATCAGCGGACTCCCATTTACGCCGAAGAACACCTTCTCGCACATGAAGTGAGTCCCACTGTGCCCAATAAGCCTTTAAAACTGGACTCCTATCGGAAATGTCATTCCATGCGGGTTTTTCTTCATGTTCTTTCCATGCGAGAAGGGGTTCAATGTCGGGGTCTTCTTGTTGAGCAGATCTTATTTCCTCATTGCTCCATCCACAAATGGGGTCAGCCCTTATTCGCAGAATGTTGATGGATTCCTTTTCTTCTTGTCGCCTACAATGCTTGCAGTCTATTTTACAAGGCCTTCGGGATAGCGCGTCGGCATTTGAGTGCAGCTTTCCCCTTCGGTGTTGGATTTCATAATCGTAAGTCTGCAGTCTTTCTATCCACCTTGCGACTTGTCCTTCTGGGTTCTTGAAGTTCAACAACCAGTTAAGAGCACCATGATCGGTTCGTAGAAGAAACTTCTGTCCATAGATGTATTTATGGAAGTGTTTCGTTGCCAAGATGAGTGCCAAGAGTTCTCTTCTGGTCACACAGTAGTTTCTTTCGGTCTTTGACAGTACTTTGCTGAAATAGGCGACAACCTTTTCTTCACCATTGTGCACTTGTGACAGAACAGCGCCGACTCCTACGTTGCTTGCATCAGCATCAATGATAAAAGGCTTGCCTGGAGTCGGATAGATCAGCACCGGAGCATTGCATAGACGGTAATTCAGTTCTTGGAAGGCTTTTTCACACTCACCTGACCATTTAAACTGCTTGTTCTTTTCCGTAAGCTGATGCAAACTCTTCGCAATTCCGGCAAAGTTCTTAACAAAACGTCTGTAATAAGTAGCAAGACCAAGAAAACTTCGTAGTTGATGTTTGTCCTGTGGTGTTGGCCAATTTTTGACGGTGTCAACTTTTTCAGGATCAGTCTTGACTCCTTGGGACGAGATGATATGTCCCAAATACTTTACTTCAGTCTGGAACAGTGCACATTTTTCTGGGTTCAGTTTAAGGTTAGCCTCTCGAAGTCTCTGGAACACACCCTTTAGGTTCTTACAGTGTTGGTCGTATGTCTTTCCATAAACGATAACATCATCCAAGTAGACAAGACAAGTTTTCCACGTCAGACCTTGAAGGAGACACTCCATCAAACGCTCGAATGTTGCCGGAGCGTTGCAAAGACCAAATGGCATCACGTTGAACTGCCACAGCCCATTACCTGTGGAGAACGCTGTCTTTTCTCGATCTTCAGGGTGAATTTCAACTTGCCAATATCCACTTTTCAAGTCCAGTGTTGAAAACCAGTGTGCTCCTTCCATCGCATCTAAGGTGTCACTAATTCTTGGCAGGGGGTAGCTGTCTTTCTTGGTTACGTCATTCAACCTTCGGTAGTCAACACAAAACCGTGTACTTCCGTCCTTCTTTTTGACTAGGACCACTGGTGACGCCCAAGGACTTTTGGAGTTCTCAATCAAACCATCCTTCTTCATGGTGGTAATCATTTCCTCAGCTTCACCTTGTTTGGCCAGTGGCAGACGTCTTGCGGGCTGACGAATGGGCCTTGCATCTCCTGTATTTATTCGATGCTGCACCATTTGTGTCCTTCCATATTTTCCGTTTGGTGAAGCGAAAATGTCAGCATACTCGTTCAGAAGGCTTTCTGCCGTTTTAACCTGACGTTGGTCTAGGTTAGATGAATTAAGTATCTTTGCCTTGATGCTATTGAGCTCCTCAGGGTTTAATGTCGTTCTCGGTGTTTCAGCGTCAATTCGTGTTATGGCTGCGACAGATTCGCACTTACCGATAACTTCTCCTTTCACTAACTTCACATCGTACGGTTTGGTGTTGAGTATCCGTACGGGGACCATATTGTTCTTCGGAGCCACAAGTGTCTTCCCAATGATGACGTTTTGGGAAGAACAATCTGGGCCTGGTTCCACCATTAGGTATCGATGGCGTCCACACTCACCTTCTACTTTTGTCCAAACGAATACCTCAGAAGAAGTAGGAATAATCACGTCTTCTTTGATGACAGTCCTTAGAGTTGTTGTTCCTTCGTGCCCATAGATCATTGGAATCTCTGTATTCTGGTATTTGAGTACCTGGTTGCCAATATCCAAAATTACTCGATGTTCTTTCATGAAGTCCATGCCTATGATGCATCCGTCACATATATCTGCCACCAAAAATTTGTGTGAGAATTCTAGATCTGCAATTCGAATTCTAAGTCGGACTTCACCATAAACCCTAGCTGCTTCTCCTGTGGCAGTTCTCAGACGGTAGCTATTGGTGTTGTGTAGCCAATTCAGGTGCACTAGGTCTTGACGCACAATGGAGGCGGTGGCACCGGTGTCGATGGTGACCACACGTTTGTTGCCATTTAAAGTTGCCTCGACAGTCAGACTTTTATTGTCTCGTTTAGTCTGGGAGACCTGGATGGTGTTTCTGTGGCCATCGATACCAGAAATCAGCTTCTGCCCCTCGAAGTTAGTTCTTACTTGTTGGGAAACTGTTCGGGAAGTAACACTGGTGTTATTGTTACCTTGTTCTGGGTTTGAAACTCCGTGTCCACAATGTTGACAAGCTCTTCTTGGTGGTAATCGACATTGACGCTGTAAATGTCCAGTCTTATTGCAATTCCAGCACTTTGCAAGTCCGTTTCGTTGGTCCCTTTAGACATCAGTTCTTTGGCATGAGCATTCTTCGACGATGGCTTCTCTAAGTCGATGTACTCCGTGAGAAGCTTGCTCAGCTGCTTCCATTGTCAAGGCAAATGCTAATGTTTCAGAAAGCGTTCGTTTTCCAGCAGTTCGCACGGCCCTTTGAAGATGTATGTCGGAAATGGCGCGAACAAATGCCTCAACTGCAAACTGGTTACAGATTTCCTCTCCAACATCTGGATATGCAAGATAAACAAGCCTTTCAATGTCCGCTTGCAGTTGTTGTAGAGTTTCGCCCCTCTTCTGAACTCTGGAATTGAGTTGGACTTTGAAGACTTCTTTCATGTGACTGTTACCAAAGCGTTTGTCTATAGCCAAAACCAAGGAATTGAAGTCGCCGCTCTTATCTGCTGGTATGGTTTGCAACAACTCAGCAGCTGCTCCTCTAAGTGCAAGAGTTAAGGCTATATACTTGTCAGCCTCATCCCAGCCATTTGTTGTCGAAGCTGCCTCGAATTGCTTCTTGTATATAGACCAAGAAGTTTGTCCATCAAAGGTTGGAGGTTGCATCTCCTTTTTCCTCAATGTTTCTCCAGAACTTTCCCGAATCTTTATATTCCGAATGCGATCTAGCTCTTTTGAAAACGTCTCCATTTTGTTGTCGACTTGATTCTCTAGCAATGAAACACGTTCATCAAGTGCAGACACATTATTCTCGATGTTAACAAGTTTGCCTTCTAGCATGTTTCTCTGCTCTTCGAGAAGGTCTTTTTGTTCGCTATGCTGTTTGTCAAGGCGTTCGAGAATATTCTTCTGTTCATTTTTCTGTTCATTTCGTTGCTCTTCGAGACGTTCGAGAACATTCTTTTGTACATTCTCCTGTTCTTTCTTTTGTTCATTTCGTTGCTCTTCGAGACGTTCGAGAACATTCTTTTGTACATTCTCCTGTTCTTTCTTTTGTTCATTTCGTTGCTCTTCGAGACGCTCAAGCAGAAGACTAAACATATTTGAAACATCTACATTTTTACTTACGTCCACTTCCTCAGCGACAGCTTCAAAGACGAAAATGTCCGGGTCTTCATTTTGTTGTTTCAAATATTCGGCCAAACGCAGAACAAGCTCATTTTTCGATCCTGCTCTAGAAAGTTCTCGCTTGCCTAATTCACTTTTCAGCTCATTACAGTTGAGCTCTTTTAGTAACTTGCTCATTTTTATTATTATTATTTTTTTTTTTTTTTCCACACTTCACTGCACAATAAGTTTTATTCCACTTTTCTGACACCAATGTAATATCTTTCCAAGGTTCGTTAAATAAAACTTATTACTGTTTCTAATATTTCTTCTTTATTTACACTTTTCAAATCAAAACAATAAATCTCAATTTATAATCAACTCTAATACTTTTATTCCAACTTAAATCCACTTCTTTAATTACACTTTCCACAATCCAATAGTTCAGCTTTACACACTTTCATAATCGAAAATAAACTGTGTCCCGCTCACCGTAAACACTCCCTTTTATACTCAAACCAGTTGTTCTAGAAGGTTCTTGTCCAGAAGGGGAAATTCTTATGGGGGTAGAATGTTCTAGTACTTTGGAATTAGGGGAAATTTAGATGCGATGGAAAAGAGCTTTTTGTTTTGTTCCCTCACAAAGCAGATATGTAATTCCCAACAGATGGCGCTGTAGGAGTATAAAGCTCTGTTCGCAACAATAGTCTATCTCTCTACGCACTGGACCATATTGAATATTATTTGGAAGATGCAAAAACTTAATCAGCCTATTTCTTTCTCAAACTTCAAAATTAACACAAGACTGCGATATACAATTTTGCCAAGGCCACGTTCACACAAGAAAAACAAAACCTAAGCAAATGTCTTAAGTTTCCTTCGTTGGATTTACCTACAAAATGTTTATTTAATTTTCAGTATTGAGCCCTAATTCATACCTAATGGGAGCGCACAAAATATCTTTAAATTGCTGACCGTAGTGATTTGTTTTATGTTTTACTTAACTCTTTCTTTGTTTTGATTTGTGTCCTTAAAAACGATTCATTCATTCATATATGTAAAATGTTTGTATTCCGTTTAGTTTGACATTTGTTATGTTAAGTATACATTATGCCTTTTTTCAATATCGTGAATTATTTTCATGTAATATTTATTTATATTATTTGTAATAAAACCATCAAACATTTTGGTCAGTTCATCCATCTATAGTTTTATGCATTTCCACTTTGAGGGATATACATACATATAGAGATATCATGCTGGATTTACATATGTTTCTTCCAAGGAAATTCACATTTATATCTAATATATGGGCACAGAAGATCAAAATGAAGACAATCATATAAATGCAGCTGCATTATATGTTTGAAAACAAAAAGTTCTCGGATATTCGGGTTATAACTTCACACCTGTTTCGAAACGCTCGTTTATAATTGCAATTCAACTTTTAAGAGCCGAATGGTTGATCTGAAATTCAGCTGCCTGCTTTCGAAGGTATTTTTTCTTAAATTTTGGTTATTCGTCACTTCAACTTCATCTTCGCTAGACTCTTAGGGTAGGCGCGCATATTCAATTTTTAGTTTCGCAACTGCTTAGTTCGAGCAACTAAAAAGTTTGTGTTTTGACATAAACTAAACGATTGCCTAAAATGAGTTCGCTATTTTGTGTAACATATAATTATATGCACCTGCGCGGACATTTGTTTTCTATAAGCAACCAAACAGTTGTCCAATTAAAAATTGAATGTGCGCGCCTAGCCTTAAGGTTCACAAGCAAACAATCAAACTAATTGTCTATGCTATATATCATAGGGATCTCGATTTATACTCTTATACTTGCCTGAGTAATATCTAAAAAGTACATAGATGGATTACAATAAATGTGTACAAATAATTAGTTGATGCATGCAATTTAATATTCCTAATTTTAATTAAGATTAAATGTATTAGTTTCTGTTAAGATTCATTTGCAGAGTTCTTAGAAGTTTGAACATTGACATTTTCTTTAAAGACTTTTTGTTAAAGTCTGCTAGGCTTAAGAGACGTATTCTATATAGCTCTTAGGAAATTGTTATAGAAACCTTTTGAAAACTCACTGATGTAAACTTCTATATCATATCACATTGCAATATTTATACAAGTTCCAGCTTCTCTATTTTCATTTATAAAACCATATCCGAAAAATTGGTTCTAGTCTCTGAAAAACTTTTTGTCTTACTTGCAAAAGGTTTAAAAGAAGATGATATTGAAACCGTGACTTCTATAGGAAAATTATTTTTGAAGAAGGCTCTTTAGAAGCATTATATAAATTGAAACTTCCAGCATGTCCATATTTCTAGGCTAATAGAAACTGAAATGTTAGTTGGGCCATATGCTTCATTTTAACAACTAAACAGTTGCGAAACTAAAAATTGAATGTGCGCGCCTGGCCTTACGCTACTTCGAGAACGAGATCTGTTATGAAACTGAACTAAATCTGTTATCATAATCAGCTGCGATTATGTAAAAAATTTCATCTGACATAATTTAAATGGATGACGAACAAAAAAGTAAACTCTAAGGATAGGCGCGCACATTCAATTTTTAGTTTCGAATCTGCTTGCTTCGAGCAACTAAAAAGTTTGTGTTTTAACACAAACTAAACGATTGCGCGCACATTCAATTTTTAGTTGCACAACTGTTTGGTTGCTTATGGAAAACAGATGAACTATTTAGTTGAATGTCCGCGCAGGTGCATATAATTATATGTTACACAGAATAGCGAACTCATTTTAGGCAATCGCTTAGTTTGTATCAAAACACAAACTTTTAGTTGCTCGAACCAAGCAGTTACGAAACTAAAAATTGAATGTGCGTGCCTAGCCTAAGGCTATTTTGTGTAACATATAATTATATGCACCTGCGCGGACATTCAACTAAGTAGTGTATCTGTTTTCTATAAGCTACCAAACAGTTGTGCAACTTAAAATTGAATGTGCGCGCCTAGCCTTACACACTATGGGTATCCATACAATGGAACACGATTTTACCTTATATGTTTCTGGGAATACCATGGCCATACTCTACCTATATGTTTATATGATATGTGTTTTGATATATTTTCTTTCATTTGTCTCCTTTAAAGAACATTTCATTGAAGAAATAAAAATAAATATTCATTATAACTTGATGCACCTGTGTACTTATTGAAATCTTTTATGATATAAGTCACAGAAGTTTGTCTTTTATTCTTTTATGATTTTTAACAGATTTCATAACAGATTTTGGCATGCTGATGCTGAACACCAAAATTGCTATTCGTAAAAGATTTTTTCTATGTTCGAACGTTTGACAGTTCATAAAAGTTTTCTTAGCAGATTTATAACAGATTTTAGCGTGCTGAATACCAAAATTAAAATTCATAAAAGATTTGTTGACAGCTCAAACATTTGTATGAAAATTCATAGCAGAATAACAGAATAGAAGAATAAAAGATCTCGCCAAATAGGCCTAAATATGTGGAAAAGACGAAAGACAAATCAACTGGTGAAAAATTTCATAACGGGTTCATTTAATGTCTTAAAAAATCCACTTCACGTTATTGATGGACGATAACATTTTATTTTATGCTCGCAAAAAATGCATTTTCAGAGTTGAACTTTAAAAATCCAAAAAATGTTCTTCAGGGCAATCAGTTGACATCTGCAATGAAATATTCTCAATACGTCAAAATTTAATTTGTCCCTTATCTGTCATACCATATAATTATTTTAATTATCGAATTAGATATTTTTTATTATATCAAAATATACTTTTAGCATTCACTATATCAAAATATAGTTAGATCGTTCTCCATCTGTCAATCCATGAACTGGATGATGACTACGACTTCAATGTATTAAAAAAAATTTAGTTTTTGCCACTTATAATTCCATTACAAGGTAGGAATGATGTCAATCGGTTTGTACATCTCTGACAGAGGGAGTAAGATAAAGTACAGAAACCTAAAAAAAAAGTTAAAGGATTGGTTTGATTTTGATAAGGTGAACGCTCCATCTAGTGGTTTGTCAAAAAAAAAAGTTTTGACTTTTTCGCTGCATGACAAGTATATTTGTTGGCGGCATTAAGCCAGATATACATTGTTCAAATGCATAAAAAACACGTACAAGTCTATTATTTCAGTGGCGAGAGAACGTTGCCCTTTGTGGGTTTTTTTTCAGCAAAATTGTGTTTTTACGAATTTTTTTGAGATTTTTGTAATTTTATCTTAGTGATTTGTTTTATTTTGTCTGTCCATTTTATCATCGTTTGCTGTTTTAATATTTTAATCAGTGCTTATGCTGTGCTGTGTTCTCATCTCTTCAACGTACTACGCAAATACGCAAATGAACCAATAAATACATGATCAATCATCAACCTTGCATATACAATATTTCTATGCAGTTCGCTAGATTGAAAAGATTTTGATTTTTCTTCAAGCCTACATCCAATCTATACGTGTGACTTTTTCACTAATGCACTTATAATTGCTGAGAAAAATGCGGAGTTATCGTTCATTCTTCTTTGTGGTTTTCTTTCTTATATTTGGCGTTCGCTCAGTGCAATTCGCTTAACTGAGTAGAGTAAGGAGTACGAAGAGATGACTCCTTTTCGTATGAACAAAGTTAACTTATATTAAAAATCACTGAGTTTAAAAGCACAGATGCATTCGAAAGGAAGCCAAAAGAGAAACAGAGATTTAAATCGGATTCGTGTAAAAACAGTCTATTTTCTATCAGATAACATCTTTGTTTGAATATAAGTGGAAAAATATAATGCTGTCACAAACAACATCCCTGGTTAAACATAAGTCAAACAAACTTTACGTTACGTAGCGGAGTCCACTTACTCCTAACACACGCCACGAACTACTTCATCGAAGCATATTGTCGATAAGGTTTTTAGGTCGTTTGAAATGAATAAGTGTCGACACGGCATGCAGTGCGAACTTTGGGAATCGATGTAGTATGTCGACATGGCGTGTAAGGCTAGCCGCACACTAGCAACTGTGATCGAAATCAAATAGTTTAATCACCAGTTGATAGAGTACCGCGCACTGGCAACTCTTTACTCACGCTCACACTCTTTTCTCTCTTGTGCTTATAGAAAATAGCTCAACTGAAGCGAATTAATTTTAAACAATCGTTTAGTTTGTGTCAAAACACAAACTTTTTAGTTGCTCGAACTAAGCAGTTGCGAAACTAAAAATTGAATGTGCGCGCAATCGTTTAGTTTGTGTTAAAACACAAACTTTTTAGTTGCTCGAAGCAAGCAAGCGCACCTGGCCTTAAAAGGATCGAAATAGTTCGTCGACACAATTTTTTATGTTGTTATTCGGTTTTAGTTGTTAACTAGTGGTTTTGATTCCATTAATCTTAAATTCACTTTGTAATTTTTTGATTATTACATTAAAAGTATCCTAAATACAAGTAATAATGGAAAATGAACAAGAAAAATGTGTTTGGACTCGTTCCGAAATAATTATTTTACTAGAAACAAGTTAAAACAACAAAATAGTTGATTATTTCAAAACATTTTTACAGGAAATGGTCCAAAAATACATGTGTTTAGGTGGAAAGCGTTATGCACAGCTATGAAGAGATATGTTTGGATTTAAGTATAAGTGGAAGGGATAAATTGTGGAAAAATAGTGGCTTTTATTTGAATACCCCTAACACACACCACGAACTACTTCATCGAAGCATATTGTCGATAAGGTTTTTTAAATCAATTGAAAGCTTATTGTGACCTCTAGTCCAAATGCGTTTCGCCCAGGTACGACAGTTGGGCTCATCAGTTAGATGCTGTCGTACCCTTCTAAGACGCAATATGTTAGTCGATGATTATCAACACAAATAAAATTTACAGTAGGAACGCAATGTAAATTATATTAATCTAGGGGAATTTGTTCAAATTCAGATAAGGTTTTTTGGTCGTGTGAAATGAATATGTGTCGACATAGCAGTGCGAACTCTGGGAATCGAAGTAGTATGCCGACATGGCGTTTAAAAAGGACCGAATTAGTTCGTCGAAACAATTTTGTATGATGTTATTCGGTTTTAATTGTTAAAATTTACAAATCGCCTGAAAAAGCAAGAATTCAATTCAATCTCCTTAAGCAACAATTCAATAAAGCTCTGATCAACACAAAAAAGTGGTTCTGGAGCATTAAAATTCAAATATTTTTCGGTCATTTTCACTTTTCATTTAAAATTCTACAACTCTACCATTTAACAGCTGATTTTTGCATGTACTTCTACGTCGGCGTATTGGTGTGTAAATGCCCATACAAAAGCGAAGTACTTTGTCGATTAGGTTGATCGATGTGGCGTGTGTGAGGGGTATATAGGTAGTACGATTGCATTGTATGTTTATTGGGTACGTTCGATAAGAAAAATTCGGCACTCGGACGAACGTTGATGTTTACACATCTTAACCGTGAGTCCTGGCAGTCACACTTTTTTTTTTTTTTAAATTGTGTGTAAGCGTACAGTACCTACCTACATAAGCGCAAGAGATTTTCATTTTACCCCTTTGGATTGATTACATAAAGTAAGTTAATTGATGAAACGAAATACCTTGCTGATGGCTCGGATATAATCCATTGATTTTTCGGAGTTGAAACCCCTATTTGGCTTTATTAAGAGTGTTTGCTCCATATCTCAAGAACCATAAGTTCCATAAAAAAACATTTTCTCACATTTTTGTAAAAAATTGAGTTCTCTATTTTTTACCGAGAAATCGAAAGTTATTATTAAAAATAGAGAAACGATTTCAAGAAAATTTTTTTTAATAAATTAATCAATAAAAGTTAAATGATTTTTACTTGCGATATATACATAGGTAGGTACTATATTGCAAGTTATGGATTAGTAAACAAATCAAACTCGACATTTTGATCAAAGTTGACATCGTAATCTCTATGATTACAATGATAGCGAAGTTGAAAAAAGTAGGCCTTGCAATTCTGTCGGTCTGTCCTTTCGGCTGCAGCTTATACGACTCGGTCGATTTTCTTTAAACTTGGTACCTAGCGTTTTTTGGGCATTTTAATACCAAAAATAAATAAAATAAATAAAAATAATAATAAAATCTTATTTTTCTCAAAAACGTTCCCACAACTTTAAAAAAAAATTCCGTAATTATTTTACAAAAAGGCTACCATTTTATAAAAAATTCCCAAAAATGGTAATAAATAGTACCTCCCATAGAACCATTTCTTTGACTTTCGATTCTCTCAAAAACGATTCCACTGATTTTGATCAATTTTTTTACAGAGAATGTTTTCTAAAAGTTTAAAGTATTGTATACCAAAATTTTCAAAAATATCGAAAAGAAGTTGGTCGATTTTTACTAAACTTGGTACGCAACAGTTTCTTGACATTATCTAGCAGATTTTAAATAAAAATTTTTCATATAACCAAAAATAACGGTACCTCCCATACAAAAGTTTAAAAACCGGCATGGAAAATCTCATTTTTCTCAAAAACGACTCCTACGATTTTGATCAAAATTTTTGTGTGAGTTAACAAACATAAATACGATCTACGATAATATTATTGTAAAAAAAATTTTCTATCGTCTAATAAAAGTATTTTTTTCGACTATCTCGACTATCTCAACCAATTTTAATGATTTTTTTTAAACAAGAGCTCCTGTTTGAATAATATTGCATATCAAAATTTTCAAAAAATCAAATTTTGGATTAAAAAAAAATCAAAATTATTATTTGAAAATTCGATATTTCAAAAATGGGTGGATAGTTTTTTTTTCAAAATTAATCTTTAACTCCGCATTAATAAGTACTAAAAAATGGCGTACCAATTTTTTTTAATATTTTCAAAATGTTATATATGTACATAAATGTACATACCTACATATACCTCATATAAAAAACGATTTTTAAATAATGATGAGACGGTGTACATCGCGTTGGTGTCAAATCAATTTCCGATTTTAAAAGATAAAACCAGTTTTGAACACTTTAATTTTGATGGGCTGTTGTGAAATATGTTTAAGTTAAAAATAATCCTTGGCCAATATTTCTGTTTCTTCATTTCCTTATGTATGTATAACAATAATTGAAATAAAAAAATATTATAGGTATGCTAATTATTACTATAACTATAAGAATAATAATTATTAAAGGCAGTGCGGGTTGATTTTTTTTTAAACCGGTTTTATTTTTCAGCAATCATCACCCGATTAGACACTTCTATATCTACATAATATAATATAAATAAATATAAAAAATCTGTGAATAAAAAAATAAATTATAACAAGGTAAGTTAAGTAGCTGTTTCACTTTGATGTTTTTTTAAACAGCAAACAAAATTAAAGGCCCAGAAAAAAATTGCTAGGGGCGGCAAAATTGGCTCTGCCCCGGGCGGCAAAAACCCACGCTACGCCACTGCGGCTCGGTTTAACTATTCCGAGGTTGAACCCAGTATTAGTGAAAAATAATAAATAAGGCTGCAAGAGAACATATTGTATGTAGTGTAACTATCCAGAAAGGTTTCCCGACATAATCAACAAATAATTAAATTACAAAAATGACAAAACAGAAAAAAATCACAATAATGTCCCAAAAATAACCCGCCTCTGGTAATAGTTGCACAAAGAAAAATGCCAATATCAGCAAAAATAAAATGAACGACTGGATCGCACGAACTTGCTCTTATGTAAAAGTACTTTGAAATTTAAAATATATTTTATGTACATATATAAAACATGGATTTAAGGAGATAAAAATGTTCAAATGCATGGAATTGCCGCCTGATTTCCGGAAAAGTATGAATTTATGCAAACAAAGTTTAAAAATAGTTTTATTATTAAAGTAAGTTTTTATATAACAAATTTCTTTAAAATTTTTCGAGAACAAAATTTGGGACGCAAATTTTAAGTATTTAGTAGTACAGATTCTAGGAAATAATTTAAAAAAATAATTGTTCACACGTTTTAAAGATATATATTTTTCAAAAAAAAAAACTTGGATTTTTTTTTCAAAAAACCCAAAAATTTTGTTCGAATATTTTTATATACAATATTATTTTAAGTTTCAGGGGGCTCCTGCTGAAAATGTTTGGTTAAAATCGTTGGAGTCGCTGATAAGAAATTCGAAAATCAAAAAAAAAAAAAAAAACCGTTCTACGACGGATACCGTTAATAACATTTTGCCCCAACATTTTTTTTAACCAAAATGTAGTCCATATACATAATATCACACCTAATTTTTTTTATCAAAATCGTTAGAGCCGTTTTCGAGATAAATAAGATTATGCATTACGGGTGTATGGGGGTACGGTTAGTTTAAGAGCTAAAAAAAATCAATTTTCTTTCTAGGGAATCACGGAAAACCCTTAAGTACCGAGTTTAAAGAAAATAGCTCCAGTGGCTTAGGCTGTAGATCAAGGTAGAGAGAGACATACAGACACACTGACACGCGCGTAAAAATTCGTGCTACCTTAAAGGAAAGTTCAGCCAAAACATCTTCCTATTAGAGATGAAATAAATGGGTGATTCTACAAATGATGGAATTTTCGGCAGCCCCAGAAATATTTTAAAATCCGTTCAATTATTTGTTCTGAATTTGTTTTATAAAATTAAATCTGATTGATATCTACCTTTCCAAACAATATTATTAGGGTGAACTTATTTTATTTTGCTCAAAAAATTCTTCAGTGTCGGATTCTCAGTCCCCAACGTGCCCCCTTTGCGTTTTCGCAAAGAAAACTTATCACCATTCTTTTATTTCAGGTCTCATACTGAGATGAATCCCATCGCCAAATACTACATCTTTCCTACGAATTAGATAAATATTTTTTAGTAATTGATTTTATTACAAAAAAAAGGTTGTGTGTACTGACGTACGCGCGGTTGAAGTAAAACTTCTTTTCCCTCAAGCAAAGCATGTCGCTGTCTTTGACGGATAACGTGACGTTTTGACATGTCACTGACAGCTGCATAGAAATTTGTTTACCCCCAACGCCGGAAAAGAAGTTTTACTTCAAAAAAACTTAATTTAACTTTGTCCCCGCATTTCATATCAGTCCCCTGGAATATTTAAACATTCGAAAAAATCAATAACTATTATATCGATCGAATTTCCAGCACTGGCAATTTGAAGTAACAAGTCTCCTTAAAATAAAATCGTGTTGCAACTCGATTCTGTTTCTTATGTTAGTATTGCGAAAAAGTATTGTTAGTATTGCAAGAGGTCGTGGATTATCCGTTCAGTTTATCAGTCCTCTGGTGAGTTTTTACAAAACAAATTTGTATGTTAGTAGGCATCTTTGTTAGCATTATAATATAGGTTTAATAAAACTGTTATATTATATATATTTTTTGATTTTTTTTTAAGTAAAACCTTAATATCTTTTTTGCGCAAGAACCATGAAAAAACTTAGTCCCCTGGCCTCAGTCCCCTGGCTAATAAATGAACAAATGATATATTATCTTTGAATATATTATCTTTGTTTATATACAAAGATATTATTCAGAAACCTACCTGAGAAATGTTTGCATATATTAAGGTGCGTGCCATTTGAGAGCAAAAACACTGAGAGTAGCTACCAGGCCACTCTTGAGAGTAAACTCTCAAGTGGACACAGCCTTGAGAGAAGCTAGCGGAGAGTTGACTTTTCACTCTCGATATACGAATTTTTTGAGAGTTACTCGCAAGTGGACACACTTTTTTATTATTATCGGAGATGAGTTCGCAGAATTCCAACATAATATGTAGTTTGTATTTTGCGATGAGCTGTCCGAGAGTTGACATGTAAAAACATTGAACAGAAGGGGACAAACGAACTTATGAAAATGAAATCAAGAGAAAGCTTCATAATTTGCGAAACCAGGTAAAGAAAATAATTTTTGTCAATCATATTGAATCTATTATGTACATTTAATTAATAATCATAAAAATATTAACGGATGTCACAAGAATTGAAAAAAAAAATAAAAATCGAAAAGTGGAGCCGAAACTGATGAAGTATAGCACAAGGTGGCCATATTTTCGGGGTTTTTATTCCATTTTTAATGGCTGCTCGCGATAGTAAAATCTCAAAAAAAATTACTCTCAAATGGACAGGCACGAGAGCAACTCTCGAGAGTTTACTAGCGAAAGAACTCTCAAATGGACACGCACCTTTAAAAATCGAACTTCATTACTAATATTTTTAAAAAGAATATAATTTATTTTAAATTGCTTCTAAATAGAAAAAATATATAATTTTATTATATTCTTTTACTAAAATGCTAAGTTATATGTATCAACCATGAATTTGTATGTTTATGCAGACTAATTAAATTTAATTTTTATACTTCAATAAAGATTTATTCAGTCCCCTTCAAGAAACTCAGTTCCCTGAACATCCTTTTTCAAAAAATGTCCTTAAAATCGTCGTTTTATTTTTTTTTTTTTGACTGGCAGCTTTCAACAACGCAAATAGACGTTCTAATGATCAACTAGAACAATTTTTAAGACTTTTGGCTTCCAAAAATGTCGTGCCGAAATGTTTAACATTTTATTCCATTGTTTCTAGAATCACCCATATTTCATTTTCCCAGCATACCACACATTAAACATTAACAAAAACGAGTCTTCATACCGCGTTCGTCAAGTAAATTGGTTAATGTAAACTCCACATTTACCTGAGCGTAAATGTAAACCATGAAAGCGAAAGAAGATCGACATTTTCATTTTTGATTAGTCAGTTCTCAGTTAGTGCAAGTGCCAATGTGCTGTGCTGTGCGGTAGAGATCGGGCAGGTTGATAGTACTGTGTCTAGCTTCTTTCTTTACTTGTTTTATTTGTCATCGATTGTTGTAAATATTTGGCTAGTATTCCATTTCCCGGAAATTATTCATAAACGGTTAGGAATAAACTATTGACATACCTAAAAACAAAGTTTTTTTTGACTTATAAATTGAAGTATCTTCCCCACAGAAAGTGAGAAAAATATATTTATATACATATGTTATGTACGTAATCTTTTCAGGCAAACAAAACTGCTTAGTTAATTTTGGAACATAATTGGGAACACGTTTAACTTAATACTTTATTTGTTTTTGTTTGTGAAGAGTATATTGTTATGATTTAATTTATTCTAATTCAAAAGATTTCCCTAAAAACATGCCAACTCTATCAAATCTGTTCAACTTTACTTTCCCAAATCTTGTACCTTTATCTACTACACCTAGTGGACCTACCATTCTACATTTCAAAACAAAAACCAGTTTTTATTCAAACAATACAAAGTTCAAGTGTTTTTTTTTTTTGTAAACGAATGAAGACAAGAAGAACACGGTTCAATTATACGTAAAAATTTGACGTATTCTGTGTTGACTCCAGGGATATTTTACCTGTGCTGTTTCTTTGTTCTTTTTTATACTAATTTATATAAATTGTATTTTCAATCGGCTAGTGTAATTATAATTAGTTAAATTATTCTTTTATTGTAAAAAAAATATTTATAACTACGTAATTTAATTTATATCAGCATATACCATATACAAGAAGTAACCATCCCGTACAAGTGACATACTTTTTGTGTTGTTCAATGATTTAAATTATGTCAAGTTATGTACATACATCGTATCCGAAATATTACATCTTGCATTTCTCGTAGAATAGCTGTTTATACTCGTAGTTTTATTATTACAAATTATTTTGAGTGAAAAACTATAACAAAAGACAACGGAACGAGAACAGATTAATTTTGGATTATTTTTTGTAATGTAGAGAAACGTCCAGAGGAGCATTGTCAACAGTATCTGTTGATTATTAAAAACTATATACTCGTATTTTGTTTTGATATGAAATGTCAAACTCTTGATTATTGGGAATGTGTTTGAGAAAATGTTATCATTCATTCACAAGTGAGTGAGCGCTCTCTCGAAAAAATTGAGGTAGTCGAAACAAAACATTGAAAATAAAATATATTGTCGGTAGGAGAAAAAAGGGGGGCAACTTATTAAATAGTGTCAGTTGTCATAAATGCAGTTTTATTACAACACAGACTGAAACAGATTTGGCAGTAAATCCTATTAAAAAAATTATGTCGATTTCCTTTACACCTAAGAAATCAATTTCTGATTTCCATGTCAAGATCTTGATCCCTCGTTAAGCCCGATATAACATATACATTGTTCAAATGCATGACAAGCACGCGTAAGTAGATTAGTAAATTCTGTTTAAAGTTGCATATACACACATCAAGCATGAGTCTTCAATCTTTTACTTTTACATCGACGGTGCACAGTGGATCGACCCCATACAATTAGACGTGAAAAAGTCAATGTCTAAAATTCTAAAAAATTCTATTTCTAGATTTCGGATAACTTTTTAATCTGAAAACACCTTTTTTTCTTCTTTAAACCAGTTAAGCATGGAATAAATGACCTCCAAACTTGAAAGTGAAAAATCTTTTTTTGATCTGTTGCGTTTAAGATTTTTAGAAAAATAATTTTTAAAATTACAATTTTAAGTGAAATTGAAAAAAAATAATTGCAGATGTTCGTGAAGGTATTTACTTTTATAAATCTGTATTGAAATTGTCTTAAAGTTTGTTTGTTGTATAAAAAAAATGGGGTTATTCAAAGAACAAAAAAAAATTGGTTTTAACGTGTATTTTTTGGAAAATCTAAATATGTGCCTAAGGTTGCTTTAAAAATAAATTATGTGTTTTGGATAGCGATGGACGTCTACTTTCTGGAAATATATGTGATAAACCTCGCAAAGATTTGCAAAGCAATTGTTTTGCCCACTTTTTTTTTAAGTTTGGTGTTCGAATTCCAAATCGACTCCGACAAAAAAACTTTTATAACATATTTCGAACTAGTTTAATTCATCAGAACCAAGAAACTGTTTAAATATTGCTAAGCTTAAGAGAATCACCAGTTCAAAATTAGCCAATTTTGATTTAAATTGGAAGTCGGCTGGAACGGTTTATTCTTAAACATAAAAATTGACTAGAGAATAGAATAGAATACTTTTCTGCATTTATGAACATTATAGATGGAGACAGATATTTTCCAAGAAGATTAGTATTTTTCACGTCTAAATGTATGGAGTCGATCCACTGTGCGGTGTGGTGAGAGGACGTTGCGCTTTGTGAGTTTTTTTTCTCGGCAAAATTGTGTTTTACGAATTTCTTTCAGATTTTTTAAATTTTATACCTACGAGTAATTTGTTTTATTTTGTCTGTCCATTTCATCATACAATTTTTGTTTAATATTTAAATCAGTGCTTATGTTTTGCTATATTCTCATCTCTTCAACGTGCTATGTACTGTGAGCGTCAAAAGAAATTGTACACCTATGAACTGCATTTTTACAGCCCTGTTAAAGCAAGGGAGTTCGATCTTTTAGTAAAATACTTATGTTATTTTTTAAATGAATTGCCATATAGAAGTTAACAGAAAATAATGAAGTAAAAATACAATAAAAAAATTTAAAAAATATTTCAATTTTTAAGCGTCAAAAGAAACTGTACATTTTAAATAAAATCAATTTTTCATACACAACAACCGTGAAGTCTAATATCATTTAAAAACAAAATAAAGTACAAAGTAGTCAAACGCCTTAATGACTTCACTTTTATTATGCGTTCATTTTTCGCTCTTTACAATTATACAGAATTAAAACAAGAAACAAAAAACAAACGTCAATTTAGGATGCATTTCGGCATTTTACATGCCATCTTCAGCACTTCTTTTTATTGACTAAATAAAATACTGATTACAATAAAGCTTTTGATCTACATTTAACAAACAGTGTGAAAGAAAAAACAATAACCCAACGCATTTGATTAGTTTCTTCTAATGATGTTGAAAAGAGAAGACTTTATCGGTGCATCCATCGTGTTCATCAAAATGTTGTTGTTTTTATGCATGTAAATGCTTTCATATGCGTCCAAGTACCTGTCATCACTCACATGCTTGATAAGTTTTAAGCTTTCCTTCGTCACATCATGTTCATTTTCCAGCATGTGTAATGCAACCGCAGATTTGTTAGGTCTGTTGAGCTTTTTATTGGCTAGATGCTCGTTGAATCTTGTTTCAATGTTTCTCTTGGTTTGTCCATAATATTTTTGTTCACAATCATTACATGCAATCTCATAGATTCCCGGCTTTTTAATATTTTCTGTTCTGTCTTTTGTTGATCCAAGTTTTGTTTTGAGTTTAGAGTCTGATGTGTAAACTAATTCTATATTTTGTTGCTTAAACACTTTTGTCAGTTTATTTGTTATTGCAGGTGCAAAATGTATTTTTAACCGTTTCTTTTCTTCGTTGTCTTTTACTGTTTTAAGTGTTGTTAAATTTATTCTTTTAATTATTTTGGATTGCTTTTCGGTCATTTTTGTTATCATTTCCTTTTCATATCCATTGAGCATGGCAGCATATTTAATGTAGTTTAACTCCTCCATGTAGTTCTTTGCACTCATTGGAACCGAACATAAACGAAATACCATGCTATTAAACGCAGCCTTTTTATACTGTATAGGACAGAAGGAATCACTTGGGATATATCGTGGAATGTTGGTTGGTTTCCTATATATTGAAAAATTCAGTCTGTTTTCAGCGTTTCTCCTTATTACCACATCTAAAAATGGCAGCTCCCTATCTTTCTCCATTTCAAAAGTAAATTTCAAAGAAGGCCATTTTGAGTTCAACATGTTCATGAAGGGATCCAGATTGTTTGGATTTATGCAGGCAAAAATGTCATCCACATATCTAAACCATACCGCAGGTAAATTTCCTTCTCCTTCAATTTGTTTTTCAAAATTTGACATGAACAAATTTGCTAAAAATGGAGAAAGTGAATTTCCCATTGTTGTGCCTTCAGTAATTTTGTAAAACTTGTCCAGAAATTGGCAACAGTTGTAGTCCATACATAACTTGGCTGCGTCAAAGTAAATCTTTTTCTTTTCTTGGTTATCTTCTCGTTCATTAAGCCAGTTTTTCAGCAAATCTAAGGTTTCTTTAATCGGAATACTCGGAAATAATGATACCACATCAAATGATATTAAAACCTCATTTTCTTTTATTTCTAAATTTTTAACTCGTTCTATGAAATCATAAGTATTACTCACGCTTCTGCTTTCAGTCTGTCTGTAGTTCTGGAACTCAGATACCAACCATTTGGCAATTTTTTCCGTTGGTGCATCTATATTCGAGATAATCGGTCGCATACTCAGTGTAGGTTTATGTGTTTTGGGCAATCCATATAATTTTGGAACTGCAGGATTTGCCACCATCAGCTTCCATTTTACTTTCGGTCCGAACACACGTAAAACTTCTTTGAGTAGTGCGGTTGTTCCTTTAACCATGCTAGGCAGTGGGGTTTTATTTAACTGCACAAAATTGTTTGCCGATGTTATTTCACACATTTTATAAGAAATATAAGAAATATAAGAAATGCGGCAAAACCAATCATTCAAAATGCTATTAAGGCCGAACAAAAAGCTAAAAAGAAAGACTCCTCGCATATAAAAACCATTAAAAAACTTTGCGAAAGGGATTGTTTTTACATGAAATCTGATAAAGCACGTGATTTGGTCATCATGGATAAAAAACAGTATAAAGAAAAAATGTGTGAAATAACATCGGCAAACAATTTTGTGCAGTTAAATAAAACCCCACTGCCTAGCATGGTTAAAGGAACAACCGCACTACTCAAAGAAGTTTTACGTGTGTTCGGACCGAAAGTAAAATGGAAGCTGATGGTGGCAAATCCTGCAGTTCCAAAATTATATGGATTGCCCAAAACACATAAACCTACACTGAGTATGCGACCGATTATCTCGAATATAGATGCACCAACGGAAAAAATTGCCAAATGGTTGGTATCTGAGTTCCAGAACTACAGACAGACTGAAAGCAGAAGCGTGAGTAATACTTATGATTTCATAGAACGAGTTAAAAATTTAGAAATAAAAGAAAATGAGGTTTTAATATCATTTGATGTGGTATCATTATTTCCGAGTATTCCGATTAAAGAAACCTTAGATTTGCTGAAAAACTGGCTTAATGAACGAGAAGATAACCAAGAAAAGAAAAAGATTTACTTTGACGCAGCCAAGTTATGTATGGACTACAACTGTTGCCAATTTCTGGACAAGTTTTACAAAATTACTGAAGGCACAACAATGGGAAATTCACTTTCTCCATTTTTAGCAAATTTGTTCATGTCAAATTTTGAAAAACAAATTGAAGGAGAAGGAAATTTACCTGCGGTATGGTTTAGATATGTGGATGACATTTTTGCCTGCATAAATCCAAACAATCTGGATCCCTTCATGAACATGTTGAACTCAAAATGGCCTTCTTTGAAATTTACTTTTGAAATGGAGAAAGATAGGGAGCTGCCATTTTTAGATGTGGTAATAAGGAGAAACGCTGAAAACAGACTGAATTTTTCAATATATAGGAAACCAACCAACATTCCACGATATATCCCAAGTGATTCCTTCTGTCCTATACAGTATAAAAAGGCTGCGTTTAATAGCATGGTATTTCGTTTATGTTCGGTTCCAATGAGTGCAAAGAACTACATGGAGGAGTTAAACTACATTAAATATGCTGCCATGCTCAATGGATATGAAAAGGAAATGATAACAAAAATGACCGAAAAGCAATCCAAAATAATTAAAAGAATAAATTTAACAACACTTAAAACAGTAAAAGACAACGAAGAAAAGAAACGGTTAAAAATACATTTTGCACCTGCAATAACAAATAAACTGACAAAAGTGTTTAAGCAACAAAATATAGAATTAGTTTACACATCAGACTCTAAACTCAAAACAAAACTTGGATCAACAAAAGACAGAACAGAAAATATTAAAAAGCCGGGAATCTATGAGATTGCATGTAATGATTGTGAACAAAAATATTATGGACAAACCAAGAAAAACATTGAAACAAGATTCAACGAGCATCTAGCCAATAAAAAGCTCAACAGACCTAACAAATCTGCGGTTGCATTACACATGCTGGAAAATGAACATGATGTGACGAAGGAAAGCTTAAAACTTATCAAGCATGTGAGTGATGACAGGTACTTGGACGCATATGAAAGCATTTACATGCATAAAAACAACAACATTTTGATGAACACGATGGATGCACCGATAAAGTCTTCTCTTTTCAACATCATTAGAAGAAACTAATCAAATGCGTTGGGTTATTGTTTTTTCTTTCACACTGTTTGTTAAATGTAGATCAAAAGCTTTATTGTAATCAGTATTTTATTTAGTCAATAAAAAGAAGTGCTGAAGATGGCATGTAAAATGCCGAAATGCATCCTAAATTGACGTTTGTTTTTTGTTTCTTGTTTTAATTCTGTATAATTGTAAAGAGCGAAAAATGAACGCATAATAAAAGTGAAGTCATTAAGGCGTTTGACTACTTTGTACTTTATTTTGTTTTTAAACTGTACATTATTCAATTAAAGTAAAAAACTTAAAACTAGTACTTTGTCTGCTTCCCTTTCGCCTTTAAAACATCATCAATGGGTCTGAGCATTGACTCTACTAGCTTCCTTGTCAATTTGGTTGGCATTTTTTGCCACTTTTCAACTAGAATTGACTTTAGTGACTCTCTGTTTGAAATGTTCCTCTTACGGATCTGCTTATCCAGATACTCCCACAAATGTTCGATGGAGTTTAAGACTGGGGATTGCGGAGGGTGATCCAGTTGCTTAGATGTACGGTAAAGTAATCATTTCTTGACTATTTTCGATCTGTGCTTGGGATCGTTGTCTTGTTGGAAAACCCATGAATCAATTAAAACCAGTTTCACAACACTACTTGGCAAAATGTCTCTTAAAATATTAAGATAATCTTCTTTTCCCATTGTACTGTCAATAAAGACGAGGTTCCCAACTCCATAATGACGCTATACCTCACCAGACTATTTTCGAACCGCCTCCGTGTTAATTGTTGAATTTAAATTTTTTTGTTAAAATTCAGTTTTTTTTCCATACTTTTAGTGGTTTTTTTGAACCAAAAATCTCAAATTTGCTCTCGTCACTAAAGAGAACATTTCCCCAGAATGAAGAACTTTCTTTTTGATACTTCTTGATAAAAAAAAGTCATCGCTTCAGATTTTTTCAGAAATGTATGGCTTTTTGCGAGGAATTCTTCCATATAGCCCGCTACTATGGGCGTCCGCCGAGTAGTGCTCGCGCTAACGTTGACTCCAGAAGTATGGGTAATATTTTCAGCAATCTTTACTGCACTACACGCGGGATTTTTTCATACTTCCCTGACAATAGCACGTTCATCTCTTACGGACAGCCTTTTTGGCCTTCTGGAATGAGGTCGATCTTTTACATCCTTGAACTTTTGAAATTTGTCCAAAACTTTGTTTACCATGTTAAGGCATCTGCTCACTGTTTTGGCTATTTCGCAGTAAGATTTTCCTTCCTTTCTTAATTTAATAATAAGTTGTCGTGTTTCTACTCCACTTTGTTTACCCATTTTGAAGTAATTTAAAAAAATAATTTAAACAACAAGCAACTTTCGATGGAAATGAATTCAATAACACTTTTAATCAATTAGTTATGAGTTGTAAAGAAAACAAAATTAATTTAACGGTTGTTTTCCCGATAAGCGGCAAGTTGCACAGTATGTGTGGCGAGTTGTACAGTTTCTTTTGACGCTTAAAAATTGAAATATTTTTTTTAATTTTTGTATTGTATTTTTACTTCATTATTTTCTGTTAACTTTTATATGGCACATCATTGAAAATAAACTACCTTAAAAAATAACATAAGTATTTTACTAAAAGATCGAAACCCCTTGCTTTAACAGGGCTTTAAAAATGCAGTTCATAGGTGTACAATTTCTTTTGACGCTCACAGTATATGCAAATGAACCAAAAAATGCATGATCAATCATCAATCTTGCATAAATATGGGTGAAACAATGGAATAAAATGTTACAAATTTCGGCCCGACATTTTTGGAAGCCAAAGGACGTAAAAGTTGTTCTAGTTGATTATTAGATCGTCTCTTTGCATTGTTGAAAGCGGCTAGTCAAAAAAATAAAAAATGACGATTTTCAGGACATTTTCTGAAAAAGGATGTTCAGGGGCTGAGTTTTTTTTAAGGGGACCGAATAAATCTTTTTTTTTTTGTATTTTCTTTTGGGTACACAATGAAATATAGAAATTTAATTTAATTAGTTTTCATAAACATACAAATTCATGGTTAATACATATAACTTAGCATTTTATTAATAGAATATAATTAAATATTTTTTTTCTACTTAGAATCAATTTAAAATAAATTATATTATTTTTAAAAATTTTTAAAATATTTCGCAATGAAATTCGAAGTTCAACATAACTAAAAATTTCTTAGGCTTCTGAATAAAATATCATTTGTTTATTTATTAGCCAGGGGACTGAGGTTTTTAATGGCTTTTGCGCAAAAAAGATATTAAGGTTTTACTTAAAAATACAAAAAAAAAATATATATAATATTAAAGTTTCATTAGACCTATACTATACTGCTAACAAATATGCCTACTTACATACAAATTTGTTTTGTAAAACCTCACCAGAGGACTGATAAACTAAACGGACAATCCACGACTTCTTGCACAAATGTCTTTTTCACAATACTAATATAAGAAACAGAATCGATTTGCACCACGATTTTTAAGGAGACTTGGTACTTCAAATTGCCAGTACTGGAAATTCGATTGATATCCTAGTTTTTTTTTCCAGGGGACTGATATGAAATGGGGACAAAGTTTAGTTAAGTGTTTTTGTAATAAAATCAATTACTAAAAAATATTTATCTAAATCGTAACAAAGATGTATTATTTGTCGTAACTTCGGTGGGATTCATCTTAGTATGAGACCGGAAATAAGAGAACGGTAAAAATTTTTCTTTGTGAAAACGCACTGGGGACACGTCAGGGGACTGAGAATCAGACACTTTGAAGAATTTTTTGAGCAAAATAAAATAAGGTCACCCTAATAATATTGTTAGGCCAGGTAGATATCAGTCAGACTTAATTTTATAAAAAAAAATCAGATTAAATAATTGAACGGATTTTAAAATATTTCTGGGGCCGCACAGTGGAAAATGGTAGAACAACAGCTGATCATAAAGGATTTTTACTAAATTTTTTTAAATTTTACATTTGAATTTTATCTGAAAGCTAAATAGTCAATCTTTACGAAAGTGCAAGAATTTTTTGAAATATATGTATGAATCATTTTTTTAAAGCATTAGTGTTTATTATTTTTTTAAATTTTCAATTTATGGCCGTTTGGTGCATCACTTTGAAATTTAGTTTTCTATAAGACTTTGTAGGAATAGGTATAAAGTATTATACATTTTTGAAAAGCTTATTTTATGAAAATATTAAAACGTTTTTATAAATTTTGATTTATTTCACAAGTAATTAATTAAAATATAAAATAAAAAAAAATATTTTTCAAGTTCACAGAGACTTTTAGTAGTTAGCGATGCTTGGCGATGCTTTGCTTTTTATATTAATTTGTAGCTTAGTTTCTTATAAACAAACATTTATAAAAATCAGCTGCGATAACGTGCGATTTTGGAAGTTATCAGTAAAATAATGATTAAAGCCAGAAAACTAAAAATCGCTACATGAGCCATTTTAAAAAATAGTAAAAAACAACAATGGCAAGACTTACAATTTAATATTATATATTTTTTTAAAGCTAGAAATTAGTTCTTTAATTAACTTTTCAAATCAAATTTTTTTGTTCACAGTTTCTGAGAAATTAATTTTCAAACTCAAAATCTTTAAAAAACAAACTAATATTTTTTTCTTCGAAGTGATTTTTTTTTAAAGTTTACATTATTTAGTATTATTTTTGTTTTAAAAATTCAATGCTTTTATAAATTTGGAATTAAAAACTGAAAACCAGATGGTCGTAGGACTTATACTTTTGAAGATATAAGCAAATATCAAAACTAACTTCATTATTTGACTTTTAAAATACAGCTTAATCGAGATGTTCCTTAAACCTTTTTTATTAGAATGGTTATTCATTGTAATAAGATGTAAAAAATATCTGACCAATTGAAACTTGTTGATTAGTTAAGCAAAGTGAAGAACTTACTTTTTGATTGCGGCCAAGCATTTTGTTTAATCAGTTTTTTTTCGCCAAAAAACTGGCTGTCTTTTTTACGATGAGTGTAAATTAATGTCATATCAATTATGCGTTTTTCCTTTTTATATCTGAGCAGAGTAATGTGCATATATAAACGATTATATATTATTCCATCGAGTTTTCTCTAATACTCGTATATACACTGAGTATCAAAAGTGAGTAAACACCTATGTAAATGATTTCTTTTGTTACATGCAATTGAAACCAAAAAATAAACAAAAATTGAATTCCAGTTATACAAAATAAAATTTTTATTTAATAGCAATAAATCAAAACCAAAATAAAAATTCAAAAAACGAACTTATGCATTTTTACCCAATAAAAACTAAATAAACTTCAAAAGTGAGTAAACATCTGTTATATCTTAAAATTATTTATAAATATAGTACCTCAAGTAAAAAACTGGGTATTTCATTTGATCAACTTTAGACTTCATAACATCTCTTAGTCAGCGTGATATGGAAACAACAATGTTATTTCTAACATCGGAGGATATTTGGGACAGTTTTTCAATTAAACCCTTTTAAGGTCATCTTTGTTCTTGATGGCTCGTTTGTGAAATTTTCTGGTCCAAATGATCCCATAAATGTTGTATTGAGCTTAGGTGCGGCGATTGGGGAGGGTGGTGGAGGTGCTTTGAAGTCCTATAAAATATTCAGTCTTTAAGAAACTGCGATGTATGCTTAGGATCATTATCTTGCTAAGAGATCCAATTGCTAAGCATCCCTAATGTTCGTAAGGTCGGTTGAAGGTTATTCCTTAGGATGTTTAGATAGTCTTGATTATTCATTGTACTTTCAATGAAAACAAGATTCCCGATCGAATATGCTGCCATACATCCCCACACCATCATGTTTTACTGTGCTCCTTATATTCTGTTTATGATTAGACCGAGAGCCCACAGCAATTTTTGGGTGTGATTGATAACAAAAAATAATTAGCATAATTAGATAGGCCTTTTATAGTTATTTATGAATGTGAACGTCTTGCATACTCTAGTGGGCGCAATAGTGTATTATAGTGCATCAAGTATGCAGTTCTTGCCCAATTCTAAAAAATTGGGATACAAACTTTGCCATAACTTCAAAACGAACAGCTAAGTGCCCTGATTGCAAATATCGAGGTCCAAGACGTTTTGAAGGTGGCCTTCTTAGTGCAAGAAGTAGCCTATTCTTATTGCGTCTGGCAGGCAGAAGGCTGTCTGTAAAACGTCTTGGACCTCGATATTTTCAATCAGGAAGCTTAATTCTACATTTTGGCAAAGTTGTTATCACAATTAATTGTACTTGGAAAAAATTGCATACTTGATGCACTATTATGCACTATTGCTCCCACTAGAGTATGCAAGACTTTCACATTTGTAAATAACTATAAAAGGCCTATCTAATTATGCTAATTATTTTTTGTTATCAATCACACCCAAAAATAGCTATGGGCTCTTAGTCTAGATGTTTTCTTACTTGTGACGCGTTAATATGGAGTATGTTTAGTTTCTATTAGGAAAAATTGTAGGAAGCTATATTTTGAGTTTTGATTTATGTTTTGATTTATTTTTATTGATTTTTATTATCAGAATTCATTGCTTATTTGTTTGATCGAATTCCATGTAACTCCAGAAATTATATTGGTGTTTACTCACTTTTGACGCTCATTGTATGTTATTATAGTTATTTTTTTTACTTATATATATGTGTAGGTACACAGACATTATTCCATGAAGTTTTTTTATACATAATACATATATGTATATTTTTTATTTAATCGGGATTTTATTTTAATTTTCTCATGTCTTAGAAATAATAGATCATCTGATTTGAAATTGATAACGGTATTGAAAAAATTAAATTTTCAAAACTTTTAGTTTGAAAATCAATTTTTCAAAAACTATTTGCTCAAATAAATCGATTTAAAAAGCAAATTAAAGAATGGATTTCTGTCTTTCAAAAAAACTGCAGGAAATTGTAAGTATTTTTAAATAATTTTGTGTGTGTTCCCTTCCCCCCTAAATTGGGGATAAAGACCCCCCTCTTAATCAATTTTTGTCTTGCCTCAACACAACCTACAAGTTCTAGCTTTTTGTCACACCTTATTTGCAATCACCCTTTACAATAAATTGTTCCATGGAGTTTTTATAAATTTTTAGATTGTTATTCTAAATATGCGAGTATTATTATCGTTATTCTTTTATTAAAAGCAATTCATTAAAACAATACTCTCTTTTGTATTTGTGCAAAATTTCAATACTCTATCTTTAAAAACAAAATAGTTATAGATTTTTGATCAGAAACATCCAATTATTTTCCACTGTGGGCCGCCTAAAATTCCATCGTTTGTAGAATTACCCATATGTATGTATACTTTTTCAATGCAGTACGCTTGTTAGAAGGAAAATCAAAAGATTTTGATTTTGCTTGAAGACTACATACATCCAATCTATATCTTTTCGTGCATTTGAACAATGTATATCTGGCTGACTTTAGATTTTGCATTCCTTCACACCAAAAAAATTAATTTTTTTGACAGGGATCAAAACCTTCAAATTCATATTTGAAGAGGGACTTACATTAGGGTGGAGTGATAAAATTTTATTTCTTATTTTTGAATATACATAGGCAGGTTGGGTGCCATTTGGACTCTAAATAACGGAGAAAAAGTTTCAGGTCGATCAAAATAGTTTTGAAGGGTTCACAAGACACTTGAAAATTTCGAAAATTTTTTTTTTTTTTTATAATCGGCGCACACTCAAGGGGTTTGTATACCCTTAATATGCCAGAGACACAGTGTGAGCATTAAGAAAAAAGGGAAGGGTTAGAAAGGAGGTGTCGGTGTACATTGGTTTTGAATTCTTGAACATTGCAATGACTGGGAAAGACAGAGCGTGGCAAAGAATTCCACATTCGCGTAGTACGGCTGAAGAACGAATCTCTGTACTTCACAGTACGGCCGAAGTTGGGCTCAAGGGTAAACTGATGGGCATTCCTAGAAGTGCGAGTATTACGGTTAAATTGTTTAAGGGGAGGAATGCAGCTGGCTATTTCACTAGAGCATAGTCCGTTAAAATAACGGTAAAAAAGGGTGAGGCAAGAAACATTACGACGATGTTGGAGTGACGTAAATGGGTCAATGATGTTATTATCACCAATCATTTTAAAAGCTCTTCTTTGAATACTGTCCAAGAGACTTAAATAAGTTACTGGAGCACCAGCCCATAGATGGGAGTTATACTCAAGTTTTGGACGTATATAGGTTTTATAGATTGTAGCCAGATCAGAAGGAGAGAAAAATTTCTTGCACCGTCTCAGAAAACCCAAACATCTTGCGGCATTTTTGGCAACATCGCGTATGTGAGTGTTCCACAAGAGGTGGTTCGTGATGCACATACCGAGAATATCGAGATGTTCAGTTTCATTGATGCAAGTGCCACTCATAGATAGTGGCAAGAGGGGTATATCTCGCTTTAACGATATAAGACAGCATTGGGTTTTCGAAGCATTAAATTCGACACGGTTTCTTATTCCCCATTGCACAATGCTGTTTAGGTCGTAATTTAATGTGCTTATCATATTTTGTCGTTGCAGTTCCACATCCGAAGAGGAGGGATGTGAGTCTGAAAACGAATATGAAAAGCTAAGAGTACTATCGTCAGCGAAACAATTAATTGGATTAGAAGTTACAGATAGGAGATCATTAATAAAAATGAGGAAGAGGGTTGGGGACAAAACGGAGCCCTGGGGCACACCAGCATTTATATTGTGGGTTTCAGACTTGAATCCGTCCAGTACAACTTGTATTGAACGGTTCGAAAGAAAATTTCTAATCCAAAGAAGTAGGCATTCGTTGATCCCGAAAGCACGCATTTTCGATAAAAGAGCAAGATGCCAGACTTTATCAAATGCCTTTGAAATATCAAGTGCAATAATCTTACTTTCTCCGAAACAATGTAAAGATTTGTTCCACTTTTCGGTTAGATAAACCATCAAATCACCTGTGGACCTATTGCTACGAAAGCCATACTGCCGGTCATTAAGAAGCTTTCGTTCCTCAAGATATTTCTTAAGCTGATAATTAATCAGCGTTTCCATGACCTTAGAAAGAAGGGACGTTAGTGCGATCGGTCGATAATTAGAGGGAGAAGAAGAATCGCCTTTTTTGGGAATTGGCTGAACAAATGCAGTTTTCCAACTACTCGGAACGAGCCCTGAAGAATAGGACATGGAAAAGCTTACGCAGGGGTTTTGCTAGCGTGGAAGAACACCTCTTCAGAATAATAGCGGGGATACCATCCGGACCAGCGGATTTATGAATGTTGAGATCTTTCAGGACTCTTGCCACGGTACGAGTGCGAAAAAAGATTTATCCCATAGAATCACTAACGCGCTCAAGAATTGGGGGAGTCATGACACTATCTGGCAAGGTGGAATTTACGGCGAACTGCCTTACAAACAAGTTAGCTTTATCAATAGAGCTAACGAAAGGAGTGTCATTGACAACAAGCGTAGGAACCGAGGAAGAGGAAGAATTCCTCATATTTTTTACAAATGACCAAAAATTTTTACTGCTTTTGGGACATTGCAGTATTTTTTGCCTTGATTTTTGATCATGTAAAAATTTGGTCCGTCGAATATGGGCGTTGCAGGCCTTCCTGGCTTGTTTGAACTTTTTCCGGTTTTCCTCAGTTGGGTTGGCTCTAAAACACCGGAAGCTTACCTCTTTTTCCTTGATAACCTCTTTACAGCTCAAATCAAACCATGAATTATCCTTGGGTCTAATACTTTTAACCCTATTCGAGATAAAATGTTTCATTCCCAAAAGAATGATGTTAGTTATCATATCTGCGCTGGAGTCTACGTCACTATCGAGGAAGCATAGTGACCAGTTAAAGATCCTGAAAAAGTTATTCAAACCGTTCCAGTTGGCTTTCTCGTACTGCCATACGGTTCTTCTAGGAGCTCTTTCTCTAACTGGATTTGTTTGACACGAGAAATTTGCAGATATAACACTATGGTCAGATGTGCCTAGAGGCGTCAATACACTTATTGTGTATTTATCAGGGTCAGAGGTAAGAAACAAGTCAAGAGTATTTTCTGCTCGGCCATTAACGTCCGATATTCGAGTAGGCTCGTTGACAAGCTGAGTAAGGTGGTTAAACTCAGCAAAAATCTCAACACACATTCCTTCGGGTATTGTCTGGCCCGAATGGAGAAGCCAAGAAGAATTGTGAACATTGAAATCGCCCGTAATAACGATTTCAGTGTGAGGATACAGGGAAACAATTCTTTGGATGGAGTCGGACAGAGTATCAAATTCATGAGAAATTCATCCAGATTTGGACTTCGATATAGAAAACAATAGTGAATGATGTGCTTATTAATGGAACATTTAAACCACATAAAATTGAAGAAGGAGTTGGTGCAGCGACCATATTGTGGTAAGAACTGATATGCAACATCATACCTAATGTAAATGGCGAGACCATGGTGGGAAAAGAATAATGGCACCAAGCTATACCCATGAATAAAAAATTCAGTAGGATCGGAATCCTCACCTACTTGGGTTTCACTCAGTGCCAAAACAGCTGGCCTGTTAGAAACAGTGTGGATATACGCAGCCAGAAAATTTGCTCTCAGCCCACGAATATTACAATAGTCTACTCTAAAATTACCAGCCATTGCAATATAAAAAAAAAAATAACAAAAACCAAAACAGACGAAATCTAAGAAAATCACTGTGTAAGACTAATAAAAAGTCGTTTCAACACAACATCACTAAAAAGTGTTATGCCTTTAGTAGTGACGTTGAATCGATCCGAACCCTAACAATCAGAACAGTAATAGCCAAACCACAATCTCGCGTTTGGTCGGTCGGGCTTTGACATTTTGAATAAAAACAATAGACTCTTATGAGGCAATCTGAAATGTTACCTCCGGCGTTGCGACCGCTTTATATCGTAATATCGTAAACGTCAGACCAACGCCAGGCCAAAGCAAAAGTAGATCTATTTTCTATTCGGTCGGGCGTTTGACAGTTCATTGTCGGCCGTATTTGTTTTGAAAGTTGAAAATTGAAGTGAAATAAGAAGTAAGTAATTGAAGTTCTTTTTTTATAAATAATTAAATCAAAAAAAGTGTGGTTCTGTTTTTATTTAAATAATTATATTGTTTCAGAAATCTTTAACCCGGCTGTATGAACCCTATTAACTTTGAAAATAGCTTTACAAATTAACTATTTTAAATGCCCAAAATTTAAAATATGCAATATTATATACCTTGTAAATTAATAAACAGTAACAAAATCCATTGGAATATATCAATTAAGTAGGTACTTATCAAATATGTCATGGAACGCTCGAGGTTTGAAGCTAAATTTCGTTTTACAAATGCTACGGTCGCGCTTTTTGACACACAAAATCGTATATACGATCAAACGCCCATTTAACGCCGGACCGACGAACGCGAGATTGTGATTTGGCCATAATTCTCTATACATCTGTTATCGTACGACCCAGCAGATGCAAACACTGTGAGAGCTTATATACCTAAGCTCAGCACAATGCATGCACCCACTAAGCCACACAACTGTAGGAAAAAAAGAAGAGGAGAAAGGAAAATGTCACTTACTGTGCTCTGACAAACATAGGTATTTTTGTTGTTATCCCCTAGGTATGAGTGGTTTTTTTGTTTGTTGTTGTTGGTTTGTCTATGGGTTTCGTTTTACATATTGAGTGTTGTTATAATTTTTTTTATTAATTAAAACTGTCTATTTTAATGTGTTGTTTTTTTTTTGTATTGTTTGGTTTTATGTATTTTGTATGTATTGTGTATTTTTTTGTTTATATTTAAATTTAAATGTGTCTGCGACGGGAACGGGGACGGAGGCAGAATTACGAACGGATACAGAGCACGGCACTAGGACATCGACCGACCTCCTCTAACATTCACTGACAACTGTGGTCTTAAGATTGATATGAAAGCTTTTTTATATTACAACATTGGTTCTTTATTACTTTAAATAGTTTTTCTTAAAATTACTAAAAACTTTTAGTAAAATATGTGTTCATACAGTATAAGCTTCCATTAACCAAAGCCCATTACAACGAAAAACAATCATTTAAATAAAAAACACCGTTTTTCACCGTTTTACTCGATTTCTACTAAAAAAAACACTAAGAAATCGAATTTTTATGTGGCCGCTTGAAATTCACTTAAGAGCTTTGACTGTAAACATAAACAAATAAACAAAATCCCTACCTAGTAAGTTACTTAAATAAAACTGGTCTTATAAGAAATAATTTAATTTTTGTTGAGCCCCAAAAATAAATTGAATTTAAATTAAATTTTCTCAGCTAAAGTAATTTAATTTCTCTTCATTCGATATTTTTGACTGCGAGGAAAACACGTGTTTTGATTCAGTAGAACAGAATATTTTTTGCTCAATAATTAATTACTTTTTTCGGAATTTCTCTAATTCGAAAATGTCTACCACTAGACGAAGGGTAAACGATTTGATTTTTGGGAAGCCGGAACCATTTAGAGAATGGTGCTTGCCAACTATTGAAGATGTCATGAAACACTATTTGCGTATAGTATTCGATCCTAAAAATGCAAAGAAAAAAGAACCAACCGTTGTTTGGGAATGCACGAAGGACCAGCTTATGAAGCAAAAAAAATGAATTCTCGAAATCCAAATTTTCTTTTATAAACTATTTATTTTACAATTTTATTGATGTTAGGTAACCAGGTGATTGAATTCGAATGAATTGAAAAAATGAAAATATACAAAATTATTGAATTGATTTTAAATTGAGTATCTGATGGATACAGAAACATTAAAGTGTTTTTTAGCAAAGTTATTTTTAAACATTCCGCCGCCCCTGGAACATAGTTTCAGCTTAAAGGTAGCAATGCTATTTTATGGATTGGCCGCATAACATTTCCATGTTCAGTGCGAAGAGTTACCACTCTAACATCACCATCGTTGCCAGGATGAATTGTGACTACACGTCCCATAGCCCATTTTCCAGGTGGAAGGTTAGGTTCTTTGATTAAGACAAGGTCGTTTATCTCAAAGTCACGTTGATGTTGTGTCCAGCGTGGTCGTTGTTGCAGTGATGTTATGTATTCCATGCTCCAACGTTTCCAGTAGCCCTGGATTTTTGACTGGAGCGATTGCCAATTCGAGAGACGATTCTGTGGAATGTGATTTAAATAGGGTTCTGGAACTGCTGAGTATGATTCACCTATAATGAAATGAGCGGGTGTTAATGGATCAATATCATTATCGGATTTTAGGCATAAAGGTCGAGAATTTAGAAGAGCTTCAATCTGTGTTAAGAGCGTATAAAGATCTTCAAATGAAAGAATATCTGCACCAATAACACGGTGCAGATGCTGCTTGACAGATTTAACGCCGGCCTTCCAAAGACCACCAAAGTGAGGAGTTGATGGCGGAATAAAATGCCAAGTGATTGATTCGCGAGAAAGAGATTCTGCTACCAAAGAATTATGTTGTTCAGACAAAGTTAATTGATGCATTTCGGAGAGTTTTTTTGCCGAGCCGTGGAAATTGGTGCCGTTATCCGAGTACATGTGAGACGGTCTTCCTCGACGCGCGACAAAACGACGAAAAGCTGCCAGAAATGCGTCAGTGGTCAAGTCACTGACTAGCTCCAAATGTATGGCTTTGGTGGAAAGACATTAGCGTTGCCAGACGTCCCGGTTTACCCGGGACATCCCGGATTTCAGACATAAATTCATGTGTCCCGCCGGGACAGCTTTTTTCCCGGGTTGGGACTCAAACTCAAAAAATAATGCCTGATGTACCCTAATATCTTTCAGTGATAACGAACAATTTGTGATTTCTGAACTACATTGTGATTTAACCTTAAGAAATTAATTTTAAAATTTCAATCAATCAAGTTAGGTTTAACGAAAAATTTATTTTTGTAAGCTGACATCTGTCACTAAAATTGACAAAAGAAAAATATTTGCAAATGAAAATGACCAAAAAGTCATTTAATTAGTAATTTATTTATTTTGATCTACATTCATTATATGATTTTTACTTGCGGCTTATAGGTACTATAAGGCAAGTTATGCATTCGTAAAAAAATCGAACTCGAGATTTTGATTAAAGTTGACATTACGATGATAGCGAACAAGAAAAAGTGGGTCTGACAATTCTGTCTGTCTGTCTGTCTGGTCGACTACAGACTAAACGGCTCGGCTGATTTTCGTTAAACTTGCGATATCTACCAAGTTTTACGAACATTTTTCCCAAAATTGTTTTTTTCTTTTTTTTTAAAGACCAAAAAATAACGGTACCTGCCATACGATTTTTTTTCAAAATTTTATACATAGATAAATATTTTTTTTTCTCAAATTTCATTTAGTTAAAACTAGGTAATGGTAATGGTACGACCGATTTTGAGCATATTTTTTTATATTAAAGCTCCCCAGCAGTTTAAATATTATTGTGTATTCAAATTCTATAATTTATATAAGAATTCTATAATTTAATAAAAAAAAATTGAAATCAAGATACATGTTACTGGCTGTACTTACCACAGAACGATTTATACGACTTTTGTATTTCTCATTATCGGAATAACGGATTTAATAATTTTTTGTAAAGAGAAGCTTCTAAGAAGTTTAAAAAACATTGCATTTCAAAACTCTAAAAAAAATTTTTTTTTTTTAAATTTTAAAAAAATCAATTTTCTTTTGAAAATTCGATACCTCAAAAACGGCTCAATATCTTTTTTTGTAAATTTAATTTTTATTCGAAAAAATCAAAAACTTCAAATTGACGTACCAATATTTTATCTTAAAAATGATTTGAAATTGTATATACAACATTATTTACATAGCTTATATTTTTACGAAACTACTAAACCGAAGTATAATTTTGTTCTTGCATTGATCAATATTTGTTTGAATCACATGGCATGCTGTGTTTAGCTAGTAGGAGCTTGTTTTAGGAGTTGTTTTAGTTATTTAAAAAATTAATTTTTCTCTAATAACATTCATTTTTAAAATTCTTAGTCTTTTACGTAACAGCAAGTTCGTGCGACCCAGTTGTGCATTTTATTTATTTTGTCCCGGGCAATATGATGAAATCCCGGGATTTTTCATTATTTAAGCCACTTGTCCCGCCAAGGTGCAAGAAAAATCTGGCAACCCTAAAAGACATACAAAAAGAGAAATATATCCTTTTGTTTTTGTTGTTTTTCGGCCGATTTTTGTTTTAATTAATAGAGGTCCAGCATAATCAACACCGCAGTGTGAAAAGGGTCTGCTCTGTTGAATACGAGGTGCAGGAAGATTTCCCATGATTTGTGTTGCTTGGTTCTTCTTTTGCTTGAAGCATTTAACGCAATTTTGGCTCAATTTACGTAGAAGATTCCTACACCCCAGTATCCAATATTCCTGTCGAATTATGGTAAACAATGTTGATACTCCTGTATGTAAATAACGTTCATGAAAATCAGCTAATATGAGTGTTGTTATATTGTGTCCATTTGGTATTATGATTGGGTGTTTTATATTAAAAGAAAGATGAGCTTCTTCAATCCGACCACCTACCCTAAGGATTTCATCATTATCGAAAAATGGTGCAAGATTCATGATTTTGCTATTTTTGGGAAAACTACCATATTTTTTATAATAAACTATATCGTCTCTAAAGTACATATGTTGTAACCATTTTATGATTTCACGTTTAGCATTAAATAGTTCATAAGGGCGAATATGGAGAGATTGTTCATTGAGTTTTTTCTTTATTCTTGAACGAATACGATTGATGAAAGCGACGATGCGTATGAAACGATACCAAGACGAAACGCGAGATGCAATTTTTGCAAAAGGATGATTATCATCAAGGGCAATGACAGCATGTGATAAATGGGGTTGTTTTTTTTCTTCTTGTTTGCAATCAGGATCTTCTTCGATGTGACGAACGATTGGCCACTGATCTTCGGTTTCCTTTAACCATTGGGGACCTGTCCACCAAATGGGATGATTGACTAGAGTTGATGGTGTGATACCACGCGAAGCGCAATCCGCAGGATTTTGTGCTGATTTGATGTGAAACCACCTGTTTCTGGGAATTGTACTGAGAATCTCTGAGCATCGATTTCCAATGAAGATTTCCCATCGTCGAGGGGGTGATGAGAGCCACGATAAAACGACTCTCGAATCACACCAGGCATAAATATTATCGAATTTTGTGTTTAAAGATTTTTGAACTGAATCCATTAAACGGGCAAGCAAAAGTGCGCCACATAGTTCCAAGCGAGGGATGGTGAGTTGTTTTAAAGGAGCAACTCTAGTCTTAGCTGCAACTATGTTTGTTTTTATTTCACCATTTGACGAAATGGATCGCGCGTAAATAACTGCTGAATATGCGGACGATGAAGCATCCGAAAAACCGTGCAGTTGAAACGAAGAATTGATTCTACCTATAAAGCGAGGTATTCGAATGTTTGTTAGTAGAGCAAGTTCTTCACGGTATTTACACCATTTTGAAGCAATGAAATTTGGGAGATTATCGTCCCAGTCGAGTTTTAGATGCCACAATTCTTGAAAAATGATTTTCAATTGCACGACAGAAGGAGCCAAAAAACCGAGAGGATCGAAAATTCGTGCTACATCTTTAAGAATTTGGCGTTTTGTTAAAGGTTCATTTGGTGTTATATTCAAGCGAAACGAAAAACTATCTTAATTAGAGTTCCAGTACAAACCGAGTACTTTGACTAAGGAATCTGAGTCACAACCGAGGGGAATGTTTTCATTTTTGTTAGGGTCACCTGGGGGAAGTAGTTGTTTGCAATTACTTTGCCATTTGTTTAACTCGAATCCACCTTTGAGAAGGAGTTTAATTAAACTGTTTAATTTAAATATTGCATCAGGGAGTGAATCTCCACCTGAAACAACATCATCGACATAAAAATCATTCTTTAAAATATCTGCCGCGACGGGAAAGTCTTTTTGATAATCATTAGCGAGTTGTTGTAAAACACGTACTGACTGGTATGGAGCACACGCGGTTCCGTATGTGACCGTACATAATCGAAAATGTTCTGGGGAATCAGTTGGCGACTTCCGCCAAACGATTCGTAGAAAGTCAGTGTCTTCAGGCGCTACCCAAATTTGACGGAACATTTTTACAATATCTGCGGTGAAAACGAATTCATGTCGACGAAATCTTAGCGAAACCGAGAAGAGGTTGCGTTGGATAGGAGGACCTATCATAAGTGAATCGTTTAATGAATTTCCGTTTGTATCTTTAAACGAACCGTCAAATACGACACGAAGTTTTGTTGTTGGACTGTCCAACTTTATAACAGCGTGATGGGGTAAATAATAAACGTTTGATTTAGAAACTTCTGATGATGGAATTTTGACCATATGTCCCAATGATAAATATTCATCCATAAATTTTGAATACTGAGGGAAAAGTGATTCATCCTTTAAAAACTTTCTTTCCATAGCCTTTAATCTTGACATTGCACCCCTGAGAGTATCACCAAAAATTGGGAGTTTTTTGAAAGGAAGTTTTACTATATACTTTCCATCAGTGTTTCTTTGATGCGTTTTGGAGAAATGATCTTCCATATCTTCATCTATTGAACCCTTTACCTTTGAATCAACTTCTTCGATGGTCCAGAAGGATTGTAAGATAGAATCTATGTTGACAGTTGAATGATGCGATTGAATATTTTGATTAAATCCCGAAACAAGTTTCCCTGCCAACACCCAACCAAAAATAGTTTTTTGAGCAATAGGGTGACCTTTACTGCTTCGAATTAGTTCACTCTCTAAGATATCCCAAACCTTATCTGCTCCAAGCAGAATATCTATATTGGCAGGTTGATAAAACAAGGGGTCAGCTAAATTAAGGTTCGAAATATGTTCCCAATCTTCGATGTTGAACGGAAAAGCAGGTAGTTTTGTCGTAATTGTGGATAAAACAAATGTTTCTACAGCGATGCTGACTGAGTCATAACACGAAGCGATATTAATTGAAACCAAACCTCTAGATTGTCCTGAATTAGATCCACCAATTCCACGAATTGGTATGCGAGCATTTATTCTTTTGAGTCCAAGTCTTTGAGCACAAGCTTCAGTGATGAAAGAAACCTGTGACCCCGAATCAATGAGAATTCTGACATTTTGATATCTTCCATTGGCATCAAGTATTTTTCCAACTGCAGTTGGAAGCAATGTTTGAGAAAAGGATCGATTTGAGTAAAGCGAATGGTGCGAAATGTATGGGTTTGAATTCTGAACTGGATTTGAGTAGAGATGTTGGGATGATGAGGGAATGAATTCCAATGATGAATTTTGAATATTTTGGTTTGAGTTGGACAAAGCAATATGTACGAGGCTATGATGTCTTGAGTTGCATGTCTTGCATCTAGACTTTGACTGACAGTTTGCCGAATTGTGTCCACTACGTAGACAGTTGAAACAGAGTCGATTAGATTTGACAAAATCCCGTTTATTTTCAGTAGTCATAGATAAAAAGTCAGGGCATTGGAAAAGCAGGTGAGATTTTTTACATTTTGGACATTGGTTTGAAGATGTGACATGCAAAGTCTTAAAAGAAGATGGCTTTTCTTTTGATTCACGAATATTTCCTTTGCACGATTCGAGAGCCTCACAGCGACGTTCCAAAAAGGCTAAAAACTGGTTGATAGTAGGATGTTCTATGTCTAAACTTTCAGTTGACCATGCTTGACGAGTATCTTGATCAACTTTGTTGATAAGCACATGTATCATCCAAGGATCCCTACCAACAGACTTAAACGAATCTAGACTACGAACAATTTCGTCAGAAACATCGGATATTTTTCGAAGTGTTTTAATATTTGAAGTTTGAAGAACGGGCTGGTGCATAAAGGTTTCTACTAGACTGTTAATAATGAATCTTGGTCGGTCATATCTCTTCTCTAATCTTTCCCAAGCCTGTTCATACGTGATATCGGACATTGGTATCTGCGATATTAAGTTAAGAGCTTGACCACGAAGATGAGAACGAAGTAAATGAAATTTTTGAATTGGTGATAACGATTGTTTTTTATGGATTGCACTAAGAAACATATCCCTGAACGAAGGCCAATCCTGATAGCTAGTGCCCGTGAAAGGTTCAATGTAAATTTGAGGAAGATGGTCAACTTGGTGATTTTGTGAGACGCACGAACTGTTTTTATTTTCAGAAAATGACGTATTTGAAACATTTGGTGTGATGTTCTGCCTCTTTCGGATTTCTGAAAGTAATACCGATTTCACCGCGATGTATTTAGATTCAAAATCTTCAAATTCGTCTTCAGGGCTTACATACCCTTCTACACTTTCAAATTTATAAAATTGTTCTTGCGATTTATTAAATTTTAACCAAAGTTCATCTAATTTTTCCATTCGAACTTCAAGGATCTCCTTGGTTTCTTTATCCGAAATTTTCTCCGTGAAGGAGGCTGTCTTTGTTAGCGAACTTTTCATGTTACCACGAATATTACGAAGAACCGATAGATCTTGGTTAAAAGCCATTTTACTCACGAAATTTAATGTTAAATTTATTAAGAAATGGGCCAAAAGAATTATTTAATTGTTCAAAATGTCGATGGTCTTATATGTCACTTATTAATTTTCGATAAATAAATTATATTCAAGAAAAATACATACATATGTCCGTTTGGGTTTACCAACACTCAAACAATTTGATGATTTCCAAATTTCGGTTTGTTTCCAACACACAGATTGACCAAACAGCAGCAAATTGAGTCCCACGATGTTTTCCAGAAGACAGATGTTCCAATAAATCCAACGGTAATCTTCCAAACGATAGCAAAATTAATCCAACGATGTTTTTAACAAAAGAATCCCACGATGAGCGATATGCGAAGACAATTATTCCAAGATATTCGAAACGATGTTTAAATGAAAAATCCAAAGATCCGGCTCGATACGGACCAGAAATATGTTTGGGAATGCACGAAGGACCAGCTTATGAAGCAAAAAAAATGAATTCTCGAAATCCAAATTTTCTTTTATAAACTATTTATTTTACAATTTTATTGATGTTAGGTAACCAGGTGATTGAATTCGAATGAATTGAAAAAATGAAAATATACAAAATTATTGAATTGATTTTAAATTGAGTATCTGATGGATACAGAAACATTAAAGTGTTTTTTAGCAAAGTTATTTTTAAACAACCGTTTTAGAAGTTCCGAAAAGTTCTGAAAAAGTAGCTCATAATGTGGTTGAAGTATGGAATAAGGCTTCCTTGCCAACTGTTTCCCATTCTTCTATTGTAAGGAAAATTCGACAATATCATGAAAAATATAAAAAGCTGCTCAAAAACTATAAAATAAATGAAAAACGAAATAAGTTCGAAGATTTTCAATTACAATTACTAGCCCGGTCAAATTAGCTTCAAAAATAGGGGTAAGGTTATATTAATTCGCACAAAGCTGAAAATTGGCATGAATGTTGAGAACACGATTACAAACAATTTGTCGAAAGTCCCCATCGATCCGACGTGTGGAAAAAAAATTTATTCAAGGTCAAATGTTGCCAAAATCGGTTTTTTGCATTTTCCAGCTAAACGGCAAGTTTTATCATAAAATAGGTGAGACAAAAATTATTCATCATGCAATTATCTATAGAAATTGTCTTAACACTTTTTCTCCTAAGAATCACCATTTTGGAGATACAGCGATGCAAAAGTTGAAAAAGTTGTGTTGTAATATGTATGTATGTCAATTACCGTTATATACATTACAGAACGCTAATACAAGTAAAAGTATTAGTTTTCGTGACGTATGCATACATATTATACAATCCTAAAGCCAGATATACACCGTTCAAATGCATGACAAGTACGTGCAAGTGTATTGGTGAAAAAATCAGACGTATTGGATGTAGGATTGAAGCAAAATGAAAATCTTTTGATTTTCTTTCAATTTACGAATACACTTGCACGTGCTTGCCGCATGCATTTGAACAATGTATATTTGGCTCAAGAATATAAACTCGAAAGAAAACCCAGTCCCTCAATTTATGTGACCCAAGCAAAATAGTTTAGTCCCGAGCATGCAGTTTCTTGTTTGTAAAAGAAATGTCTCAATTTTGCTTTATTTGTAGTAAACATTTGGCCGACAGTGAAATTGTTACTGTTCAGCGTGGCCTAAAGACGTTAATTGGTGCAAGTGTTGAAAGAGGTGATGAATTTTCGGAATACTTAAAAGACCAGACTTCTATGACAATAAATTCATGTGCAGTGTCGGAAAAAGTACACTCGGGAGAGTACCATTACCGCAGTTAAAAGACGTCACGAACAAGAACAAGCTGGTACATCAATAATAAGTCCTCCTCGTACTAGAGCACGCGTAAATAAATCAATTTTTTGTTTAGGTTAGGTTAGGTTAGGTTAAGGTGGCTGCTGACCGGAAAAGCCAACACACTTAGACCAATATTTGGTCCGTTGTGATACCACAGGATTTCAAAAATCATCCTTACTCGTTAAACCATTTTGAGCTAACAATGAAGCGTTTGAGACAGTGAATGTCGGAATTGTTTTTTGTTCAAAAGAGTGCTGTTTATTCTGTGGCAATGAATTGAATGAAGCGTTTGAATACTCATAACAAAAAACGAGTACATTAGCTTGTCTTGCTCCAACCTCTTCTTCTGCTCATCAACATCTATTTCGGGTATATTATCAGGTTCAAGTGTGGCTTGGTAATAAAGACTGGGTTCATTGGAACCAGTTCAGACTTTACTCCCACCAGCACTTTAATACAATTTTTTGCAATTGCAAAACAGGGTGTAATGCTAAATGCGGCTGCAAAAAAGTTGGATTATTTTGTTCATTAGCATGTATCAGTTGTCGAGGCCAATCGTTCTCCAATCGCCAGTAGAAGAGGATAATTACGATATATGCGAGGAGACATCTGATGCATCGCTCTTTGAACAATAATTTACTTGTACCCAGCAGGAAGAACAAGGAGAACAATAAGACAGAAGACAAAGTTCCATTAGATGATTATATCAATCAGACGAATAATTTTCCTAAATTACTTATTACTTGCATCGCTTTCGTCATTTCCAATAGTAGTATTTTTCAATTAGATACAAAATTTAAACTCAACAGGACCACAATAGATCGTGAAATAGGCCTACCAGGGAAGCCACCTTAAAAAAAACGCGCCAAGTGCACTACCTCACAGGTGGCGCAGAAACGTGTGCATATTATGAAGAACACAACTTTTTCAACTTTTTGCATCGCTATATCTCCAAAATGATGATTCTTAGGAGAAAAAGTGTTAAGACAATTTCTATAGATAATTGCATGATGAATAATTTTTGTCTCACCTATTTTATGATAAAACTTGCCGTTTAGCTGAAAAATGCAAAAAAACCGATTTTTGCAACATTTGACCTTGAATAAATTTTTTTCCACACGTCGGATCGATGGGGACTTTCGACAAATTGTTTGTAATCGTGTTCCCAACATTTATGCCAATTTTCAGCTTTGTGCGAATTAATGTAACCTTGAATGTCTATTTTGACCGGACTATACAACCATTTTTGAGCCAGTCTCGGACTCTTTTTGATATAATATATATTATGCTCTTGCCAGTTTGATCCATTTCACAATTGTTCTTGTGTTACCGAAAGAAAAGTTTCTGTTAAAGAACAACATTTTTTGATGGATCAAAGAACTGCGAGAAAGTTATATATCGGAAGTATTAATTGGACTACTACTCGAGGACTGCAAAAAAGCTTAAAAAAAAAGCTAGATGGAGCTATAAAAATTAACCCGGAACGACTATCAAAGAGTACGAAGCCTGATGCTCCTCCCGAAAACTTTGAGGAAGATCTTTCTGGTATTTCTGCTTTTGACGCAACCGACAGTGACTTCAAAGTTTCTCCTATTAAAACGAAAAAAACTGAACCAACCAAAAAGCAAATGTGACTTAAACTGCCTAGTTTGGGGATTGCTGTGATCGAACAGGAGTATCGGGCAGAAATGCTGCTATAATCGCAAGTAGTGTTTTGAAGGACGTTGGCATAATATCAGAAGAAAATAGGTCAAAGGTTATAGATCGTTCAAAAATAAGGCGCTCGAGGTCTGAAGTAAGGCAAAACCTTCAAAAAAATATTTTACGAAATGGTACCAGGTTTGAGGGTCTTTATTTTGATGGTCGTAAAGATCGTACCAAAATATTGTCAAAAGAAGGCGAGCGAGCATATCATAAAATTTCCGTCGAAGAACACTTTCTCTTATTCATGGTGTTATAAGATTGGTAGAGGAAAAATTAGAAAAACCTTTACAATAAAACATTTGTTTGCTACATTGTACTGAGCTGCCCCTTCGACATCTTTTGCAAAGTTTGGATGGTCACACAACAGGTCCATATGGCTTCTCTGGGCCTATTGGCAAGCAATTGGAATGTTGTGAAAAGACGAAACTTGAAAACTTTATTCCAATACGAGAAATAAACGATATTTTACCGGATATTAATAATATAAATGATCTAAGCTGTGACCAAAAATATCTGCATAATATATGCCAAGCTGTAGCTACTGGAAACTGCTCGGTATCTTTATTGTCGAGGAATCCCGGAAAGTTATCACATTAAATTATTATGCAACGAAATTCATTTTACGCCCATCCGGAAAACTTGCCCTTAGCTATGAAGACAGACTCAAGAAAATCGATTCGTGAGCTGGCACTCAGGCGATTGATGAAAGCACGAGCAGAACAGAAACTGATAAACACTCGGAAGTTTTTAGTTCCTAAAATAAATTTTAAGGCCAATGATTATGTGGACTTAATCAACTGGCAGGACGTAAAGGTAACTGAACCTCCTGTAACCAAATTTCTCTGCAATGACGTAATTTTAAGTTTCGTTAACTGCGGAGATATCGAAAGCATAACTTTTCCTCGATTTCCCTGTCATACTCAAAGCGTAGAGCGATGTGTTAAGCTGGTTACCGAAGCTTTAGCTGAAGTTTTCGGTTACAAAAACAGGGATGGGCTCATTAGAGCTAGAGTTACCTCTAGAAGAATAATGCCCGAGTTTAGCACAAAGAAGAGTTTCTCTATGGAAACTGCAATTGAGTAAGAGAGCACTCGAATAATGGTTGGTTGGTTGGGTAGAGTGTTGGGTGGAACTCAAAAGCAGCTACCTCCACGTGGTGAGTTCTGGGTGGTTTTACAAAAAAAAATCAGCGAAACGTTGCAAAACAATTAAAATTCCCCTTATGTTCTATAGGAACAAGCATATAAATTTTCAAGGACGTTGTGAACCCTCAAGATATTTTTTTATCGAACTAAGATTTGGTGTGCTCTTTTTTGATGACTAATTGCATCCATCCCTGCTATGTATAATTCAAAAAAAAAAAGTTGAGTTTCACTCCACCCTAACATACATGTATATGAAATGCCTAGTGTGTAAAATAAATCGAGATAAGTAAAAATATTGTCAAATATTTTTTTTTTGAATATTTACAAAACCACATGGTTCTGGTCTGGGTTTTAATCGAAAGTGAATTGGAAATCGTTTTTCACTCTCGATTTTTATCGAAATAAATTTGGTGCTGCGTATTAAAAATGGATTCAACATTTTTTTACAAAATAAAGGTCGAATCTAGTCAAATTGTGGTTCAAAAGAGCCTTACTTAACAAGCGAACAGACAATAGGTGCGTTTTATTATTCACAAATTTATCTGGATCCGGATCTGGATTAAGTTTTAACATGTATTACAAAAACAATTTGGGATCCTGTTTTCTATCGGGATCTATTTCAAAGATCCAAAAATCAGTTATTACACTGGCGAATAGATGGCGTTTTATGGTAAGGTAGTGTAAGCTACGTTTTATTATTCACAAATCTATCTGGATCTGGATCTTCCCTTGAAAATAAAACGATACGGATCTTAGTGACAGCAATGTTATAAGTCCGTCTCTTTTTATCCTTGGGTTTGTAAATTTTCAATTATTTCTTGTCCTTTTTCTTTACACTACAGCTTACACTACCTTACCATAAAAAGCCATCTACTCGCCAGTGTAATAACTGATTTTTGGATCTTTGAAATAGATCCCGATAGAAAACAGGATCATGTTAAAACTTGATCCAGATCCGGATCCAGATAGATTTGTGAATAATAAAACGCACCTTATAAAACACACCTAATATCTTTGCATTTCACAGATCGATTTTTTAACTTATTTGAAAAGCTTGCAATCAAGTTTGCTACACCTGACATTTTTTTTAATAAAAGATGTTCGTAAAACTAGCTCGCTTTTATTAGAAAATCTTGACTTGTCAGAAATAAAAATCCAAGTTGTAGGTACTCACAATTATTTGTATACAAATTCTTTGTATTTATTTACTTTTAATATTATTATCATTTATTCGGTTTCGGGTCTTGTGAATATATCGGCTCCATTATATTGTTTTAATATTCAATATCACCCTTGTAATATGTATGCAGGGTGTTCAGTAAATAATGGATTATCTTGTTTAATTACGATATTCCTCAAATATCTGAACCCTATATGACCAAAAATGAATGAATCTTATAAATTTTTATAATATTCTACAGTAACTGTACTAATTTTACACTAGGTACATACATTTATAATATTTAGTTTAACCAACCTGACTGAAAAATTGTCATGCAAAATCTTTTTGTTTAATATGAAATGGAATTAATAACAAGCTGTGTTAATAATAATAATTATGTTATTTATTAACTTTAAATTAAAAACGCAATAAATGTTCAAATAAACTTCCAAGTCGGAAATTTGCTCCTCAAGGAAACATAATGGTGAATTCCAAGTGGAAATCACGTGGCTTTCATTCATCGAAAGTCATGCAATGAGTCAGTAGTTTGTAATCCCAGTTGCATCTTGTGCTTTGTTTTCGAAAGAATGTAAAGAAAACACGAAACAAAGCAATATCCTTCTTACAAATCCTATTTGTTATGAATACAATGCTGATCGCATCTTTTCAGTGGTTTTGTAATACACATAGCATTGAGCGTTTAATGCCTGCGATGCGATGTGAAAGAAAACAACCTTTTCTTTTCATTGGCATTGAACAAATCAGTAAGAGAGAGAGAGATTATGACATGCAATAAAAAAATCCTTTTTTTGGGTTTTTCACGCGATGCGATGGGTTGGTGACGCTCAATTGGTGCTTTTTTGTCATGAGTAATTTCTTTTGCTTTGGAATGATTGAGTGCCTATTTTCAGCCATATTTATAAACTCAATAGGCGTTTTTCTTTTTTAGCCCCGAGCAGGGCACAGAGCGGGGCCTGAGCGCTTAGAGCTCGCTCCGAACCGAGCGTGACCTGAGCGCTCTGAGCTAATTAAGAAACACATCTGAGCACCGAATTGTCATTGTATCATTTTTCAAATAAACCAAATGCCGAATTTATCTCCAGCGAATTTTCCTGGAACGCTATTTTTTTCACTCCGATGTCTATCCGCAACTTGTTCCTTTTTAATGATTCTATCAAGAGGCGTTTTTCTTTTTTAGTTCAGAACAGAGCCTGAGTTGTCAAAAAATAAATTTTGTTTCTTTTTAAGTTCAGAGCGTTCAGAGCTTCGTAAATGTGTTTCTTTTTTCGTTCTGAGCATGATCTGAGCGTGGTCAGAGTGCGCTCTATAAGCTCAGAATAAAATAACTGAGCAGACAGAGTACAATGCTTAACAGAAGCATTTGACAGATGGAAATTTAAAAAAAAAATGTCGACAGCTATGTGTTCAGGTGTGTTTCAAAAAATACTCAGAGCGCTCAGAGCACGCTTGGTTCAGAGGATGTTCGGAACATGCTCGACATGCTCGGACTCTGTTCGGAGCTCTATACTGAACTAAAAAAGAAAAACGCCTAAGAACAACATCATCTGTTTCGTCCACTTCACCCCTTCGAAAACAAAAAATATTATACTCTGCTCATAATTACATATATTTATTTTTCCTTACCTTCACTGGGAGAACAACCAGCTTCGCCCGCCATTTCCATTGTTTTAATTTTGTATTTCTTTTTTTCTTTTACTATCATCCCTTGCAAAAAAAATTAATGAAGTTAGCCGCGCTCAGCTTTTTGCTCCGTCTGCTCGGTCATTTATAATCGAGCTCATCGAGCGAGCCCCGTTCGAGCTCTGAGCTAAAAAAGAAATGCAAGTTGAGCGCTCAGGGCGCTCCGGGTTAAAAAAGTAACATAGTTCTTTTTTTGACAGTTCAGTGCCCCGCTCGGAGCTAAAAAAGAAAAACGCCTAATATAGTGAGTGCATAAGACTATGCAATCCTTATAATGCCTCTAAACGCAAAATCGTTATTTATAAAACTTATGTGACGTTGAATAGAGGCATTATAAGCTAAACGCGTTTGGAGGTTAAATAGTGCCTACATAAGGACATTTCAGTATTGGACTGTCACATTCACTTTGACATCACATTGAATTATAAAGATCATCAACAAAATAAAATGCCTTTGACTTGATATTGAAACTAAAACTTTGTGCAATTTTTATTTATTGAAGCAAAAATGTTATACTAATATATTAAAAACAAATTGAATTGAAAATTGTTTAGAATTAAATAGATAAATATACTTGTTGGTGATCTCTCTCCACGCATCCTTCTTCACCCGGTGTGTTAGTGTTGTAATTTTTATTTTGCATTATTGAATTTTATCCTCAAGAACTTGTCTAAGGAGTATTTCAGCTAGGATGAAACGAATAACAATTTGATTTCCAGTATTGTGCTAGAGATAATATCATACTTTATCTGATGAATCAAAGTTAATTGTTCGAATTCATTTAGCTTTTGGTAGTTTCGTTTTTTGTTTATTAAATTCGATAGACAGACAAGATGTTTTTTTTTTTTTGTTTTTTTGACGAACAGCTGAGTGTTATGAAGGCTAAATGTAATAGATTCTTACTTTTTGGTACTTTATTTGACACAAGCTCATTATAACTATGCAGGGTAGGCAAATGTTTTATAAATATGAATTTGCATAGTGGATGAATAAGTCCTTATGCATTGCATAACTATTCACGTGTTTAGCGAATTCTAATAAATATACGTCTGGTGATTAAAGGAAACGGTTGTGCGGGGTTTTCTTTGTTTTCAAGTCTTTTTCATCAATTTAATAAAGGGATATAACGATCATGGGGAAGAAAAACAATTCACCAACGGTAAATTTCTTATATGCTTTTAAATGATTTGAAAAAGGTAAATATTCCTCTTTTTCTTAGATCTCAAATGAACAGGAGAATGAAGATGATTAATGCCTAATATAAACATATTATGTACTAAGATTTTGAGCAGACACAGTAAGCCCCAAATTGTGTCTGTCCTTTCGTTTCCCGGATTTGGTTAGCCAAGAATAGTATCATTTTGATTTTTAAGTTTATAAATTATTTTTTTTAGGCTATTAGTGTATATAAAATTACGAAGAACAACTTAATATTTTTTTTAATTCTAAAGTACATATCGGACGCTAAAATCAACAAAGTTTTGGACTTACTTCAATGGTCGATAACTCTTTGAAAAAAGATTTAAATCTTATGTTACTTTGCCAAAATATAGTTTCACTTTCTTTTAATAAATTGGCATTTTAGTATTACAAACGAAATAATGGGTATTTAAGAAATAAAGTTTTTTTTTGAAAAAGTTCGGTATAGTGCCAGTTTTGTTTTTATTACTTTCACATATTTTCTAAATAAAGGAGAAAACCGTAACTAAACACAAAATGACATTTATGAATTAACTTTTATCTATAACAACTCTTAGCTTAAATTTAATTGTCATTATGCAAAAAGTGCCACTTAGGCCGATATTCACCGAGCGCTCATAACTTAAGAAGCTCATAAACCTATTCACCAAGCAATATTAGTGAAGATCTACGAGCGCTCTTAAAAGTTAGGAGTGGTCCCGACCACTCCTAACTTACGAGCGCTCTCTTCGAAAGTTTGTTCGCTTGTGCGTGTGCCACGCACGCATTTGACTCGAATCCATGTGAGCAATGCCAAGTAGAAGAGTATCCATTTGCTGTCAAGACCAACATTCCACAACATTTCACAGTTTGGGTATGCCTGAACAAGAGAGAGTGGCTCTCATTTTCGAACTTCGAAAAACACTTGCGAGTGGTTGGTGAATACCCCACAGAAATTTCAAGTTAAGAGCCTCGTAAAGTTAAGAGCCGTTTAGGAGCGCTCGGTGAATACGAGCCTTAATCACTTACCTCGTTTTGGATTGGATTTGGAAAAGTACTACTACCGATTGAGTGATATACGTCAAACTCATAAGTGACCACTAGTGACTTTCTGCGGAAACTAGAGGAGTTATCAGAAAGGGGATTTTTGGAAAAAAATACGTTGTATATATCGGAACCCAGATATCGCTCTAACTCAAAAGTGAACATTTTTGCTTAACGCCATTGTTGTTCGCAGCGTACGATATGTAGATTATAATTTTTTTTTCAATTCTTAAGTTAAATTAAATAAATTATATCTAAGTTAGGAAAAGTGGTACATAATTCGGAAATAATTTGTATTTGTTTCAGATATCTATCCAGTCAACTAAATCGAATTACCAATCTCCATCTTATGAAAGCCTCGAAACGGAACAAAAACATTTATACTCTCCCCATTTGGGGAAAAGCGCGGAATGCGTTGATGGATGTAAGTTACAACAAATGGTAACATTTCTGGATCAAGAGAATCAGCGACTTAAAAAAGAGTTAGCCATAGAAAAACAACGTCGCAGTGAAGAGCTTTCGCTTATCATTAAATCATTGATTCGTATGGAATCAAAACTCAAGACAGACAAAAAACTTATCAATCAGCGACTTTTAAAGAGTGAAACGGAAATATGGCGGTTGATAAGTTTAAATCGAGTTTTGCGAAAGAAATTAAACGATATTGGGGCAGCAAAAGACGAATGTTTTGTCTTAGAAGCCTTGCAATGTAACACTTGTACTCAAAAGTATTACGCCTTAGATACAAGAGATAATAGCAGTCAAACAATGAAAGATGGAGTATTGTTTCATGGTGAGTATATAAATACTATGTTTTTTTATTATCTGAAATGTTATTTTTGACATAAAAAACTAACTCGACATTTTGATCAAAGTTAACATTATAATAATGGACTACACGAAAAAAGTAGTTCCGGCAATTCTGTGTGTCTGTATTTATGTATGTACTAGCAAAACCCCCGCCCGCTTCGCAGGGCGTACAAAAAATATTAGGTTTTTTATTTGCTTTATACGTGTTTTATTGAATATTTTTTATTCCAATGCTTTTTGATAAACAATATTTTTGGTTTATCCATTGTTCGTCGTATAAATGAATAAGGCGGATGGTTTACTAACACGTGCACAACCAACATAAAGTTGGCCATGATCAAAAACTGAATGTTCCAAATGCATACCATAGATTTCAAGCGTTTGGCCTTGAGATTTATTAAATGTCATGTTAATACGATTAGGCAACTGCAAACGCTTAAATACAAATGGTAAATCAGTTGGAATCATTGGTATACGTGGTATTATAACATCTTCGCCTTTAAATTTACCATTTAAAATTTAGATTTATATATTTAGATTTCTTAACATTATAATTGGAATACCAACTTTCAATTGTAAACAATGTTGACAACTTCATCCGGATTCATGACGGTATCAAAAGATTTATAAGTTAGATTTGCACCTGGTATTTTGTTCATAGTTTCCACATTGATACTAATAACAATTTATTTGTACATGCCAATATACATACATCTTTGACTTAACCAATCATAATATCGATAGTAATTCACAATATTAGGAAACGCTTTCCAAAGTTCAATAATTGCTTGGAAAATGTTGCCGCTGTTGAATCATTTTGGAATAACACTTACAGTTTCGTTGGGAGAAAGTGTTTTCACACATTTCCACAACGTTAAAAATTTCAAGCTAGCATTTAATTCGTCGGCAGGATTAGATCGAGGAATAACCGGGAGTGTTTAATGGGTGTCCCAAACCATCGAACTCAAACTTCATGTAAATGGGCTTGCATGTATTAGTGTGAAAGAAATCTTAAGGGGCCAATCCATAGAATCCGTTGCATCCGTTACGTCGACGAATTTAACTGACAGCTCGATAAAATACACAAGTTCTTATGTGATATATATATGCATATATACAATAGTTTATTTTTAATTACACTCAAAATATGTTCATATGTTATTTACAATAATTAATTTCTTAAGCCTATCTTATTAATATTCGAGCACAAAAGGGGCTCTGCTTCGTTAGGTTGGTTATGTTTTCTTTTTACATTTGAATAACATTTGTGCCTTAGGTCTAAATTTTTTTCTTATTATTATTTATGATATTTACGTCGGTGCCGTGAAATAAGACCAAGTGAAATAAGGCCAATTTTCAGTAGTTGGTCTTATTTCACTTTGACAAAGTGCAATAAGGCCAAATGATTTTGAGAAATAAGACCAAATTGGTTCACTTTTTGAAAGCGTAATAAGAGCAACTGAATGTGGTGCCGTGACATTAGGCCAAGTGACATAAGACCAAATTTGATAATTTTAAGAGTTGGCCTTAAGTCACTTTTGCCAAGTGACATTAGGTAAATTTGGCCCTACGAGTATGTCACTTTTAACTGTTGTATCTGTGCGGAAATAAGTTTTTGAAAAAATTACAAAAAAAAAGTATACGTTTAAGTATAAATTTATATTTTTAAGTATTATTTATTCATATAATATATAATTGTTTATGGGGGACCGACGCACAGTGCGGCGACTAGTGGAAAAAAATGAAAAAAAAAATGTGGCAAAAATGTGTAGCAAGTATGCCAAATCCAAGGTAATAAGTCTAAATGAATGAATCGACAGTTTATTTATGATAAAGTTCAATTTTCTGTTGTCAGAGATCGTCCGAAGATCAGCAAAATAACAAATAGTGAGCGTAGGATTTGTAGTTACCGGTTGAAAGAGCGTTCACTGAAGAAAAGAAAAGAAAAGAACATACCTACGATATTTTTTTCGGTATGCTCACAATCAGGAGAGAAAATATAGTTATTCTAACTGCATATTTTTTTTACATGTAAATTTAAATTGTTTTTTGAGAGTCTATCTAAATCAAAGCTTCTTTGTTCGTGTTAAGTACTGACTTTGATAAGTCATATATTTTGTGTGGTGCCATATGGGAAAAAAGTGTTTTTATTTAAAGAAAGAAAACAATCATATCTTTTAAAAAAAGTAAGTTTTTCTTGCAGCAACTTGCAATTTTTCTTGCAACAAGTGTTTGTTTACGAGCATTTTTTACAGAATGTGTTCAAACAGGGAGCTTTTTGATGTTTGGTTTTCTAATTCAACGGCCCGAGTACCTGGTGTTTTGCAGTTTATGGAGGTAAAATTAAATATGCAATCAAATTTAGAGAAATAAATAAACGTTAGCACTTCCATCGATTATACACTCGAAGACTCGGATAGTGATCTTTTTTCGTAATTGTTTATTTTTCGGTTTTTCCTTTTGTTATTACTTTTTTTGAATAATAATTTTTGTCAACAATAAAAACATCCATTATATTTTGCAAGATCTTTTGTGCGATATATTCTGTGGTAGTTGTGCTTTGAGAAAATATATACTTTCCTACTAACCTTTAAAATATTACAACTTTTGTATACCTATCATAATCATCATTTTTTAAATGTTTGGCTTCTAACTAATCATTTTACAATTGTGGGCGTGGCAGTGGGTGGATTTTTGTTCAAATAAATTTTTCTTATGAAACACATTAATTTTGTACATTTTTTCAATATCATACGAAAAATTAAAAAAAATCAATTTTATAGCAAAAGTGGGCGTGTAAGTGGGCGGACTTTGCGCTATTTTAACTCATAATTTCTTCACTGACCAGAATATTAATAATTTAAATCACTATCGTACTAGAAAACTTCATGTAACCAATTTACTATCAAAAATGGGCGTGGTAGGGGGCGTGAAAATTCCTCAAATTGAGAAAAATCCCCTATTTATTACATTTAGCAACCAATTTTTAATCACAGTTATCTAGCTTTTGAAAAATAGATTTTTTTTCACTACCTGCATACAATCGACGCACTGTGCGACGTTCTGGGTTTCTTGGGCAACAGTATATTGGGTGGCCCGCTTCGCGGGTTTTCAGGATCTTAACTCCCTTTTCGGGGCTTACACCCGCTCACGCAACTCCGTTGCTCCGCTTAGGGTATGTTCAGTCGCCAGGCAGGCGCCTGTAGCAACAGTTTTTATTGGCCAACAGTACATAACTGTTAGTTGTTTACTCCAATTAATGTAAAATACAAAACTGTTGCTACATGCGCCGGCCTGGCGACTGAACATACCCTAAGCGGAGCAACGGAGTTGCGTGAGCGGGTGTGAGCCTCGAAAAGGGAGTTAAAATCCTGAAAACCCGCGAAGCGGGCCACCCAAGGTACTGTTGCCCAAGAAAACCAAGAACGTCGGCCCCCGATAAACAATTATGTATTATACGAATCTAACGGCAAAAACTACTTTTTTTATTTTTAACGAAACATTTTATGCTTGGTTTTAAGTCACAAACAGATTTTGCCTTATGTCACTTTGTAAAAGCGACATAAGGCTAGGTCCTAAAATTTATAAAAGCGACATAAGGCCAAATTTTTTTATGAAATAAATATAAAAATGCAGTTCGGCCTTATTTCGCTTTGTCAAAGTGCAATAAAACCAGTTGTTGAAACTGAAATAAGACCAATTTGGCCTTACTTCACTTTGTAAAAGTGCAATAAGACCAACTGCTTTAAATTGGCCTAATTTCACTTTATAAAAGTGCAATAAGGCCAATTTTTGGAAGTTGGCCTTATTTCACTTGGTCTTATTTCACGGCACCATTTACGTCAGCTTGAGCAGTGCTAACGGTCGTTGGCTCGTGTGGTGATGAAGGGGTGGATATGGGTCATTGTTGATTGCTGTCTGGTCTTTTGGTGGCTTCAACCTCTGTTGTGCTGCGTCCGTGCAACATCATAGAAGTTTTCGAAGCTGTCTTCTCCAGCTATTCCAAATGTTTGGTCCATCAAGGAGAGCACCTGGAGATATCGGTCGTCTGTGGCTGAGTTACATGTAATTAAATTAATAAGAGGACTGGAATGGGTTGGGATTTTTCTCAGCATCTTACTGCTCAGATTGTAGATATATTTGTCAATCGGGACAATTCCTGAAGCTTCGTACAGCTTTTCATTGCTATAATAGCGGTAAGAGTTGGGTTTTCGGTGAAGAGAGGTGCAATGGCGGAGAGCTTTTCGCTCGAATAATTGCAATTTTTTCATATAAGTGGGGCTTATTGTAAACCAAATAGGGAAACAATATGTTAATATTGGGCAAATGAGTTGCTTGTATAGCAGAAGCCTCGTCCTGGTTTGGAGACCACCCCTCACTTTCATAAGGGGACGTAAAAGTGATAAGGCATAATTTGCCTTACGAAGTGTGAATTTGGTGTGTTGGTTAAACTTGAACCTTTCGAAGAAGTGAACTCCAAGGTATTTAACACTTTGCTTGGGGGTGATAACTGTGTTATCAGGAAGAGCAAGGAAAGGTTTTTGCATTTTGTTGCTAGGCCATTACGCGAGGGTCGTCTGAAAAAGATTAATTCAGTTTTAGAGGGATTGACTTTAATTCCCCATTGGAGATAATATTCCCATAGTCTAAGGATGTGTGCCTTAACTCTTCGGAGGGCTACATCAGGGTTAATGGATGAGCTATATGTGATGGAGTCATCAGCGAATAGCAGAGTTTGTGTCATTGGCATGTTTGCAGGTTGGTCGGAGGTATAGAGGTTAAATAGATCGGGTCCAAGGCGGGATCCTTGAGCGACTCCAGCTAAGATGTTCTTAAGGATTGAGTTAGTACTCCCCACGCGTACGTAAAACTTACGGTTAGTGAGGAAACTATGGATTATGAGGACAAGATGTCAAGGCAAGTGCAGAGACTTCAACTTGAAAACCAAACCATCTATCCAGACAGAGTCAAATGCTTTTTGAATATCAAGCAGACATGTTACAGTGGTCTCTTTTTTGTTAAGAGCCAAAGTTGTATCAGCGTGGAGCTTCAACAACGGGTCGAAAGTTGAGTGGGATGCTTTGAACCCAAATTGGTTATGCTGCACTATTCCCATTGAAGAGCATAATGAGCGCAGTTTGAAAAGAATCAGCATTTCAAGAAGTTTGCTGAGGTTAGGGAGGAGGGAGATTGGTCGGTAGTTGCTTATATAATTTGCCCCTGACTTTTTTGGTATTGGGAATATCTCTGCTATTTTCCATTTATTTTGAAAATAGCTGTTGTTGATACAATTCTTCAAAATAATTGTGAGAATAACAATTGCGGTTGAAGGGAGTTTTTTGATAACGAAATTGGAAATCTTGTCTGGTCCTGAAGATTTTTTTGAATTACCGTAGTGGATTGAGTCGTGAAGGTCTAATGGATTAGTAAAAATGTCATTGGCTGTCGTATAGACTGATGAATTTGCTTCAGAAAATCTTGTAATAGGGTCTGAGTTTTGAGATATCAATCCAAATATTTCGCTATTGACGTTGGTGAGAAAGTCGGGTAAATGAGCAGGAGGATTGGGTTTGAAGGTTTCTTCGAAGAAGTCTGCAAAAGCATTCGGTTTTTCTTCCGATACAAGAACGACGTCATTGTGTTGGAGTTCACCAAGTATAGGAGAGTTCTTTCCCACAATTTGGTTAATTTGCTTGAAGGTGTCTAGTCCAGGCTTTATGACGTTAAGTCTTTTCCTGAATTGGGAATCTATGAATGCTTTGGTGTTTTGTTTGATCAGAGTATTGGGAATAAACACTCTGGTATTCATCTCCGTGTGTACTTAAAGTACGATGAAAAATTCTTTGCAGAATTTTCCGAAGCCTTTGCCTATATTTATACATATTTTGTATAATATGATGGGGAAGATCTATGTATTTTGATTTGAAATTTCGCGGTTGTGTCTATTCAGCGATAGTATCAGTGATTGAGCTTTCAATAATATCGATTGTGTAATCGATTTCTTGGTTGCTAAGGTTTGCGGATGTGTTGGGCGTGTTATTTCGAAGCTTATCCGTTAAGGAACTTTGGAATACTTCCCAATTAATTTTTTTATAGTTAATGAATTCCTGCTGAGGAGTAGCAAGAGTATTAAGATTTGTCAGGAGACGAATAACTAGTTTTACCGCTAAATGGTCAGAATCTGATACAATGGCAGTGCAGGTGAAATTAATATTAATAACGGACTCGACGAATGCGGTTTAAAAAGGAAAAAAATGAGAATACGGGAGGAAAAACAAATATTCCGCTTGGCCACCTAGCAGCAATTTCTTGAATCGATATATCTACATATGTGTGCATGATTTTGAATATATTTATCGTAAAAATGCAAGAAATACAATTTTTCAAAAATTTAATCAAAAGAAACTGTAAATGAAATAACTATTTTGTTGCTACAATTTGAAAAAAAATATCAAAAAAAATATTTAAACAAATATTGGGCGCTGCATTGCTTGTCGTTTTCTCACCAAAGAATTGGTTTAAGCAATGCATTTCGAATTGCAGCGAATGTGTTTAAAAAAGATCTTTTTTTCTTGGACCTAAATGGCTACCCTGAGGGACACCAGAGTTGACAACAAATTCATTCGAATACCTATTACGAAATACAACACTGTAAATTCTATTTTTTAAATACGATGAGATCCAATTTAAGAAATTGTTGTTAAAACCTTGTTTGCTTAGCTTTAAAATTAATGTATTATGACACAATTTGTCAAAGGTTTTGCTTGTCGACTTGTCCGCGTTTTTCAAAAACATCTAAGCAAAAGCACGTGAAATTAAATAAATTAGTAACGGTAGATCTTTTTTTGACGAAGACGTGCTGATTATCACATACAATTGAAGTACAGTGAAAAGAAATAATATTACATACAATAGACTCAAACAGTTTCGGTATCACAGATAATTTAGCTATAGGTCGGTAGTTCATTATTTCATTTTTAGGGCCTTTTTTGTGCACAGGTATAATGAATGCACTTTTTCAGATATTAGGAAAAAGGGAACTTTTTAAAGACTTATTAAAGAGAACACATAACGGATATGACAAATAAGCAACACATTTTTTTAATATAGAGGATGGTACACCATCAGGGCCTGGATTGGAGCACTCATCCATTTTCATGATATTCTGTGTAACGATATCTTCGTTTATTTCAAAATTAATTGAATTTAAGTGAGAGAAATTTACTCCAGAAGAAGAAAAGTACTCGTAAGAACTGTTGGCTTGGTTTGTATCTTCAAAAGCTTCTTTGAAGAAGTCTGCAAACATGTTTGCGATAACTTAAGGCTCATGATTACTAGACGATGAATTGGACATAGAGTTTGGGTAGCCACTAGTTTTCCTTTTACAATTAACAAATTTCCAGAAGCTATCTGGAGTCGATTTAAGATTACATTCAATTTTAGAAATATAATTTTCATATAGAGAATTAGAATAATCAGTAAAAAGTTGTTTTAGAATTAAAAAAGTTTCATAATCTTCATCAGCTCTTGTCCTATTATATTTTACCCAGGCTTTGTTTCTTTTATTTTTTAAGTTTCTTAAGATGTAAATCAAACCATGGTGGTACATTGGAGTTACTACGAGCTCTTTTAAAAGGAATTGTTTTGTAAAAGCAGTTAAAGAGGGTATTATAAAAAACGTTACACATTTCATTAATATTGCAATTAATAAATAATTGATTCTAGTCAATGGTACATAACAAATTAAAAAAATCATCAAAATTACACTTACTAAAATTAAATTCAAGTTTATTAATAGAGTTATAATATGGAGAAGGTATGTTTAGGTTAAGCGCAATATCTAATGCGGGATGATGTCAATCTTCGTCTATTAGCTTAACAGCGGAGGCAATTACTGCAGTTTCGGCGCTCACAGTATCGGAGAAGAATACTAAATTCAGCGTTCTTCCTAAATGATTATTCAATCCGTTGAACTGGCTCAATCCACATGAAGACATACCATCAATTAATAAATGCTCAATAAAACTGGTTGCATTAACCGGAACGTAGAAATTATCGTCATCAATTTTAACCCAATCCAGGTTTGGTAGGTAAAAGTCACCTACGATCAAAACTTCATCTTCAGGTTCCAATAGGACATAGATACTTTCTATGCAGTCAATCAGTTTTTCATAAACGTCGTTATTAGAACTCGGAGGAATGTAAGCCGAGATAATAAATAGATTCCCAGACTCCAGTTTAAGCTTCATGCATAAAACTTCAATATCGGAGGACCTAAAGTCGTCGATCAGGTAGCAAATAAGAGTGTTGGAACTATCTAAGTGAATGCGATCACGTCTGATAATATGGTAAGACGTATCGAAAAGCTCTGAGTCGAGAATAGAGCTATTCAGCCAAGTTTCTGTCAGTATAATGACATCGTGAGGAAGATTGTTTACATTTTTGTAGATCATATTGGTCTTTGTCCGAAGTCCATTTACATTTTGATAATAAATTAATATCTTATTAAGCAGCTTTGACGTTGATTGGTCGTTGTCCGATTTAAACGAAAAGGATTCTGAGTTGTACGACGGTTGTTTGGTCTATTCACAAATTCATGAATTATGACACCAACTGGCCAGAACGATTTCGAATTCAGTACATGGAATACAGAATCAGGGGCACGTATTTTGAAAGAAGAGTATTTTGCGTGGTTACGATGCAAAATTTTTTCAACATTTATGATGAATGTGGTTCCTAGATTTTAGATATATAGTTTTTGATATCGAAAGCATTCGTTGAGGGTGCAAGTTTAGAAATAAATAAAACTTTTTGTCCTTCTACAGCCCTTAGTCCAGATAAAACAGGAGATATGGTGTCATTTGCTTGATTAATATCATCATTTGTACATTTTGGAGGGACATAAGGTGGCAGTTGCTTAGATGAAACACCTGTTGATTTGGTCTTAGATGATGATCGCCCTGTTGTGGTAACGCAGGAATTCTTTGACACTGTGTTACGTATTGGTGCAGAAACAGCAACATTCGATTGAGATTTTAATGGTAATGCTGACGAAGAAACGAGAGGAAAAGGAGTTGGTGCATTTTTGTTAAAGTTGAAATTAGTGATTGGGTGAGAAAATGTGTAATCAGTAAATATAGATATAGCGGCTTTCTTCGAAGCTGGGTTAACATCGGAAATTTCATCATCAATTTCTTCATTTCTTCGTTTAGATGGTATTTCAGTACTACCATGTGAATTAGGCATTTTATTTACTGAATTCAATAATGTTGTTGTGAAAATTCAGTTATATTTTCGACTTTGTCAGAGAAAAATCATAATTGTTTTTCCAATTTCTCTAATTGCTTCATATTTTGCAGAACATCACGAACAATATTATTATCAGCAAACGAGTCACATTTGTCACAAAAATAGTAAAACGATTTCTTTTTTTGAAAGAGTTTAATGCAACTAAACGGAGCGTCAATGCATTGAACATGAAAAATTCTTCGACAATTTCCACCACTACACATAATGAAGTCAATCATGTAGTCTGAGATTTTATCACAAGATGTACAGTTTGCCATATTATTTCAATAATTCTTTATGAAGATTTCAATAAATTTATAGAATAGCTAATTTTCAGACTTTTAATTCTGTCAATCCGTATTTGATAATGATCACCCTGTGCGGAGATTCAAATAACATCGGTAACGAGGATATTACTAGGATCCGACAGGTGGCGCTTATTAAATGTCAAAAGAGCAGGATGATGACAGACGTCAAACTGCTGATGTAAAAATAGTAAATGTAAAGAGAAAACAAAAGTATTGTGTGTAGTCTCTTAAAAAATTACTCGGCAGAACATAGACTAAAGTTGAACTCACCGGGGTGGAGATAATGATGAGTTGCAAATGTTATGTAATGCAAGAATGTATGAAGTGCAGCAGCGGATTGGGAAGAGACAATGCTCTCCAAATCATGATTGCGGTAGATGAGAGAGATATGATAATTTAACTTTCACTTTATTTCGATATTACTTGTATCATTCCATAAAATATAAACAATTAATGATACACTCGCGTAAAAATTACTAGGATATATGATCAAAAAATTCAGTTTAGAAAAATGGGCAAAGTTATATGATGAAAATCCTAATTTATCTTAGATAAACAATGAAAACTCGGAGACCAAAAAAAAGACAACCACCTTTAGTTACGTAACACTGTACCTGTACTGAATATAAAAAAAAAACTATGAAAACTCCCTAAGTTCATTTTTTTTTGAGATATTTGCATTTAAACTTGGAAATTAATACAAAAAAAGTCCAAAAATTATCAGAATAGCACGATTATGGGGCTTCAATTGTAGAATGGGCTTGGCGTAGCCATTGTGCAATACATTTTTTTGCAAATGGTTTATCCGGAATGAATTAAATAAGAATTAAAACACATTTTTTTAAAAATAGACTTAAGAGTTTTCATAGAACGACGACGATTGTTTATTTATATTATTAGCATATTATATAATTATTGCTGAAATAAAAAATAAAAATCAATACAGTTTTTGATACAAAAAACATAGATTAAGAGAAACCATCTTTATTATAATATTTTGTGTGTTGACCTTTTGCTGAAACAAGCGCCTTTATTCTTCGGGGCATATTGTTAATACACGCTTGAATTGTAATTTTGAGCTTGCTATTATTTTGCCACTTAGAATTAAGCTTTTCCACAAGCTCAGTGTTGGTTGTTATAGGGTTTTTTGCAACTTTGAGCTTAAGAAGCTCCCAAGCGTTTTCTATGGGATTCATATCTGGAGAATATCCAGCCCAGTCCAATATTTAATTTTTTTTTGATTGAGAAAAGCCGTAACACCCTTGGCTTTTTGGCAAGAAGCATCGTCGTGCATGAATATTGGACCTTCATGGCTCAAAAACCACTTCCGAATTTGTGGCAACAAAAAGGTTTCAAGCACTTTCTTGTACTGGTCCGGCCCTATGGTATTTTCCACAACATAAAGAGGACCTACTCCTTTCCCTGATATTAAAGACCAAACCATTATGGATAGAGAGTGCTTGATTGTTGGAATAATGTGCTCTGGTTTGTTCTGCTCGCTAGGTCTCTGCCTACAAATTTTGTCTTTTCTGTCAAAATTTGGAAAAACGATTCATCCGAAAAGCAAACCTGGGAAAAATGCAATTTGACTGATTTTTTTTGGTTGTATTATTTGAATCAAAATAAAAGGTTAATAACAATAGCATATTCCAATCTTCTACAGTTGAATGTTTGTAGTTACTTATGAGCCCATTCCAGCAGCTTCTAACTCATTGCAGGCGTTAGTTTTGGCTTTCGAGTAGGTTTCATTGCGATAAACTTCATTTCTGCTGAGCGCCTTTGAACATTGCGTTGCGATATTTTGACTCCTCCATGTTTGGTTATTTTTGTGAGCAAACGCACAGTAAATTTTCTATTTTTAAGGCAAACAACCCTGATTTTGCGATCTGCTCTTTGAAATGTGTGTCGTGGTCGACCACATCAATCTTTTCTTCCGGGACTTAAGGTCATCCCTGGGTCAACCTTTTTTTTATTTCTAACAAAACTTCTCGAAACTCCGACTGTGACCGCAATTTCATATTGGGATAGGTCCTTAAAAGTCCAGCTACTTGCCCAACATTCTTTGGAGATAGGTCAAACGCTCTTCCCATCTTTAAACAATAAATATTTTTTTTTTGTTTTAAATTTAAATAAATAATATAAAGTATAAAAGATTTAGCACTCATACTTACCATAAATTTGTAGAAATTGTACTATAAAACAACTTAAAAATTAAGGCAATGCTCACTCGAAGTATAGCTTGAACCAATTCAGTTGGCCAACGGTCGGTTGCGCAGAGAGAGGATTTAAGAGAGCAAACACGGTGCGCAAGATATTTAATGAGTAAAGATTTTTCCTTAAATCTTACAGTGCCTAACTCAACCTTGCTTTGACAAATAGTTTAGGGATTATTGTTTATTTCTATGTTTTATGATTTGTGGCTTAGCAACAGAAAGGTTCCGGGGGCGTTATGTTTATATTTATTTTATGGTGTTAGTGTTTATTTGATATATTTATTTATTATTTTTTGACCTGTGGGGTTTTGGGATTAATTGTAGATTAAAGTTAATTAGTTAGGTTAGTGTTTACGAGTTTGAATAATTTGTACCTACGAGTTTTTAAGAATTTATTTTACCTTAAAGTTATTATTATAAATTTGTACTTCAGAAATAAATATAAAACATAATAATAAAATAAAAACAATATAAATAAGAATAATATAATTTAAATAATAAATGTTCATTTACATATACTTAGTTTTAATAACTAATGTCGCTTTCATAGTCGGTTGAAGAATCGTCACCTGGATTAATTATAATTGAATCCGAAATTGTGTCCCACGTCAAGTCGTGGAAAAGTATTCTTCCTCAGTTCTTATGGCTTTTTCACACACTTTTCAGCCGTTATTTTTGAAAATTCTTCCTCTGCTAATTTTTGAACATCCAATAAATTGAATGTTGTGTTTCGTGAACCTACTCTTGCCTTGACAATTGCCCAAATATTTTCAATGGGATTGAGATCTGGATGATAGGGTGGTAAACGTAGAACCTCATGTCCCATGCCGTTAATAATATCGTCAATCTTATGCTTTAGGTTGTGTGTAGCTCGGTGTCCTTTTATTAGCTCATACAGTTCAAGTTTCAACATCTGTATAGTATGCGGAATATTGTTTTCGTTTAGCCATTGTATCATCTCGGATTTCTTACTAGCAGAAGTAATTTGTTTTTCCTCTAATTTATTGTGGTACGAGGCGTTATTCAAAACTTGTTTTTGGATCCATTTGCAGAAATTTTCTAAGTTCATGTCGTCGTGATAGTCTCCCGTTTTCATTCCAGATTTGAATAAAAGTAAGGAGTTTTTCACGAAACCTTTGTCACCACCTGCATGCGCCATTATCAGCCTCTTTCCTTTTGATATTGGCGTCTTCAACCCACTGCTACTGTCATCAGTCATGAATATAGCTTTCGTCCAAATAAATGATATCATATCCTTTTGTTCTGTATTCCCGGATTTTTCTCAGATACTTCACTCGCATGAGTTCAATATCATTTCTTTTACAGAGAAGTTTCCGGTTGTTTTGAGTTTTTTTTGTTGGGAAAAATTGAAACAAATTCAAGTTAGCTTTATAAGTTTAATACGACAACAGATTTACATTGGATTTCATATTATATGCATTAGCTAAATATAAGTATGTTTGTATTTCAATTCCATATAATTCATTATAGCAAAAAACAATAAATTGTATAACGTAATAGTGATCCCACTTTAAGCTTATATTACAAATTAAAAAGTATTAATTTGATATGTAATAACTTCAACACGATCCCTCAAATATATACTTTTTATAATATAGATATTTAAAATGATTTACAATTAAATAACTAATAATCCTAATTTTTCACAATTTTGCATATGTTTATTCTTGTTAAGATTTTTCGTTAATATATCAGCAACCATATCGCCAGTTGGCACATAATTAAGTTTAATAATATTCTGGTTATAAACTTCACGTATATAATGAACTCGAATATCAATATGCTTACTTCTAGCGTGATATATTGAGTTTTTAACTAATTGTTGCGCACTTAAATTATCTCCATTAAGAATAGTTTGTCCTTTAATAAGATTGGAAAAACCAAGCTCATTTATGAAGTTCCGTAAATATACAGCTTCCTTTGATGCGGCCGAAAGTGCCATATATTCGGCCTCTGTACTGCTTAGGGCCACTGACGGTTGTTTTCGTGACTCCCAAGACACTGCTCCACCACCAAGAAAGAACACAAAACCGGTGTATGATTTCCGGTCGTCTAAGCTTCCAGCCCAATCTGCATCAGCATATGCGTGCAAACATTCTTTCGATTTTCTGAAAAATATTTTAAAATTTATAGTGTTAGCTAAGTACCTCAGAACATGCTTAGCAGCAGCTAAATGCTCTGCGTGAGGATCCATATTAAATTGCGCAAGTTTGCTGATGGAATGCACGATATCTGGTCTAGTTGATATGCCAAGGTACATCAGAGAACCAATAAGTGACTGGTACAACTTAGGATCCACCTTACGACACTTGGAACAATCGCTGCACTTCCTCAGTTTAAATCCAGGTTCTAAGGGGGTACTGCATTTCCTCGTCTCCACCATTTTATAACTCTCAAGCAAATCTTGAACAAACTGACGCTGCGATAATTTGATTCCGTTTGTTTTCACATCTCTCGATACCTCCATTCCCAGGAAGTAATCAATAGGACCTTTATCAACCACTTCGAATTCTTGTCCGATAAGAAATTTTATTTCTTCTAATTTTCGAAGATTAGAACATGCTATCAGTAAGTCGTCCACATAAACGCCGATCAATATAATAACGCCTCCTCGGTTTATGAAATACACACACGTATCGGCTTTGCATTGCTGGAAACCAATAATTTTCAGAACTTTATCCAACTTCACATTCCACTCTCTTCCCGACTGCTTTAGTCCATATAAAGACTTCCTTAGTTTACATACTTTTTTCGAATTATCAGGATCAACAAACATCTCAGGTTGTAGTATGTACACATCTTCCTTAAGGTCACCATTCAAATATGCAGCCGCAACATCCATCTGGTGTATAATCAAATCGTATTCCACAGCAACAGCAAGCAACAATCTTATTGAGGAATAGCGTACTACAGGTGAAAACGTCTCATGGTAGTCAAGTCCAAGCTTTTGACTGCAGCCTTTCGCCACCAACCGAGCCTTGTAGCGTTCTATTTTCCCATTTTTATTGCGTTTGATATTGAATACCCATTTTGATCTGATTGCCTTCCGATTTGTTGGTAAATCAACTAAGTCCCAGGTATGGTTATCCAAAAGTGTACTGTACTCTGATTGCATTGCCTTTTTCCACTCTTCTCGATCTTCTCGGTTAAGAGCTTCTTCGACTGTTGTTGGGTTCACAAGAAACTCACCGGATCGTAATAAGAAATTTGAAGATATAGATCTTCGTTTACTTGAGCGTAACCACCACTTTCTTGTATTTTCTTTTGGTTGACTGCTTTTTGCTGTATTCTGCTCCACCAATTTTTCAACAGTAGCACTTGGTTTTTCATAGCTCGAACGATCGGCAAAGACTTCATCATCACCTACATACAGCACACTTCGATCTGATTCATCTGTTCTAACGTCATCACTGTTACTATTGGCATCTTCAAATGAATCGTTTTCCACTTCATCCGCAACAGGTACATCATTAGCAATGAGCTGATGAACGTCAACGCTATGCAACGCCCTTAGAGGTTTGTCCACATCTAAGGAATCACCATCCAATTTTGAAGATTTAATCTTATCTCCTTTAAGGGGACTTGTGGATGTTTTATCTGGTTCATTTTGGAAAATCAAATCGACGTCTTTGAATAAGTCATTATTTAACTGTTCTAAAAAACGAACGTCACGACTTTTGAAAATCTTATGTGATTTTGGGTCATAAAGACGATACGCCTTAGATTCAGCAGAGTAGCCTACCATAAAACATTCTGTAGCTCTAGCTTTAAATTTTGACTTAAGTGGACGCTTGTCCAACATAAACGCCTTACATCCGAATATTCTGAGATGCGAAACATTTGGCTTTCGACCACTCCATGCCTCATAGGGGGTTTTATCGTTCAAAATTTTTGTAGGCGAACGATTACGCAAATAAACCGCCGTGTTTATTGCCTCTGCCCAAAGTGAATTAGGAAGGTCTGCATTTAATAACATGCATCTTGCCATTTCAACGAGAGTCCTATTACTCCGTTCAGCCACTCCGTTTTGTTGTGGGGTATATTGAACTGTCAACTGCCGCTTTATGCCTGCTTCTTCCAAATAGCTATTGAAATCTCCGCTTAGATATTCCCCACCGTTGTCAGTTCGAAGGACCTTGATTTTCTTTGACGTTTCTAGTTCAGCCGAAGCCTTGAAGGATTTAAACGCATTGAATACTTCACTTTTATGCTTCAAAAAATAAACAAATATTTTTCTACTATAATCGTCAATAAATAAGGCAAAATAACGAGAACCCCCATCAGATTGTGTCCGCATTGGACCACAAATGTCGCTGTGCACAACTTCGAGCACATCTTTACTTTGGTTAATGGATTTTTTAGGCAAAGGTAAAGCGCACATTTTGCCTTTCAGGCAAACTTCACAGTCGAGAGCATCAAACACATTTGGTAAGTTCAAACCTTTAACCATATTCATATGACATAGTGAACTTAAACTTTTGGCATTTAAATGCCCATATCGCTCGTGCCATTTTACGAACTCTTTATCTACATTTCCCTTATCCACATAGAATAATTTTGACGTATCTCGTCTAAACAAGTACAAATTCCCAACTTTATCTGCACTCATGACGATTTCAGAACTTTCATTTCGGACGATAGCTGTTTTGTCATTGAATTCAACCGTATGCCTATTTTGTGTGGCTCTACTCATCGATATAAAATTAGCTTTTAAATTTGGCACGAACAAAACATCCTTAAGCACAATATTAAACTTCGATGTTTCAATAAAAACTTTTCCTATAGCTGTCGACTCAATGAAATTATCTGCTGCCAATTCAATTCTTTCTCTATGATCTTCGAGTTCGGTAAATAGAGATTTGTCACAACACAAATGACAGGTTGCGCCGCTGTCAAGAACCCATGTGTCTCTATCGAGTGTTGCTAAGTGTGCGGTGTTCAACATCGCAAAAGATGTTGTCAACTTGTTTCGCGAGGAACTTGTTGCAGCAACATTTGTCGCTGGGCAGGCTGATGCATAGTGGCCTCGTTTGCCACATTTATAACACTTACCGCGAAATGTTTTTGTATGCGACTTGGTCCGTTGCTTCTGTTTGGAAAAAAATGCAGATTCTCCGTTTTCTGCTACAGTAATAGCATTCCCTTCACGCCTTTTCCACTCCTCCATCAACTTAGTTTTTAGAACAGTTGTTGATGGTAATTTATCTCTTGTCTCAATAGCGATGATGAAATTTTCATAGCTTTTTGGCAGACTGGATAACAGAATTATAGCCAACAATTCATCCTGCAATTTAATATCAGTTTCAATCAATTTTTCAGACACATTGAAAAAATTATATAAATGATTTGAAAGAGGCTCATTTTCAGACAACTTTAAATTCAGTAGTTGCTTGAAAAGGGATACTTTTCTGGCTGGACCACTCGGTCGGTGAATTTCCATCAATTTATTCCAGGCATCACATGAAGTTTTGCAGTTTTTAATGTGCAAAATCTGAGAGGTCTTAACGCAAAGAATTATGGTGGCCAAAGCCTTCTCATCTTTCCTCTTCCACTCCAATGCTTCTGCGGCGGCATCTGTAGACTCTGGCGCCAATATTTCACCAGAAACGTATTGCCATAACCCACTATGAATGAGAATCGATCTCATTTGTATGGACCAACCATCGTAGTTGTCGTCACACAATTTATCTATTTGATATAACCCTGATCCAGAACTCATCTCAGTTAGGTTAAATTGAATCAAAAAGAAATTATATAAATATATATAAAAAAAAACTTTAAAGACTTTATCACGTGTGGGAATCTGGGCCCATAACCTTTGTTGGGAAAAATTGAAACAAATTCAAGTTAGCTTTATAAGTTTAATACGACAACAGATTTACATTGGATTTCATATTATATGCATTAGCTAAATATAAGTATGTTTGTATTTCAATTCCATATAATTCATTATAGCAAAAAACAATAAATTGTATAACGTAATAGTGATCCCACTTTAAGCTTATATTACAAATTAAAAAGTATTAATTTGATATGTAATAACTTCAACATTTTTGTATCTAAATCTGTTTCTTCTTAGAATCCTGTTGAGAAACGTAATACTTAAGCTAAACTCCAGATCTTCCTGTACTCGTTGTCTCAACATTTTTAAGGATATCATCATTTTTTCCTCCTAGTGGAAGTTGTGCATTATACGCCGAATAGCTGCGATGTCAAATTCGTCTAGTCCAGTTTTCTACTTCGTATGCTGCACTTTTTTATTTGGTGACTGCACATCTCCTGTCTCTTCGTATTCCTTAATAATCCTTCTGTATGAACGTTCAGAAATTCCAGTAGTTTCCACTGTTTGCGTTGTTGGGTAACTCACAGGATTTTAAAGAAACGAATTCTTTGCTTCTTCCAGTTTATCATTATATATCTTAACAACTATCTTACGCGCCTGGCTTCCAATAGGTTTTCCTTTTCTAAATGGATCCATTAAAATTTCTTTTAAATGTATTTCAATGTATTATTCTTGGTTGTTTTTTTACTTGCGACTTATAGGTACTATAAGGTAAGTTATACATTCGTAAAAAAAATCGAACTCGAGATTTTGATCAAAGTTGACATTACGATGATAGCGAAGACGAAAAAAGTGGGTCTGGCAATTCTGTCTGTCTGTCTGTTCGATTACAGCTAAACGGCAAGGCCGATTTTCTTCAAACTTGGTAGATATGGGTTTTGACTTTTTACCCCCGGATGTTTTTTGATTTGATTTTTTAAGACCAAAAATAACGGTACCTGCCATACGATTTTTTTCGAAATTTTATAAATATTTTTTTTTCTCAAAAACTGTCCCAACGATTTAAAAAAAAAATTAATTTAGTTAAACCTAGGTAATGGTTGAAAAATTTTTTCCAAAAAATGAGTAGTTTTGGTACCCCCCTTGGGACCATTTTTTTGTTTTTGATTTTCTCAAAAACGGTACCACCGATTTTGATCATTTTTTTTATGCTAAAGCTTTCTAGCAGTTTTGAAAACTCAATATTTCAAAAACCCCATGCTCGATTTTTTCAAAACTTGATAAATAAAAGTTTTGAAAAATTATCTACAATATATATGAGAAAAATAAATTAATTTTAGCTAAAAATAACGGTACCCTCCATACAAATGTTAAAAAATGGTTTTCGAAAATCGTATTTTTCTCGAAAACGGTTCCGAGAATTTTGCTTAATTTTTTTTTTCTATTATTTTTTAATATCTGTAATTTAATAAAAAAAAATTTTGAAAACAAGATATTACTGACTGTACCTACCATAGAACGATTTGTTAAAATTTTGAATTTCTCATTATTAGCACAACGGATTTTAATGAAATTTCGAGGGGCAATTTAAGAAAAAAATCACTTAAAACAGAAAAAAAATTATTAAAAAATAACGGTGATACCTAAAGAGTAATGCTATAGCATTTTGAAAAGCCAGAAATACATTCTTTGATTTTGTTTTTAAATAAAGTTGTTCGTCTTATAAGCATACAATAATGTGACAAAGTACTGGATTAACCATATTTCACACATTTTTTCATTGAAAACACCTGCGTGAGAGCATTGGATTAATATTGACCTGCGAATGTTTTTTAAATAATGCAACGTTACACGCCCTAACTAGTGACAGAAAAATGCAATTGCGAAATAAGAACAAAAATGTTCCTGAATCTTGAAATCAATTAAAATAAGAAATACATGCATATTTAGATAAAATACGTAATAACTGTTTATTTAAATTTTTAACTATTTTTTAACTAAAGCTTATTACAAAAAATGTTCGATATGATCCCCATTTTCTAAAAGGCAAAGATTATAGCGCCTTCTTATTGCTGCACATAAATTTATACTTGATAAATTTTCCTGTAATTTGACTCCAGCCACTTCGTTGTTTCAGTTGTTCCAAAGATTCTATTTCCACTTCGTACACATAGTTCTTTATGAATCCCCAAGCATAAAAATCTAACGGAGTTAAATCTGGCGATCTAAGCGGCCATTCTATTGGACCTCCTCTTCCAATCCAATGGTCACTAAAATGTTCATCAAGCCAGTTCCTTACAGTGCGGCTGTAGTGTGCTGGAGCTCCATCTTGCTGGTAGATTAAATTGTCTGCTATGGCCAAGGGAACGTTGTCATTCAAATCGGGCAGAAGGTCTCGTAGTAAATCATATCGAACATTTTTTGTAATAAGCTTTAGGTAAAAAATAGTTAAAAATTTAAATAAACAGTTATTACGTATTTTATCTAAATATGCATGTATTTCTTATTTTAATTGATTTCAAGATTCAGGAACATTTTTGTTCTTATTTCGCAATTGCATTTTTCTGTCACTAGTTAGGGCGTGTAACGTTGCATTATTTAAAAAACATTCGCAGGTCAATATTAATCCAATGCTCTCACGCAGGTGTTCTCAATGAAAAATTGTGTTAATCCAGTACTTTGTCACTTTATTGTAATATGCTTATAAGACTGATAATAAAAAAATTGTACAAAAAAAGTTAATCCTTTCTTTCGTAAATGCACCTAAGCCAAGCCGACCCCACCATAATAAAAAAAGTGGCAGGTCAATTTTAAACCAATGCTCTCACGCAGGTGTTTTCAATGAAAAAATGTGTGAAATATGGTTAATCCAGTACTTTGTCACATTATTGTATGCTTATAAGACGATAATTAAAAAAATAGTAAAAAGAAAGTTAATCCTTTCAATGGTAAATTCACCTAAGAATCCAAAAACGTAAAAACTAAAATAAAAGGCTTTTCTTAGAACAAAAGTAGTTTTTGTTATTTTTGATTTTCTCAAAAACTACAAAACATTTTGACATCCGGTTTTTTGTGTTTGATCAAAAATTAATATGAGCATTGAATATTGAATAAAAAAAATTACTTAATTACGTAAAATTTTGAAAAAAAATTTGTTTAAGAAAAAATTTTAATTTTTTTTTCAAAATTTTGATTTTGAAAATTAATTTTTCAAAAACTATTCACTCGAACAACTTTATTTAAAAACAAAATCAAAGAATGTATTTCTGGCTTTTCAAAATGCTATAGCATTACTCTGTAGGTATCACCGTTATTTTTCAATAATTTTTTTTCTATTTTAAGTGATTTTTTTTCTTAAATTGCCCCTCCCGCCTAAACGGGGGGAAATAGACCCATCCCTCCCATACGATTTTTTTCTTATCTAAGTCCAACCTACACGCCCAAGCTTTTTGTCACACCTTATGCAAATCACTCTGTATAAAACTTTGTTTTTTAAGAAACCCTTACAAAGACTTATAATTTTTGTTCTGGCATAAATCTATATTTGCTTGAATCACATGGCATCCTTTTCTTACCTTTAACTACTAAAGCAGTTTTTTTTAGTCATTTAAAAAATGAATTTTATGCTTATGAACAGTTTCTTTAATAAAATTCATTTTTGAAATTTTTAGTCTTTTACATAGGAGCAAGTTCGTTCGACCCAATCGTGCATTTCATTTAAACTGAATTGCAAACCATAGCAAATATCATTTAAATACGTTAATTCCCTCTGATGCAAAAATTCATTCTTAAAAACTCGTAGGTAAAAATTGTTCAAACTCGTAAACACTAATCTAACTAATTAACACTAATCTACAATTAATCTTAACCCCACAGGTCAAAAAAAAAAAAAATATCAAATATACACTAACGCCATAAAATAAATATAAACACAACGCCCCCGGAACCTTTCTGTTACTAAGCCACAAATCATAAAACATAGAAATAAACAATAATCCCTAAGCTTTTTGTCATTAATCCTATGTCGCAGCTCGCAGGTAGTTTTTTTTTGTCTAACCCAATTGGATTTTGCAATAGACTTATTTTTTTTTATTATAGGTGCACTGAAATTTGCCCCAATAATAAAAACAAAAATTATTAACTTTATTTTTTCGAAGTAAAGTTTACACCTAAAAATCTTTTCTTTTTATCTCACCAGAGATGAAATAGTTTTTTAGACATCAAGCTATGAAAGAAAAATAAACCATGATCATATCTTATTCAAAGAAAGTCCATCGCTGGAAATTCATTTCTATTTTACTGTGAGCGAAGCTATAAACAAAACTCACCCTCCTAAGTGCTTCAGTATGATGATCGCAGCAGCGTCATTGACAACAACGTACATCTTTTTTTTCTTGTTTTCAGTGATTTTTCTGTAGAGCAGAGAAATTTAAAGAGACCTGCGCAGTAGATCGGTCAACTGAATTGGTTCAAGCTATAACCAGTTGCATTCCTCCCCTTTATCAATTCACCCGTGATACCAGCTTCGCTAGGAATGCTCATCAGTTCACCCTTGAGCCTACCTTTGGTCGTACCGTCAAATATAGAGATTCAGTTTTTTAGTCGCACAACACGAAAATGGAATAACTTACCCGGCACAGTTTTCCCTTGCCATTAGAGCTGTAGCGAATCGTATGTATTCGTTACTGAGTAACGGGTACTCAATGAAATATTAAGTAACGAAACGTTAATCACAAATAAGAGTCGTTACTCGCACGATGTCGTTATTTATCTAATAACGCACGCAGGTACCACATACGGAATGCGAAAAGTATACACACAAATCGGAGTCGTTACTCGTACGATGTCGTTACTCGCACATCACTTACCAATCTCTATTTAGCATAGCCCTCAAATATTAGCCGTGTTTTATTTATAATCTATAGCTATAGTACCAAAAAAACGCTTTATTCACTCTAAAGCGCGGAACAGATTGAACCAGCAACAGCACCGTTAACAGCAACAGCGGCCGCCATTAATTTAGGGTCAATGTATTTAATTGTTCAACACGAATAAGAACAGCAACAGCAACGCCAACAGTGTCGTTAGGCCAAAGTCTTAAATTTGCTGTTGCTGGTGCAGTATTTCAACTTTCCCACTGCAATATTCATTAGCACCACAATGAAAAACTTTTTTTCCATATGAAATGTCAAGCAGATGAAATAACGTTGCTGGTGGCAATGTGTTTGAGAAATATTTGCTGGTCAGCGTGCTGTTTCCTGTTGACGATGCTGGTGCTGTTGCTGGTTTAATCTTTGTATATAAACTTTATAGTATTCTCATGAGGCAATTCGATCGAAGCGAAACCTGGCACCCTGACAAGTAATGGAATGTCACTTTATAAGTTTATATACAATGTTTCTATAGTTGAGTGAAAATGTAGAAGAACAAATTATGACAGAGTAGAAAAGCTTTTTCCATTGCATACAATGTAACAGAAAACACCTTGCAGGCAGAAGATTTGTCTAGCAATGATAAAAGACAACAATAAAATTGGGCAGTCAGACAAGAACAAAAAAAAAAAAGACTTGTGTGTATGATTTTTTTATATTGAGGGTGATGTTTTGTAGGTATATGGTCACGGCCATGGTCTTATAACGTTACATTGTACGTGTTTTTTGCTCATTACTCGAAAACTGCAATGCTAGTTTAACTTTTAAACATACATCTGATAGATCTCTTTAAAGTCTAATTTTTGTAGAAAAAAGTTTTTATTTATCTCTTATAGATTTGTAAATATTGCCGTTCAAATTCGCTGATAACGTTACATTTTTTGGAAGTAGATTTTGAGGTTGCTGAATATATTCTGAAAACTCTGCGAATTTGGTGTGTTAAGTTAAGTTTTTCTTTTTAGAGAATTGAGATGAAATTCCAAATTATAGCTTAAAACTTTTTTTAAAGAAAAAGTTATATTATTTACGTTATTTCAACTCAAATGTGTATCTTATAACGTTACAGAAAAAAGACTTATAACGTTACCTTTTGAATTTATGTATGAAAAATGGGAACAATAGTAATATAAATACATAAAAAAAAACAAAAGCAAGCAAATAGAACAAAGTTAATTTATTTATTATAAGGTATGTAAGTACTTCATTTGTAATAACATTAATCCATAAATAAACAAAAAAAAATAAATACTATATACCAATCTTGAAGTATGGTAAGTTTTTATTTTGCCATTATTAAAATGGATTTCAAGATGTCATCATTGTGGACTTCTTCAACGTAAATTGTTGAAGTGCAGCTAAGAGCTTGCACAAAATCGGATGCGTTTTTGACAAAGCAGTATCGAGCCCGTACGTGCTTTCGCACGACAGTTTTTGCGATGGCACCAATTCCATCAACTCATCCTTTGCCATGGGAAGTGGCAAGATAGTTCCAAGAAAATTGTATCCCAAATTTGGACTCAAAGACAGAAGGCTGCAAAAAATTTGTTTTTGAAGTGGGAAGATGTCCAAATCACTCCAAATTTAAAAAAAAAACTTTCAACTTACTTGGAAGTGTTAAAGAAGTTTGTATACAAATACGGGGTAATTGTATCTTTAGTATGCGTCAAATTGTCTGTTACAAAAACGCGCGATTGAAAATTGTCATTGAAATAAAAAACAGAAATAAACAAAGTGGCGCAAAATTTTAAACAATGCTCGTTTAAGCAATAAAACCGGCTCTGCTTAACGCAGTCGTTTAGCTTGGAGACTTCGTTTAACTTTTCCATAATTTTAAACACGTAGACAACTGTTCTTAGTAATGTGTTTTTTTTTTGTTTTTCTTTATAAAAATAAAACATCAGTAACCACTTTTACTTCGATTTGCTTTGGTAATAAGGATAAAGTATACTTTTAAAAGATAAACAAGCTATTTGCTGCTGTTGAAGTTAGACGACCTTTTTAACGTTAAAGTATAGTTGATGTCGTTTAAAATTAACAAAAAGTCGGTTTTCGTTTTATACACAAACGATTGATTAAGAGCAGGTTTTAAATGTTTAAAATTTTGCGCCAGTAGTTTATCGTTGATTCCAATGTGCGCTCTGAACTTCATCCATCTCATATATCGACGGTTAACTATGAATACCTCCTATGTAGCATTTTGTAAACTTTACAGGGGACACAAAAAACTGAATATATTCGCAAAATTAATTATAATAATAATAATAATAAAATTTTACACATAATTATCACTTTTGAATATCTATGATTTGAAATAGCTTAAAATGCTAAAAATTCTGATTTTCATATGAAAAAAGAACTTAGGAGATATTCATATAATAAAATAAAACTTTTTATGTTGTTAGGAGTAATTCATTTATTGATTTAAAATCTATAATGCTATGCAAGAAATCTGAAAAAAAAAAATAACAAATAAAATCTATTATTACAAGAAAATAACACAAATAAATAATATAAACAAAAATATTAATTCATCAAAAAATATCACAAATATTTCACTTCTTCATATTAAAATAAGCAGAACGAGTAACTTATTATTTAAATGACAAGTTTTCATAAAAATGTCTACAGTCTTCGGGTAAGAACTCTTTTAGTTCTTGTAGATGATTCCATTTTTTCTGTGGAACAGCTAGTTGATTTGAATTTAAAGGTTTAAACTCGAAGTTTTCATCCAAATTTTGTTTAATACGGATTGGTAAATCCTGCCAGTCGTTTTCGAAGCTAAGCTTGACTTTGATTGTTCCTTTTTCATATAATATTGCTTTGATGTCTGTAACTGCTGGGTCACCTTGCTTTTTACCAGGTCGAATAGATGGATAAACAAGGTTTTCGCTAAAGTCCTTAAAGAAAGTATAATTAAGAGAAAGGACTTCGTAAGGATTCTTTTTCCTGGCATCTTTAGAAATCCTAATGTAATCTGATGGCAAATGTATGGTCGTGTTTTTCAATTTCCTTTCAATGCAGCTGTGAACTGAGTCACACTCCATTTGAGTGTGACCTTTAGTTAAATATTTCTGCGTAATTTGTATACCAAATTTTTTTGAAAAATGTAGAAACCCATTTGAAATAATTGCATTACGATTTTGGTAAGTACAACCGTCTGAATAAATTATAATTGGATTATTTGTAGGAGTGATGGAATGTCTTTCCAAATAGTCCCATATACAAGACATGAAGCAGGATGCTACTAAATCAGTATCGATTTCTGTAAACCAGAAGCATGTAGCTTGATGAGTCTGTAGGTAGAAAATTGTAAAATTGTGACAAGGCAGCTTTGTTTTGTAATAAGCAGCGCTAACACTCAACTGAGGGCTTGTTTTTGTTGCTTGTAAGTCCATAGTAAGCACGATAGCTTCTCTATTTTCAGCCAATTTTTTGTCCTTTGCCATTTCCAGCCTTGCTTGTTCTTTTGCCAGAACGTGGGATTCATGTTCCTCGGCAGAAATTGTTTTCTGTCGGAATTTCGTGCAAAGATCACATTGATCTTTTTTAAGCTGATAGAAAGCTATATTCATGTCATCAAACACTTCTCGAAATTTTTTTATTGAGAGGGAATCAACTTTGTGAGAATTGCAATGTTTCTTGTAGAAATCAAACAAACTTTGTTGGGACTTAAACTGTGGCTCAAGAAAAAGCTTTGATGATTCTTTTCGGAAGTAATGTGATGGTAGCTTTGGTAACTGTTCTAAGAAGTTCTTCAAAAAATCATTCTTTTTTTTTTCTTTCGGAACGATCATTGCTTTCATATTTCTTGTAAACATTGGAAACATGCATTGAAAAAGAACTGTTTTTTACCCAATAGTGAATGGTATGATCTCCAATGCAAATTGTTTTTATAAACATTTGTCGACAAACTTGCATATTTGTACCTATAAAGTTTTATTTATAAAAAAATTCATTTCGATTTAAAGTTATACATACCTTTTTCATTTGAGGGTAAAAAATAAAACAAACTTTGTGACCTTCTTGAATTTTCTCCTTGAATCTGCCTCCTGGAAACTTCCCGTTCTTGAACGTGGTTGCAAACAAAAACTTTCCGCTGTGACCAATCCATTTTAGTCCAAAACTGTTCAAAAATTGAAGTTCTATTGGCTTCTGAAAATGTACTACAGAATCTTTTTCAAGATTTCTTACAGTATTCGGAAGAACACGAAGGACCCATGACTCTGGCTTTTCGAATCGTATCTTGTTTGATCATCTTATTTTTTCTTGTATAGCCAAGGCATTGAAGTCCTTGCATTCGAAGTTGTTTGTTTTTATTTTGTCTCCAATTGGAATCATCGGCATTTTTACTTCTCAGTCTTCTATCTTGCATGTTACCATACTCACGTTCCTTTGAACAAATGGGTCCACATTGTCTGGTACTTGAGGATCAATGGATGAATCTGAGGTTTTTTCAAGCCTATCATTTTCTATAGTTCCTGATGTATTATTAAACTCTGGCTGTATGATCTGGTGTGCATGAATTTGAACCACTGATCCCACATCAAGAACTGATTCAGCAATCATTTCGTTGCTGCTGGGAAAAGTGGGAGTTGGCTCAATGGACGTTTCATCGGTACTGGAAAATAAACTGGAAACGGGCTCAATACCCATTTCGATGGTTCTGGGAAAGATGATAGCCCTTTGCGACCGTGCCATATCGAGGCATTTCTTCGCTCGGGAGCACATTTTACTTGAAAATAATGAATTAAAAGATCATTCTTAATCTGTAACTTTGTTAACTTACCAAGAAGGGTCTACTTAAACTTTAATTTAGGGTAGGACAGGTAATTAAATAATATTTATTAGAACTGAAATAAAATAACAAAATATCAGTATAAATCCGTTAATAGGAGATGTTATGGTACCGGTAGTACCATACAAAATATCTCCTATTATACTTTGCAGAAGTTTTTTAACTTTTTGTGTTAATTATTGTAATAAAATCATATAATATCATGACTATTATAGTACAAGAATATTAATATTTAATTAATAAATAAAAAAAATAAATTTGGTGGTGCAACAGCTCGGAGTGAACCAAGACCTAGTGACTTAACTCTCAACCATTCCTGTGTGCGTGTTGCAGGAACAGAGGGGTCCTACAATTTTATGCCGATTCCGAACGGCTTATGAGCAGCACTTTCCATGACAAGAGATACTCTTGGAGAATTTGTCAATTTCTCGCAAGAGGCAGTACACCCCTGAAAAAAAACTTTCTTGCAGCGGCTAAGAATCGAACTCGAGACCTTCCGGATGACAGTCCAACGCACTAACCATTATGCCAAGGGGTACCGCAATATTTAATTAATACAGATAAAATATAAACAATAACTTACATTTAATAAAATAATTAAATTTAATAATTAAAATTAATAAATAAAATTCTAGTGTGTCCTTGTGCCTGCTAAAAGTTTGAATCAGATGTGATGATAAGAGATATTTTAGGCGGCTAGATGATAGGAGGTATTAAAAGTTGACAATAATAATATTTTGACGGCTGCTAATGACAAAATGAATGTCTTCAGCGAAGCAGATGGAAATTATTAACGAATCTGCATCAAAAAGTGAATCTCACAAAAAAAAATGTATGTTAGGAGATATTCATAGTTAACCGTCGATATGGGAAATAAACTTACAGTTATGGTTGCCGCCTTGAAAATAAAGCTATTTGTGTTTTTTTAATTTTGATTTTTAAAGCAATATTTTTCTATGGTAGGTATTGACTTGCGACTTATAGGTATTATAAGTCAAGTTATGCATTGTCTGCAGGGCCGGATCTACCTAAGGGCTGTATGGGCTGCAGCCCAGGGCCCCGAGGTCACAAGGGCCCCCAGACCCCGTTGAAAACGATAGGCGTTAATTTAAATTGAAAAAAAAAAAAAATTAAAAAACCTACCATTAGGTTGGCAATAGCAACCCTGAGATCAATCTACTAATGTATAGTCCCCGGCAAGCTAGATGGCACTATTTAAAATCGTGCTCAGTTTGATGCCGAATAGTGTATGTGCGCGTCTATGGAACGGAACGGAGATTCCCCGTCGTTTGTTTTTGATCGGTGTATTTTTTCTACTCTTAGGTTAGGTTAGGTTAGGTTGTTGGGCTGACAATTGATGTAACTATCGTCACACTTAGATCAATGTAGATCCATTGTGTTACCCGTGAGTGTAATCACTCTTTTCTGATAAAAACCTATGTGTTCTGTTAATCAGTCAAGCCATTTTGAGGGATTGAGGAAGTTCAATATGTGAATTCCTGAATATTAGAAAGATCTTCTTAATTGTCAAAGAAGTAACTACCAAGCCATTTCCTTCTTTGGTGGCATAGTGACGGGCAATGACAGAGAAAGTGTGATGTGTCTTCATGTACCTCTTCATCACCATATCCTCTACATAGGTCATCTGTACTTAGTTTCATTTTAAATTTATGATATTTTAGTAAATTATGTCCGGTGATTATGCTCGTAAGAGAGCGAAGGGACTTCTTACTAAGTTGCATAATTTTGTCAGTCCTCTGCTTGTTAAAGCAAAGCCATACTTTTCTAGTGGTATCACAGGTGTCAAGTAGACTCCACCTTTCATTGGATTTCTTTAGGATTAAATCTGAAATTTTCTGTTTAATGTTGCAGAGTGGGATACTTACCATCTGTCTTGCCAACTCATCGGCATTTTCATTACCTGGTATGCCGCTGTGCCCCAGTACCCAGCAGAGTCTAATATTGTGCTGCGTGCCAAGAACCTTAAGCTCTTCGCGACAGCAAAACACAAGCTTCGATTTTATCACAGTGGTAGAAATCGCTTTTATTGCCGCTTGGCTGTCAATGTAAAAGGTGATATCTGCCTGTGGTATCGCCAGGATTTCCCAAAGATTCTGTTACAGGAGTAGAATGCAATCATTCCTTTTTTTGCTTTTTCCTAAGTGTTAAGACTCCAGTTTAATTTCCTATCTAGAGTCACACCAAGATACTTTGCATGATCTGAAATCTTCAGTGGGGTGCCTTCAATTGAAGGTATTCTGAAGCTTGGTATTTTCCTCCTATTTGTAAAAAGGACTTATTCTGTTTTTGACGGGTTAACCATCAGGTCGCACTTTCTAGTCCATCTACTAACCTTAGAAAGGGCGTATTCGATCTGTTCGTGGGTAAGAATTTACCTGTCGCTAATAACGCAAGATCATCAGCATAGGCTAACCTTCTTATCTACTCTTACGAGGGACTTTCCGCCGCGCTGCTTAACGTAACGCCTGACGTGATTTTTTTTTTCTTCCGCACTTCTGTTCTCGCCATTAAAGTGACAAACTGACTGTGTTAATTATTAGAACTGTGTTTAATGAGTAAGTGATAACTTAAAATTTATGTCTAAATAAGTAACATTTGTTTATTAATACACGATTTCTTGCTTTTATTTGGTAAGTAAAAATATTTACAAATCATGTTTTTCTTCTTTATGGTATTTTTAGGGTTCTGTACAAAAAATGAAAAACGAAACCCTTATATGATCACTCGTGCGCCCTCACTCCTGCGCCCGTCTGTCTGTCACAGCTAATTTGCTCCGAAACTACTGGACTAAATTAGGTGAAATTTGATAGGATGGTGTAATTATGAGCAAAACAACATTATTGATTATTATTATTCAGAAGACGTAGACGAGCATTTAGTGAATGAGTGCATTCAATTAAAATCGTACTTACTCCAATCTAAGCCAGAATCGTACACCTCTTCCAGTGACATTTTTAAGCTCATGTATGAAAATAAACTTAAACGTGTTCCCTAACTGCTATACCATTTTAAAGATTTTTGTAACTTTGCCAATTACTAGCTGTGAAGCAGAGCGCTCTTTCTCCAAGATGTCCTACTCGTATGTAGAAAATAAATACAGGACAACAATGTCGAACCATCGACTAAATAATTTATCACTTCTTTCGATAAATTATGATCTAACAAAACACTGGCAATGTGATGACCAAATTAAGGAATTTGCAGCACAGAAATGCAGAAAGGTTGATTTATAAATTATTATTTATATAACATGTCATACACATAATCTGTCAATTTCATTTACTAATTCATAATAAATAAAAAAAATGTTTTTATTGTTTTATGTTCTTATATATATCACTATTTCGTTTTCACTCTCACCCAAAGGTTGCCTGGAAGACATTGCTACCACAGCAATAAGGTCGCCGTTTGCACAACTAATGCTTGCGTAGATTTAAGTAACATTTATGTTTTTTTTTTGTGCAATAAAGAATATATAATAATAATACATCACTATAGACACAGGTTTTTGACATGACTATTAGTTAAGAACTTAGGTAGGCCATTAAATAGTTTCAGCCCAGGGTCCCACAAATTCACGATCCGCCTCTGATTGTCTGTTCAACTGGAGCCTAAACGGCTCGACCGATTTTCTTTGAACTTTGTAGATATTATTGTTAAATATTTCCCTTCTCAGGTTTTTTCTGTTTCTTTTTTAGTAAGACCGAAAATAACGGTACCTACCATACCACTTTTTTCGAAATCTTATAAAATATTTTTCAAAACTGTTCGACAGATTTAAAAAAATATCTAAAAAATTCATTTAGTAAAGTTTATTAATGGTACCCCCCATGGTAAATTTTTTTTGTTTTTGATTTTTCAAAAACGGTACCACCAATTTTGATCATTTCTTTTATGCTTTTAAGCTCGCCGACAGATATTTTTGGAAAAATTTGTATTTTGAAGAAATTTTGATTTTTCATACATTTTTTTCTGCCCATTTTTTTTAAATATGAAATAATTATTTTAAATCAAGAAATATGACAAAAATTTGCCACCCAAGGGACTTTCAAACGTGATTTCTGGCTAAACTAGGCATCTTAGCGAGTTAAAATTTGCCCACTGTTACATAATGTGTGTGTATCAAAGCAACACACGTCGAAGGTGCACAAAAAAAAACAACAAAAACTAAAGCGAACATTTTTCCAATAAAATGTCTCTATTTTCTTGGCATATATACAATGGTATAACACTTTTCATGACGAAAATGGCTGTATTTGTCATCTCCCTTTGTCACCGTACTAATATAGAAATCAATATGTAAACCTTTCATTCTAGTTACTCTAATGTCAAATTACTCAAATTTCTTGGCAACATTTTGGCGCTTCTGTAGCGATTCTAGTGAGCGGACATGTAAATAAAAAAAAAATGCCTCATGAGAATACTATAAAGTTTATATACAAAGGTCGAAGGTGCCCAAAAAAAAACAACAAAAACTAAAGCGAACATTTTTGCAATAAAATGTCTGTATTTTCTTGGCATATATACAACACTTTCCATGACGAAAATGGCTGTATTTGTCATCTCCCTTTGTCACCGTACTGATACAGAAATCAATAAGTAAACCTTTCATTCTAGTTACTCTTTAAAAATTATTTCACTCTCACTCTAATGTCAAATTACTCAAATTTTTTCGCAACATTTTGGCGCTTCTGTAGCGATTTTAGTGAGCGGACATGTAAATAAAAAAAAATGCCTCATGAGAATACTATAAAGTTTATAAACAAAGGTTTAATCTGTTTCGCGCATAAAACGAAGTTTGTATCAGATCAGTGTATAAAGGTGTGTCCACACCAAAGAAACATTTCAGGAAACATTGTTTAAAAAACGTTTCTGAAATGTTTCCCATTTGTTTAAAAAACATTTCAGAAATGTTTCTGATTTGTTTTTTTTTGGTTCGGACGCTTTGAGAAACATTTCTGAAATGTTTCTTTGTTTCCCATTGTTTCCAGATTGAGTTGTCTGTAAATTTTTTTCTCGCCTGTGTTGTACTTTAAGCGCATGAATTTTTTTTTCTACTTCATCTTTATCACAATTTATATTTTCGCAAATTTCAGATATGTCATTGGCTCTTTCGATTTTATTTTTAAAACTAACTAACACGGATGTGTTCGAATGATTTGTATTTCGTTTTTAAGCTGGAGTTGAAATACTCATGAAAATGCAGATCGAGTTGAAATATTCATGAAAATGCTGATCGAATTGATTTAGAGTTTTCTCTCTATTGAATTTGCATTAACCTTAACACTTTGGAATTTTACACTCTTGATTACAAAGATCTAGGAATATTCGCTAACAAGGACCAATTGACTCAACAATTATTGAAGGCGCACGACCACTTGAACGATGCACAGTGGTCTAAGAGCGGAAAAAGCTTAGGTACTCTCAGATAACCTAAGCGTAGGATTTCAAAGTATTTTATAACATATATAATATATATATTGTAATGATTTTTTATACGCCATCTATCAACCTTTTATTTTTTGTAAAACGCCATCTACCGACCTTTTCTCAAAGAAACACCAAAATGGGCATCTGGCAATGCCAAATAGAAACCATGTGAAAGGCTATTTCCGGTTTGTCCATATTGTATTCGTCTGGAAGAACGTGCTGGTGAACACGAAAGTTTATCGCGGAAAATAAAAATAAGTTTTATTATACTGAACCAGAAAATATATTTCTTTTTGAAATCCAATATAACAACTCAGATGTGGGGTCTAACAAAAATGACTCGTTTAACCAAGCAAAATATAATTGATGCACTCACTGAGGCCAAAGTGGAGTTTCCTTCAGGTGCCACCATTTCCCAATTACGTGCTTTATACAAAGAGTGCATTAATTCCGACGAGGTTGAAATCACTGAAGCACCCGCTGCGGAAGTGCCTACAGATGGAAAAACTGCTGTTGCTGTACAGCTCGATGGCACCAATTCATTGGTTTTAACTAATGCTGCGGTGGACACACGTGCTACCAATTCCACTGAAGTTCCTGCTGCCATAATTATGTCTACTGCCACATCTGCTGTCTCATCTGCCGTCCCTGCTGCCGTCCCTGCTGCCGAAACACCCGAGGCCACCAATTCATTTGGTTTCTCCGCTGTTCGTGCTCCTGTTGTCGCTGCTGCCGAGGTCTCTGCTGCAACTGCAGTACCTGCTGCTGTTGGTCTTCCTTCCGCTACTGCTGTTAATACGTTCACTGATGTACGCCACGGATCCGCCGCGTATTCAAGTTATAATTCCATGGAAGCACAAATGACATCTCCTGAAGCATACCAACTTGAAGAACAGCTTAGAATATTACGTATGCGTCGTGAAATTCTAGAATTGCAAAAACAAATACATGCAATCGAGATGAACGACGGGCCCACCCGCTGTCGACGAGTCAATTATGAAGAACTGGACGCTGCTGTTCCGAAATTTAGTGGAGATGACCATTATGATGTCATAAAATGGTTCGAACAATTTGATGACTTCACCGACACTTGTGGTTATTCTGCAAAAGAAAAGTGCCAAGCTGTTCGTCGGTGCTTAGAAGGAACGGCAAAACAATATATCCTTAATCTCGGCCTAGTTGCCTATGATGAGATGAAGTCTGGTCTCGTGAACATGTTTAAAAGGACTATTACCCGCCAAGAAATATATAGGCAACTAAGGGCTCGTGGATTAAAGAGTAGCGAATCCTGTTTGAGTTATGTGATAGCGATGCAATCTATCGCAGCGAAAACCGACATCGAAGAGCAGGAGCTGGTCGACATGATCATTGATGGAATTCCTGACAGCAGTAATTGCATCACAATGCTGTATGGTGCAAATTCCATAGATGACCTTGTACGTCGCATGGATCGCTATGAACAACGCCGCTCACGGACAACTAAAACCAACATAATCGCTGTAACAAAATCAAGAAGTGCTGCTGCCGTTCCCATTGTAAATAAAGGAGAAATCAGGTGTTTTAATTGTTCGCAGTTTGGACATTACCAAAGTGCCTGTCCGAAACCGACTCGTCCACCAGGTTCCTGTTTCACTTGTTACAAGATGGGACACCTCCATAATGTATGCCCGATGAAAGAACAAAAAAAATTGCATACTGTCGCCTCGTTGTCAACAGATGAAGCATTCAACTATAATGATGATTTTGATAATGTATTATTTATGGAAAAGGTAAGGGTGGCTTTTATTTATTTTTGTAATCAAAGCAGATGCACTGAATTTAAAACTTTTTTGTCTCTTTTTGACTCTGGCAGTCCAATTAGTATTATACAACGTTCGAGTGTTCCAAGCTTTTTAAAATTATCAAGTTCTGCTGTACCAACTAAATTCTTCGGTTTGGGAAAGCATAGATTACATACTTACGGTATGATTTCATGTAAAGTACAATTTCGCAATGAAGTTAAAATTGTTTCTTTTTTAGTTACACCAAATGAAACAATGATGACGCCTTTAATTCTCGGACGTGATTTTATGAATAGCTTTAATATTTGCTTAATGCAAATGAAACCTGTCAAAACAAAATATGAATTTAAAAAACATGAATTTAATAAACATACAAATTTGAATAAAAGTGCATCTGATTTGAATGATTTTATTAAAGTGAGTAGTGATCTCGGTGAACCGATTAAATTTCAAAAAAAAGTCGATGAATCATGTGGAGCTGAATTGGCTGACGGTTGTGTCCTGGTAGCCCGAAAGGAGATTGTTTTGCCTATCGATAGTGTTCAAAATGGCGGTCAGCCATCAGACGAATAGTGGGAACAACATGTAGCATACGAAAACATGCACGTGCCGTAACTATTCGGGACTGGTGGAAGTGTGATCATAGCCTCTTCGCGGCGGCCGCTAGAAACAAGCCTTTTAAAAAGGTTTGGCTAATATGATCAGGCTGGTTCCACAGGTTGGCGACAGGTTAATTCCCTGTCCCGTAAAACTAAGAGAATTTCGAGAACGACAACAAGCCTCGGAAACGGACTGATCACACGACGACAACCAACGCAAAGAAAAAGGAAAAACGATTTACGAATTTTCTTATGGAACGTACGATCGCTCTATAGAGCTCGAGCTGCTCAGCAGCTAGCCGATGCCCTGTCAAAATATAAAGCTGACATAACAGCTCTCCAAGAAATCAGATGGACAGGGAATGGTGTTTTACAGAAGAAAGAATATGACGTATATTACAGCTGTCATACAAAACACCATGTGCTCGGGGTAGGCTTCCTAGTCAGCGAAAAAATGAAGTCTACTATCATCGGCTTTAACGCTATAAGCGAAAGGCTATGCACCCTTCGCGTGCGAGGCAAATTTACGAACATCAGCCTCATTAACGTTCACGGACCTACGGAGGAGTCCTCAGACGAAGAAAAAGAGACTTACTACGAACAAGTCGAGAGGGCCCTCAATGCCTGCCCAAGGTATGATGTTAAAATCATCCTTGGGGATTTGAACGCAAAAATAGGTCGGGAGCCGGTATTCAGGCATTACGCAGGCACCCATAGTTTGCATGAGAACACTAATGACAATGGACTTCGAGTCTTAGAATTGGCAGCATCGAAAAACATGGTCGTTGCGAGTACCAGGTTCCCGCGTAAAGATATCTACAAAGCCACCTGGGTATCACCTGATGGAGTCACTCGTAACCAAATAGACCACGTGTTGATAGACCGTCGCCACTACTCGAACTTGATGACGGTACGAACGTACCGAGGTGCCAATATCGACTCGGATCACTATCTTGTTGGTATGGTTTTCCGAGGGCGGATTGCCTTGCGAAGACGCATTGCATCCGCCGATCAGGTTCGAATCAACACGGCTGCCCTGCGCAATGAAAACACCAGTAACACCTTTGGTAATGCGTTAGGACTCGCCCTAGAATCACTTGATTTAGGGAGAGTAAGTCCTGGAGCCAGTATGCTGGGCGTAAATGAGAAGTGGACACGCTTTAAGAATATTGTCATTGGTACTGCCAACTCCATCTTAGGCAGCAGTCGTAAAAATCGGAACGACTGGTTTGATGATGAATGCAAGCTAGCGACTGAACGTAAGAATGTTGCGTACCGAGCAATGCAACAATCTCATAGAACGCGGGCACGCGAAGAGGAATATAAAGAGCTCAGAAGAATAGAAAAACGGCTACACAGACAAAAAAAATCAGCCTGGGAGAAGAACCTAATCTGTGAAATAGAAAATAGCCGAGAGCGAGGTCCGCACCAGGCGCGGAAGTTCTACCAATCCGTCCGAAACATGACGCAGTACACACCACGCTGCACATACTGCAAGGACGGGGAGGGAAATCTGATCACCGATCCTGAAAGCATACTGGAGCGATGGGAAGTGTACTTTAATGAATTGCTAAATGGTCAGCTCACTGCAGAAGTGGAGGCTCCACTACTTCAAGAAGAAAACCCTATGTTGCCGCCACCAAGCATAGAAGAGGTTGAGAAGGCTATAGGCCGGCTTAAACAGAACAAAGCCCCGGGAGCCGATGGCATACCAGCCGAATTATTCCATCACGGCGGGCCAGCCTTACGTCAAGCAATGCATGATATTATAGTACACGTATGGGAGCAGGAAGAAATGCCAGAAGACTGGCGAAAAGGTTTAATATGCCCCATACATAAGAAGGGAGATGTCACAACGTGCAGCAATTATAGAGGTATCACGTTGTTGAGTACCGCCTATAAGATACTCTCCTCTATCCTACAAGACCGGATAACCCCATACGCTAAAACCGTCATCGGACAATATCAGTGTGGTTTCATTCCAGGCAAATCAACAACTGATCAGATCTTTACCCTTAGGCAGGCGATGGAAAAATGTCTAGAATTTAACATCCCAACATACCATCTGTTTATAGACTTTAAGGCCGCCTATGATAGCATAGCCAGGGTAGAACTTTACAAAGCCATGAGAGAATTCGGCATCCCAAATAAATTGACACGACTATGTAGGTTGACCATGACCAACGTAACAAGCCAAGTAAAAATAGCCGGATTGCTATCCAGACCAATCAACATCTTTAATGGACTCCGACAAGGGGACGGTTTGGCCTGCCTCCTCTTCAACCTGGCGTTGGAGAAAGCAATCCGTGAGTCTGGCACGGCAACAAGAGGGACCATCGTCAACAGGTCCAGCCAGTTACTGGCTTACGCAGACGACATCGACATCATCGGAAGAACCGAACAAGCTGTACACGATTCCTTCATCCAGATCGAGCAGGCGGCACAAAATCTGGGGCTGCACATTAGTGAAGGTAAAACAAAGTACATGGTGGCGTCGAATGCGAGAGGAACAGTTGGTCAAACAATCAAGGTAGCGGAGCACGAATTTGAAGTGGTGCAATCCTTTAAATACCTTGGGTCAATAGTAGCAGCCGATAACAATATAGAAGAAGAAATACGCGGGCGGCTTCTCAAATCCAACAGAGCCTACTATAGTCTGTCAAAGCTCTTCAAATCCAGAAATCTCACCATAACTTCAAAACTGCTGCTGTACAGGACCATGGTCCTGCCAGTACTCACATATGGATCCGAGACTTGGGTGCTTAGCAAAAGGCACTCCGACCTCTTAGCTGCGTTCGAGAGAAAAGTCTTAAGGAGAATTGTTGGCCCCGTATGTGAGGAAGGACGATTCCGGAGACGGTACAATCATGAATTGTACGCAATCTACCTAGAAGCAGATATCGTGACAAAAATTAAGCTCGGTAGACTCCGGTGGGCAGGGCACCTAGCTCGCATGATGAGGAACCTGCTCGGAAAGTTCTTTGTGGTACATTCTATGGTAGACGACAGCGTGGTAGACCATGCTTGCGCTGGAGAGATGGCGTAGACCAGGACGCCCGAAGCCTTGGGGTGCGCAACTGGATGGCGTCGGCTAGAGACCGGGATAGGTGGAGAGACTTGTTGAAAGAGGCCAGGACCGGAACCCGGTTGTCGAGCCGATGATGATGATGAGTGTTCAAAATAGTTTTATGGAAATGTGTTGTATTGATGTAGGTAGACCGCGGTATGATTTTGATATTTGCCCTCGGTTAGATCAAAGTAAATTTGAGATTATTAGCTCAGTTATTAATGAATACTACTTAAAACCAATATGTGTAGCACAAGGAACCACCGATTATGAGATGAAAATTCGATTAACTGATGACACTCCTTTTCATTGTGCACCACGTCGTTTATCATTTCATGATCGAGCTGAGGTACAAAGAATAACCGACGATCTTTTATCCAGGCAAGTTATTCCGCCAAGTCAATCACCTTATGCTTCAGCAATTGTTTTAGTTAAAAACAAAAATGGTGACGTACGTATGTGCATTGATTATAGAGCGTTAAATAAGAAAACAATTCGAGATAATTTTCCATTACCTTTAATCGAGGACTGTATTGAATATACAGCTGGTAAGCGATGGTATACTTTGCTCGATTTGAAAGATGGATTCAATCAGGTCAAGATGCATGAAGATTCAGTAATGTTTACTTCGTTTGTAACACCCCATGGTCAATTTGAATATTTGAAGATGCCATTTGGCTTAAAGAACGCTCCTGCGAATTTCCAGAGATTTGTTTATAATATTTTTCGTGATTTGATTGACGCAAGAAAAATAATTATTTATATAGATGACATACTGATTTCTTCGATTGATTTCAAATCGCATGTAGAAATACTAAAAGAGGTTTTGCGCAGAATACATGAGACGGGGCTAGAAATAAAATTAGCCAAATGTAAATTTGCTTACGACGAAATCGAATATCTCGGTTATGTGGTAGGTTCTTCAGGTATTCGACCTACTGATGCTCATATTAGTGCCATTAAAAATTATCCAATACCAAAGAACAAACAGGAATTACATTCGTGCATTGGTTTGTTTTCCTACTTCCGTAAATTTGTTCCGTCATTTTCGAAAATTGCTAGGCCATTGTTAAATTTGTTACGTAAAAATATTTCATTTGACTTTTCTGAGGATTGTATAAGTGCTTTCCTTGAATTGCGTAACAGACTTATTGATGCACCGATTTTATCTGTTTATAACCCAACACGTGACACGGAACTTCATTGCGATGCTAGCACACGAGGATTCGGTTCAGTGTTAGTGCAACGCCAAAGCGATGAAAGATTTCACCCTATTGCATATTTTTCAAAATCCACTACCGATGTCGAATCAAAGTATCACAGTTTCGAGTTGGAAACGCTTGCCATAATTTATTCACTGAGACGGTTTCGTGTGTATTTAGGGGGAATTCCATTTAAAATTATTACTGACTGTAATTCACTTACAATGACATTGAATAAAAGACATGTGAATCCACGAATTGCCCGATGGGCTCTCGAATTGGAAAACTATAATTATACAATCCAACATCGTAGTGGGGTTTCTATGGGACATGCCGATGCTTTGAGTCGATGTTTTCTGAATGACAATCACAATTATGAAGTTGAAGTACGTGATGCAGCACCTGCTTCTGCACGTTACTTACTCGCAGCTCTTGATGCAGATGAGTTAGATTTTCAGATTCAGATAGCACAGAGTCGAGATGAGTGGATAGAGGAAATGAAAATAAAACTTGAAACCGACAGAGATGACAAATTTGAGTTGCATGATGGCCTAGTTTTTCGCAGGGATAAGTCGGGTCACCTGCTCTTGTGTGTACCAAATGAAATGGAAGACAATGTAATTCGTATGGTTCATGAAAAAATAGGCCATTTAGGCATTGACAAGTGTCATAAAAAGATACAAGAAAATTATTGGTTTGCCAATATGAGGCATAAAATCGATCTTTTTATACAAAATTGTATTAAATGTATCATGTATACACCACCAGCCCGCTCGAACGAGCACAACCTATATAGTATACCAAAGAAACCAATTCCTTTCGATACGATACATATTGATCACTTTGGCCCTCTGCCCTCGATTGCATCTAGCCGTAAGCATGTTTTAGTAGTTATTGATGCATTTACCAAATTTGTTCGACTCTATCCTGTGAAATCGACTAGCACTAAAGAAGTTTGTTGTGCGTTAGATAAATACTTTAACTACTACAGTCGTCCTAGACGAATTATTTCAGATCGAGGCACTTGTTTTACATCCCGTGAATTTCAAACATTTCTGGATAAATGTAATATTGATCATGTAAAGGTTGCAGTAGCTTCACCCCAAGCAAATGGTCAGGTTGAGCGAGTAAACCGAGTACTGAAAGTTATGTTAAGTAAATTGTCGGAACCAGTTCTTCATGCAGACTGGTCAGTAAAGTTGTCCCAAGTTGAATATGCCATTAACAATACTGTTCATAGTACCACGAAGCAATCACCTAGTAAATTATTATTCGGGGTAAACCAAAGAGGTATAATTATTGATGAGTTAACAGAATATTTAGAAGACAAGTTTTATAATGAGGCAGATCGTGATTTGGAACGTTCTAGACAAGAGGCTTCAAAAGCTATTAAGAAATCCCAAGATTATAGCTCTGAGTATTTTCTAAAGCACAGTCGACCGGCAAAGCAATACTCCGTTGGTGATTTTGTTGTTGTTAAACATATTGATACTACAACTGGTACAAATAAGAAATTTGTTCAAAAATATCGTGGCCCTTATGTCATTCACAAGGAGCTAGGAAATGATCGTTACGTCATCAGAGATGTTGAAAACTGTCAGCTAAGTCAGTTACCATATGATGGGGTAGTTGAAGCTATAAGAATTCGACGTTGGGTAACACCAAAAGAATTGCCAGATACTGAGATCATTAACCACATGCCACCCGAAGTTGATGGAAGGTCAGAAGAACTATTAGAATAAGTAATTTTGTTTTCGTGATTGAGGTCAATCAATAATGTCAGTTTGGCCGAGTTGTAATGATTTTTTATATGCCATCTATCAACCTTTTATTTTTTGTAAAACGCCATCTACCGACCTTTTCTCAAAGAAACACCAAAATGGGCATCTGGCAATGCCAAATAGAAACCATGTGAAAGGCTATTTCCGGTTTGTCCATATTGTATTTGTCTGGAAGAACGTGCTGGTGAACACGAAAGTTTATCGCGGAAAATAAAAATAAGTTTTATTATACTGAACCAGAAAATATATTTCTTTTTGAAATCCAATATAACAATATGTACATATTTTATGTTCTTATTTACAAGACCTCAAAGTTCAAAAATAATTTTATTCAAGTCGGGGACCATATTTTTAGCAAACTTTTAGATATCTCTCTCCGAAGTACCTTTGAATAAATTCTGTAACTTCTTGTATCATTTAATTGGTTTTGCGAAGCAACGAAATATACTAGCGTGGGCTAGAAATGTTTTTTATTTATGAAAAGAGTTTTTTAAAAAAGAAAATCAACTTTATTCAATGAGAGTGGGACAAAGACTAACTATAAAAGTATCTTAAGAATATCTTAAATAAATCGAGTGTTGAATCTGATGTGTTGGTGGTGGTTGATTTTTGATGCCTTAGAGATTTTTATGACCACTTGATGAATATTGTTTATGGTATCACTCTCGGTCTATGATGCTGAAGTGGATCTTTGTTAATGTTATCTTTGTTTATATTAGATATCGATGTCGACTCCAATGCTGAAGTGGAAAATGATGCTGTGGTATTGTGTATTGTTTCACATGGAGCTGACTCTGCTATGTTTGTATCATAAATTAGGGTTGGATACATAACTCCCCCCTCCTTAGAATTGTTGTTCCACCAGGGACAATTTATTTTCAAACTGCTTTTGTATAGGAGAATTATTATTATTACAAATATTGAGAGTATTATAATACTATGCACAAAATATGATATGCTTGAGTGTTGTTGGAGTTTATACATTTTTTCGTCAATAATACTTATGTTTTCAATGTCTTCTAATTTGGTTTCCTTATATTCTTTAAAGTTAGATATGTTTGCATATAATTCAATATTATCAAGATAGGTGGATTTTTCTTCAATGTTTATTAAGTTAACAAATGTTTGATCATTGACACTTACTTTACAATTTTCAAAATTAATTAATACGTTATTTAATATCTGAATTTTATCTCTTTCATCACACCCAGTTTTTAAATTGACTGCAGCATTTTTTATTAACAATTTTCCCTGTTCCATTTCTATTACATTATTTTTTTCTTTATTGATTATCTTGGTACAATTCTTATAATTTAGGCAATTTTTATAATTTTTCAAATGTATTAATTCTTTTTCTTCAAATAATAATTCTTTATTTTCATACATTAAAATATAGTTATCATCTAAATTTAACATTTCTTGGTTTGCATTAGGCAAGTTTGTTACAAAATATTTATTCATTCTTAGTATAATCTTTGGAATACTGATTACAAAAATAATTTCGTCATTAAATGTAGCGGTGGATAATTTAATATTTTTTAATTTATCAAAATCTATTTCATATCTTTTTATTTCTTCACTGTTTAGCATTGATCCGATCATTAGGTTTAATTTACTTGAAAGAATATTACTCTGTATCTTTTCAACAAAATATTTTATTTTATTTAGTTTTAATCTTATTTCTAATTTTATTACTCTATTTACATAATTTGTACTTTCTTTTTTTGAATTAAGGAGATTAAACTTATGCAATTCTTGAAATTCATGGAAGATTTCGTTTATTCGTTTATGGAATATGTTATTTATTTCAACTTGTTTATTCATGTTTACAATTAATTCGTGATTATTTTCTTTATTTATAATTAACAAATCTTCAATATTCTTTCTGTCACTTTCGTCCATAGTACCAAACAAAAACTTTAGCACATTTCCCCCTATGTTCATTAAACTTCTTTTTACTCTGTGTTGAATTACACTTTTGATTTCAGATCTTATTTCGTTTATTTCTCGATATATTTCTTCCGGAAATTTTATGTCTTTAAGAGTGTTTATGTTTGTTACTACTAGATTTAAAACTTCATCTATTCGACTTGTATTTATTCTATGCGCAATATGGATATAGTTTTTTACAACTGAAACTTTATTTAGTTTGATTTTGACAAAACCTTCTTGGTTATTTATATTTTCAATGATAATTTCACTGCTTACTCCCAGAATTATTAAAATCAATATTTTTATGACGGCCATTCTATTTTCTTATATTGCTACAACTTGGAATATTATCCGGATCTAAAGCACTATCTTCTATTCTGCTTGAACTTCCAAAGCTAACTAAAACATCGGAATTTTTATCTGATTCTTCTTCGCTTCTATTTTTAGATTTGTTTATATTTTTATCTGCGATATCGTTTATCAAAGATGTTGTTGTTGGAACAATTGATGTCGTTCTCTTCTTCTTACTCTTATAGAATTTATTTGGTATAATATCGTTTAGATTTTCGTATTTAGTTTTTCTTTCCCTCTGTATGTTTATAGGGTGTTCTTGCTTTGTATTTTTATAAAAGAACCTTGGAGCTCCCTTGTTATATTTCTTATGATGATTTACAATAAAAGCTTTTTCCCTAGTTTCTTCGTATTCTTCCCTATCCTTATTTAGTTCGTTAATTGTCTTTTCTTTCAAAGATTTATATTTTTCGAATAATATTTCTTTATCAACTCTACCTGTATGTATATCAAAAGGTTTTTGCTTAACTGTTGTTAAAAAAGAATTATTGTAATAATAGACTGCTTTGTAAACTAGATTAATTTTATCTAAAATATTTTTTGCTTCTTTTCCATTCAGTAAACACCTATATTTTTCCTCTATTGTAGAATGAGCTCTTTCAATAGGAGAGTTTCCCGTATGTGATCTTGGTTTGGTAAAATGAAATTCTATATTTAGGTCCTGTAGTAAAGCCTTAATTAAGTGTTGGTCGAATTCATTATCTGCTACTATCTTCGTGGGTTTATCATGATGAGCTATATATTGCATTAATGCTTCTTTAATGTTTTCTCCTGATGAATCGTTTAATAGAGTTAAAGTTACTCTCTTACTAAATTTGTCAATTGTGGACAAAAATTTAAGACTAGCTAGAATAATAATGTCAATGTGTACTATTTGATTAATATCATGGGGAGTCTCTGTTACTTTAAACTTTGGTTTGATGGGGTGACGATCATATTTATTTTGTCTACAAACATTGCAACTGTTTATAACTTCTATTATAACTTTTCTCAAATTAGGAAAATATATGTGATTCTTTAATCCAACGTAATTTTCTTCAATTCCAGAGTGACTGGTTTCTAATTCGTGATAAATTTTGATTTGTTCTGTAGCTTCCTTTTCGGTTCGAATTTCTTTTGCTAAATAGCTACATTTATAAAATTTAATTTTTGTTGTATTAAATAGTTTTATTAACTTCTGTTGAAGTAAATTATATAGATGTTCATTCTGGCAATATATTCCTGTTTGTTGTATTTTTAATAACTCTTTAATCCTTTCCTCAAATTCTGAAGATTCAATTATTTTTGGAGATAATATAATAACGGTTCTATTATTGATTAAATTTTGGCTTCTTACTTTTCTACCATTATATTCGTCGTCTACAACAATTTGTTGTTTGAATTGATTAACTGCTTTTTCAACTATAGGGAAATGGTCCAGTAATTCCTCTTCTTTCGAATGCCTTGTGGCTAAATCTGATTCCGTTTCTAAATGATTTATGTCGTTTCTACTTTCTCTACTAAGGTAATCTGCGACTGTGTTTTGTGTACCTTTTAAATAGTCGATGTCAAAGTTATATTCTCCTAGAGACAAAATCCATCTCTGAAGCTTTGGCGAAATATCTTTACCTAAACTTTTTGTCTTAAGCCACTTAAGAGGTTGGTGATCAGATTTTAATATAAACTTCTGTCCATATAAATAAGGTCTTAGGTATTTTGTTGACCATACGATTGCTAATAATTCCTTTTCGGTGGTGGAATAGTTTCGTTCATGATCATTTAAAGTTCGACTTATGAATGTAATTGGGTGTTTGTCCTGGGATAACACGGCTCCAATAGCGAAATTGCTAGCGTCTGTAGTTAAAACAAACGTTTTACTGAAGTTTGGATAAGCTAATACAGGAGGGGATATAATTGATTGTTTTAATTTTTCGAACGATTTAATGTATTCTAAATTTTGAATATCAATTTTGTTACCTTTCTTAAGGAATTTGGTCATAGGACATGCTATGCGTGCATAATCTTTGATAAATTTTCTATAATATCCCGTGAGTCCGAGGAACGATTTAATCTCTGTAACTGTCTTAGGAATTGATATTTTTTGAATAGCGTGTATCTTATCCTCGTTAGGCTTTAAACCGTCTTTAGTGATTATATGTCCGAAAAATTTGGTTTCCCTTTTTAAAAATTCGCATTTATCAATTTGAACTTTCAAGTTATATTTTCTTAAACGATCAAATATTTTATTTAAATTGATCATATGTTCTATTAGAGAAGTACTGAAGACAAGGATGTCATCCATGTAAACTACGCATATTTTATTTATAAGTCCCTCTAAAACTTCGTTCATCATGCATTGAAATGATGCTGGGGCGTTTTTTAACCCAAATGGCATTCTTAAAAATTCGTAGTGACCGTTAGGTACACTAAAAGCTGTTTTCTCGATATCCTTAGAACTAACTAGTATCTGATGAAACCCTTTAGCTAAGTCTAGAACTGAGAAATATTGAGCTCGTCCTAATTTGTCAAGAATGTCATCTATATTAGGAAGTGGATATTTATATTCAATTGTGTTTTCATTAAGCTTGCGGTAATCAATTACCATACGCCATTTATCTTTTCCTGAATTATCTGTTTTCTTTTTTACCATCCATACTGGAGAATTATATGGAGATATTGATTTTTGTATTATATTGTTGCGTAACATTTCATCTATTTGCTTATTTATTTCAATTTCGTGTATCTTAGGATAACGGTAAATTTTAGTAAAGATTGGAGTTTCATTTTTTGTTCGAATTGAGTGAACAGTTTGCGTTGTAGCACTGAGTTCTTGACCATCTTTATAGAATGTATCTCTATTATTTTTTAAAAATGTAATAAGTTCATTCTTTTCTTCATTATTCAAACCATTGTGTAAGAATTGACTCATGTCATTTGAGTTATCTTCTAACGTTAGTATTTCATTATATTCAAAAGGACACTCATTTACGTTGATTGCCTCTACTTTATTTGTTGGCGAAGAAATGAATTTAATTTTGTTTTTATTTATTTCTAAATATCCTTCTTTAAGGTTAATGATACCTCCTATTGAATTAAGTAAATTTGTACCTATAATTCCCTCAAAATTCTTCTGACTAAAATTGGTTAATTTCCAATCCATTGTTGCATTGCAATTAAACTCTATTGGAACATTTGTTGTTATTTCTTCATCGATAAACAAATAAGAATTTACTGTGTTAACTTTAACAGCGTTTTTTAATTTTCTTCTTCTTATATTTTTTAACTTATTTTGATCTAGAAGAGTCATGGTAGATCCGGTATCTACTAAAACTTTCAACTCTTCGTTTTCTACTTTTAGTGTTACGATTGGTAGTGAGGCTGGCTCCCTATTATAAAATTTACCTGTTCTTCTGAGTTTAAATCTTGTTCAGTGATTCTATTAACTTCCATTGGTTGTGCCCTATCATTCTCGAATCTCCTATTCTGACTTTGATTTCTATTCTGATTGTGATTAGAATGATTAAATCCAAATCTAAAATTATTTGGGTTACTGTTCCCGAACATTCTTTGCCGATTTTGTCTAATCTGCTCAGATGAAATTCTATTGTCATACCTCGGTCTAAAATTGTTATTTTGATTGTTTTGTCTGAAAGGGTTAACATGATTGTACATATTATTGGAAGGGTTTTTTTGTGGGGCAAAATTTTTATTTGGTTCTTGGACTTTTTTTATCATATTATTTGTTTCAAGAAGGTCGTATGCCTCCATAATAGTTTTTGAATTACTAGCAATAACAATTGCCTTTTGGCTTGGTGACATTGTATTTTTAAATGCTTCTAAAGCAATTGTCTCATTACTATTTTGAGTATAGATTATATTCGGTTCTAACTGTGATTTTGTTTGCAGTTCTTGCAATAAGCTATCGATTTTTATATAATTTTTAATTGTATCGTTTTCATTTACAGAATTTATTTCGGTTATAAGTCTTAAATATGATTTTTTGATTCCGAATTTTCTTACCAGTTGCTCTTTAATCTGTGCCCATGGTGCAAGGTGTTGCAAACTGTTAGTTGCTCTAAGTGCATCATCTTGGATTTTCTGGTGGACAACGAATAAAGCTTGTTCAATGTACATCGGCTCCCGAATTCTGCCTAATAGATACTCCATCGACGATATGAAGACTGCTAGGTTGTCTTGTGTTCCTCTGTAGGGGTTCACCATTCTGAGTTCTTTCAGGTAGAATTTTTGCTGTTCCAGGTGTTGGACTTGGTCCGTAGGAACTTGTACTCTTGCTTGCATTGCGGCTAACTCTTCTTGTTGCCGTGCAAGCGCAGCTTGTTGAGTTCTTCGTTCTTCCACGTTCATTTTGTGTATATATGTTGTTCTTATTAAACTGAGTTATTTAATTTTATTTTTAAATGTTCTTTCTCAATTTAACACTTTTATTTAAACACTTTTCACTTCTGTATATTTCAAGTTAGGTGATTAGGTACTCTCTCTACGAGATAGTGCAACATATATTTATTTATGAGTTGCTGTACTTTTTACTAACTGTTTTATGTATACTTTTTGTATTTCTGTTTACCGTATAATAATTTAAATTTACTACCGGGTGAATTTAATTTTCACTAAACAGAATAGGTTCGTATCACAAGATTTCGTCTATCAATCAATTTCCATTTGATATCTTAGCGAAATCCTACCGACTGCGCCAGAAATGTTTTTTATTTATGAAAAGAGTTTTTTAAAAAAGAAAATCAACTTTATTCAATGAGAGTGGGACAAAGACTAACTATAAAAGTATCTTAAGAATATCTTAAATAAATCGAGTGTTGAATCTGATGTGTTGGTGGTGGTTGATTTTTGATGCCTTAGAGATTTTTATGACCACTTGATGAATATTGTTTATGGTATCACTCTCGGTCTATGATGCTGAAGTGGATCTTTGTTAATGTTATCTTTGTTTATATTAGATATCGATGTCGACTCCAATGCTGAAGTGGAAAATGATGCTGTGGTATTGTGTATTGTTTCACATGGAGCTGACTCTGCTATGTTTGTATCATAAATTAGGGTTGGATACATAACTGGCTCCATATTTTCAAGTTAAAGCAAAAAAAAAATCAGATGCAGATACTTGCAGATGTGGGAGCTCAAAATTGTCTCACTGAATCGGGTTTCAAAAAATTCGGTCTTGAAAGTGGTGCTTATCAAAAAGTTAGATTTTTTCGGTACTTATTTTCAGAACGAACTGGTTAAGCCCATTATTTTTAGAAAAAATGTTTACCTTTGTTTAAAAAATAAAATGAATACATTGACCCAAATCTGAGAAATTTTATTTTTGTGAAACCATTTATTTCTGATGCAAATTTTTCAACTCAATTTTTCTCAATTTTTTGAAAAAATTACGATAAATTTTTTACTAATAATTTTTACTTTACCAAATTTTGACCAAATATGAATAAGACTGATCTAAATATGTGTGCCAAATTTCATGTGTTCAAATTCTTGAAGCCATTTGCCTATTTTCAAGTTTTTCTCAACATTTTTGGCAATTTAATTGAAAGAAAAAAATTTTATCAAAATTCTAGGCACCGTTTTCGAGAAAAATACGATTTTTGAAAACCATTTTTTAACATTTGTATGGTGGGTACCTTTATTTTTAGGTAAAATAAAACTTTTTTTTATACATCTTGTAGATTATATTGAAAAACTTTTATTTATCAAGTTTAAGAAAAATCTAGCATAAGGTTTTCGAAATATTGAGTTTTGAAAAAAAAATTTTGAAATTTTTTTGAAAATTTCAATACACAATTCTATTTATGTTTTTGAGGAGCTTTAGCAAAAAAAAAAATTATCAAAATCGGTAATACCGTTTTCGAGAAAATCAAAAACAAAAAAAAAATGGTTCCTTGGGGAGTTACCCTCAATAACCATTTTTCGGAAAAAATTTTTTCAACCAGTACCTACCTCAAACTAAACGAAATGTTCTTGTATCTTTTTTTTTAAATCTGTCGAACATTTTTTGAGAAAAAAAATATTTACAAAATTTCGAAAAAAATTCGTATGGCAGGTACCGTTATTTTTGGTCTTAAAAAAAAAAGAAAAAACGTGTGGAGGGGAAAAAATAAAAGTGATATCTACCAAGTTTAAAGAAAATCGGCCGAGTCGTTTAGGCTGTAGACGAATCGACAGACAGACAGAATTGCAAGACCCACTTTCTTAGTCTTCGCTATCATCGTAATGTCAACTTTGATCAAATCTCGAGTTCGATTTTTTTTCCGAATGCATAACTTGCCTTATAGTACCTATAAGTCGCAAGTAAAAAGAGTTAAGTAAAACATAAAACAAATCACTGCGGTCAGCAATTTAAAGATATTTTGTGCGCTCCTATTAGGTATGAAAATTAGGGCTCAATACTGAAAATTAAACAAAAAAAAGTGTGAGTGCCAGGACTCACGGTTAAGATGTGTAAACATCAACGTTCATCCGAGTGCCGAATTTTTGTTATCGAACGTACCCAACAAACATACAATGCAATCGTACTAGTTTGTGACTTTAGATACCTATATACCCCTCACACACGCCACATCGATCAACCTAATCGACAAAGTACTTCGCTTTTGTACGGGCATTTACACACCAATACGCCGACGTAGAAGTACATGCCAAAATCAGCTGTTAAATGGTAGAGTTGTAAAATTTTAAATGAAAAGTGAAAATGACCGAAAAATATTTGAATTTTAATGCCCCAGAACCACTTTTTTGTGTTGATCAGAGCTTTATTGAATTGTTGCTTAAGGAGATTGAATTCTATTCTTGCTATTTCAGGCGATTTGTAAATTTTAACAACTTAAACCGAATAACATCATAAAAAATTGTTTCGACAAACTAGTTCGGTCCTTTTTACACGCCATGTCGGCATACTACTTCGATTCCCAGAGTTCGCACTATTATGTCGACACATATTCATTTCACACGACCCAAAAACCTTATCGACAATAAGCTTCGATGAAGTAGTTCGTGGTGTGTGTAAGGGGTAATATTCAAATAAAAGCCACTTTTTTTCCACAATTTATCCCTTCCACTTATACTTAAATCCAAAAATATCTCTTCATAGCTGTACATAACGCTTTCCACCTAAACACATGTATTTTTGGACCATGTCCTGTAAAAACGTTTTGAAATAATCAACTATTTTGTTGTCTTTACTTATTTCTAGTAAAATAATTATTTCGGAACGAGTCCAAACACATTTTTCTTGTTCATTTTCCATTATTACTTGTGTTAGGATACTTTTAATGTAATAATCGAAAAATTATAAAGTTAATTTAAGATTAATGAAATCAAAAAACACTAGTTAACAACTAAAGCCGAATAACAACATAAAAAATTGTGTCGACGAACTATTTCGATCCTTTTAAAGCCAGGCGCGCACATTCAATTTTTAGTTTCACAACTGTTTAGTTGCTAAAATGAATAACAACATAAAAAATTGTGTCGACGAACTATTTCGATCCTTTTAAAGCCAGGCGCGCACATTCAATTTTTAGTTTCACAACTGTTTAGTTGCTAAAATGAAACATATGGGCTTATATGGGACACCGCGCACTCAGAGCAACTCGATTCGAGCAACTAAAGTTTGTATTTTGGCACAAACTAAACGATTGTTTAAAATTAATTCGCTACAGTTGAGCTGTTTTCCAAAAGCGCAAGAGAGAAAAGAGTGTGAGCGTGAGTAAAGAGTTGCCAGTGCGCGGTACTCTATCAAGTCTGGAGATTGGGACACTGAAGTCGTCAATTAAGAACATCAACCAATTGATCAAAGAAAATTATAGATTGTCTTTTAATTCGTACTGGAACAACAAAATTCGTGCCGTTAACTCTAGCGACCCGAGTATGTTTCCACAAATTAACAAGATATTTAGACGGAATGATCAAAACGAACTTCCATGTCTTAAGCTCCAGTGAACGACAGAAAACAGAAACGTACTTCTGACAGCAGGGATAGTTCCAGATGACGCGGTCTTGGGCGATGACCTCTTTATTGTCGAGGACCCGCTGGAGAAAGTGGAGGCTGTGGGGGCTGCTTTTCAGCAAGTGTATAAGGTGAATGCAAGCATCCACTCCAACCACGACCTGGAAAACAGAGCTCTACTCCATCACTTCTATCTTCGTAATGAAATGACGCAATGGCGATCAGAGAATCTAGGTTTCATCCGGTTCAATGAAGAAAACTTGGCGAATGCCATCATCGCCGTGCAAGATGGGAGTAGTTCCCTGTTAGTTACGAGGATGGAGCTCCAGCTCATCTTCGATTCATTAAAGAAGAAAAAGTCAACAGAAGTCGATGGTATATCCAATGTTGTACTTCGACATCTACCTGAGGAAGCAATTGACATTTATGCCACACTGTTTAACAACGCACTGAATAATGCATATTATCCAGGGCGGTGGAGGACAGCTGTGGTTCATCCTCTCCCGAAAAGGGAAAGGACAACTCCAATCCGGCGAATCTCCGGTCAATAAGTCTTCTACCGAGTATCAGCAAGGTATTCGAGAAAGTCATAAATGGAGCTCTGTCCAAGTGGGCGGAGGACAATAATATCATACCGGATAATAGAGTTCGGTTTCAAGGCGGGACATGACACCATTCATGCCGCGTCTAAACTCGTTTCTGATATCCAATGGAACAAAACTAAAAATCAGTGTACAGGTGCTTGTCTGGTTGATTTGGAGAAGGCTTTCGACACCGTATGGTTAGAAGGTCTCTATCTAAAATTGACTAGACTCGGCATAAGTAAACCACTATTATATATACTTTATGACTTGCTCAATGGTAGAAAGTTTGTTGTCAAAAGTGAAAATGTAACTTCTACCGCAATCTTCGATGTCAAGAATGGTACTCAGCAGGGCCGATTCTATTCAGCATTTACACCAGCGATCTGATAAGTAGTCTAACTCAGGAAATTACGTATGCCGATGACCTAATAGCGTACAGAACGGCTCCAAAAGTTGAGGTTATCAGAATTCTCTTACAGCGTGACTTCGACAAGATTCAGCGATATTGTGCTGACTGGAAGTTGATAATCAGCTTTCAGAAATGTGAAACGATTCTGTTTAGGACTCCGTTAGCTAGAGCCCCTAGGGATACTAGAAAGAACTGGCGTAAGCTGATGATCGTAGGTCCGCACCGGCAACCACTTTGTATTTTTACAGACATATAAATGCTGCTCTGAACAGGGCTAGGGCAGGCAGCCTTTGCCATGACGAAACGGTTGTTTTACAGCAGCCGGCTTGACACCAGGGTGAAGGTGATTTGCTACATGGCCCTCGTCCGGCCGATGATTGCCTATGGGTGCCCGGTGTGGTTCAACGTTGCCCCATCTCAATACTTCGAGAGTGTGCGCTTAAGTGGCCATATTGCACCTAATGCATTCCTCTATTTAGATAGTATAGGGTTGATCCAGGATAGAGAGGTGGTTCCGCTAATCTACCACGTCGGCTGTGGACAGGCGGCTCCTTTATAGTCGAGACGTCCTCGCACAAGACTGAGCTGAGCGACTTCGGTTCAGTAGGACCACAGATAATTATATACAGATGTCGCATGCCCATAGAAAAAACTGACATATGAAAATGAAAATCTTCATTTGAAAGAGCTTTTAAGAAAGCTGTTTTCAATTTATTATTTTAAGATTATGTGAGAAGTGCTTTTTCTCTTTAAAATGTGTGCTCTCTGAATTCACGAATAAAATCTATTTCGTCTGTTGCTCTTGCGTATTAAACTCTGTGTTTGTTTTCTTGGTTTTTTTTTCAATACCGCCAGACCATTTTTTTTCAAAAGATTTGTTATGAACACAAGATACCTACATTATTCATAGAGGAATCTTTGCAAGAAAAAATAGTATTTTGTGTGTTTATCTGGGAATCTAAGGCAATTTTGTTCATAAAAAGGACACTTACTTAGATATTTTGTTGCATTTAGAAGCAAATTAGGAACTTATGTAGGTAGGTATTTCAAAGCTTTTGGATGGATTTGTGAAAATTTTTCTCTATCTTTTAGGTAGGTATTTGTTCTTTACAATTCCCATACAAATTATTCTAATTTCGTTGCTCAATTTTGTAAACAGTATTGTTTGTTACTCCTAGTCCTAGTAGTTGCTACATACATAGATACATATGTTCGTATTTTGCATTCAGGTTCATGAGGTTATGATGACACCTGCAGGCAGGAAGGTTGGTTTTATTTGATTTGGTGCGATCTTTTGATGATGGCGAAAATAACGTGGTTGACTTTTTTGGGTTTGATAAAAATTAAAAAAAAATCTGAAAAAAATAATTAAATTAAAACTTCAATTTGAAGTAGGGCGACAAAGAAAAAGAAAATAAAGTCCTAAGAAATTGTGGATACAGATTTTTTTACGGGTTAGGTACCTATTTATTTTATACCACCTACTTAATTAAGAGGTTGTATGGTTATGATAGGTTGTAGGTAGGTATATTTGTATGAAAAAAAGGCAACCAGAAGAATATAGGTACGAGAATATACATTATACATACATACGTATAGTACATACAATTTTTCAAAAACGTATGTCTAGAAATTCATTGCGTTTGTGAAAATTTATTAAAAGGTGACAATTTTCTAGTTATCAATTAGATACAAACATACAAATTAGCTGGTTAAAGCTAACAATAAAATTTAAACGAATCGAAAAATTGGTTTTTAAGAAAAAAAAAAAGCGTTTGGAATAATTTTATTCTTCTTATTCTTTTTCTTGTTTTTCATTTTTATAATTTAATATGGCCGGATCGGCAGGAAATTCAAATTTTAGACCAAATTTAAATAGTTCACAACAGTAAATTTTATTAATTTATTTTGATTTTTAAAATTGTTTGCATCGTCAAAACACCTTTACTGTAGCAGAAGTTAATTTATAAATGTTACGAATTGTCAAATGAAACAATTTATACCTACTACAAATTTCAAAATTATTTCATTTCAGTATAAATAAGAAAACGTAGTAGGTATGTATGTACATACATACGAAGGTGCATAAGAACGGTTTTCTGTTTTCTATTTTTTTTGTAAGTGAAAAAATAATGATAGTGTTAATAAAGAAAAAAGGAGAATTTTTTAGCTTTTCTGCTCTTAGCCTATTCCATATAAAATGTCTGAAGCATTTATACTCTTAATTGCGTATTTGCTTAGTTCACCCACCCTTCGTCCCATTTTACATTTATTATTTTTACAATCCATTTTTAGTTTTTCATAGATACTGTTTAATTCTTAAATTTTTCAAGCATTCACTAAGTTCTGTAGCTTCTTATTTGTATATTAAGGTTTTAAGTTTTTCTAACGTTCTTATCATTTTCAAATTTTTGAGAGAAAAATAATTACCAAGAAGTTGACTGTATATCAAGTCTGTGCGTACGGCATTCATTCTTATTGTCAAACCAATTTGAAAAATATGTTAATGCAAAATCTTAAGCATTTTAAACATTTTAGTAAGTTACTAAGTTAAAAAATAGGATTTCGCTAATTTTAAACGATTTTATCATTTTACTATCTCTAAACATTTTACTTAAGTTAAAATAACAAACTGTTTACTTTAACTTTTAGTAATTTACTAAATTAATATGAAATCTGTCATTTGCCTCAAACAAAATCTCTTGGCAATTTTAGAAGAGTTAAATTGTGTTTTTTTATTTCGATTCGTGAGTAAATTGTTTTTAAAAGTAAATAAAATATTATGAAATGTTTTCGGAAAACGAAGATTTTGATATACCTACATACATATGTATGTATATGATTGAAGACCCAGCTTTATGGAGAATTTTACTCCAGAAATAGGTTTGACAAGATAGCAGATCGGTTTTTAGTTGAAAAACTTAAAAATCCAAAATCGAATTATAAGCCGTAGGCTTCCGATTGCACCCGAATTTCAAGTACCTACTATTTACATTACACTTTCTTGGAAGAAGACTGGAATGGTCCAATCCAAAGTGGCGAAATAATACAAAAAATATTTCGAAAAAAGTTGTCAAAAATAAACAAACAACAAAATTAATTTAAGGTTGTCCTTTTGACTTTTGAGTTTCCGACATTTCAAACTATTAGGTCTGTTCCCCAGATTTAGTTTAGTTTGGTTTGTTAATTTTAACGAACTGTCATGATTTAAATGTGTTCAAATGCACCGTTTTTGATAAAAGGGAATGAGTCTATTACTAGTTAGTAAAACAAAAAAGGTTTAAAAATTTCGAAGAGTTAGTAAATTACTAAAATTTTAACAAATTGTTAACTAATAAAATGCTAAGCCCTTAATAAAATGTTGTTTAAAATGTTGCTCCTATGTTTCTACCATCACGTGTGAACGTTTGTTTCCTATTGATAAATCATATAGGTAATCAATTTATTTATCTAATAAAAGTGTATGTTGGGCTTGCATAGGTATTCATTCAACTAAATGTTGTGAAAATTTGTGTAAAAGCTGAAATAATTCTCTTCTAATAGCAACTGATTCATTTATTGTCTGTACCGCCATTCCGACATTAATTTTTTTTTTTTTTGAAAATCTGTATATATGTGCCAGTTTGTAAGCTTTGGGCATATTTTTTTTTTATTTTTTTCATTGTTGAAGATAAATTCGATTACCTTTCAGCTAATAATTCCATCAGGTGGTTCTTAAAACAAAAACAAACTTTAATCAACGAAGGTATATGAAATACTAATAATATGTGCGTTTAGCGCAGGTACGACAGAGGGCTCATCAGTCAGATGCTGTCTGCCGTACCCTTTAACATCTTAGTGATGAGCCCACTGTCGTAACTGGGCGAAAGCACTTTGGAGTTAAGGTCGCTTGAACTTCAATTTAATTAAAAACTTATTTTATTATTATAATAAATATTTCATTATTACACAACTTGAAAACCCAAAATATATATAAAAATATAAGTTAAGGATGCAAGTAAATATTATGTAAGTACACCGAAATTAAGGACGAAAAAAATATTGTCAAAACTTAAACCTACATAGTACAACCAACAAAACTTAAAAAAAAAACAATATATTTTTGAAAAACCTGTCTACACTTAATGTTTCTCTAATAGGCATATAATATTTACATAGAATTAGGAGTATTTATATTCCAATAGTTGCAGAAATATAGATCTCTTATACCACCTACTCAATTAAAAAACAAATACTTTTGATTACAAGTAGTACGTGTATTTGACTAATATGTAAAATTCAACCATATGAAAAAAATCATAAAAAAATATATATTTATCTAGAGTTTAGTTAAAGGTATCTACAAAACTCGTTTTTGAAAATTGTAACTTCTGAGAAGCACAATCAATCATTACATAAAATCAATTATTATATTTCAATAATTATTGGTATGTTATTCTTACGAGTATTTTAAATTTTCGGATTAGCCGCGTATATAACAGATATTTAGCAAGTGCAATATGCAATACTGTAATCACCTCGAACGTTTCTCCGGTATATAAAAAAAATTTAAAAGTTCGTATTTCGCTATAAAATAGTTCATAAAAAAAGATTAATGTTAAACTAATGTTAATGTTGTGAAAACACATAATAATTGATGATGGTGTTTAAAAAGTGAATAAAAAAAATAAGTTTAAATTTTCAATGATGAGTTTTAATGATAACCTACTTAGATTTGTCTGTATGTATGTATAGGTACATATAAAGTCTAAAGTCAAATTACGTATTTTTTTGTCAAGATTTCTGTGTTAGACAAATGCCGTGATTTTTCTGTTAAATACGATACATTAAATTTTGATATATTTAAATAAAAGTGTGGGTATAATTAACACTTTATTATAACATTAAAACCTTTCTGTGTTATTTTATTTTAACTTTAGAAAATTCTTTCCTTGCTTACAAACTTGAATGAAGACAATAATTATTTTTATTTATTTTTTATTCGTTCTTCTTATAAAATCTATGAACAGTTCTAATTTAAGCAATGAAACCGGCTCTACTTAACGCAGTCGCTTAGCTTGGAGGCTTTGTCTAACTTTTTCATAATTTTAAACACTTTAGATAACTCTTCTAACTAATGTGGGTTTTACAACAGAACCTCAGCGAGTTTACGTTGAACAACCCTTAATTTGATAGATACATAACTCAAACACAACAACACAAATAAAAAAAATAAAAAGCCAACTTTAAACCAAATAATCACCGAAAAAAGTACACTTTATATACTACCTCGGTACAGAATTTGATTGTTTATGAATTATTTACATTATTTTAGATGGAAATGAAGTAAACATATATAGCTAATTAACAGCATACAAATCCAATTTTGTTTTTCCTAGGTGCAAATTCTTTTGGCTATACTCGTAACATCGTAACATACTCGTATGTATGCACACTTGTATGTACAGATTTGCTGATCGTAGAGCACTTTTGCACGATTGTTTCGAATTTCTTATATTCAGTAATTGAGTCTATTTACAAAGCACATCTTTTAAAAAATCGAATGAAACAACAGTAAACATTTTTACTTCCATTTGTTTTGGTATGGAATAATCATTGTCAAAATGGATAAAGCACACTTCTAAAAGACTAGTTTATCTTTTATCTATTTGCTGCTGTTAAAGTTAGACGAGCTCTTTGACGTTAATGACGTTTGACGTTGACGTTTATGTCCTTTAAAATTAACAAAAAGTCGGTTCTCGCTTTATATACAGTAATTAGAGCCGACTCCAATTCTAAAATTGATTTAGAGCATTTAGAGCACTCGTGACAGAAAAAAGACCCTGACTGTTTTCAAAATACATAAAGGTGGTGTTTTTTTTTCATTTCAGCAAAAATGAATTACATAGTAATAATATTATTAGTTCTAAGAAAGTCCATGTAGATTTTATAAGAAAAACTAAAAACTCTTGACTGTGGAATTACACTTTAGAAAATTTCATAAAAATGTTTTGTACAAAAATTGGAATTCATTCACCCGTGCGCGGTGTGGGCTCTGTGTTGTCAAACTTACAAAAAAACACATGCACATTCTTCATAGAATACCGACCTACTCCATGGATATACACACACAAAGAAACAATAACACCATGACGAACAGGTGTAAAGTATTAATAAAAAAAAAACAAAGATTATAAATTAATATTACACAAATGATGGAGATATTAATAGAATATGTTCTATTTACCTAATGATTTACCTTTTGCCTTTTTTCTGAACAAGAAAAAAGATATCCCAATAGGAAGTTGCTTTTTTTTTGGTAGATACTCGTATCTACATAATATTCCACATGAAAAACAGGTAGCCGCATTGTCTGCCAGTTTTATCTTTTTCGCGCATAATAAAAAAAGTCCTTAAACAGAAGAGAGAATATTACTCGTATGTCGTATATTGCTCTCTTTTTAATTCAGAAAAGCTTTCTTACGATGACTAAAGGATTCTCTTCTTCTTATAAAACTTCTTAAGAAAGCTTTTGTCTGCTCGAGATTGTCTGCTCGAGAAAATTTTCGATGACAGAATTTTGTATGGAGGTGAGACATCTGTATATAATTATCTGTGGTAGGACTGTGTCCGATCGGGACCTGAAAGACAGGGTAAGACAAGAGAACCAGTTTTGGTGGTTGTCTAATGTTGATAGCGATAGTTAACAAGTTGCCTTGGCCGACTTACATAATTTTAAGGGTATTGTTAGGTAGGGACAGTCAGGGTGGCACAAAAACAAAAATTAGAGTACATTCTTCTAATGTATATTCAAAAAAAAAATCTCTGCTGCTGTGGCTGTTCTAGTTTTTAAGTAGCTCTAGTTTAGTTTTAGTTTATTTAATAAGTAGTTTAAGTTGGTTTAGGTAGTTTTTAATTAGTTTTACTTTAGTTTGTAACTTTTATATAAAAAATAAAAAAAGATAAAGAATCCGAGTTTTTTTTTTAATTTTCTCGAGAAAAAAAAATAGATATAGTTTTTGAATTAAAAATAGTTTTTTTTAGGCCGAAAGGCATTAGATTTAAGATATAGTTTAGCTTAGAGCGCCCGCATAGGGCCAGTAAGTTAGTTTTAAGTTATTGGATAATTAGGCTAGTTTTTTATGAATTTTTGTCTAGCTTTAAGATAGTTTTAAGATTGATGAAAATAAAAATGAATTAAAAACAAAAAAGAAATCACTTATAGAAGTGCATAAAAGGTTTTGTGAGCTTGTGTAATATTCTTCTTTTTGTTCTTAAACAACCTTTACAAATATATTAAAGAACTTCGAAAATATATTTAGTTTGACCGAATCGAAGCTGAAATGTTAGTTGTACTCATCGCTTACCAATCTCTATTTACCATAGCTCTCAAATATTATCATCCACCATCATCGTGTGTCTGATCTCTTTCATTTCTTCCCATTCTACACCACCCCAACCTCTCATGCACACAAATGCTCACTCGCCTTTCATGTTCGTATCATACCTTTTTTTGGTTCAGTTCCAACAAAAAATTGATGAACTAAAAACGGCCAGTAAAATAAAGTAACGACTTTTGTATACAAAAAAGACTTTTATAGAATGTGTTATTTTGGAATAATAAGTTACTTTTCGATTACCTTTTTTAATTAAGCAATTTCTGAAAGCATTATGTCATTTTGGGAAAGTATTGTTGATCTTTTCACATAACTACACATTCAAAAATGCATTAGAAAATGAGCAAGTTTGATGTTTTTCAAGAGACGATTCTTCAAAAATATAGCCCAAACTTAAAAATCCGCTCCGAAGATCCTCAAGTTATGTTTATTACCTGTAAAATGTCGTAAATATAATAAGAGTTTTCCACTTCAATTTCTCACAAACCTTGCACGTCCTGAACAGTTTTGTGTAATTTAACGAAAGAGTCAACCGGAATATTAAAATTAAATAAGAAAAATATAAAAAAATATAAAAGTGTCTCGACGATCTTCAAGCCAAAATGTAATTGTTTCATATGCAATTTGGTTTTTTCCAATAAGTCTTGTATTTACTTCACAAACCTTATAGCAATTTGCCCAATTCAACGTTTTTCTCAACATTTTGGGCGGAGGCCCCTTGCTTGATATGAATGGCTTTGAAAAATCTGGATCAATCAGAACTGGTGGTGACGTAATGGCTTTTTTCAACTGTTCGAAAGTCCATTTGAATTCCTCATCTTTTCTTAACAGACAGTTAATTGGGGCGGCTAACTTGGCGATAAAAATTTAAGTTTGTACTATAAATAACAATGTCATCTAAGTAGACAAAACAGTCTATTTCTGCACCTGATAAACCAAAGGGCATTCTATTGAATTAATAATGCCTCAAACCTGTGCTGAAAGCAGTTTTTTTCCCGGTCTTCCTTATCCATCAGCGCTTGGTGGTCAAGAGTTGAGAAGTAGCTGCAGTTTTCTAGCTGGTAAAAAATATCTTCTATTCTTGGCAGAGGAAACGCGTCCATAATCATAGCCCCGTTTAGCTTTCTAGAATATACCACGGATCGGCTTCTTTTCTGACCATCGGGACCTGGTTTCTTTGGGACGACCATGGTGACTTGCTCGGTGAGATCACTTTGTCCTGTAGCATTTGCTTCACCTGATCATGTATCTCATATCTGGCTATTTGAGGTAGACGATACTGCTTCTGGTCGATAGGTCCCTGATTTGATTTAATTGGGATTTTTTGTGATAAAATGGCATCTTGTGTGCGCAGTTGTTGTCCCCAAATATATAGTCTTCTTACACTATAGAGAAGTAAACTTCACACAAACGACTTTAGAAGCAACAGCATGAGGAGAATTATTGTTGTCATTTCTCTTTACTTTTAGATTCTTCACAAAACAGGTTTCGATATCGTTTTGATCTACTTGCACACCCACTGCACTTGTTATGAGGTGAATAACCTTTTCTGCCGCATTTGCATTACTCACATCTGGAATACCAACAATGCCAACTGCAAGTTGTTTATATTTCTGTTCTAGAGTATTAAGTTTAGACTGCAAGATATTAATGGAAATCATAATCTCAGCATTCCTATCTTCCAGAGATCTTATTTTGCAATGGCCTCAGTGTTCAGATGTTGAAAGTTGAAGTTTAATAATCTCATCATGACTAGCAACATTGTTTTGATTTTGGAGTTTCTAGATCTCGTTTGCAGCAACAACTAGCATTAGAGCACCAGCAGCAGCAGCATCAAGAGATCCAGTAACAAGAACTTGGTTGGTAGCGACGAGTGGCGAGGTAGCAAGAGGAGAGTTCAAAATAGCAGAGTCATGACGATTGTTGGAGATGGTCCGTAGAGAGGGAGAACCAACCACTATAGAGCGCCGCCGTCGATGTTTAAGACAATTTTCACACTGGTGTGTTTTACTACTATAGTCTGTCAAAGCTTTTCAAATCCAGAAATCTCACCATAACTTCAAAACTGCTGCTGTACAGGACCATGGTCCTGCCAGTACTCACATATGGATCCGAGACTTGGGTGCTTAGCAAAAGGCACTCCGACCTCTTAGCTGCGTTCGAGAGAAAAGTCTTAAGGAGAATTGTTGGCCCCATATGTGAGGAAGGACGATTCCGGAGACGGTACAATCATGAATTGTACGCAATCTACCTAGAAGCAGATATCGTGACAAAAATTAAGCTCGGTAGACTCCGGTGGGCAGGGCACCTAGCTCGCATGAGCGAAGAGGAACCTGCTCGGAAAGTTCTTTGTGGTACATTCTATGGTAGACGACAGCGTGGTAGACCATGCTTGCGCTGGAGAGATGGCGTAGACCAGGACGCCCGAATCCTTGGGGTGCGCAACTGGATGGCGTCGGCTAGAGACCGGGATAGGTGGAGAGACTTGTTGAAAGAGGCCAGGACCGGAACCCGGTTGTCGAGCCGATGATGATGATGATGTGTTTTATTTTTACTTGCGACTTATAGGTACTATAAGGCAAGTTATGCATTCGTAAAAAAAATCGAACTCGAGATTTTGATCAAAGTTGACATTACGATGATAGCGAAGACCAAAAAGGGGGGTCTCGCAATTCTGTCTGTCTGTCTGTCGGTTCGACTACAGCCTAAACGGCTCGGCCGATTTTCTTCAAACTTGGTAGATATGGGTTTAAATTTTTTCCCGGACGTTTTTTTTTCTGTTTTTTTTAAGACCAAAAATAACGGTACCTGCCATACGATTGATTTTTTTCGAAATTTTATAAATATTTTTTTTTTCTCAAAAACTGTCCCACAGAATTTTTTTAAAAAAATTTGAAAAATTTCATTTTGTTAAAACTAGCTAATGGTTGAAAAAAATTTTACAAAAAATTGTTATTTTTGGTAGCACCCTGGGTTCATTTTTTTTGTTTTTAATTTTCTCGAAAACGGTAAAGCCGATTTAAATAATTTTTTTTATGCCAAAGCTCCTCCAAAGTTTGAATATTATAACATATTCAAATTTTCAATTTTTTATTTTTTGGATTTTTTAAAAAAATTCAAAATTTTTTTTTGGAAACTCAATATTTCGAAAGTTTCTTAACATAATCTACATGATTTGAGAAAAAAAATTTTTTATCTAAAACTAACGGTACCTTCCATACAAAATTTAAAAAATGGTTTTCGAAAATCGTATTTTTCTCGAAAACGGTTCCGAGAATTTTGCTAAAATTTTTTTCCTTTTGATCAATCTTGAGTAATCTTGAGTACTACTACAGAAATCTGTGAGGGATTTGCAAATAATTTTAGCCAATCCTTCATTGATTCCCCTGTTGTTGTTGACGATAACTATTTTCAATTCTTACGAAATTGTCCTCAGGTATCATTTAATAATATTACAATAGATCACGACAAAATTTTGGACTTTCTGTCACATTTAAAAGACGACTATTCTATTGGGCCCGATGGAATACCACCCGCTTTATTGAAGAAATGTAAGTCTGTTTTAGCTCTTCCTCTGCGTAATATTTTTGTTCTATCCTTGAAATTAGGTAAATTCCCTGCAGTTTGGAAGAAAGCATTTTTAACGCCAGTATTTAAAAAGGGAGATAAAGCCAATATTACCAACTATAGACCAATTTCCAAACTTTCTTGCATTCCGAAGTTGTTCGAACAAGTTGTATGTGACAGTTTGACATTTATATGTAAAACTATTATCTGCAACCAACAACATGGTTTTATGCAAAAACGTTCTACTGTTACTAATCTTGTTGTCTTTTTAAATAAATGTTTAAACTCTCTAGAAAGTTGTCAAGAAGTTGATTGTGTATACACTGACTTCTCGAAAGCTTTTGATCAACTGTCTCATGAGATTATCAAGTTTAAACTTGTCTCATACGGATTTCCAACACCTTTCATCAAGTGGATTTCGTCATATCTTGAAGATAGGTTATATCAAGTCAAATTCAGAAATTCATACTCAAGAGAGTTTATTGCCAAATCAGGTGTTCCGCAGGGAAGCCATCTGGGACCACTACTCTTTACATTGGCTATTAATGATGCTCCTCTGTGTGTTCGCAACAGCGAAATTCTAATCTTTGCAGATGATATGAAGATTTATAAAAATATAGTATCTTCAAATGATCGGGCTTTACTGCAAGATGATATTAACCATTTTGCCTTGTGGTGTGAAAAGAACAGTCTGAACCTCAACCCGACAAAATGTCAAACTATGACTTTTTCTAAAAAACGTTCTCCTTACTCTCATGAATATGTTATCTCACGGCACATTTTAACTCGTGTTATGACTGTAAGGGACCTTTGAGTTCTTTTTACACCCAATTTAGATTTTTCTGCTCATATTAATAAAATCGTGAATAAGGCTAATTCAATGTTAGGGTTTATTAAGCGCTGGTCTAAGGAATTTGTTGATCCCAATGTCACCCGGGCTTTATACAACTCCTTGGTGCGTCCCCATCTTGAGTATGCATCGCAGGTTTGGACTCCTCTTTATGATATTCATATTGAGAGATTAGAATCTGTGCAAAGAAACTTTACTCGTTTTGCCTTGAAAGGACTTCAATGGAATGATCCTTCGTATGTCCTCTCTTATGACCAACGATTATCTATTCTTCAGATGCAAACTTTGGAACAAAGAAGAACAAACAATGATTTGGTATTTTTCCACCAATTAATAACAGGCGTCACAGATGCACCAGATCTTTTATGTTCGGTTTATTTTAATTATCGGGGAGGAGGTTATAATCTTCGAGGCCTCGATATGGTTAAGGTCCCAACACACAGGACCAACTATGGCATTCATGAGCCCTTGACACGTATGGGTAGACTTGTAAATTGGAATTCAAATATTTTTGATTTTAATATAAATAAATGTAAATTAAAAAACCTTCTCAAAACCAGTGGTCCACGCTCCTAAATGTTCTTTGTTTCCTGTTATGTTATTGTTTTGTTCTTACGTAATATTATTTGTGTCAGTGTTAATTGTAATAGAGTTTGCCTACTAACAACTAACACTGCACTAAATGATGAGCCGGTGGTATAACACAGTTCTCTGTGTTGGCAAACCATTGGTCGAAAGACGGAGCTTGCTATAAGCTTTCTTCGACCAATTCTGATAGTGTTAAAAAATCTTTACGATCTATAATTTAATAAAAAAAATTTTGAAATCTAGATATTACTGACTGTACCTACCATAGAACGAAATTTCTTATAAAGAAGCTCCTAAAAAGTTTAAAAAACATTGCATTTAAAAACTTAAGAAAAAATATTTTTTCAATTTTTAGAAAAAAAATTTATTTTTTTTTTTTTTAAAATTCGATATCTCAAGAACGGCTTAGTATTTTCTTTGGAAATAAGACTTTTATTCGTACAATAATAAGAACTTAAGGTTGGTGTACCAAAATTTTTTCTTAAAAATGTTTTAAAAATTTTGTACATAAAAGCTTATTTTTTTGAGGAACCACAACAACGACTTATAATTTTTGTTCCTGCATAAATTCATATTTGCATAGCATTCTGTTTTTATCTCTTACTACTAAAAGAATTTAAAAAATTCATTTTATCCTTATGAACAGTTTTATTTATTTCAATACGTTAATGCTAACGTTAAACTTACAATATTTCTTAAAATCTAAAATTTATATATAAACAAAGTTTGTTCGATTTTGAGCATAGAAATTATTTTTAAAGAGTTCAGATTTGAGATTGACATTTGTAGATTCAATAAGAGAAGAGAATTTATTAAAAATATTTATTAGCTGGTTAAGAGGACTATAAGCGCCATAGTTTGATCTACTAAAAATAGTACAAATTGGTAAATTTCTTCTTAAACTAGAACGACTTATATTGAAATTTAATCGACAAAGAACCGATGAAGATGAAATAGATCCATTCATTACTCCAGTTATGAAACAGAACTGCAAATATTCTCTGTGAACAGAAAGAGATGGAAGGCTTATCAACTGAAGTCTATGAGCGTATGGGGGTAATATAACTCTATCTGACCAATGGAAAAAACGCAGGGCAAATCTTAAAAATCTTCTTTGAATATTTTCTATTCTATTTGTGTGTACAGAGTAGTATGGTGCCCATACTACACACCCATACTCAAGAATTGGCCTAATAAAAGAAACATAAAGAATTTTTATAACATATGGATCACGGAACTCACGGGAAAATCTTTTTACAAAACCAAGTATTTTGTTTGCTTTCTTTACAATATAGTTATAATGATCAGTGAATGATAATTTTGAGTCTAATAAGATTCCGAGATCGGAGAAACTATACACTCTACATAAATGTGACGAATTCAACAGGTAGTCAAAAATAAATAAATTACGTTTGCGTGTAAAACACAGTCTTACACTTGTCAATATTTAAAAACAAACAGTTATTATTGCACCATTCATAAAATCTCCGAAGATCGTCTTGTAGTTGTTCACAATCCGCAATGGAGTTAATTGTTCGAAAAATTTTCACGTCGTCAGCATAGATTAAAGCCATAGAATGTTTTAATATAGAGGGAAGATCGTTTATAAATAAAACAAATAGCAAAGGGCCAAGATGACTCCCTTGAGGTACACCAGAATTAACTTTAAATTGACGCGAACGGTTATTTCTGAATATTACACTATAAAATCTGTCTTTAAGGTATGAAGATATCCACAAAACAAAACAATGGTTAAATCCAATATTCCTTAATTTATCTAATAGTATTTTGTGACTTAATTTGTCAAAGGCTTTACTAAAGTCAGTAAAGATGCAATCTACTTGAGAGTGTTTTTCAAACGCATCTAGACAAAAGGTAGAGAATTGTAATAAATTTGTGACCGTGGATTTTTTCTTTACAAAACCATGTTGATTTTCACATATAACGGATGAACAATTAAAAGCAAGTATGTCACAGACCAGAGATTCGAAAAGTTTGGGGATAGCTGATAGTTTCGCAATAGGACGATAGTTTGTTATTAAATTCTTTAGGCCTTTTTTATGTATTGGCGTTAAATATGAATTTTTCCAAAGAGCAGGAAATTTCGAACTTCTAATCGACTCGTTAAAAAGAACATATAACGGATAAGATAGGTAAGACACACATTTTTTTAATATAAATGATGGAACACCATCCGGGCCAGGACTAAAACATTCATCAAGTTTCAAAATATTGTCGTGTATAGAAGCTTCTGTAATCGAAAAATTTATAAAATTAAGATGAGTGTATTGTTGAGTATAAGAAGGAATGGAAGAAGAAGTATTCGAAGAAAAGTCTTCAAAGGCACTCTTAAAATAATCAGCAAACATATTAGATATCGTTTCTGGATCATGATTTGAAGAATTTTGATAGTTCATACTAACTGGGTAACCATCAGATTTCCTTTTATTATTGACATACTTCCAAAATTTCTGTGGATCATCTTTAAGCTCACATTCAGTGTTTGAAATAAAATCAGAGTAAAGTAGATTTGAATAGTTTATAAAGTCGATTTGCAGTTCTTGATATTCTCGAAATGTCTCTTCAGTCTTCGATAGATTAAATTTCAACCAGGCTTTATTTCTTTTATTTTTCAATTTTTTATGTGCGAATCAAACCATGGCGGGTTATTATTTAAACATTTTTTCTTTATTAACATCCGTTTTTAAAATTCCTAGTCTATTACATAGGAGCAAGTTCGTGCGACCCAGTCGTGCATTTTATTTAGAATGTATTCAACTTGAGCTTTATCTAAATTTGCACACTTAGCATGTGAATAGTTGTTGCAACTTTCTGCATCGGATTTTAGAGATCACTTCGTTCAATAGTTAAATCACACAAAATGCACTTCATTTTTTAGACTTAAGACCTTAAGTTTAACTTGTAAAATATATAAAAAGACAGTTTATTTTGTTATAACTTTAATTACTTTATATTATTATTTTAATACTTTGTAAGCACACAGTAATTTTCAGACGATGTGATCCCCATCAACACGAATATCTGTTTTTTTATAAATGTTTGAAAAGATTTTAGATTGCTTGTTCCCATTAGTTACAACTGTGGCAAAAAGGAAAAACGATATAAGTCAATTTTTGCTACTTTTCAGGAGAGCGATTTGAATGTTTAGTTTGCAATACAAATGAGGTACAAGACTTTTTTTCCTTTTCTGTAATTTCTTAACCGTTTGAGATAAAAATACGAAAAAAATATGACAGACGAAATGGCTCATTGCGCATCGCAGGTATGTCAGTTAGGTTATCCACTATTTGCCATATTAAATTAGAATTTTGTCCTAAACATTTAATTCATTGAACTGTACCTAATGGCGTGCTATTTCCACAAAATGCTCCACCTAATTTTCCTATCTCATTAGAGGATATCTTCGTGTTCTTTTTCAAAACACTTCGCTTTAAAACTAATACAGTTATTTTACCTTCTTTTGCCTCAGGTATATCTAGTTCAATAAAAACATCATTCTAACTTAATTTTGTTTTTATTAAATAGAGTCTATTGTTGGTAGTTCTGTTACTCAGTACTTGTCATACTAGCGCCATCTGTGGTTTCAGGTCATTTCTATGTTTCCCCTCATTGCATACATAGTTTTTGGAGCTCTGAGTTGTCTTCTTGTGTATAACTAAAACCAATTAACTAACAGCTGAGTTTTAATATATTATTGATTAATGCGATTCGGATTCTAATCATCTAATATGAATAAAGAAATCCCTTTAATTAGCATACCGATGTCGAAAATTCTTGAACTGAAATTACCAACAGTGAAAGAGGTTATGTGTGTATTTTTTCATCAACTTAATATCCTTAAATATTCTGTGAAAAAAAGTGCTAAAAATGTAGCAGATCAGGTTATAGAGCTATGGAGAAAAAATGATATTCCGACTTCTAGTAATGATAATGTAGTGAAAAGAATTCTTCGATGTCATAACAAATGGTTAAGGATAAAAAAACTGCACGCGTAAAAAATCGCCAGCACAAAAAAAGAAAGAACCAATATTTCAGAATGAACTCAAAATGTTATTCGATATTGTTGATCAGAAATCTTTAAAAGTGCTCGATGACCGAATTAAAGACTTATATTTGAATCAAATTTGAATCATTTTGTATCAATAGTGTATTAAATTATAAAATTTCAAATGGTGGAATAGAATTTTTTTTCTGATGACATGTTAAATTATATTTCTGAAATAAAAACCTTCTTTTCCTGAAATAGAACATGAACTATCTTAAAATTCCAAAATTAACTGGATAAATTGGGAATATTTATTGAAAAACTACTAAAATCAGTAGGCATTGGAATTCTACTGCGAATATCTTTTGAATGGCTTGAGTAATCGATCAACTACAGAGATTTTTTTGTAGAGCGTTCAATTTCCTATAGAAATAATTGAAACTCATTTGAAAATAATTATTTTTTATTAAGTTACAAAATTAAAAACGAAAAAGTTACTTTCCTTAAAATACTTCAATCTTTGACGTTGAATATCTTTTAAATGGTTGGATTAATGAAAAAAAGTAGAGCGTTCAATTTCCTACAAATATTGACTATGCGATTGGTTAAACGATCTATTGTTGATAAGATATGACCATTTTTATATGATACTAAATTGAAAATGGAAAACTATGATGAGCATATTCTTCCGTTAATATTAAGAGCTTATATTTGGTAAGTACTTTCTACAGGTACCTAGGAACTAGTTTTCATGTGTCGGATCCAAAAAAAACAATACTTGATTTTTTTGACCCACCCTAGTGTATATCTTCTGTCTTCTGTTCTGACAGTCAGATATGTATAGTTAAAAGGCTTTCCAATTCCTTTAAGGAACTTGGCTTGTTTATCCTTACCAGCTCAAACGGATCTCCCACCAATCTCGTCGACAGTATTGACACGTGTCAATACACTTCAGTCCCAAAGAGCAAGCATTTAAAAACTCGTAAACTTGACCCCACAAATTTTTAGTTCTTGCTTCAGAAAACTGTGTGACAAGTTGGGCAACAATTTTGGCAACTTTGTCGTGAGACATGATTGCCTTTTCTTCTTGTTGTTCGGTATTTAAATCCTTAAGAAATTGCAACGAAGCAAGTTTTTCCTTTTGGCTTACTCCTTTTGGCTTTTTCTAAACCCTCTATAAAAGTAGGTAGTCTCAAGCCATATAATTATCACAAAATTTTGGAGCGAAACCGTGACCTACACTAACAATCAGAATTAATAAAAAAAGGAAACAAAAATCAAGAATTATAAATGTAACCTTGAAAAACACAAATTACTGCCGAAATATCCCTAATAAAAATAAAAAAAACAGTGCTAAAGAGGACACAGAAAATAAAAGAATCGCAAAAATAAAATAATAAAAAAAAGTCAACTTACTGGACCTTTTCCTTTTGAAATGTTGTTTTTCTTTCCACGATGTCATATACAGGAATACACATACATATGTATAATCAGTGACGAGCAAAAGTGGTCAAATGCTTGCACTCATTTTGAAAATGGGATTTAGGAATTGCTTAAAGCAAAAAAGTTATTTTTTTTATATTTTGTAATTTTGTTTATTGAATGTTTAATATATTTTTTTAAATTAAACTTATTTAATAATACATTATATAATAATAAAAAAAAATAAACAAATATTTGAACTTGTCCAAATTTGCACGTTTTATTAAACATTTTTTTTTAATATTTTGTCCACGAGCCTTTGTTTTTTATTACTTCTGAACAACGCCTTGGCATACTCTCTACCAAGTTATGAAGGAATTGCTCAGGAATTCGGCTCCATTCCAGCTCTATGCGATCCCAGAGCTCATCAGTGTTAGATGGATGAATTTCGTGCTGCCCTAACCGTCGCTTCACAATTGACCAAAGGTTTTCAATTGGGTTGAGGTCAGGGCTCTGTGCTGGCCAAGTCATTGTCTTAAACACCTGATTTCCGAGCCATTCCTTCACAATTTTCGAGGTATGCTTCGGATCCCCATCTTGCTGAAATGTGAGCTCGGATTCACTGTATCCAGTTGTTGGTAAAAATGGTGGTAAATTTCGCTGTAAAATATCAAGACATTTTTCCTTGTTCATTATCCCCTCGATTTTGACTAAGGGTCCAACAGATCCCCACGAAAAACATCCCCAAGCCATCACAGAGCCACCGCCATGTTTTAGAGTCTTTTGAACTTGATGTGATTGGAGTAATTCACCGGGTCGTGACCAATAATAGGATCTACCATCTGTCCCCACACGATTGACCTTTGTCTCGTCAGACCAAATAACTTTCTTCCAATCGTCAATGGTCCAGTTTCTGTGTTTCCTGGCAAAAACTAACCTGGCTTTCAAATTTTTAGCTGACAGTAGGGGTTTTTTGGGTTTCTCCTTGGCAACCAATCCAATTTTTTTAAGTGCCCGGCGCGTGCAGTCCATTCACTTACCGGTTTGCCTATAATATAGGCTGCTTGTCTTGGTGTCTTGGAACCACAACTTCTCAGTTCTCACTCCATTCTTCTTGCGTCTTGGTTTGAGAGAAACCGCTTTCGACCTTTTTTATATCAGGAACATCAATTTTGTTTCTTTTCTTGATATTTAACACTGAAGTTTTTGAAATGTTTAATATTTTTGATATTTCTCGTGAAGATTCGCCACTTTTTAATAAAAAAACAACTCTTTCATTTATTTTCTTACAAATGTTCTTCATTTTTATTATGATCAACCCAAACACTTCTTAAAACAAACAATTCTCTACAAAAAAGCCTGAAAATGTAATGATATAAACTGTTACTTGCTAAATTGCCGTAAAGAATGAGAGGGATAGAAGCTTTCATTTAAATAATAACTGTTTTTTTCGCTTAAAATAAAACGTGCAAAATTAGGCAAGTGCAACAATTTGAATTTTTATTGTTTTCCCGTATTTTGTAGAATAAATCTTTCTATTTTTATGTGGAATAAGTTTATCAGTTAATAATAAGAAATATTAAAATAAAATCGAATTATTTGTTGCGTATAATCGTACATTTATGAACATTTTCTAAATAAGTGTAAACATTTGAACACTTTTGCTCGTCACTGTATTTATATATATTTTTTTTTCTTTAGCACTACATACGTAACAAGCTCGCGGTGCTATTAAATTTCGAAATTTGTATTCTTATTGTTGGACTGGCACCACGACTCGCTTCCGAAATTCCAATCTATTTTTATAATTTCCAATGAATTAATTTAAACTTCAAAACGTTTAATACGAAGATACAGAAAATTGGCTGCGCCAATATTAAGTTACTTCTTAATGAAAATGACCATCGGTGTCGGTTTTTTGAATTGGACTCCTCGAGTTCGCACATACCTAAATGGAACTTAACAACTGTTACCTCCAAAATGCTTTATTCAGCTTTGACTGGGATGCATTCTGGAAGTAAGGGTTTGTGTTGTATCCCACTGAATCGTTGAGTCACATTAAGTGTAACGCAAAACTGCTGTCGACGATAAATACCTATTTCATTATTTGAGGTATTTCGACAGCAGTTTTGACTCAGTGGGTCATGCCTTTGTAGAGTAGCATGTAATTCGGCATGTAACGATTCTATGACAAATACCGTTAATAAATTTTTTCTTTAAATTTTTTTTGACCGAAATGTAGTCCATTCCAATCACACCCAATTTTTCTTACCAAAATCGTTACAGCAACTTTCGAGATAAATAAAATTTTGCATAACCGCTGTATGTCAGGTACCGTTAGTTTTGGGAATTATCGAAGAACCTTAAATACCATGATTGGAAAAAATCACTTCAGCGGTTTGTTTTTTTATTTATTTACCCACTTTTTTCGTGTTTTCTTTGATTGTTTTGTCAATTTTGATCACTATTTCGAGCTCGAATTTGTTCCCATATGCAAAATTTGCCCTATAGTGCCTATTAAATATTTAACTAGACAGATGAATGTGTCACCGAAATCGTCAGTTTTATTTGTAAAAATTAATGATAATATCACGTGTGTTTTATGCACTTGCTTACATTAACGAAACAAACATTACCCTCAACCAGAAAAAAAAATCATAACAATTTTGTTGTTGTTTGCTATTCATACTCAATACAAAGAACTTACATAATTCTTCTGTCATTATATTTTCTGTACCTTTCCAATATTTTCATTCAACTATAATAACACTCAGTTAAGAAACATTTTCTGGCCATCGTTTCTACGTCAGCCCCCGTGGCTCGCTCCCCAATCGTTTTGCCTTGTGATAATAATATAATGTTTATATCCATAAATAGCTTTATACATACATATGTACTTAGGTACAATAATAAACAAACAAATGTTACCTCTTTTATAATATTAAGTACAGACATATAATCTCTTTCTTAATACTTTTTTAGCACTTTTTTACGTTTTCTCCTATTTTTCTAGATTCTTCTACAAGTGAACAGGGCTCTTCAAGTGATGAAACGGTCTCATCTTCGTTTTATGGAGCTCGCCGATGCGTTCGCTATACCAGTAAGAGGACGTTTGGCACGTTTCGCGATTATATGCATTCCCGATCTATGAACATTGATGATAATTTCGATAGTCTAATCGAAAATGCGAGCCCAATAAGTTGCAATGATATTCAAAAAAGCTACGAAGAAAATAATATCTATTCCAGCATAATTGATAAGCTACATGGTGTTAAGCGAGTTTCTTCAATCGAAAACTGGCGAAAAGCTCTAAGTCAAACTCTGGGAGTTGAAGAAAACTTGTGTTCCCTAGACAAAGATAATAAAGTTTCGTCAGATAAAATTGAAACCTATAATGGGAAAAGCAATTCGTTCAGATCAAAAGACTTTTTAGAAATCACGCCAAAGCATAACTTTGAGTTGTCAACCGACAATTGGTATGCTAGTGCAAGTGATGGAGAAGAGGACCATGGAGTTCAGTCAAGTCTGTATGGATCTAATAATACAGTGAATCCAGTTCTAGAGTGTGTCAATCAAATTTTACTGCAGCAATCGATGGAAGACCACAATAATGACTGTCAGCTAAAACCGTTCGTTGTCAATAGTAACAAAAGCACTATTGATCTAGAAAATACTGGAAGCATTTGTCGTAAACGAGTGCACTTTTCTACTAAAAATAGTATGGCTCATGTGCCCAGAGATAATAATGATCATGAGGAAGACAACAACGATGTTCACTTACAACTTTCCTCACAAAATAAACCTACCATCGTTGATCAAATCAAGGACAACATTCTTAACTATGAGAGTATATATAGTAATGAATACGAACCGATTGGTAGTGAAAACAACTCCTCTAGCCTGTATGTTGATATGGAGGCAAAACTCAGTCCTAATAATCGGATAAACTTTGAAACTAAACATCCAAAGCAACCACCAGCTCTGCCTCCGAAGCCAGCAAATCTCCTAAAATTCAACAAGGCATTCGAGGTAAACAAATCAAATGAATGTAAAATATTCACAAATACCGATGATAAGTCAGTTTTATCAGAACCAGACTATTGCTCTATCTCTGAAATAAACGCAACTTCAACATGTGTTGAAGTAGTTGCAGATGTACATAAAGAGCTACATTTCGAAACAACTGTTGATATAGATACTCTACCTAACGACAAACAATCCCAGAAGACTTATGAAATTGAACAGATATTTGCTAACATTCCCAAGTTGTCAAACTTCGCTGAAATTATATATCCAAAATCTGGACCATCAAAAATACATCGTTCTCAAAAATTTAGTCACGATGAAGTGATTGCAAAATCTCAACGCTCTCCATCACAATTCAAAGGCAAACATGTACCGAATATCTTAGCCGAAATAAACAAACGGATGCCTTGCTCATTTCCTACCACACATACAAAAAGCATTAGTAATTTTCGAAAAGAAAATCCTAATTTGCCCACTCCCAGTAAATCACAACCACCGATGACTAAATGTTCACAGCATTCAAAATCTGTGGTTCAGGAGAAACATCTTCCCATCCAAGCCGAATTTGACTGGTACAATTTAGATGTAGAGTATGGAAAATCTTCTTCCAATCATCCAGGTGTAATTAGAGCCTCTGATGTAAATATGATTGATGAAAAAAAAGACGTACTTATAAGACTTCAAGGAATAGAGTATAATCTAGATGAGGAGTTCTCCTTGCCTGGGAGTCCTGATGAAATCAAATCAAATGAATCGCTTATTACAATAATTGACCCAGGATCACCAAAGACAGTAAGCGAAAAGTTTCCTATCATATCAGATTTAACCCCTCGCTTCAAGAAGAAAACTGCTAGCTTCGACAAATTTATTGATAGCTCTGGACTGAGTACAAAACCTTTGCCTAGAGAGAGAAAGATCTACTTCGCTGGACCATTTGTGTAATATATTAAAATATTTCTCCAGAACTCGTGATAAAACTTAACACTTATTTATGTCCGCAATACAAAAAAATTAATATAATTAAATAGCATTATTAATCACAACAAACCGTTAGTTTAGTTTAAAATATACCTATATATGTATATCCAACTAAACAACTTTAGTTCTCCCATTGCTTTTCATTTTGTCACTGAATCTTTATTCTTACAGTTTTGTGAATGTTATTTAGGCTATCAGGATCCACAGTTGTCTGTGTTTGTTTAATTTTGCAATTACTAACAGTAGGTAATCGTGTTTTTTTTATATTTTGTAAATAGTGCTGCAAGTAATTTCCAAAATAACTATCCACGGTAGCGTGAATTTTGTTTTTGCATTTCACTTTGGTGCCTTCGAACAGCTATCCGAATAATTATGAAAAAAAAAAACAAAGAGGTTTGTTCGTAGATTATAGTCAAAGTAAAATGTAATAAAATTTTGTTGGATCAATAAAAATAAGGGTGTTCATGATTCAAAAGTACCTACATTTATACGAATTTTCACAATATTTTTTTAAAGTTTTCCTTAAAGAGCTTTAAAAATTAATGGCGCAAAATTTTAATTGAATTAGTACGATGCTAAAGCTGTTGTAGTATAATACTAGGTTAAAACAACGAATTTTCAAATTTTAATCGAATATAGCATCATACTTTCTCTACCGTTTTATTAAAGTTAAAATCATCGAATACCTACTTTATTTTTTTAGTATCGTGCTAGCTTCATTATTACTCTTTGACATTTGCAAACATCAAAAAAGGTTCGTGTAGTTACTTTTTTACACGAAATGTCATTGTTTTAGGTGTGCTCAGAAGCAATTTATTAAGAAAATTCTTTTAGTACGATACTAGTTAGAAAATGTTTAAAATTAAGGATGATGATACATATATTCAATTTCAATTCTTTTCAATATACTTATATATAATTTTAGTTATCTTATATAAATCAGCAGATAGAATTCCTATTGATATTTCTCAAATTTGTTGGCATTTCATAGTGCTTACTACGGCAAAACTAAAAAATAACTTATTAAAAGCTATCACAGTCAAAATTAAAGGCAATTACACATACACTGTGCTGACTATTTATGTTGGGTAAAAAGTAAATATAGGATTCTAACTAATTTGATTTTACAATGACCGAAAGAAAAAAGCTTGGTTGATTCAAGCAAGTTGCGTGCTCAATATACAACTCAGCTAAAATTGTTGAATTGAATACGTTTGTGCTTGAAACAAGCAACGCTTGATATTCTAGTCTACAATGACTGAACTGTTAATTTAATTTTTTAGAAATTATCACGAAAATTATTGATTCAAGAATGATTCTACTTGATTCAAGTGTGGATTGATGATTTTGTAACAATGCTATTGTTGATTTCGTTGTTGTATAACCACGAACGTGATAGTTAGAAAATAAAATCAAGAATGGTAAAATTGAAAACGTATCTACTCAAAACAACAACGTTTCGTGCTTAAAGCCTAGTACACAGATCGCGCTAGATTAAAAATCATATGAAAAGTTAAGGAATGACATTATATTTTTCGTCCTTGAAAAAATAATTGGTGGCCTTTCCGGTGAAATTTACAACGAAATCCATAAAATCGACGATTTTGATAGCTTATTTCCAATAACTGAGAGGATCAAAAGATTCCCATATAAACCTATTTTTCCTTTTTCCTATTCCTGGCGAAAACACTAATGCCTGATTTGGACTACTTCCAAGTGTTTTTATTTTATTTTAAGACTTGACTTTATCGTGTACATAACTTTTGGATCTACTACTTTTATTTTCGACAAAAGAAACTGTCTTCGTTTTAATATAAAGTAACTTCAATTTTCACCAAAGTTAGTTAAGCTGTTTTTTTTTGCGTACGGGGTTCACGTTCAACAGCAAATTGTGAAAATTTGTGAGAAATTTCTGGATACAACACGTAACATTGTATGACCACCATATTGCAAATCATGTAAGGAAGCATGATCTTGCTGATTTTTTCTAACACCGAGCCTTTATTTGACTTTGTGTGCATACATGCCATTAAGATTTGATTTTATTAATAATTTTTCCACTTGCTTGACAGAAAATTTGTCAGTGGTGTTAATTCAGCACAAACAACATCTTAACGTTTAGAGTGAATTAATGATTTTGACATTTGTTTTTATCAAACATTATCTTAAACGAGTTTATAAGTGATTTTTTAAAGAATTTTCTATTTTTCACCTAGTACATAATGTACATCTCAACTCTATTTTGACTGGATATGCAAGAATGTATACTTTTCCAACGCATCCTTTAGCTTATTCAAAAGTGGATTGTTTATTTGTAGGTATATATTTAATTTTTCGTTTTCTTTTTCTTTTACTATTCACTTAACGAGTCTGAAATATGTACTCAATTAAGATGATTTGTTAAAAGGAACTCAGAAATTATTTATAGCCCTTATCTGTTTTGGTTCTTTATTCATTTCAATTTGTATTATTTTTGTAAGAAATTACATGTTTATTTTACTGTTTTTCCAAATCAGCTGATTTTGGCTTTAAAATTTAAAGTAAAAACGTGTATGCAGTCAAAAAAGCATTTTATTCGGACATGCATTGCTGCACTATGTATAGATTACCAATAAAATTCGCCTTATGTCAAGCATTTTAGCCGAGAGGTAGGTACGCTGCTCCAGCTCAAAAACCGAAATAATTGTCTGGCACATTTATTCTCGAACTAAATTTCAATTTGAAATGGAAGAATATTTGGTGACGGAAATATTCGTCACAAGACTTTGCACACCAAAAATGACTCATAATTATTCATAATTCTATTTAAAAAGCCTAGTACGCAGATCTGGAAAAATTTTGTCTCCCATACAATTTTTTTCCTGGGACAAATTTTGTCTTGGATATTTTTCCGAGCAGTACGCAGTTCGCGCGCAAAATTCATACTTTGTGCATTGGTGTCTTTGAGTATACATATATAATATGGAGGGCTCGTTCCTATCCCTAATGCATTGTAGTACTTGCAGTTGTAATAGGGTTCGCTGTCTCACTTTCTGTAAGTTAAGGATACAGCTGTATGCTGTCAATTTGTGTTTACCTTCTCCTCGCACATCGTTCTCGGTCGCATGTTATATGAAGCACTCGGTAAATTTTCAGTCTTGTTTGCAAAAACCAATAAGCTTTGTGACTGTTTTAATTTTTTACAAATTATACGTAAAAATAAGATCAAACTTTAAAGTGACTGTCAATTGTTGGTTTTGTAATCAAAATATTAAAGTTCCCTACTTGGAGGCGAATAGCTTCCCCACAATGTGACCAATACAATGGATTTACCAAGGATGGCGACTACAATCGGGAGATCTATCAACAGCTGGACTGCAGTAATTCAGCCTCGACTAAGAGATATGAACAGCAGAATGATTTTTCCGACATCAGCGATCCATTCCCTGCAAGTGGTTTGTGTTACCTTGGTAATGAGGTAAAGATTGAGAAACTGGTACAATTCGAACCGAAAAACGAGTCCGAATTCGAAGACGAACTTAAGGTGTAATGAGTTTTAGTTGGATTTTAAAAAATAAATTTGTAGAAATATTTAGCTTGAAAAAGTTTTACAGGCCTATTAATAAGCACACAATGAAGGCGAAACAACAATTTCACACGTATTTTAACTTATAATTCTTACTAATAAATGTGTGTTAGTCTTAAATGACGTTTGACAATGAGAGGATAAGTTATCTCACCGATTTTGGTGATTAACGAGCGGATATCTTTAACTTGCTCGTCAAATTTGAAGAAACATTTTATTTAATAATACACATTCCGCCAAGTGTCCAAGTAATGGCTGCCATACGCTATTGTGTTAACTAAGCTTGTCGCCAGAACTCTGATTTTCAGTCGTTTTTTTTCTTTTCTGGTACATCCATTTTTTTACAATTTTATTTGAACTTTGATACAAGAATTAAATAACCGTTTCGAATTTGTTTGACATCAAAAATTATTTTGTATGACTGAGATGACATATCAGCTTTCAATAATGAAAAAAGTACTAGAATATTTAGTATAATTTAAGAAAGTGCTGCCAATTTTTCTTTGTTATTCAGTGAATAGATAAAATGAAGAAACGATAGTTTTATTAATATATTAATTTATCAAAGGGATAATTTCATTATCCGTGTGTTGGAAAAAACGTGTGTTAACGAGCAAATTGTGTGTTTTTATTAATACGGCTGTTAGTGTTTATTTGGTTTTTTAATGATACAAAAATATTGAATAATAAAATGTTTTTTTGTTTGTTAATTTGTATGCTATTCTTTTGTTCTAACTTTGTATCTTCCCGCAAGGCAAGCAATCCTGCCAAAAACTTTTTTTGGATTGCCGCTGTCAAATAACTTTGTCTTACACAAATTGACAAATTTGAGTATACAAAATGTCTCCACTAAATTTTGCCAGAAAAAAGAATGATAAAAGCATTATTTTGCGGGACACATTTTGACAAAACTGGTTTTATGTAAAAGGTGCTAATGCTTTTCTTGAAAGCATCGAGACTCGAGAGGAGATTCCAAAAAGGTAGGAACGACTTTTGTAAACTACCCGTTTCAGAGATACACTACAAAATACATTAAATTATTTTTTAATTCTCCAACTTCAAACTTTTGCGCGAGATTTAAAAAGTTTGGTAGAGATTAAAATTGTAGAGATTAAATTTGTCTTGTCTCGATCTGCGTACTAGGATTAATCCTTTAAAAATCGAATTTAAAACAAATTCTTTTAAATATTTGAAAAAAAAAATTCATTTAGAGAACAGTTGTTTTCTGTGTCATATTCTTCACAAGGTTCTTATGTCAAAATTTATCTTGGATTTAGCTGATGTTTGGAGAAAAATGTTGGAGATAAATTTTAGCGCGATCTGCGTACTAAGCATAACCGAATAACCTATCGTTGCCAAAATATTTGTATTTAATAAGTATCACAAATGTTATTCGGCTTAATTACAAGCTAACGCTTAATCTAACTTAAAAACTAAGAAACTTATAGCTACGGTTTGTGGTTAGTAGGGGGGTTGATTTAGTAGACGGAATTTTAGACAAGGGGTACTGAGGTTAAAGTCGAAGTAGCGAGTGTTTGAGTTAACATTCCGAAGCATACGAGAGACTAGTTCATTAGAGCCATAAGACTAAGACGTACGGTATGTGGGTACATAAAAGAGAGGGGGATTTCGTATGTTACGAGGGTTGGTATTAAAGAAGATAGAGTTGTAAGGAGTAATGCAGTCAACTGAACCTGTAAGTAGTCGATGAATGAAGAGGATTTTATAAGTTTTTCTTCGTTCTTCTAGTGAATTTAGGTTGATTAGCTCAAGGCGGTCTTTATAGAGAAATAGGAACAAGGGATTATACCAGGACAAACCTCGAAGAACAAAACGAAGGAATCTACGTTGAATACTCTCGATTCTGGCGATGTGTATTTGTTCACTGAGGGAAAAACGGATTGTAAAATCAAATACGATCGTATTTAAATTAAAGTTGGATGAAATTCAGTGAATCATATTTATTTTTACGTCGAACAAATGTTGATTCAAATAGAAAACACAGCTTTAAGCAAAAGCAACCTAGTTTCAAAGCGAAACGTATGAATTTTAACATCGAAATACACTTTTGTAACATTTAAAGTACACTCATAGTAGTTTTAAAAATGTGGCATGATTCATTTTACTGCGCAATTTGCCGTTTAAAAGACGCTTTGACAATGTTGGTAAATTTTTTTGTTTCAAAGTATAATGCATTTTCTTTCAAAGTATTGCATATTTGAATCAACTACGCTCAACCTTATTTCAAAGTTCATTCATCCTACAAATATTGCATAGTTAATTGTGTGTTGAAGTCTAAAGATACAAATAACAGTTATATCTATAGTAAATACATACTATTTCGACAAAATCGATGTGAGATCAAAGTAGAACAATGTTTATTCTTACATTGATGCTACTTTCAATTTACTGCTTTCGTTTAAAAGCGCATTTCATCAGTTAATCAGCCATGTGGTAAGCGTGTCGTGAATGAAGATAGTTTGAATATTCTATTTGCTTGTACTTTGTGAGTCACTGTGACAAGAGTGAACACCGAACAGTGTAAAAGCATCTTAGTGACAAAATGGAAGATATAAGGATTCTTGACGAAAACGGACAATTGATTAATTTCATCAATTTGCCTCTACCAGGAGAACCCCACCTCAGCGAAACCGAAGGTAAACAACAATTTTAAAATAAATTAAACATATATTGATCAAAAACATAATTATTTTTCACTAGTCTGCCTACAAGTTTGACAACATTTAAGTTCTTATTAATAATAATTGCGTAAGTTTTGTACTTTCTACATATAATTTTTATTTTTAATACGATAGCAAATGTAATTCTCTTAATAAAATTATTAAGATGAAAAATATTATCGAATGAATGTTTATATTTTATGTGTAAAAAAGTTATTTCATACAAAATATGTGTAATATGTAGTAAATATTATTAATAAAATAAATGAATTCCAAATTAAAAAATTGATTTTTATTTAAACTCCAATGAAAAATAGTTCATTTTTGTTGAATTCTTTTAAAGTTGATGTAAGTACATTCATATTTGAACCGACTTGAATAAAAGTTGAAATATACTTCTTCTCACGTTAAAATTGTTTAATTTTATAAGGAATTATGCTTAGGTTGAACCTTAAACGTGGTACTTTCTGCGAAGCAATATTGCGGTTCAAAGTAAAAAAAATACTCCTTTCAAAGTAATTTTCATTTCAATCTAGAATGAGTTCACTTTGAATCAATACGTAAGCCAAGTTAAATTAAAGTTGAAACATAGTTATTTCAATGTTGAATGCATTTGGATTCAAAATTAATAATGTTTACATCGAAATGTATGCGAAGTGTTCTTAAACTCGGATATAATTATATAATTACGTTGCAGTATTTATAAATTGAAGTTGAGTCATAGTAATTCAATCTACAATGGGTCATAGCCGTATCAATGTTGTTATTAATAATTTTAAATATTAATGTATTTATTTTAACGATGACTCCATTTCAAATAAAGGGAAAACGTTGTTAAACTTAACTTTGGGCATATTCGTTTCAAAGTAGAGAAACACTTGGATTTTAGGTCGCACAAATTTCGAATTCAACGCATTCAACTCTAATGTACGGTGCCTTCAATTCTGTTCAACCAACGGGTTGGATCTAGTTGTTGGCCGTTGCTCAACGAATTGCGCAACAAGTGTACAGGTAGTGTACGAGCTCGTCTTGAAAATGTTCGATCAACACGTTTTTTTTTTTTTTTTTTTTTATAATCTACCCGCGCTCAAGGGATTATGATTACTAGGCTTCGGATTCTCATGCACTTAAAATCTGAAAATATGCGCTTAAAATATGCGCTTAAAAATGCAAAATATGCATTTAAAATATGCACTTAAAACCGACTCAACTTAATTTCTTTTCAATATAAAAACACATTTTCTTCATCTTTAAAAATAAGTTAATTTTTTTATTTTTTTTTTTAAATAAAATAATATCTTATATCTTTTCTATAAGAGCGGTAGACCGAGAGCCCACAGCAATTTTTGGGTGTGATTGATAACAAAAAATAATTAGCATAATTAGATAGGCCTTTTATAGTTATTTATAAATGTGAACGTGCATACTCTATAGTGGGCGCATTATAGTGCATCAAGTATGCAGTTCTTTCCAAAGTCTAAAAAATTGGGATACAAAATTTGGCATAACTTCAAAATGAAGAGCTAAGTGCCTTGATTGCAAATATCGAGATCCAAGACGTTTTGAAGGTGGCCATCTTAGTGCAAGAAGTAGCCTGTTCTTATCGCGTCTGGCAGGCAGAAGGCTGTCTGTAAAATGTCTTGGACCTCGATATTTTCAATCAGGGGGCTTATTTCTACATTTTGGAAAAGTTGTTATCACAATTATTTGGACTTGGAAAGAACTGCATACTTGATGCACTATTATGCACTATTGCTCCCACTAGAGTATGCAAGACTCACATTTGTAAATAACTATAAAAGGCCTATCTAATTATGCTAATTATTTTTTGTTATCAATCACACCCAAAAATAGCTGTGGGCTCTTAGTCTAGGATTCTAAATATGATTTTGCTGGATTTTCAAAAAGTTGGAGTAGATTTTATTTTGTGGTAGAAGATTTATATTTTGGGAAAAGTGCAGTTGATCTACTGCAATTGCAGGAAAGTGGCACCGCTGCGAGAAACGTCAATTCATTGGCTTCAAGAAACCACAGCTCAACTAAGTACCTACCTATATTCGTATATGAGCATGAGTGCAGCAGTCAACATTTTTCAGTTTATATGTAGTGGTTTATGTGTAATCGCAACCGAAAACAGTTGGCTGTTGTACATGAAACGTGTTAAGCTTTATGCGCGAAACAGATTAAACCAGCACTAGAACCAGCGCCGTCAACAGCAAACAGCACGCTGGCCAGCAAATACTTTTCAAACACATTAAACCAGCATCGTGTTTTGACATTTATACGTCTTATTGTTGTTGCATTTTTTGTTATTGTAACCAGCAACAGCAAATTTTGGATTTTGACCAAACGACGCTGTTGACGTTGCTGGTGCTGGTCTATTTTGTGTTGAACGATTAAAATACATTGGTTCTAAAACATTGGCTTCCGCTGTTGCTGGTGACGTTGCTGGTGCTGGTTCAATCTGTTTCGCACTTTAAGCTTTACCACATTATACCCACACACTTTCATTTTTGATAGATGATCGTTTAAATTTCGATCTCATTTATACAGTTTCAAACACACAGACTTAATTTTTTTTTCATTTCAACTATCTAGTCAAGTTCATATATCTATGCACCTTTGTTTATATAATGCTTTATATTCTGGTGTTTGAATATGGTACAAGATTGTGAAATGAATAAAAGAAATAGATACTAGTCTTAAGGTTCGTTTGCACTGACATAAAATTTACATTTTTTTTTACTGCCTAGTTTAGTTTTTGAACAATATAGGTAGGTACTTTAAAAATATAAATTTATTATTAAAAATATGCAAAATTATGCAAAATATGCATTTATAGTAAAATATGCACAAAAAAATGCAAAATATGCATTTATAGTAAAATATGCAAAAATATGCACTAACGGTTAAATGCCATTTTAAAGGAAATTTCTTGATTCGTATACATAATTAGTTGCCTTGCTTCCAAGGTGTTCCTAAAAAAATATGCATTTGCATGGAAATCCGAACCCTAATGATTACCCTTTAAATGTTTCAACACAGCGCGGGCGTGAAGTTAATGAAAGAAAGAAAGATAGGAAAGATGTGTGGCACGATGTTCTGAGACTGTTGGTGGTTGTCTCAGATATTTTTATCTCCAGGGATGGCGGCTTTGCTAAAGCGGAGAAATGCCGTATCTTATTTCTATGACGTTTATAATTCACATTATTTTTTTAATTCATGTTCATCCTTGTTGGGCATACTAGTTTAACTCAATTACATGTTGTTAGTGTTATGCCTGAACAACATGTAAAGAGTAAACCAGCAACCCATTGATGACAATTTTTAGAAGGTTTTAATGGAATTAAAACGACAAAGACGACGGCAGGGATCGAACCTGTGATGATGAGGTTGACAGGCGAGCACACAACCACCGTGCCACGGCCACCCCCAACGTTGAGCAACATTTTTAAGATAATTGTGTTGCACATTATTTGTTCAACGCGTTGAACAACGTTTTAATTTTTTTTGGGATTTCTTAACGTAATATTTTGTTGCGTTGCGTTGGCTGCAGTGAAATGTGTCTACGTGGTTGAACTATTGCGTTGCCATGAACTTGCAGTTGTTGCAACTTGCAAACTGTAGTTTATTTTGGTTTTTCGTCATGGAAGATGATAAAAAATCAGAGTGGACCACGGAATTAATTTTGCAAATGATTTCAGCAATTGAGGAAAAGCCCAATATTATTATCATTATATAAGCTTTTATTGTTTTATTTATTAAAGTTATAAACATTGAAAGCCCAATATATGGGACATTAAGAGCCCCTCTTATAAAAATCGAGATGCCAGGGAATTGGCTTGGTCTCAAATTTCCTCGAAAATGCAATTGCCTAAACTTTGAATTCGAATTCACGGCCGCGGGGGGATCAATCGATTTTAATTTCTCATATATTTCATTGAAAAAACAATTTTCTTCGCGAGTCAAGAAAAAATCATCTACCCAGAATCGTCTTGGCTGTTTTTTCTTCCTTTGTCGTTCATTTTCTAATATTATTAATGAAGCAGCCACTTTTTTTTTTCTTAGAGGAAATCATACTCATACGGAACAAATTTAAGAATATTTTAAAGCGAAGGCGTGCGTAGACAATAAATGTATGTACCGAACTGAAGTCAAAATTATTTCAGGTTTGACGTTTGAGTTTTTTGTTTATCGTGGTGCGTTCAACGCGTTCCCCAACTAGTGATCCTTGGTTAAGTCTACGAAGGTATCAACTCGTTCATCAACTGGTTGAGCAACAATATTGAAAACGCAGTTGATCAACTCGAAAAAAAAAATTTTTCTGTCAAAATCGAACAATTAATTAACGATTAACGAGTTAATGCCCAGCTATGGTCATAATGGGAGATGAAGTTAAGTTCCTGATCACATAATATACCAAGCACCAAGGTCATATATTAATTCGACGATAGATAGGGGCTGATCATGAAGAAGATAAGAACGGGGAGGAGATTTGAAACGTTTTCGTGAGAATGTGATTGAATGGTATTTGGCAATGTTTAAATCTAAACTATTTTTGAGACACCAAACTGAAAAATTATAGAGATCGAGTTGGATGATAGCAGAGTCCTGTGTAAGAGAAATGGCCTTGAAGAGTTTGGTATCGTCGGCGTAGAGAGCAATATTAGAATATTTAATGGCCATTTTAATATCATTAACAGCGAGAACTAAAGGGAGAGCGCCTAAGTGGCTTCATTGATTGACTCTGGACATTGCTAAGAAAGAGCAAGAGGATGTAGATCTAAAACGAACACTATAGTAACGGTTTTTCAGATAAGAAAAAATCCATCTCAATACAATGGGTTCAAAACCGAAGGTGGATAGTTTTGAAAAGTATAAGTCTGTGGGATATTTTATCGAAGGCCTTAGTAAAATCGGTGAATATGACATCGACTTCCTTGCCCTGCTCTAAGGCTGATAGGATGAAAGACACAAATTCAATAAGATTAGTGGTTGTTGATCTACATTTGAGAAAGCCATGTTGTGTAGGGAAAATGAGAGACTTACAGTGAAAGCTCAAAAATTCATATAGTATGCTTTCGAAGAGTTTGGGTATACATGACAGTTTGGCAATAGGACGATAATTGTTAACATCACCTTTCGGACCCCTTTGTATTGGTACGAGTATTATAAAAGAAGTTTTCCATACCTCTGGGAATTCTCCTTGAGCGATGATGAACATTTCTTTAAGAGAATAGCTGGGAGACCACCTGGGCCAGGAGAGAATTCATCATTAAGCTGATTTAATTTATTCTCCATGAGAAATGGGTCGACAGCAGTGTTGCCCCCCGAACTGATTGAAAGTGTAGTATTTAGGAAAAAAAAGTGTAGTAAAAACGTAGTAAAACAAAAAACAAAATAATCTTACAAATTTTTTAATCCCTTTATTCACTTTTAAATATACATAGGTATAATAAACTATATGTAGATATACACAACTCATTAAAAATTCTTATATAATAATTAATTAATTAATTAATAGTTTATTTATTATTATCTTTACAAACCAAAAATATACATTTAAGGATTAATTTTTTTATAATGACTTGCATTGTGGTAGTTGAATTTGTGTGCCAAATTTATTAATGTCGCGAGGGTCTCAAAAATTCTCTCTACGTGTTTCAAGAGTTCTTTTGATTGAATAATTGCATCATCTGTTGAAATATTTAAAATAATTCTTAAATCATTCCTTATTATATTTAAACTTGAGAAAAACCTCTCTGCAGTTGCACTGATATGAGGCAAGCTACGCAAAGTAAGCATGTTACAAAGTAAGCATGTTACTGCATACATTTTCCAAGAAAATTTTTGGCACTCAATAAATTGAACCAAAATTAAACAATGTCTTTATATAAATATTCTTTTAACGTTTCTTGTGAACCTATTCGTCATTTATTATGGTTTCATTTTCTTGTATATGAAATGGAAATTTTTTCAAAAGGGGCATTATAGTCGGAATGTCTCCTTTTGAAATTCCGATAGGGTCAAGAAGAGTTAAATGACTTGATTTTTCATTATCAATTAAAAGTTTTTCACATAAAATTGGCATGACTTCGTTTTCACATTTTCTATAAAATATTATTTTCAATGTCGTTTCTACAGCAAAATTCTTCGAATTTAAATCCAAAACACATACAACTTGATGAACTTTGTTTTTGAAATCTAAATTAATTGATATAAGATCACGTTTGCAAACATTTTTCATAACCTCTAACACAAACTATTTTGAGTTTTCGCTTTGAAAAAAGTGTAGTGTTTTGAGAAGCGCGCGTAGTGTGTGCTTTTGAAAAAAAATTGAAGTAAAAACACTACGATTGTAGTAGGGGAGCAACGCTGGTCGACAGTGCAAGGAAGAGATGGCCCAAGAGAGTAATTTGGTAAATAATTGAAATATGCAGAGTCAGGTAAGAAAGTGTCATCTGTGAAAGATTGTTTGAAAAACGAGGCAAAAAAGTTGGATATAGTAGGGGTATTCATGTAAGCGCGGAAAACCCTCGTAAACCTCGTAAACCAGATAATTTTATCTCCGCAGAAACGAACTGTCAAAATTTGTATGGGAAAAAGTTTCTGCAAATCGCATAAAATTATCTCACAAATTTGCTGCGGAAAGTGCAGAAATAAACCTCGTAAACTAAAGAAGTATGGATTCTGACTTTTAATTTGACATTTCACAAAATATTTCCCACATTTACGCAAGTATTTCTTAGGGGGTGTTCATGAAAACATGCTGCGGAAAGTTATATCTTTCTACAAAGCGGAAAATTATCTCGTTACATGAATACCCTTAGTGTGTGGATCATTTGATGTTTAATTATTGAATGCGATAGAGGTTGGGTAGCCATCGGATTTTCTTTTGTAATTGACAAATTAAAAAAAGGACTTACGGTCGTTAATAGGGTTTTTTTGCGTCACAATTTTATAACGTTGGTGTAAAGACTTGTAAAGCTCACTAAATTGGAAATATGTACCATAATAGTTAGAATAATCAGTAGAAGATCGAGTTCGAAGAAAGGTTGACCATAATTTATTTCTTTTGTTTCTCAGAGAAGGGAGTCTTCGATTATACCAAGGGAGGAGGTAGTCGAAGTTTTATGACGAGAGAAAGGAACATATAGAGAAATAGAATAATATATTTATCTATAAAATATGTTAAAGGCATCTTTAACTGATAGGTTATTAAAGTTGAAGGAAACTTCGATGAGGTATTGATTAATTAGGCGGAAGTTTGCTTTATTTAAATCATAAGACGATATATCTGCTGAGGGTGTGCATATTAGAGGGGAATTGTGGAAAAATGAGAGAAGAAGAGGAGGATGGTAGTTATCGATGGTAGATAAAGAAAGTTGACGAATGAGACAGAGGAGTTAATAGAATCTGTTGTGAAAATAAGGTCTAGATGCCTACCCATGTGATTTGGAACGCCATTTACTTGACAAAGGCTTGAGTCTGCTAAGCTAAGGCATTCCTTAGAAGCAAAAAAAAAAGATTCATCATCTGATGAAATCCATTTAAGATGAGGAAGGTTGAAATCACCGAAAAGAAAGATTTCATCATGAGGATTACATAATTCTAAAATGTGATCAATTGTATTAATGGCAAGTTCATATATAATTTAATGGGTTATGCTGGCAGCATGTAACAACGAATGCGGTACGATTTACCGATTTTTAAAATGTCGATTTAAAAAAATCGATCGTCAAAATGTCGACTTTCAAAAAGTCGATTTTAAAAATGACTCGAAAAATGTCGACAGTGGCAAAGTGAATGATGCGGCGCTGTCGCCACTATCGATCAACAAGACACTCTCGAATAACTGTTAATGTTTACATTATCTAACATTTTTATTTTAATCATAACAACCTACAACCTTCAGTGCATACTGGTTATTCAATGCGAAAAGACAAATAAAAAAAATGGAGTGCAGTGTTACTTTGTTTAAATCAAATAAAAATAAAGACAAAATAGTAATTGCCGGGTTTGTTTATTATTTAGAAAAGAAACAAAACAGTATATATCGGTGATGTTGTAAAAATAAAAACAAATTATATTGTAAAGGGCGCGTAAGCACAATTTTCGCGAATGGAAAACTAATGGTAAAAAAACTTGCCAATAGTACGGATAATGCTCCCGTTTATATAATAACTGAAAGTGTTGTCAGGTGCGAAAATGAGTGTCGTGTTTATCTACCTAAAAAACCTAAAAAAAAAACAAAAAATGAAAAGAGTAAGATCCAATAAGCTTAAAGAACCCGAAAATATCAATGAAATTTGCGTGCCGGATCATTTAAAACTAATAGAAGGTGAATTATTTCTTCTTGTTGACAAAGAATTGAATAACGAAAGAATTTTGATATTAGGAAGTAAACAAAATTTAGAATTATTATCGCAGTGTAAGATGTGGCTTATGGATGGTACATTCGATGTTGTATCATCCATAATGCATCGTAAATGGTAAAGCGTTGCCACTCATATTTTGTTTGATGAGTAGCAAAAGCAAGAAGTTATAATGAAGAATTTTTTTTACGAATTATGTCTTATAGCCTCTGAATATAACACTCCGTTATCACCCGAATTCATTTTGTCTGATTTCGAAAAGGGGATAATTGCAGCTTGTAAGACCTTTTCCCCAGAATCAATAAACAAAGGATGTTTTTTTCATTTCGGTTCAATTATCTGGCGAAAAATTCAGAGCGAAAAACTGAAAGTAAAATATGGACATAACGAAGAATTTAGTCGCCATATGCGGATGCTTAAAGCGCTTGCATTTTAACCACCAGATGAGATAGCGGGATATTTTAAGGAGTTAAGAATTGTTTTGGATCATGATGGCATTCGAATAGCAAACTAGTTGGAATTATATAGGGTGTGAAATCAGAAAACGTTCCTCATCAAATCAAATCAAAATTACTTCTCCTATCTAAAAGCCAGAATTTTGGTCAGTGCACGACCAAATGCGATTCAAACTGCCTAGAACTCAAAACACCTTAGAAGCTTGGCATAGGCGGTTAAAATTACTATATAAATTGATTGCAAAGTTAGGAAAGGAGTACCTGGTTGTCAAACAAACAGTTGATAAAATTAACAAAGGAGAGAGAAGAGAGCCAAAAAAGTCGATCGTAAAAAAAGAAAAACAACTCTCAATCACCTTAAATGACAAAAACAATTACAATAAAATTGATTATCTAGATAATATTGCAGTCTATTTAACGCTGAAATGAAAACATTGTAGTGTTTATTTTTTGGTATAAATAACAACTTATGAAAGAAAACTTTTTTAATTTATAAAATTGAATTAATAATAATATTTAGTTAACATATTAAAAGAGAGCATTCTTATTTTATTTAACTCTATTTTGGATAAAAGTTGCCATTTTCACCGACAAGTTTTCAGTCGACATTTAAATAGACGAGATTTTGAACTGTCGACTTTTTTTTGTCGATCAAACTTCAGTCGACATTTTAACAGTCGATGAAATTTATATTTGTCAAGTCGACATTTTTTTTGTCGACATTTCGTACTCTTCCCGAATTTATGGTCACCGGCCACCTCCTTTTAAAGCTCTGTTGCGAGTCTAGGGTAAGCCACAGAGGCATCTTCAGTGCTGAAAAGAGCAAAGGCACGCTTGCTTATTGCACGGCTCAGCTCGACGGGTTGGGGTGGTTTTTGCCCTTTTCAAACACTTCCCTCTCAGCAAACAAAATTTATCGTGCCTTTTATATAGGGAAAGGATGGGAAGATTGGATAGGATAAAAAAAATAGGAGTGCAGAAAAAGGAAATCGCACAAACATAGTTACCTATGCCACTGTATCTGAGAGAGAGGATGACGCGTTATTATGTTCTTAAGTGAAAAAAAAAAATTTATTTTTATTAAAACTAAAAAAAACTAAAACTAAAAAAAATTAAAAACCCTAATTTCTATATTTTATATATATTGTATATATATATAAAGAAAGTATATATATATATATAGCAGATATATATACATAAATGACCCTATATCTAAGCCTAGAACTAAAAAACTAAACCTACAGCTAAACCTTTTTCTTCCACCCAAAACTAAAATTAACCCCACTGTCTCTCAGACACAATGGTTCGCCGAGTCTGCAGTAGGTTTAATTACCAGATGTTTTGGTAATAGCTTGGTCTGCCCACCCTTGCGTCGGATGACACAACCTTAGCTATCTCCTGGCCAGAATCTCGGAGATAGCCCCTAATCCAAAATAAAAAAAAAAAAAAAAACAAAACTAGTCACAACCTATGTCATTGTACGCAAAGTACAAAAAAAAACGCAAAAGTTTAGGTCAGTAAGTCTTTAAGTAAGTTGTTATGTAAGTATGTAGTATGTACAGGTAAGTTTATATGTAAGTATGAATGTATGTATGTCCGAAAGTAAGTTGTCTGTCTTGTCGTTAGTTCTTATCCTTGTCATCCTTTCCACCCGATCGCCGGCCCAGCCGACCCTTCACACACCTAAATTTGGATTTAGAACTCCATATCGATATCTATTCCACTATATATCAAAAGATAATTTCAATTCGAACTCCATACATTAATCTTTATTTCCCAAAAATTGCTTCAAGTTAAGAATTATCAACAATTATCACAAAAATATAATTCAGGACTTATTTGTTCAAAAACAAAAGAAAAATTTAAATTTAAAGTTATTGTTTTTTTTTTTTTTTTGTTTCTGTTTCTCCGATGTCTCTTATGAATGGTTTAAATTTTCAAAGAAGAATCATATAATAAAAAAAGGAAATTGATATGTATGTATATCAGCTCAGATAATTATATGTATATGTATATACATATAAAATCATGTGCGGTATATTATGTATCAAAATATAGTTTATTAATTTGTTTTCTTATTATTAATAGACTTACTACTTCATAGAATATCCTTGCTTTACTCTTTCCTTTAATGTCCTTCGATGTTCTGCCGGCAGTATTCTCAGGTAATCTCTGGATAGCTATTTACGATCAAATTTTAAAGCTTTGTTTATATATACTATATGTTGACCACACACTACACACTACACACTTTTCACTAATCACTTCCAATTTCCAGTTTTATCTTTAAAGGTCAAATATCGAAGATTTCAATAAAAAAAATTAAATAAAAACCAATAACTTAATCAAAAAAGGAAAAAAAAATTGAATATCCAAAGTAAAAAAAAATTCTTAAAATTCTAAAAATTGATCAAAATGAATGTTAAATTTAGATCCAGAAGGGACAAAAAAAAACTCTTTTAAACTGCAACTTCGTACGACAAGTTTGTTGGCCTTAAAGCGCTATTTTTGAAGGGCATAGATTTAATACGCCGCAGGCCACCAGTTCACCAATTCCAGTTTTCCTGGTTTTGACCTCAGCTCTTTAACAAGGGTATCTTGATGAATAATTATCTATTCTCTTCCATCAAATTCATTTATTCTCGATCAAAATGATTAGCAGAGGTCTAGATCGATTGTCTCTAACGATCATATGTAGGCTCCTTCAATGAGCGGAAAATATATACGTACGCATATATTTATATAGGCATATACATAACATATATATACACATGAAAGGTGTCCTAGCGGCAGGATTGTCTACCCTCTGACCTAAACCTGGTAAGTAAAAGTATTTTAAGCCTACTTTGAACACTTTAAAACACTTCAATGATTCCTACCTCTGCCTTTATAGTATACTGAGTTCAGCTTTCTCCACGGCGATGTCTCCTCTATATCCTTCACACTATCTCGTTTGACTTTTCAAAAGGAATCCCAATTTGAATTTTTTTATCCCTAAATACCTATATAATTTTCCATGAGTATTATTGCCAATTTTATAGTGTTCCATTTTTCTCACCTTTATCTACTATGCCTTATTCTCCAGTAAAAGATTTATATCGCTTCTCTGAATTTTCCAGATATATCAATATATGGCAATATATACATATATGATAAGAACCAACTTAACAAGCTATATAGCTATTACCAGAACAAGTTAAATTTTTTTGCTTTAGCGGTCTTCAAAAAAAAAACCGGCAACTCTACTGTGCTTTTGCTTTCTACAGATCGAATGCAATTATTTTCGTCTTTTTGACCACCGGTCGTTACCCTCTGGCCTATATTTCAATTCTCTCTTCTTACGTAATCAAATCTCTGCAGATTAGAAAGCTAAATTGTATTCCCCAATCACTCACATATGCCTAATCAAATCTGTATTTCTTCGTATTAGTCTTGTAACTTATCATGTATATGTATGGGGTTTTCGGAGAAAAGCTTACGAATTTTGTTGCGGCAACAAAATTGACGAAGGGATAAATTACCTCAATTAACACCAATAATTGACTCTATGATCTTATTTAAGTCGTCTATTTCAAAATAATTAATAAAGCTTGTACCATATTTAAACTCAACTGATTACCCAAAAAGAAAGCTCAAGTTGAAAGCTTTCAGTTTCCTTTAAGTCTTGAATTTTCGAAACTGTTACTAATGCCATTTTCTGATCATACTCCTTGACTAAATGTCAATTCTCAGTTGTCAGGTTTTTTGTTTATATTTCGTCAGTAATCTTTTCCACGATCTCCCAAAACAACTAACTTACATAAAAACAAAAAAAAAAATAATAAAAAAACCGAGGACAATAAACATAAGAATAAATATACAACTTAGAACACTTTATTGGTAAGTATACTTCATAAGTATGGGCCTACAAGATCTTATGATCGTGATTCTTTTTTTTTTTTTACTTTTAGATCTTTTCTTCATAACCTATAGTCCATTGGAAGATTACATCCAATAACAACAAAGGTGAGTTATTAGTTTTGTCACTAAAGATTGTCTCATAGAACACCTGTTTTGGGGTAGTTCCTGAACCATTCTTTAGTGAAAACCACTATTCGATATTATATCGTTTTTTCCTTTCTTTCAGGTGTGTACGTATATTATCTTCATACTTCTCTTTATTGACAACCGAGGACACCTATAATCGCGAAGCGCATTAGTTTGCAGCCGATTGTAACTTGCACTTAAGAGTTAAGACCATTGTAACCAGTAATCACTAGATATACAAAATAAAGTGTATTTTTTTGTTTTCTTATGTGATGCATTCTATATCTTTTTTTTTTTCTGTTGTGTTTTTTTTTTTTTTGTTTTGTGGTTGTTTGTGTGTGTGTGAATTGCAATCCAAATTTGAGGATTGTTATGGTAGTACTTTAAGATACTCGTACTACCGAATATAGGGTGTTTTGAAGGATGTCGTCTTTTCTTTTGATCGGCTACGTCACAGCTCTTAACCGCAGCTTCCCAAAGACAATCCATATGAGGAGCTCCAGGAGGAATGAATTTCCATTCAATGCCTTGGTCAGAATAATTTTAAGAAGTATTAACAGAAAAGATTTTAAAAAATTACTTGAAATCTTCGACTGGCCGTTATCGGAATAAAGAACTTTTGGAACTCCACGTCGGGCAACAAATCGATTGAGGGCTGCCATAAGGGATGGATGAGTTAATGACAAAGAAAATGTAGTTACCTCAAGGGGTAACGCTGCCATAATTTGATTTTATCGTTGCAAATTATGCTTCCTACAGTCGTTACACTGTACTTCACACCTTTTAATTAAATTTTGTATTCTTGGAATCCAGAACTCGAATCTTATCAAACACATAACGAGTTGGACTCCACCATGAATAGTTCTCTTCTGATAGAATTTTACACCGAGAGGAGAAATCCCCTGGGTATGGTAAAAGAATAGGAAACCTTTCATTAAAAGAAAGAGAAGTACAAAACTAAAACTTCCGTTTGAAAGGATAATTTGATCTCTGTGATCAATCATTAGGTTAAAGCTCATAAGAGAGCCTTTCCTTGAGATTGGCCGAGACCGAGTTAAAGATGAATATTCTTTAAGGTAGTAAAGATTTTGTGTCAGTCGTATTGAATTGAATTGAATTGAATTCTTTATTGAGACTTAAAAACATAGTTTACAAAACTGTCAATATCTTAAGTTATACTGCGGCTTTAATGTATTGCCTGCTTTAGATTTGCTTGAATTGAATGCCTCGTGGCTGTCTTTTATTATATAGTTGGACTCCTCTTTCTCAGGAGAGTGTTTATGTATACTTTTACTAAGACGGTAGGTATGACGTCAAAAAATGTGAATTTACATTTATACATATATACAAAAGACTAACACTAACTTAAAAAACTAAATAACAAAAAAAAAGTAATCATGATATGGAGGTCTCTTTTTTTCAGTTCTGAGAGCGAGAGGGCTCTTATACATTAATTCTCATTCGGCCTTACTAATAATCAAACGCTAATGTCGACTATTAGTTAACTGGAAGGTTAAAACAAAGTGCTGAGCTTTAACAAAATGCTACCAATAAACAATTTAATCCTTTCACTAACTAATCTCCAGACTTTCTATTAAATCTATTACAAAGTCTACAACAAATGAGAAAAAAATGTAATGAACTGTCAGAATTTTCACCAAGGTCTGTCAAAGTTCAGGAGCTGTCATAATTTGCTCTATACCTTCAAAGTTAAGTATTGCCGTACTCGTTCTTAACAGAAAGCATTGAAGTACTTAGTACGTCAATTGATTTGAAGTGTCGGAGCAAATTTTCAATTGTTTTTTTTTAATTTAGAACACCATATTTTTTAACAAGGAAACATATTTCTTTATTTATTGTATATTATTTTAATATCTTTCGTTCGCAATGTACATATAGATACCGAAGTAAGAAAATCTTAAACTTAAAATATTTTTAAACTATAAATAAGTGAACTGGCAGTTTTAGGTTTTCTATTGATAAACAGTAGTAGTAGTAGGCCAGTTTTTTCACAGTGTGTCATCTTAAATCCATGATTATTTCAACTCGTAACAAAAAATTTAAAGTTTGAGTTTAGTTTTTTATCATGATCATAATCAGTTAATTTCAGTTTTCAAAATAAATATACTTGGATACACACAATTTTACGAATACAACAACAGACAAAAATAATGTTAAATCGATTCCCTTTTAACACAAAAATTACTTTTTTAGATGTATGTACGTAATTATGTAAATACATAAAATACATAAATAAAATTATTCACGTATTTTAAGTAAAATCCAGACTAAATATTTATGTTGCACATAAACATACAAACAAACAAATAAAGTATTTCCTTTTCACTTTAAACAAAAATCTGAAAAATCGAACTGATAACATGGGAGTATATTTAAGTGTTAAATACAAATTTAGGTACCATAAAACACCACTAAGGCAACACTTCTTATTTAGTGTTCGACTTTAATCATGGATTTCCGTGTATTAAATTTTGACATATAACTAATGGTAATGACTAAACTGGAGATTAAATAAGTTATTGGTATGGGGATTTTCCAAAATCTGGAGATTTTCTTTTAACCTTAACAATAAATTTCATTATTAGTAAGGCCCATTGAGTGTAACATTTAAGTGGAAGTAATGAGTGAGATGAATATATCATTTTAAAATAGACATTTTGGATTTCATAACATAAGCTATTCTTATATAAAGGAGAAAACATAAATGTGTAAGGCATATTGTCCTTCATAACTTCTTAACAATACCTACTCTAAGCTTTATATACATACCTTAAAATATAATATACTTTATACCTAGCTCTAAGTAGGTATACTTTTTAAAACTTGTTATTATATTATTCTAAATATAATATTGTTTGATGAAGAATACAAAAAATATATATATGGAGATTGATTTAAACCTTTATTTCAATATAAGAAGACCTGTTATAAATGTATCTTTTTTTCAGTTCTGAGCGCGAGAACGCTCTAATACATTAATTCTCATAGAAAATAACATTTAAGTGGAAGTAATGAGTGAGATGAATAAGTATATCATTTTAGAAATAAACATTTTGGATTTTATAACATTAGATATTCTTATATAAAGAAGAGAATATAAAGGTTTCTTTTTCCAGATCTGAGCATGAGAGCGCTATAATACATTATTATCATTGAAGTGACATTTTAGTAGGAATAATAAGAGAGATGGTTATATCATTTTAACATACATATATACATTATTAGACTTTACAACAATTGAATGAAGTTGATGTACGAAACAACAGTTATATATATAGATACTACAGATATAGATACATAGATATCTTAAGTAGTTTTGGAATTTATACAATGTAAAATGTTTGTACCATAGTATTATCACAATTAGAGAATATCAAATATGAATGTTTTTTAAGGCGATAAAAAAGTAATAGGTACTAGGTATGTTTGAGATTTGATAATCGTTGGATAAGTATAGATCGGGTTAGTACTGCCCACCTTCAGCGTTTATTCGCAACATTGACAATCTGGATTTGAGTGATAATGTATGTTTCTTTGAAATACATAAAGTGAATAGAGGAAGTGCAAAAATGTCTTCTTTTTTTTCGTATTTTTTTTTATTTTTTAATTTTTTATATAAGTTATAAATGAAGGAGATATTTAAGCCACTGTTTTGGCCAGGGATGGCCTCAGTATAGAACATGGGAGGGGATGTTTCCGAGGAACTCAGAACAAGTGAGCGGACTCCTAGAGGAGACAAGTAACTGGTGTTGTCCCAAGAGAGCCCCGTCTGTGAATCAGGGATATGTTTTATTAACCCGTGCGGGAACTCCCGCAAGCAATTTTTTTTTTTCAACTGAAGTTTTTCAAAATAAATCATGTGTCTAAAAGTTTCTGTAGATTCGCTGTTGTTTTTGGGTGTTTATTTTACTTCTGTGTGTCATCGTTGAACAGCTCTATTTGAAAAAGACGACTTACCACTGAAATAATAAACACGTTTAGCTTAGCCAAGAACTGTCACAACTGATCTCCTGTTCAACATGAGAAGTTGAAAGCGTACGAATTATTGAAGTAAAACTTCTTTTCCGGCGTTGGGGGTAAAAAAATTTCTATGCAGCTGTCAGTGACATGTCAAACCGCCACGCCATCCGTCAAAGACAGCGACATGTTTTTAGAATACAAAGTAATTATAACATGAAGTTGGATACGATTTAGAATTTACATATTTCAAATGGCTGCATTCAAAGATAAACATAAAACTATAGGTTCAGACGCGCAATGGCTATGCAACACGAATAATTATTGACAAGCATATTGCAATCCAAATAAATTTTACCAACACCTAACCCTCGCATACAAAGTACTGGCCAAAAAGTTGGGTATATCCACTACCATTTGTATTCTTGCTGTCATAGACGGCATGCCATATGACCATCAGGTTGCCTGAAAGTTTTGAAATTATACTTTTTAATAATATTTATTCGCTTAATCGCACACGCCACCGACATTTGTTTTGGTATTTATAAATTTGAACGTCACCCGACTAATCAATCAAATACTTTAATAATTAATTTTACAAGAGTGCCGCTGTCAGTGTACTTGCTTTCCAAGTTGCCTGGATACTGAATTAATGCCAGGTGACTACTAAGTTGCTCGGGTTTGTACGGGTTAATAAGAAATGCTTGTGTACATTACAAGATTACAACATGCTTGCCAATACTTGCACGTGCAGCCCTGGGGTAATACAAACAAAGCGAGGCAACTTGCTTGTCAAGTGGCATGGCAGTTTTGTACTTTTCTTCTCGATTTCATTTAAGGCTAGGCGCGCACATTCAATTTTTTGAAGTAAAACTTCTTTTCCGACGTGCGTACGTCAGTACACACAATCTTTTTTTTTATTTAACGTATGCATGTACCTGGATTAAAACAAAACAGCAAACCAATAAATCCAATCAAGTCCTTTTCTTAAAGGTAATGGAGCCAAGCGAAGGATATTTTGAAAAAATTAACAAACAATGAGCAAATCACATACATACGTATGTATGTAACTATCCTATAACAATGTATGTAGTTAAACCTGTAGGCACATAAAGTTTAACTTACCTTAAAATACGAGTAGTTTAAATTCAAATTTTTTTTGTTTTTAATTCGGAGAATTTTATTTTTGTTTTATTTTTTTTTTAACTTTTTTGAGTGTTTTTATCGTTACTGCTTAGGTAAATTAATCAAACAATGCCCCTCCTCTGGCCCCGCACCACCAAAGTATGGCATTTCAATGCAACTACTAATGTATATGTACTACATTTCAGTGCAATACGAAGATAGAAGTAGAGATAAATAATTTTGGGGTGTTTCGACCACCCAATGCCCCTCCCCTGATAATAAAAAAAGGAGGCTATACGGTAATCCAGACTATAACTTTTTATATTCAGTTGTTCAAACGTTATTGAATAACAAACATCCATACATCGTAACATTCACATTTATAATATTAGTAGGAAGTAGGATTATCTGAGAATTCAAGATTTGAGATAGTTTTCTCCATGAAAGATAAATTATATCTCAGCAGCGGAATGATTTTGGTGGTGTTGCAAATGAAGGTGTTCGAGTATCGTTTAGTGCGAGCCTCGAAGTTTTTCCCAGCACAAAGTCTGAGAATTTTTCTTTCTAATTTTTCCAAAGATTGCGCTACCGAAGGTGAAATGGAAAAATGCAAGCTGTTGAGCTTGAGAAGTTCTCTTCTAAAGTGGTCAAGAAAGCATCATTGAAGGCGAGGTTTGAATCCTCAATGGCTTCGTTTAAAAGGCAGGATGATTCCGGGGGAAAAGAATTAACTAGGCGGAGGTCAAGTTCACGTCTGAAGCGTTGCCAGTTAGTGTTTTTAAGAGACCTTGAAGCTGAGTGCTCTTGAAGACAGTTGTTTGCTTCTTGAAGTTTGAAACACAAAAGAAGAGGACGGTGATCCGAAAAAGTGGGAAGTGTTGTAAGTGAGATATTTGGGTCTGTTGTGTTGACAAGATGGTTAGAGATCAAAAAGTGATCCAGAAATGATGCACTTCTGTGGTAACTAGAAGTGTCGGCGCAAAAGTTCGAATAGTACACAGAACCCAGAAGTAATTTTTTAAAATCGTTATTCACCTTACAACTGATGCTAATAAATATGGAAGGAAACTCGAACGGAACATAATCCACAAGCTCGTATTTAATATTGTTTTTGATAAGTAAAGCTACACCTTGTTTGTTGTCGTTTCGCAAAATATTAAAATTGTCTATGAAGACTTTGTGTCTATTAGAAAGATGAGTTTCTTGGATAGAAGCAAACGAACAGTTATTTTCTTGGAGAATTTTAAGAAGTTAAATTCTCCGAGAATGTGAAACTAGGGACGAAATGTTGAATTGAAGGAATTTTAAAAACATTATTTGGACGAACAAGAGATTAATTCAGTGAGAAGTTCAAAGTAAGCCATTTGCTTATCTTCTAAACAATTGAAGTTGTGGAGGTTTGCCATAAAGTGACTAATTTTCCGTATGAGTTTTCTCATATCCATACCAAAGTTACCAGTTTGGGTTTTAGGAGAGCTGGGAGTGTCAGGCGACTGAGAGTTGAGATTTTGTGATTTGAAATGACTGGAAAACTGGAATAGAAGACCCCAGGGACAATAGAGGCTCCTCTTGAGAGAGCATGGGAGAGGCTTTTTGTTTGGTTCCTTTTAAGGCTTGTTTCATGTAGAATCTGTTTTCTACAAGCTTCATAAAGCTTGAAGGATTTGCATCCTCTGAAATTGGCGGGATGGTCGTCACAGTTAACGCACACTGCCTTTTGCTACCATGCTCTCTTACAGAAGGCCCCTGACCTGGCTCGTGCCTAATGGTACATTTAAGGGTAGGTCTACCCCAGAAGCAAACTCAAATCTCATGTAAAAACGTGTACATGTATTGGTGTACAAATATGGCTCTCTTAGTTAAGAATTTTTGTGTTAAGAAAATAAATTTACCTCGTCTCGTCTCTTCAGGATACCACTTTTTTCGCATCACGCTTCATGCATAGAGATAGAGAAAGATAGAATATCAAAAAAAAAAAATAACAGAAAACGGGAACAAGGCACGAGTGGCAAGCTGGCAAGCCGCACAGGCAGCGCACAAGCATTTGATTTTGAATTGACTCGGATTGCGCAAAAGATAAATGAAAGTTTTTTTTTCCTTTTGTATTATGGGTAGACAAAATAATTTTTCGTGAATCGTGATTGTTTGAGGTTTAGAAAAGGGAAATTGAGTATTTTGCATTCAGCGCGCACAATTAGACAGAATAATAGACAGTTTGTTTTCTGTTTTATTTTTGGTTGCAGGTGAATTGAAACTTTTCGCATTTAGGTAGATAGAGTTTTTATTCTTTGCGTATGTATACAAGGTTAATCTGTTGGTTCTAGGACTTTTACTTTTAAGGATATTTTAAAAAATAAAGAAAAGGGAGCACAGATTTAGACATTAGGAACGCAAGGAATTTGCTCTGATATTTATTTTTAATGTAGACAATTAATTTTAGGAAACAGTTCACAATTCAAAAATTGTTCAACTAAAAAAATTATTAAATTTCCTAACCTTACCTTACCTTAAAACACTTTCAAAAATAATAATGGTAACTATGTACCTATGCCTATAAAAATGTTCTTTTGAGTCTTTTCAAAGGGCTGTAACTCTGCGAAAAGTGATCGTATTGGGATGAAACCAAAAGCGTTTTAAATATTTCTTTTTCTTGTTTCAGAGTTTCTAAAAATGAGAAATATCCATAGTCAAACATTTTCAATTTTTATTTTTTTAAAGGGCTTCATTGTCTGGAGGTTATTTATGATTCAATAAAATTAATAAGTGCAAAAAAATATAGCCTCAGATTAAAAAGTGGTTCCGTCTTTGACCACTAATTTACATGTAAAAATTGACAACATAAAAGGTAAATTGGGCAGTTTTGAAAACATGAATAAATTTGTTATAGATAATGGATTCTTTGAAACAATTTTTGGAGATACATAATTGATTTTTTACAATTGACCGTTCATTTAATAAAAGTGGAAAAGTGTTTTTAAACAAACAGATTATCAATTTTGAAATTGGTTGATCAAACCGTTCGTTTATTATCTATTGTTCCTGAATATTATGTACCTAATCATCAAAATAAAAACAATGATAACAATTTTCATAGTTTTGCATTTGTTACATATCTTAGACTTGAAGTCCCTATCAGCGTTACCATTTCCGGAAAAAAATCGAAGGAGATTTGAAGAAAAAAGTGATGTAAATTGGGAAAAATCGAAGTAGATTTTAAAATGACTTTTAATTTACTTTTAGAAAAATTTGAACTGGGAATTTTCATAAGTTGACATTACAACACAAAAGAATAATGATTCCGTCTATCTGCAACTCTGTACCTCAATCTGCAGCCACTTTAGCTCGGTTCCTTCCATACAGCCATTATGAAATATTATAATTATTTTGAAAATGGCTCTAATGCTTTTTTTTTTTAAATTATGTATAGATAACTGTACCAACAATGCAGTCCACACTTTGGTAAAAAATAAATGTTATTATCGGTATCTGTCATAGAACCTTCTTTTTATTTTCTACGTTTTCATTTGCGACTCTTCCGATTTCGATCACAATTTTTACATCGCAGATTCTTTGATTTTGAAATAATATTGTTTACGACAAATGTTTTCCTTAAATGTATCTATACTTTTAAATACTTAAAATTATCAATACATTTTAAAGAAAATTGTGTATAAATATTTAATTTAATTTAATTAATATAACATTCTTTTATAAAAAATAACATTAAAATTACTATATTTAAATATAGTTTAATTTAAAATTAAAAACGCATATGCAAGCGAAATTTTCATAGGATTCGTGTACACATCAGTGTGTTGAGTTCCTATGCTTTTAAACTTACTTATTTGTGTATTTTGATTGTGTTGAGATTCTTTTTTTTTTTGTAATTCGATGAATCTCTTCTTCGTTGGATTAGAAATTACTCGTACCTTTCGGACCGTTTACTAAAAGTAGTTTTGGACGGTTTCAAATCTGATATCCATAAAATAAATGCTGGTGTGCCCCAGGGGTCCGTTTTGTCTCCGACAGTTTCTGTCTATAACTGTTGCTCCGCTTAATTATTTTGCTGACGATAGTAACCTCAGCTTTTCATATTCGTTTTTAGATTCACATCCTTGTCCTCGGATGTGGACTACCAATGGCAGCGTATGATAAGCTCATTAAATTATGATCTTCGAAAACTCAATGCTGTTTGGCACTTGCATCGAGGAGACTGAACAGCTTCTAGGTATGTGCATCAGAGACCATCATTTGTGAAGTGTTAACATGTTTGACGTAACCAAAAACGCCGCTAAGTGTTTAGATTTTCTCCGCCGATGCAAGAAGTTTTTTACCCCTACTAATCTGGCTGTAATCTATAAGACCTATATTCGTCCAAAGCTCGAGTGTAATTCCCACTAGGTAGGTGCTCTAAAAACCCTCTTAAGCACAGAATTCAAAAGAGAGCTCTAAAAATGAAAGGCGACCGTTGTCTAACTGAAACATTTGAATCTCTCGAGCACCGCCGCAATTTTCATAAACAGCGCTCTAGTGAAGTAGCCAGTTGCGTTCTCCCCCTCAAACAATTCAACCGTAATACCCGTACTTCTAGGACTGCTTATCATTTTACCCTTGGGCCCAATTTCGGACGTACTGTCAAGTACAGTGATTCCTTTTTTAGCCGCACTACACGAATCTGGAATGCTTTACCCGGCTCAATATTTCTCACTCATTGTAATGTGCAGACATTAAAAACCAATGTGTATCGGTATTTCCTTTCTCATCCTATCCTACTTTCCTAATTTCTTGCACTGTGTTTAACATTTTAATGGTATTCATAACCCCTTGAGTGCGCGTTTAATATAAAAAAAAATACTATCTAGTGAAATAGAGAAAAAGAAGTAGATTTGGACTTTTTTTTGTAAAATTGAAGTAGGTTAAAACAGAGATTTTTAAAATGCGGTAGATTTCAGTATTTTGCTGATGGTGCGAAGTAAGAAGTAGATTTTAAATATTTGGAAAAAAAGTAGATCTACTATAATTGAAGTAAAATGGTGCCACTGGTTCCCATTAGCTGAAACAATTTTTGAAGAAAAAGTTTGTCAATTTTATTTCCAATAACATCATTGTATTTTAATTTTACTTTGTATACTACTATACTAATTTTAAGCTTCTATTTTATTAAGCAAAAACTAAAAATGCATTTTATATAAAAACTGATCTCATTCAAAAAACAAAAAACCAATTTCATTAAGTAATTTCGAAATTATTCACAATTTGTCAACTACCAACGTAACAATTGGTGGTCGTAAGTAAACCGTGTTAGAAAAAAATGTTGATGGGCAGATATGTACAAATAACCGGCTAAGCTTTAATAAAAACGAACTTAATATTGGTTTTTCAAATATGTCAAAATCTTCATCGAAAAAAAAACAAAAAATGTGCTCTTATTTTTATATCATTTTTTAATTTTGACACCAACAACATTATTGGAAAACTAATACTTGTTTTTTTTTTACAAATTAAAAACTAAGTGATAAATGAATATATGAACATACATATGTTATGTATATTATATAAAGGTCGTTTTTTCCTTTGTTAAAAATTATCTCATTTCGAAATTTTCAACGAAATTACATTATGGGGCCTAATGAAAACGAAGTAGGGGGGAGAGTACGATAACTTAGGCGCCAAAAATTGATAACGGATTTTTGTAGAAGGGTCAAATACAAGCATTTTTTACTATGGGAGGGGGGGGTCTATCTCGCCCCGTTTAGGAGGTAGGGGCGATTTTAGAAAAAATGACTTAAATTGAAAAAAAAAAATATTAAAAAACAACGGCAACACTTACAATAAAATACTATACCGGTTTTGAAAGCCAGAAGTCTGTTCTATAATCGTAAATTTAAATTAAATTATTTATGTCAATAGTTTTTGAAAAATTTGCATGCAAACTCAAAATTTTGTTAAAAAAAATGAAAAAAAAAAAGTTTAGACCAATTTTTTTCAAAATTGTAAAATGAAGTGCTTAATTAAATTTTTGTGGTCAATGCTACTATTAATTCTGAATCGAACACAAAAAACCGAATGGTTTTGTACCTTCTAGTTTTTGAGAAAATCGAAAATTACTAAAACTACTTTTTATGAAATTTTTGATTTTTGGTATTTAACTACGGTGATTTCAGGAGGAGGATTAATGTTAATGTGGTTCATTTGTAGGTAAAGTACAGCAAATCATTTAGGGTTACCAAGAATGCACCAGAGGAGGTAGAATTGCATGGCATTTCGCGTCTCAGTCAGTCAGTTTCTGAGTAAGTCAGGTGTTACTTAAAAATAGTCAAGTCAATTTTTCAATGTTCAATGTATTAAAACCGTGTTTACAGGCATTTTGATCACAAAAAAAATTATAGCAAGCACCTCAGGAATCTCTAGCCAATATTGAGGCCATGGAAAAATGTGCCGATAGATGGGTTTATTGCTCTGAGATTAACTTTTATATGAATTGCACCAGAGAAACTTTTAAATCATTAGTTTTAAGCAAAATTTAAGTAACGTTATTTATTAAAATAAAAGATTAACTATGTAAATCATTTAAATGTAATTTGAATTTTATATACCCACCTACAAATTTGTAACTATATATTTACTTATGTATCTTAGTCTCTAAGAGTATAATATGCTCTGGTTGATGAATAAATAATAATAATAATATTGTATTCTTACAATTTTTGTCACCTTTTTGAGTTGGAGTTGAGGGGAGTTGACGCTTTAGTTGGAATTAGACCAATTTCTTCTAAGAACACGATGCTTTTGAAATATTTTTTTTTGAAATATTGAAAAGTTATTTAATTTAGGATGAAGTAGTGGATGCTTAGTCGCCATTCTTTATTCCAAGAAAAAAATACTTCACTCTTACAAAGATTGAATAACGAATGACCTTGGTAAACAATAACCTGTACCATATTAGCATTAAAAACAAACAATAAACATACATATTAATTAAGAAATTATATAAATTTGCTGCATTCGTACAGTAGTACCTAGGTAATGTGAATTTTTCATAATTATTAAATTTTCATGTCTGAACATTTTAAATGTGCAACTTTGGGCTACGTACATACATATATTTAGTAGACATTGGATATAGACCTTAGGGTAAATTCAAAGTTTCTTTAAATCCAGATTCTGTAAATGCAAAGGAAACCTTGCATACACCCAACCTCGCACCTACCCCAAATCCTATAGTGTGCTCAGGCAGGGGGGTTGCAGGGGGGCAGCATGCCCCCCCATACATATCTCACTGTTTATACGCCGTAATGCGTAAGCAAGCAAAAAAAGCAAAAACCCATAAAAAAGTAGTTTTCGTTATTTTCAATTTTCTCAAAAACTAGACGACATAAAATCATCTAGTTTTCAGTTTTTGAATAAGAATATATTAGAGCAACGAATTTTAGGAAAAATAATAATATATAACTTTGTAGTTTTGAAAAATTAAACTTTAAACTTTTTTTTTTATGTTTTTTTTTCACCAAAATTTGAGTTTAAAACTCGTTTTTTCAAAAACTGTGCACAGATTCTACTTGATTTAAAAATTATCTAATAGATCAGAGTATTGGCTTTAAAAAAAGGTATAATACTTAATTGTAAGTATTACCGTTATTTTTTAATATTTTTGTTTCCATTTTAATACCTTTTTTATAAAATTGCCCCTCCCGCCCAAACGGGGGGAGATAGACCCCCCCCTCCCATAGTAAAAAATGCTTGTATTGAACTGTTCTACAAAAAACCGTTATAATTTCTTGGCGCCTAAGTTATCGTACTCTTGCCGAAGTAGGTATTACATATGTATGTATTTTCTATTTGCTTACTTTTTATCGATTTTTTTTTTGCTTGGGTTTTTTGTTTCCTTTGTTTGTTTTTGGAAGCATTATACCTTTGTACAAAATAGATTTGCACAATAAAAACACAACAGAAAATAACAGTAACGAGAGTATTATCTATCACCATGACATATTGAAATAAAGGAGACAACAAAAAAAAAATAAAAGAAGCGCACTTCCCATATTCTTTCTACATACTTTGACATACCCCCCAATTTCACCATTCTTCTACCAGTGGAATACGTCCCCACCGAAAACAAAATGTGATCGAATTTTCCTTCTGAACTTATTTATATAAATATGTACATAGGTATTTAGATTAATAGATACTTGCATACATAATATTTTGGCGCCATCCACTTGCCATATCCCTGGGTTGTTGCGTATTCGCTTACAGTGAAATGCAATTTCATCATCTAATACAAAAAAAAAATAATACATCCATTACCTACCTACGCAAAATTAAATCAAAACAATCAAACAATACCAAATCAAATCACGGCGTTGCACCTCTACATTACCTATGAACCTACCTATCGGAAAAAAAACAACACAAAATCTATTGTATATATTTATATGCATATGTATGTATCTTGTTCTATACACAACATCGCAAATTTCATTTTTTCCATCATCTACACACCCTTTGAAAAAAAAATGAAGATCACTATGCATCGCAATTTATTACTATGTGAGTACCTAAAATGGATTTCCATAGAAGAAACAAAAAAAAAACAGTAGAAGTGATGATAGATCGCAAATAAAAAAATAGATACAAAAAAACTAAATTTATGACAGCGAATTTGTGATATACCTACTTATATTCTTTTTTATACATGCACAAAGAACATTTTTCCACTCTACCTCCGACAATGTGGAATGGTCATTGCATCATATACCTACTAAAAACAATCATTTCTAACACGTTTTTTTTTTATTTTTTCTGTTCTTGTAATACGAGATGCAAGATGACAAGTCATAAACAAGAATAAAAAACTAAATGAGCCCAGACAAAAAAAAAAAGAATCAAGAGAGCGGATGGGCGGACAAAATTCTTTTGCACAGAGAACACGAAACCTTCTCTTTCAAAGCGCTGATATTGCAGCGGCATTCTTGTGAACTGAAAACTTACTTGTGTGCGTGTGCAAAGGAACTTTTTGTTAAAAAATGCAAAACAGACCTCTTTTTTAAAAATAAAATTAAATAAATATTGAGTGAAAAAAGTATTTTGTATTTTTGAATTTAGTAAATAAAATATCAAACAAAAATAAAAAAAATATGTGAGAACTGTATTATCAATACTTTTCTTGCAAATGCATTATAAATACTGTCATATTGAATTACATTTTTATGAACCTTAGATGAGTTTTATTAAATTTTTAAGACCGATACGCTGTTCAGGGAATATAAATCTTTCATTTAAAAATTATTTCCAAAAATTAAAAAATATAACTCTCAATTTCCCAGGGTAGAGAACAAAATATTTGTAAAAAAATGTATATTTTTTGACTTTTGTTAGTAAAAAGTTACTGTAAAAATAAAAACAAAAATAAAAAAAATATTAACGTAATTGCACATACTTGTTGGCTTTGTATAAGAGTGAATTTTACTTCGTTATCTTTTATACTTATGAAGTTTTATCCAGTAGAGCATTCATACCACTATGCAAATTTCCTTCGTTTTTCATAGTTTTGTATATTTTTTTTTGAATAAATAATATAACAAAATAAAAAAAGAAGACCGATACATGATTTGAGAATATGTTGTTTCTATAAAAAAAATATAAAAAAAATAAAAAAGTAATATTTTCGGAATTTCCCTATCATTTGAATAAGGACCTTACTAAAATGTATGATTTTTCCACTTGTGTGGCAGTTTCTGGGCACACAATTTTTTTATATTTTTTTCAAAACTGCAAAAGTATTTTGATTAACATTTTTCTAATCGATGAGCGTTTATTTCATTGAAATATTCGTAAAATTGTGAAAGTTATACAGCTTAGCGCAAAAGTCTAACCTATTTTTTCAAGGGACACCTACCCTTAACGCACTTGTACGGGAATGCACAGTTTTTGGCCAAGTGGCCGAATTGTTGACATCTTCTGCACTGAAGGGCACCTCGATTGCCCCTTGATTTTTCCGAGTAAACTCTGGTTTGAAAAAGATATCTTAGTTTAAGTAATTTACTCGCGCTCGATCCCGAAGTCAGACGGACTAGTAAAAGGTTGTATTTAATTTTTTCTTATTTGGATCTAAGGGTTTCAAAAAGCGAAACTTCGGTAACATTTGGAAATTTAGATTTCAATTCGTTAAGAATTTCTAAAGGAGGATAATCAGAAGTGAGGCCTTTTAAGACAATGTTAGTTGTCTCGTCTTCTTTTAGAGTAAAAGAATATGCCTCTGCATTTTCTGTATTCCTCAGGGTGTTCATTAACTCCCTATGAACTTGGCTATTGTCTACGTAAAGTCTACTACTACTTCCTTTATTCACTATCTTGTAAGAAAATTTAACTGAATTATTTTTAAATTCCAAAATAAGTTTTCTAATTTCAATGTTTCTTAATACAATAGGTGGGCAGTACTTACCCGAGTACATTTTATCATCCTGGATTGTGGTTGCTGCTGAGCTAGGTATTGTTTCCTTCGACGGCTGGGACGTCGTCATTGATGTTCGGTTGTTGAAGTTGATTGGCAATGTTGCTGTTGATTTTGCGGCTTTTCAGTATGAACTTAACGTTCAATAGAGCGAAAGTGTTCACACTTGGTGTGACATCCATCTCTTGGTTGGGTGATGGGAGCGGAGCGGTATGTTTTTTTGGCGGAACTTGCCAGCCGGGCGTCAGGTCGTTGGCTTCGACATCAATTTGCTCAGTTGGGACTGAGGATGAATGTAACTCCTCGTGTGAGGCAATCCAGAAGGAAAAAGGTTGACGGTAGACTGGAAAATTCCAAATCACAAAGGAATACAGCTGCCGATGTGCTTCCGAAGGTGTACAGGTGCAAAAGTAATCCGCAAAAAGCGGAGGTTAAGTCGGACCATCCAACTTTAGCACTTATTTAGCAATAATATGCAACCAATTTACTTTACTTTACTTTAAGTATTTTATACTAAACTAGTCACGGTTGTTGAAAATTTAAAATTTTAGAAATTATTATTCGATTTCGTTTTAATAGTTTTTTTTTTATCTTTTTTTTAGATGATGAGACGTCTTAACTGTCGGAGTGTACAAACCAGAATCTGTGTCAGCCGTTTTAACATTTTAGTTGTTAGTATTTCTTCATGAGACAGACTAACCGATCGATGTATGAAATGTTCTCTATAGCGGAGATGAGTTCTGTGCACAAAACGTAACACATACGACATGACATGAATAGTTTTTGGGCAAGAATTAAACCTATCAATAAATCAAGAATGGTTTTAATATTTAGAGTCATCATTGTTTTATTCGCCTTTATTGGTCTCTGTTCTACGTCAGTTTCTTTTAGTCTGGGGGGAATTTCTTGGGGCCACGTAGACTCGCATTGCCTAAGCAAAGAAGGTCTGTCCATTCCACCATCGCTTACCTTATTGGAGCTCATGGGGAAGCATCCCTCACGTTGCAAGATCAGCAAGATTATCTGCTGAACCTACGTGCCGCCATTTAGAATATATATTTGAGGTTTGAATTTTGGAAACCCTATTTTCATTTCCAATTAACGTTGTCCAAGTATTTGGAGGTTTCTCAAGCCACGCTAGAACGATTCAACTGTCAGTCCAAAGAATAATGTTATAGTTTGAAATAGCATGTAATTGTTAATTAATTTAGATAAAAGTACGGCAGTGCAGAATTCAAGTCTTGATAAGACAATCTGTTTAAAAGGCGGTACTCTGCTCTTGGCGCAGAGTAAGTGCGAAGACCAGCTGTCTGAGCTGTGTGGGAGTCTGATATATAACGTGGCACCATATGCCTTCTCAGAGGCATCGCAAAACCCATGTATCTGAATAGAATTTTTTGGCGTATATTGAATCCAACGGGGAATTCGAATGTTTTGAATATCAGGTAAGTTTTCCAGCGATGAAACGTCAGTGGCATGAGCGGTATGTCCCATGACGTTCAAGATTTGCTGGAGCCACCCATCCTGCTGGGTCAAATAATCGTGCAACGACAGATAGAGCACAGCGTTTAGTTAAACGATGATCTCGTTCTTCAAATTTTTAAAAGAAACATAATGAAGCTAACTTTGCGTTCCCAGATTCTTGGTAACGCTTGTGTCTTCAAATTTTAGAAAATCTTTATCGTAAAGAAAAGATTTTTAAATATTTTTGAGAAAACCAATGCTATTAGAGGTCAACTAGCGTAAGCAGAATCCACCTAAACTTAATTCAAGGGATAATTGTTTCTGCGCTTCTAGCACAGAGTCGTAAGTATGCGAGTCTGACAAAACATCATCAGCATACAAATCGTACTTTAATATTGATGAAGCAACAGGAAACTGTTAGTAAACATCATCGGCGAATTGCTTTATCGTACGAATAGCTATACTCTGTTGAATTTATATTTGCAGTACAGGCCTTATGGGAGAGCTTTTTCAGAAACACTGGTGCCTGCTGCTGTTTACACGGCACCTTAACTTAGGAAATTGCCACTGAAATAAGAAAGAGAATCACTTAGTTACATTTAATTTGTTTGTGTAATCTTCTTTGATCTCACGTACAGCCCACCATGACCTATCTGCTCCATGGGTGAAAGGAGACTGATCGCCAATTTGCAACCAACCCTTATTGTGTTTAATAAAAAAAAAATACTGAATCAGAGTTACCATTGCCAAGTTGATACAAATTCATATGGCATTTTCTTTGGTTTGTGCTATGTAACTTTTAGGATTTAAGGTTTTTCAAGCTTTTGGTAGCAAATATTTTTCTGAGATTTGCGGCAATTTTTAATGCTCCTACGGCAATCCTGTAAGAGCTTTAAATTAAAGATAGCTTATTGAAATCCATAATGGTCAGACTGAAAGGCAAATATCCTATCTTCCCTGTAGTGCAAATATAAATTGAACAGAGTATAGATATGGTGCGCAATTTACCCCATGTAAATGATACGGACTGTGTTCAGGATGAACCAAAATCTGTCGATACATTTTTTCGACGTCGGCACAAAAAACATATCGACAAAATCGCCATTGTAAAACAGTAGACATTAAATCTGCCTGTAGGACTGCACCTGAATATAAAATCGAGTTTAAACTGACGCCAATTCCAGAGGGACTTGGAGCGTGAAAACAACTCTAAGTTTTGTTGTTGTTCTCTCAAGCTACAGAACCACATGATGCGGCAGCTAGTAAAAAGAAACAGGATACATTTTAAGGCAATTATCGGCAGTAGCTAGGCTCATACATATGTCCGAGCGTAGAATATTCTTGAAGAACTGCATCGTATTTAGAATGAAATACCGGATTTTTTGATAAGTTTCTTTCGATTCGAACAAGTTGTTTCATAGCAATATCTCTAAATGGGCCAAGTGGTGGTGAGGGGTCTTTAAAAGGTAGTCGAACCGTGTAGCGACCATCTTTACCTCGGTTAGTTGTTTGAGAGTTAAGTTGTTCACAAAAATGATCTTCGGGAGAAAGATGTCTTACACTAGGCAACTCTTCAACTTCCCAAAATTTTGATATTTGATCTATTGAGATTTCAGAATAATATGAAGCAATTGTAGAAAACGATTGAACGTTTGTTTTTGGTAAGGGGCCTGATAGGACCCAACCAAACACTGTTTGTTGAGCGACTAAAGAATTAAAAATATTTTGTTTTACACCTTCTAAAATGATTGAAGGATATAAGTAAGTCTGCTGCTAACACAAAGTCTATGTTCGAGCTTTCATAAAAGAATGGATCAGCTAATTGTATATCCATTTTATCTGAAAGTTCTTTAGGGCTTATATCGCATGAGGGTAAGCTGCAGTGAGTCGCTTTAAGATTTAAATCCTATGATGAAAGAACAAATTTTCGATGAAGATGTTGTAACTATCGCGCTTATACCAAAAATATCAGCTCGTATTGGCATGACCTGAAGGCGTAATCGCTGTTGAGCTTCTTCATAAAAGAAGCTGGCTTCTGACCCCGGATCCAAGAGTGCACGTAATGTTAACTTAGACCCCAGGCGATGAAACTCGACTAAAGCGGTTGCTAAAAGAATGCGTTTTTAACTTTGAGTAAATTGATTGATTTGTTTGAAATTTTTAAGAAAAATGAAGCATTGTATGATGCCTTCGTCCATAATGCATACAAGTGTGAACACTCTGGCAATCTGTAGCTTTATGTGTAGGCGATAGACAGTTATTGCATAATTTGAGAAATTTCATTTTTGGTACTCAGTCAGTGATTGAAAGCGGTAAGAATTTTGAACAAAATCGAATAAGATGTGAGCCTTTACAAAAGCTGGCAGCTTTTGTGTGAAACGAATGGTGCTGTTGGTTTGGTTTGGTAGAAGCAGAAGTAGAATATGTATTAGCAGGTTTACAATCCTTCAAGCTTGAATGCCTTAGCTCATATACATACAGTTTCTAAAGTGATACTGAACGTGTCCATTTCTGTCCAAGTCACAATATCGCAGGGTTTTTGAAGCGATTGTTGTAATAAGCCTTGCTTATTATTAAGTTAAATATTTATTAAACGTTCCTTACAAGCTAAGGACAAACAATTGAATGAATAATAATAATTGACAAATAATAATTTTGTTAACTTAATATATAAAGTTTTTTAGAATAATATTATTTAGCTAAGTATATGCTAGCAAGTAGATATAATAAAGTACACTACTTATTACATGCACTTTTTTTTATATAAATTTACAAAAGCTACTTCTTACATCTAGGCAAAGTTTGAATACCATAAATCTATACCAAATCTCTGTGGAGTTTTAACAATACGACCACTTCTGGTTCTAAGTTGTTCTGTGGGTGTTACAACTAGATGTCTAGATCCTATTGCTTCTGAACTAAATGTTTCGGAAATAGTATTTTCTGTTGAAGGTAAAGCATCATTAATTATAACCGGAGACAAAGGTTCATCCACATTACAATTACCTGTATTATAAACTATTGGGGCATCCAACTTGATTTGACTATTCGGATTTTCAATGATTTCGTTTCGAGTAATTTGAGGTGGATCCCTTATTTGAATTTTTCTTGGATTTACATTTTCTTCAAAATCAAAATCACTAGCACACAAATCTTCATTCACAGTCTTAACAATAAACCGCCTATTGCGTCTAAAATGATTATTAAAGCTATCTTTAACTATGTATGAACGATTATTAACAATATTAACAATTTTCACATAGTATCTACCATTCTTTTCCAGTTTTTTTTAAACATTACTAAATCACCCACATCTAATACTGATAATGATTTCGCGTTTCGATCATAATAGTGTTTTTGCATTGCTTTTTTGTTTTTAAATTTTGTTTGTATTTCTGATTCATTTAGATTGTTTCTGATTAAAAGTGAGTCCGAGACTGGCAATCTTGTCTTGACAAGCCTTCCAAAGAATAATTCGGATGGTGTATATTTCATACCTGCCAGAGGTGTTGTATTGTATTTCAGTAAGCGATATTGAAACTTATTTACATATAACTTCATAACACCTTTTAAGTATGTTTTTGGAAATAGCCACACCATTTTTCGCTAAACCATTACTCTGTGAGTATCTAGGGCTTGAAAATTTAATTTGAATGTTGCATTCAGTTGAGAAGAGCTCAAATTCAGCTGAATTAAAAAGACTATTGTCACATTTGATAATTGTTGGATATCCAATTTTATCGAAAATCCTAGTAATAACATCAATGATGTGTTTTGATGTTTTATTTTGAATAATAGTGGCGGCTAAATAATTTGAATAGGCATCAATTAATGCTACGTAATCCCTACCTCCATATTCAAATAAGTCCATTCCATTTTTGGGAATTTCTTCCTGAAACAATGGTTCTTTTTGCATATTTCGTTTAAATTTTTCACAAATTTTGCAAGAAGATACTAATTCTTTGATTTAAGCATTCATTCGTGGCCAGTAATACAACATTCTTGCACGCGCAAGAGTTTTTTCTATTCCGAGGTGAGGATATTTGCCGTTGCAGTTCAGACGGAATGACCAATCTATGATTCAATAGCAACAATCCGTTTTCAATATGCAATTCTGATTTTAATTTAAAAAAATGTTGACTAAGTTCATCCTGCTGATGATAACCTGGCCAACCTTTTTCAACATATTTACAAATCCTCATATATTTTTCATCACAGTTCAATATTTTTTTATAATAATTATAATTTTTTTCCGTGAAACAAACAGACTTTGTTAATGAATGAACAACTCCCGACAATCCTTCTATTTCTGAAATTTCTGAGAGTTGTGCTCTTGATAAGCAATCAGCCACTAGCATTTCCTTACCCGGCTTATAAACAATGGTCATTTGTGGATATTTTAGAAGAAACATAAACATGCGTTGAAGACGTGTTGTTACATCATCAATATCACGTTTGACCAATGTTTCCAGTGGCTTATGATCACTTTCAACAGTAAAATTACGTCCATATAAGAATACATGAAATTTTTGGCATGCAAATACAATGGCTAACAGTTCCTTTTCAATTTGGACCTACTTTTGTTCGCTTTTACTAAGCGCTCGAGAAGCAAACTCTACTGGGTGCCCATTTTGAACTATGTCACAACCCAGTCCATCTTTAGATGCATCTGTTTGTATGATTACTGGATGTTTTGGATCATAAATGGCCAAAACCGGCTCCGAAGTTACAATACGCAACAAGTTTTGAAATTCCTTGTTGTGTTTTTAAGTCCATTTGAAATCAACATCATTTCTTGTTAAATTTCGCAATTCCGCCGTTTCCTTTGACAAATTTGGAATAAATATCGCTAAATATTTTAGCAAACCCATAAATCTTAAAACGTCTGCTTTGTTTTCAGGAGTTTTTATTTTTAAAATAGCATCCCGATACTTTGAATCAGCTTTAATTCTCCCCCCTAATAGAATGTTACCCATAAATTTTACTTCTTTTTGACGATATTGGATTTTTCCGGGTTAAATTTAATATTGTTTTTTCTAGCTCTTTCCATTACCAAACTCAAAACGGAGTCATGATTTTCTTCATTTTCTCCACACGCAACTAGATCATCAAAATAAAAAACGACTCCCGGTATGTCTCCGAAGATTTGAACCATTTTACGTTGAAACATTTCCGGTGCACAGTTCAGACTGAAAGGCACAAGATTGAATCTAAATCGACCAAAAGGAGTCATAAAAGTTGTTAGTTCAGAGCTTGCCTTATCTAGTTCCATATGCCAAAAATCACTGGTCAAGTCAAAAACTGAGAAAACTCGTTTGTTTGCAAGCTTAGACGTTAAGTCATCAATTGTTGGAATTAAAAAATGTTCACGTTTAATACTTTCGTTTAGTGGTTTTGGATCCAAACAAATTCGAAGACGACCATTTGGCTTCTCAACTATCTGTAAATTATTTACCCAGTCAGTCGGATAGTCAACAGGTGAAATGATTTCATCCTGCACCATTGAATGAAGTTCTGATTTTAATTTATCTATTAGTGAGACAGGTATTATTTTTATAACGAAGAACTGATTTTGAATTTTCTTTAAGTTGTATTGAAAATTGTCCTGGAAATTTACCAATTCCTTAAAAAACATCACTATATTTATCCATGAATAATTCTTTCGATTCCTTGCATTCAACACTACTAACATCTAAGCGTTTTACTAATCCGAAGCTTTCACAAGTATCTAATCCAAGAACAGGCTCACATTTGTCATCAACAACCAAAATTCAGCAGCATTTTCCTATTTTAATATGTAGTAGATCTAAACCTTTTAGTTCAACAATACCAAAAATATGGACTTTGTTACTATTATAATCAAAAACAGAGAAATCATTATGCTGATTCTTAAATTTAATATTTAATTTTTTAATCAATTTTATTGGAATGGAAATAACATCAGCACCGGTATCTATATCACTCCAGCTAAGTTCAGCTACGCTTTGCTTGTTAGTATTGACTACTTTTGCTTCCAACGATGACTTTTTTGGTCTGCGGCACATCTTTTGGAAATGTCCTTTCTTGGAGCACGAGCGACAGATAACATCTTTTGCTTTGTATTGATTCATGTGTCCAAATTTCCATGGCATTCCACAATTAAAACAAGATCGGTTAATTGCATTGATGGATACATCTTCGACGTTATTGATAATTGTATTGACTATTGCTTTTTCCATCCAGAATACTTTTGTTATTATTAGCTGCTTCATACGTCTTGCAGATTTCGATAACTCGCCCCAGCTGTTCATCACAGCCGTCTAGAAGCTTCAGTTGCAATTTTTTGTCGTAAACTCCAACATTGATACTATCACGTAGCTATCGGTTTTCATAAGATGCGCAACATTCACATTTGTAATCACATTTACGAACCTGAGTGCGCAATTCCGTTTCGAATTCCATGAAAGTTTGGCGTTCTTTTGCAATGTTTTGTTGAGGTATACAATGCTCATCAAACTTACTCATAACGTCATCCAGTGAGCGCTGAGTAACTACATCACCAACCTGCACAGTTCCAAGTAAAGAATTTCTTGTACCATCATTTGGAAACAGAGTGTTATAAATATTGGCACCATTTGTGTCCATCAACCAAATAAATGTTGCAATTTTTGTTGTTTGCGGGGCATCTGATTTTCCATTTGCAATCATGTAGACAGTAAAATTTCGTTTCCAGTTAGGCCAATCATTCACCAGGTTGTAACAGTCCAGTTCTGCAATCGCACGTTCATTTGTAGCCATTTTGAAATCCGAGAAAATTTATAATATTTTCCGTTAAATTCAGATTTTTTTTTTATGTTTATATGCAGTCTGCTTTCTTGTAGATCCAAACTATAATGCATTTGTTCGTTTTACATCTGACACCATGTAATAAGCCTTGCTTATTATTAAGTTAAATATTTATTAAACGTTCCTTACAAGCTAAGGACAAACAATTGAATGAATAATAATATATAACAAATAATAATTTAGTTGACTTAATATATAAAGTTTCTTAGAATAATATTATTTAGCTAAGTATATGCTAGCAAGTAGATATAATAAAGTACACTACTTATTACAATTGTTCCCACAACATGTATAACGTTTTATCGCGAAGACGACTGGCACATAAGAAGACGAGAAATAGATCCCAAGAAGTTGTGTCAATTTTATATGAATTTAATATGGAAATACAATCATTGATATCATTAAAGTTTCTTTATACCTTTTCCAGATTCAAAATTAACTATCGGTAAATTGAAAAAAATTTCAATTAACTATTAACGAGATTTCTTTTATTATCATATTCGTCAGATAAAGCTTTCCAAGCAAGAGGAAAACTATCGGAACAACGAGGGACTTTTATAGAATATAAAGACAGCGTATTACTGAAGTTTATACCTGTCGGCAAGGAACTAGCGACTACTTGCAAATCAGATTTAATGATTTCAAGTTTGCGAATTCCATCAATTATTTCACTTAGACATGAAACATAAACTGTTGAAGAATATCCAGTTGTAGTTATGCTTCATCGATTGTAGATCATCGTAATATGCGTCTTTTCTTTCGGACCACATTTCTTTGACCTCAGTTTTTGTGGTCTGTAACGATTGTATAGACTGATCCACTATTGGAGTTTCTTGAAAGCTCTTACGAAACTCGGTTAGAAGGTCGGTAGCGATAATGAACTCTACGAGTATTCCAATCATTTTGTAGGTACAGTTTAATCAATATAAATAGGTTCGTGTATAAGATATTATTGTTTTTATGTAAACGAATACAACTAACGAAAGAAATTCGTCCATTTAACGAATTTATAAAAATATCCGTTTTTAGTAGAGCAGTTTTTTTTCAAATTTAGATTAACATTGGTAGGGGTTGGGACAATAAATAATAATAAAGCTAACTTCAACAAAATCCACATGAACTTTTTCTTCTAATTACAATAAAACCTTACACAATTCGTTGAATGACAAATTAGGTATAACTTAAAGATTACCTAATGCACAGTTCTTTTGATATTGCCAATAAAATTTCAAATTTATGAAAACAATGAACTCAGGGAAGTTTTAATTAAACGGTATCAGAATTTCTAAAAGAAATATATTACCAAGCGGATTTTATTTTCAATTTTTACGAGAATATGAAAACTTATTAGTTTTTAAATCGTTAAGTGCCCCTATTTACCGAAATTTATACGTTCTTTTTAAGAGTATGTCTTACGAGGAAAAATAGGTTAGAATTTTGCGCTAAACTGTATTTTCCAAAATTTTCCGGATATTTCAATGAAATAAACGGTCATCCATTGCAAAAATGTTAAATAAAATACTTTTGCAGCCTTGAAAAAAAATTAAAAAACATGTGTGCCCAGTAACTGCCACACAAGTGAAAAAATCATACATGTTAGTACGTTCCTTACGCAAATGATAGGGAAATTGGGAAAATATTATTTTTTTATTTTTTTTTTTTCATATTTTTTATAGAAACAACATATCCTTAAACTAAGTAACGTTTCTTTTTTATATTTTCTTTTTGATTTAATCAAAAAAAAAAAATTATAAAACTATGAAAAATGAAAGAAATTTACATTGTGGTATGAATGCTCTATTGGATAAAACTTCATAAGTATAAAAGTTAACGAAGTCAAATTAACTTTTATACAAGACCAATAAATATGTGCAATTAATTTTATATTTTTTTTATTTTTGCAGTAACTTTTTGCTAACAAAAAGTAAAAAAATATTCATTTTTTTTTCAAATGTTTTGCGCATTTCCCGGGGAAATTGAGCTATATTTTTTAATTTTTGTGAATATTTTTTTTAATCAAAGATTTATGTACCCTGAACTGAACAATGTTCTTCAAAATTAAATAAAACTCCTCTAAAGTGTATTAAAATGCAATTCAATATAACAATGTTTGTAACGCAATTGTAAGGAAGTACTGGCAATATAACTCTCACATATTTTTTTTATTTTTGTTTGATATTTTCTTTACTAAATTTAAAATATAAAATACTATTTTCAATCATTGTTTATTTAATTTTATTTTTATAAAAGAGATCTATTTTTCATTTTTTAACAACAAATTTCTTTGCACACGTACACAAATAAGTTTTCAGTTTCCAAGAATGCTACTGCAATATCAGCGCTTTGAAAGAGAAGGTTTCTTATTTTCTATGCTAAAGAAATTTGTCCGCCCATCCGCCTTCTTAATTTTTTTGGTCTGGGATCATTTAATTTTGTATTCTTTGTTTATGACTTAGTTTTGCATCTCGAATACAAGAACAGAAAATATAAAAAACCTGTTAAAAATTATTTTTTTTTGTATATGATGCAATGACCGGACCATTGCACATTGTAAGAGGGACGGTAGAATGAAAGTCGTGCATGTACCTATAAATAAAATGCACGACTGGGTCGCACGAACTTGCTCTTATGTAAAAGACTAAGAATTTTAAAAATGAATGTTATTAGAGAAAACGGTTCATAAGCATAAAATTCATTTTTAAATGACTAAAAAAACTCCTTTAGTAGTAGAAGCAAATAAAAGGATGCCATGTGATTCAAGCAAATATTGGTTTATGCAAGAACAAAAATTATAAGTCGTTGTAGTGGTTATTTAAAAAAATTAGCTTTTATACAAAACATTTTTAAAACATTTTTTATAAAAAATTTTGGTACGCCAACTTAAAGAATAAAAATTAATTTTCAAAAAAAAAATTTAGCTGTTTTTGAGATATAGAATTTTCCAAAAAAATTATTTTTTTTTTTCAAAAATTCAAAAAAAAAATTCTTTAAAGTTTTCAAATGCAATGTTTTTTAAACTTTTTAGAAGCTTCTCTATAAGACAATTTATTAAAATCCATTATGCCGATAATGAGAAATTCAAAATTCGAAAAAATCGTTCTGTGGTAGGTACAGTCAGTAATATATTAATTTCAATTTTCTTAATTTAATAATAGATTGTTAGAATTAAACGAGAGAAAAAAATTTATCAAAATTCTCGGAACCGTTTTCGAGGAAAATACGATTTTCGAAAACCATTTTTTAACTTTTTGTATGTTTGGTACCTTTATTTTTAGGTAGAATAATTTTCTTTTTTCAGTCACCGACTATCTTTCGAGCCGACAACATTGTCTTCCGATTGTTTTTCATTCTGCTCTCTCAAAGTCAGTGCATTTTCTTCTCCCCCTTATTTTCCCTTAAATTATTCTCTCAGTTTAATTTATCGTGCCGCGCAAGTTTTTAATTTAATCTATTGCGATCATCAATTTAAAATGGCCTCAGGGCCTTATTTGCCTACGGGCAACAGGTTTAGTATGCTTGATCAGCCATCTCCTAAAAGTTAAAAAAAAAAGACCTTCATTTTCTCCTATAGACCAAAGTTCTTCTCTCCCAATCAACTCATGCAACATATATCCTAAATTTATTCTCCTTTCCTCTTTAGATCCCAACAAACCAATTTCCTCATTTAGCGTTCTCCCCATTAAAAAAGCAATAGATGGAATAAGCACTCCTTATGAGTATATCTCACAACTCCGTGACGGTAATCTTCTGATTCTAGTCAAATCTAAAAAAATCGCCGATTTATTCCTCTAAAAAAAAACACTTTCCAACATTTGCACAATTTCTGTAACGCTACACTCGACTCTGAATTCTTCTAAAGGTACTGTTTACGCGCCCTGCTTAATAAATGTTTCAGACGAAGAAATTTTGTCTGAAATGAAAGACCAAGGTGTAACCCACGTTTATAAATTAAAAAAAAAAAACACTAAACGAAGAATCACGTGCCTCGGGTCTTGTTCTCTTCACTTTTAACCGCTTCCGACCACCCACCTCAGTCGTTATAGGATGGTATAACCACCAAGTGCAAGAATACTTCCCCAACCCGATGCGTTGTAAGAACTGCCAACTCCTCGGCCATACTGCCAAAAGGTGCAACCGAAACAAAACTTGTGTAAATTGTAATTTACCCCCCACCCTGACACAAATTGCTCACGCACCTTTTGTGCAAACTGTTCGGAAGAGCATGCTGCTTCTTTCAAACACTGTAAGCGCTTCATGCAAGGCAAAGAAATCATAAAAATTGAAACTATTAAGAAATGCACATTAGGAGAAGCTAAACAAATTTACAACGAGAAAAACCCAATCACAATTTCTTCTTTAGCTTACTCTTCCGCCGTTAAAAGTAACCCCCTCCCCCTCACCGAAACTACCATTTTAAACTCTAACAATGACCTCCCACCTCATCTACACCCAAATCAATAATGTCCAATCTTTCTAATATACAAAACCAAAATCTCAATACAACAACAGTACATAACTCTCTTTCTAAACACCTCTTAACAGAATCCATAAATTTTATTTCTACCACACAAACAACCTCCATTTTTATCCCTTCATCACATCCACTCATTTCTGCAGCTAACTCATATAATCTCTCTTCAAGCTCACTCAACAATCCCACTCTCTCTCACTCTTCCGCTCTCTCTAAACTCTCGACTTCAAACTCATTTCAATCAAAACAAACTACTAGCGCTTATGCTAAACACTCTAACTCAATTCTCAACACTAATTCTAAATCTCTACAAACAAACTCAATCCCAATTGACACTACCACTTAAATGTCAACCAACACATCTGAAAATTATTACGAAAATATAGATCATGATGACATATAAATATAATTCCATTTCCCAAAATACAGACTCTGCCAATCTCGCGTGGATCGTTCAAATTCCACTGGTAATTTGGACGATCCAACTCTGGTTCGGCAGAGTCAAACCCCATTTACCACCGATAATACATCACATCACCTTCTGACTTTTCACAGTATAACACTGATTATACTGGTCAAAGGTCTTCTTCTCTCGCTAAATCGATCCTTAACGTCCTTCAATGGAACCTTAATGGATACTTCAACAAATATCATGAACTTGAGCTTCTCATAAACGAGCTCAAACAAGAAATCATCTCACTACAAGAAACACATATTTCGTCCCAAATAAAACCTGAAACACCAAAACAGTTTCAAGCTTATTTCCACAATTTGGATGACAATACCACTGCTAAGTAAGGCGTTGGTTTGCTGGTTCATAGCTCCATTCCGCACAAAGTAATTAATTACAATTCAAACTCAAATATTTCAGTGATAGCAATAGAAACTCAACTTCAAATCAAACTGTCGGTAGTCTCAATCTATATTCATCCAAAACATTCCTTTTCGTTCACTGATTTGGAAAACATTTTCAACTCGGTCAGTAAACCAGTGCTAATAACAGGCGATTTTAACTCATGGAGTCCCCTATGGGGCTCTCCTGCAGCTAATGCTAGAGGAAAAATCATAGAAAATTTCCTCACAAACCTCTTGGAAAAGAAACTCCTTTCTTCATGGTAGCGACCACTTCCCAATAATAACTTCAATCACTCTAGGTACACAACAACTTCACACAAAACCCATCCCGAAATTCAAAACAGAACGTGCTTACTGGTGCGAATTTCAACGCACTGCAAACGATTTGATCGAGACCCACACACAATCCCAAAATGTCAATAAAGAGGCAGGCTTTATAAAAAAATGTATAATATCAGCTGCTAACGTATCAATCCCCCAATCTAAAAATATTTTCCACAAAAAATTCGTTCCATGGTGGAGCCCCGAGCTTAACTCTCTCGTAACAAAAAACCAATCTCTTTGGAAAATTTATAAAAAGCACCCAAACGATATAAACTTAATCAACTTCCGAAAAGCAAATGCCGTATTTCGAAAAAAAGTAAAATTTTCCAAGGCCGAGAGTTTTCAAAAGTTTACAGAGTGCATCAATCCCAAGACCTCTAGCAAAAAAATATGGTCCGATATAAAGACCCTCACTGGCAACTATTTGCCTCACACCATCAAAGTAATAATGTCTCTATCCGTTCCACTTACAGAGTCGGACAAAATTGCAGATCATTTTGCCAAATGTTGGTCCTCATATTCTAGCAACTCCAATTTCTCCCCTCATTTCGCGAATCCAAACTCCTAGCCATGAACAACATAATACTGTCCACCTTACCTAAGTCCATCTTCCAATGCCATTGAAATCCCTATTAATACAATTGAGTTTGAAAGCTGCATCAATAGCGTCAAAGGTCAAACCCCAGGTTTTGACAGAATTTCTTACCCTATGATTTGTAATGCCCCACCAGCCGTAAGACAACATTTAATTCTGCTTTATAATTTTATTTTAAACAATAGTGTGATTCCACAACCGTGGAAAACGGCAACCCTAATTCCCATCCCAAAACAAGAACAAAACCCTATTGATACAAATAGCTGCAGACCTATATCCCTTTTATCGTGCATGACTAAATTGCTAGAAAAAATAGTTTCGAAGAGATTACTTTGGTTTATAGAAAAAAATAATTTCATTGCCCTCAATCAAGTCGCTTTCGAACATGGTCGCAGTACAATAGACTCCTTACTTCATATTGACGAATTTGTCTCTACAGCAATTTCGTCCAAAAATCACATCTCTATTTTATCCATTGATTTTTGATAAAGCCTTCGACCGTATAGGCATCCATATTGTGTTGAACAAAATAATCAAATGGAAAATTGGGCCAAAGATATTCTCTTTTGTCAAATCCTTCTTAATGAATCGTAAGCTTATAGTCAAAGTAAATAACACCTATTCAGCTATCTACAACCTGAATAACGGTATTCCTCAGAGATCGCCACTATCAGTTGTAATCTTCATAATAACCTACAATGATATAAGCGAATTAATTTCGCAATCTAAGAATATTGACCACACTCTTTACGCAGACGATCTCTACATTCTTTCAAAGTTTAAAAAAAATTCTCGTACGGAAAACTCCTGCAAAGATATCCTTGATCGAATAAATTCCTGGTGCTTTCAATCTGAAGCTCAAATTTCTTTAAACAAAAGCAAACTCTTACATATTTGTAGAAAACTTACATGTTCTTGTCCTGTTATCAACATAAATAATATTCAAATTCCTTCTGTTAATAAGCTAAGTATACTTGGAATTGTATTCGATTGTAAATTTAGCTTTAAGGAACATTGTTTAGCATTAAGTATGAATTTGGCTATCAGGCTTAACATCATAAGATATTTAGCTTCAAAAAATAGCTTGACGCATACCAACTCATTGATAAACGTTACAAAATCCATCATATTATCAAAAATTGATTATGCCCTTGTTATTTATGGAAAATATGCGAAATCGTAAATCCGACCTCTTCAATCAACATATCACGCCGCAATTAGAGCCAGCCTTAAAGCTTTCAAGACCAGTCCAATAATAAATATCCTCGCAGAGGGTGGTTTCTCATCAATCGAGGAAAGAAAAGACGTTCTTACATCAAGACTTGTAGGAAAAATACTTGAATCCTATGACTCTCCAATTCTTTCGGATTGCAACAAAATCTTAAAACGCTCCAAGACACCAAAAAAACCATCAGCCCTCTACATAACTTTGATGTTCGCGCGAAAAATCGGCATAGAAATAAAAATTTAAAAAAAATATCTCGAGAATCACCCTCCTTGGCTATTCTTAAGCGAATCTATTAACACAGATCTCGCTCGATTTAAAAAAGATTCAACTCCAAACGTGGTATATCTTCAGCATTTTCACGAACTTTGAATCCTCTCATCGAAAACAATTGGATGATCCTCTTTACCGATGGCTGAAGGTACTTCCTTCACAATCGTCGATTCAAATAATAATCTGCTTTCTTAGGAAAGACTACCATCATTCTTCTCAATATTTTCTGCCGAAGCCTTAGCGGTTTTAAAAGCCACGCAAATCTCTTCTAAATCTAAGAAAAAGACAGTGATATGCACGGACAGTCTTTCAACCTTAGCTGCCATCAAAAACGTCAACAATCGATCGTCTTTTATTGGTAAAATCAGAAATAACATCATCAAACTTGGAGAACGAATGAAGATCTTTTGGGTGCCAGGGCACATTGGTGGGAAGGGCAATGAATACGCGGACTATGAAGCCAAAATAACTGCTTTGAACATAAACCAAGCGATCTCACAATATCAGCGCAGCAAAAAAGATATATCTAAACTAACTAGCTTCTATTTGCATAATAAGAAAATATTGGATTGGTCTCAATATAGCTAGCTATCCAACCTCTACGTCTGCAATCATGAACAAATGCTTTATCAGGTTGAGTATTAGTCACACCCAGCTCACCCTACTTAACAAGGACACCCCACCCATATGCCACCTCTACCAACTTAACATCCAGCTTTCCATCAACCATTTAACCACAGACTGCCCTAAAATCAATGACACTTGTAACAAGCTTTTCAACAAAAGCTTAAAAAATCTTCTTTTGGTTCCATCCGAACAAAATATAAAAAATGTTTTTAAAATTTTAAAATTATTTAACTTACATCATTATTTAACTTACATCGATTTTTTACAAATTTGTTAAAAAAATGCTTGTAATCACAATTTTGTAAGATGGTGCAATAGGCCCCAGAATATATAAATTGTATTCATGTATAACATCTGCGGGGGCGGTCGGATGACGTCAGATCAATATCTTACTTCCTCCGACCGCCCCCTCAGCTGTAAACTTCAATCAATATTATTATTCTTTAACTTTTTTTCATATTCAGCTAGAAGCCCTGGTAGCTATTAGATTTTAAGTATTGCCCTGTACATTTATGTATGGTTTAATAAATAATAATAATAATAATTTTATTTTTTTCACATATTGTAGATTTTATTAAGAAACTTTTATTTATTGCTCCCACTAGAATATGAAAGACTTTCACATTTGTAAATAACTATAAAAGGCCTATCTAATTATGCTAATTATTTTTTGTTATCAATCACACCCAAAAATTGCTGTGGGCTCTCGGTCTAATACGTACATATAATAACTTTTAAACTATATTTATAAAAAAAAATTTAAAGACACTTTTCTGTCATTTTAAAAACATGTAAACTAACATTTTGAATAAAAATACACAGTTCCTTTTATGTTTTTGTTTTTGTGACACTATTGAGCGAGGCAGGTGTTGCGGTTGCACTGTTTTTGATTAGATTAAGAATTTTATTTTTCAATTTTTCAAAAAATTAAATCATGTTGGCTCAACAATAGGGGCCCAACGTTCTTCATTTGGCTTTACATAATGCTATTTGCTTAAAATATCATATTAAATCAAATAATTATGGTATGTAGAAAGGGGAATAATAAAATAGGATAACTTTATAGAATTTTTTTTATTGGGAATCTTTTATTAATAACATGAATCGTTAAGGAGGTAATCTTTTAACTGATCCCTCGATTTAAATGCATCCCTTGTTGCATTATTTGAAAAAATTCTTTTTGGTCCTTGAAGAGGAGCTGTGTTTTCCCGCCACAGGCCTTTGATTAATACATCATCTTGGTAGCTGTCTGCATAGTTTGGTGGAATGTAGTTGTTATCATTCATTTTCATGAAATTATGCAATAAAACAGCTGCTTTTACAATCTTTTCTGCTGACTCCGGACTCATTTGAAGGGGACTCAGGAGAATTCTCCACCGTGACACCAAAATACCAAAGGCATTTTCAATTACGCGTCTGGCTCTGGAAAGGCGTTTATTGAAATGCTCACGGTCAAATGGTAAGTGATCTCCTAAACGGTAAATAATTACAATTAATGATTTCAAGTAGAAAAATTTATAACTTTTACCTGGGAATGGGCGCATCAGTAAAGGTTTTAGCGGAAATGCTGCATCTCCAACGAAATAATGTGGAAACTTTACATTGGAGTTTGGCAAAGTATCGTCTTCTGGTACTCCCAAATTTCCACTGAACAATTTTTGACCAAAATCCGACTGCTACAAAACACCACCATCACTTTGGGAGCCGTGCTTTTCACGATCCTCGTACAATTCTTGTACCCAGAAACGACGATTTTGCATTATATTTAAACACTCGCGAGCCTTTGCAAGTAGGAGCAACTGAAGCAAAATTTCTATTATATCGTCAAAATCCATTTTATGTTTATGTTTTACGTATATTCTTTGAAAAAAATATATAAATTAACTTTAATTGAAGAAAGTGTTAATGTTGATTTTCAAGAATCTGTACGAATTCAGCTGTCAAAATATCGCAACGGATTCATTTGGTCACCCTCATTCCGTTAAATGCGGCAACGGCACCGCATCCGTTGCCGAAACGGACGCAACGGATTCTATGGGTCGGCCCCTTAAGCCCTATATGTTCACATGGACGGAGGACATTGCAGACAGAGGTAGCACGGAGGTCGTTAGCTCACTTTGGACCTTCATTCAACAAAATCCATCTGTTGGCAGTAGAAGGCACCTCATAATCTGGTCAGATTCCTGTGCAGGTCAGAACAAAAATTTCAACATGATTTGCTTATACCAGGCGCTGGTTTTACAAGGATATTTTGATGTCATTGACCACAAATTCCCGGAAGTTGGTCATACATATCTAGACAGTGATTGTGACTTCGGGAGAATCGAAAAAGTTTTGCGGAAAAATGAAAACGTGTACACAGCTGAACAATACCGAGAAATCATAAGAGGTGCAAGCTCCCGTACCACCGTTGTAGTGGACATGGAAAACCATTTTCGATCCCTGACTGGCATACAACTAAAACTAAACATCAAAAACTCCACACAAAATGAGCAAGGTGAGAAGGTTCTTTTCCGCGATGGAATAAAATGGATACGGGTTCAAGAATATGGATCCTACATGTACAAGGAATGCTACAACGAAGACACCCCATTCAGCAAAGTGATATTAAAAAAAATCAACAAAGTTCCAGACATACACCAAGATTTCTTCCCAAGAGAGAAGAAAACCAAAAAACTTTCGTCTGAAAAAATTAAAAATCTCAATGATCAGATGAAATATGTACCCCAAGAGCACCGTTGGTTTTATGAGAAGGCCTTATCTGAGATTCCGGACAACAAAAAGAAGTCTAAAACCAAAATTTAAGAAACCCAACTTTTACTTGACCCCTCTTTCATAAAAATTAAATATAAATTCATTTTCGCATAAAGGGGTCAAGTACTGATTTTTTTGTAAAATACCAAGTTCTGATGAATTTAAATAAAATTGGTTGATATACTAAAAATTTTACATTTTTTTTGTTTTTAATGGATTTCTTATTAGTTCTTCTCGATTTCAGAAAAAAAAGTTATAAACGTAAAACTTTAAATGCTAATAGCTCAAAACATCAAAAATGTCACTTGACCCCTTCTCATTCTCAACGCTTCAAATATGCGATGTTATAAAATCGAAAGAACATTTTTAATTTAATTTTTCAACATTTTAGATTTGATCAAATTTCTCATTTCATATTTGGGTTTCGTGCTTCAAATGCTCAAAATAAAGGAAATAAAATAAATAAAAATTAGGACAACTTCTTTTTCTTAGAAAATATTATTTTTGTATTATATTTTATATCACAATACTATAATCTGTTGCTGAATGTATGAATGATGCTGCTGTATTTGTTGTTGTTGGGTTGATGCTGCCATTACTTGCAGATCTAAGGGAATATGGCCTCCTCTGTTGTCCTCGTTGAGATCCAAGCTTATAATAGCTATGATTTTGCTCATATTTTCTTTAGAAAAGCGATATTTTTTTTTTTAATCCTCATTGCGAAGGGTCATGGGATTAAACCTTTTCTTATATATTCGCGGTCTCGCAAGTACGGCATTGAAAGAATTAAAATCATTTAAAAAGGACGAAAAAGTAAAAGGCATTTCTGTTTTGGTAATTGAATATTTTAATATGATGTCAAAGTGAAAGTGACAGTTCAATACTAAAATGCCGCTATGTAGGCACTATTCAACCTCCAAACGCGTTTAGCTTATAATGCCACTATTCAACGTCACATAAGTTTTATAAATAACAATTTTGCGTTTAGAGGCATTATAAGGGCTGCATAGGGTTATGTACTCACTATAATGAGTTTATAAATATGGCTGTTAATTAATAACAGTCGTTCTTGGCTGGCGGTATGTTCAATATTCAATTTAATTCATATTAAAGAATTAATTTACTTTAAATTTGGCACCACCTAGCATCTACTACATTCATAAAAACTCCTACATAACGATAAATTACGAGTACGTCCCAAACACGATCCACCAACGTGTCTTGTCACCCTATTTTCTATTCCTTTTCATTCTACCTTTCTTTAACTCACTTGAGATTCCACCTTCAGCCAGGCAAGTTGTAATTTTAATTCTTAAACCTTTTTTCAATAGAAATAATTGATTTAATTAACTCTATGTATTTCTTTCAATTTCTCTGGAATTGCCTTTTTAAAGCAAATTTTAGATACTTTCACGGAACTAATTTAAGCAGTTCCAATATTTGCTGGTAAATTGGTGGTCAAAGACAGAAGTACTATAGCTGCCTTTAAATTAAATAGTTCGTAGTCGTCTGAAATAATAACACGTTTTCACTGTTTCGCTTCCAAATTTATTTCTTCTATATTTCTTAAGACTAAACAGAGATGTATATTTTAACAAAGAGGAAAGAGGATAGTATCTTTGTATATACAGGGTGTCCCACAGTCACCGCCCCAAATGAAAACCATGGATTCCTGAGGTCATTTTAAGTCGAAAATCTTAAGAGGTCATTTTCTCGTTTTCGTCCCGTTTTCGAGTTATAACGGTTTTTATGATTTTTCCCTTAACTGGCTTTATCTTTGCCAAACTACGTATGATTCGTAAGATTTTTTTTATAACCAATCAAGAATTTATTACAGTTTTAGTTTGTCCAAAGATTTTTTTTTCTGCGGGCAACCGTTTCTCAGCAATTTTGCATCAAACCCAATTTTTTCGTTTTTTAAGTAGTTTTTTCACTTTGATATCATTTTATTCCAAAAAAACACGTTAATGAGTATTAATTTTTTCCACTTATTATTAAAGCCCAGTTCATATTCTTAAAAAAAATATTTTTTTTCCTCAAAAAGAATACTAAATGTAATTAACAAAAAATTAACAAACTGAGTGAATTTAAAAAAAAAAATTTAAATACAAAATTAACTTTTTCTGAGCTATTGTGGTTAAGAAAAGGACAAAGGTGACTGTGGGACACCCTGTATATCTTATAGTATTATCAAACGGACGTGATTTTATGTTAAGAGTCCCTAGCCTGTGGTGTCGCTGAAATCGGCAAAATTTGTCAGTGGAGAGATAAGATAAGGACAAGAAAGATAGAAACAAGCAGTAAGAAAGAGAAATTTTATTATTTTCATTTTTCAACGAAAGACAGAGTAAGGGAGATTTCCGAGTGGTGGAAATGAAAAAAAACATTCTTTTTTGACCTTTTTTTGTTAGATAATATTTTCTTGTTTGTATGTTTTTGTGAGTATGTATTGAGGTAGATATACTTTTTGCTTGAACTTTTTTGTCTGAATACATTTTCTTGTTTGTATGGTTTTTATAGGTATTGAAATAAAGACATCTGCCTATCATTCGATTTGAAATTTTCAATTCTGGTGAAAAATCAAGTAATTACTATCTGATGCGAGAACTCTCAACCAATGCTACAAAGATATATAGTATTCTAGAAAGCATAATAATTGCAATGACAAACTTTATAAAAAGTATATTGGCGATAAATTTTATGGAAATTAGTACCTAATTAAACTGTTTTAATTTTAAATATGTATCTGCCATAATTTTTTTTTCCAAATTTTAGAAAATATTTTTTTTCTTTAGAATGTTTTCGTTTAACTTTCGTATTTACGGCGGATTGATGAAAAAAATTTCGAGGATGAAAAAAAAATCTTAATTTATACTAGTTTCAGGGCTTCAAATGTTCATGTAAACGCACTAATTCACGTATATTGTTGATAAATTTTTTACAAGCAATCGAATGAAGTTTTTATATTATATTCTTATATTTTTATATTATGTTTTTTCATCATCTACACAAAAAAGAAAAAACAAACAAATTTAAAAGAATCATACGAAAATGTTGATTTTTCATGTTTTAACAATTCAAAATAATAATAATTTTTCTCAAAACTTACCTTTTTCACGTATCATTTGTACCTTTTTTATCAAGTAATTATCAAAGTAATCGTTTTTTTTATAGACTAACAAACATAAAATGCAAAACAAGGTCGCACGAACTTGCTCCTATGTAATAGACTAGGATTCTTAAAAACGAATGTTATTAGAGAAAACTGTTCATAAGCATAAAATTTATTTTTAAATGACTTAAACAACTCTTTTAGCAGTTAGAGCTAAAAAAGGATGCCACGTGTTTTTTATGTAAGAACAAAATTATAATTCCACGTAGTGGTTTATTAAAAAAAATAAGCTTTTATATACAAAAACATTTTTAAGAAACAATTTTGGAAGCCCAATTTAATGCGTTTATTAATGTACCTACGAATAAAAATTTGTTGAAAATCAAGCAATCTATTACTTATCAATATTAAGTTTTCATTGAAAATATTTTTTATTCCTATTCTAAGCTTTGAACGAATAACATCGTTTTATAATTTAGCTTTAATAAATTTTTATTTGGAAAACAAAATGTCTTTAGACTCAATAAAATTAAATTTTCAAAAAAAAATATTGATCCGTTTTCGAAATATCGAATTTTCCGAAAAAAAAAATTGATTTTTTTTAAATTTAAAAATATATTTTTTTTAAAGTTTTGAAATGCAATATTTTTTAAACTTTTTAGAAGCTTGTCTATACAAAATTTCATTGAAATGCGATCGAGCAGTTGCATAAGGAAAAATTATTTAAAATGAATATACCATACAATAATCAATAGAGAAATAAAATTATTTCTGTTTAAGTGGAGTGATTGAAATAAATTCAATTAAAAAGTTCAAGTGACCTCAACTCCAAGGTGCGTTTCGCCTGATGAGTCCACTGTCGTACCTTGGCGAAACGCACCTTGGAGTTGAGGTCACTTGAACTTTTTAATTATACCATACAATATTTCGTTTGAACTTTTTTTTAAAGTTAATAGCACTGACGAGTTTATTTCTGCCGTAATAAGTGAACACCAGTTGATGCTGAAAATTTACCGGAAAATGAAGCAAAATTAAGAAACTTTCATTGCGCGTCTAAGAAAAAATGGGTCGCAGCCCATAGATCGGGAGTCAATTTTATAAAAAAAAAATGAGCAATGGTTATCTCATCTCTCCATATCACCGGACAAACAGGAGTAATATGTGATCTCCCAACTACATCAAGGTCATCAAGAGGAAGGCCAAGGAAGTCAGTCAATGAGTGCGCAACATTCACAAATAAAATTCACGACTGGGTCGCACGAACTTGCTCCTATGTAATAGACTAGGAATTTTAAAAACGAATGTTATTAGAGAAAATTGTTCATAAGGATAAAATTAATTTTTTAAATTCTTTTAGTAGTAAGAGATAAAAACAGAATGCTATGCAAATATGAATTTATGCAAGAACAAAAATTATAAGTCGTTGTAGTGGTTCCTTAAAAAAATAAGCTTTTATGTACAAAATTTTTAAAACATTTTTAAGAAAAAATTTTGGTACGCCAATCTTAAGTTTTTACTATCGTACGAAATGCAATTTTTTTTAAACTTTTTAAGAGCTTCCTTATACAAAATTTCATTGAAATCCGTTATGCCGATAATGAGAAATTCAAAATTCGAAAAAATCGTTCTATGGTAGGTTTGATTTGATTTGATTTTATTTAGCAAAATTTTCGGAACCGTTTTCGAGAAAAATACGATTTTCGAAAACCATTTTTTTAAATTTGTGGAAGGTACCGTTAGTTTTGGATAAAACAAATTTTTTTTTCTCAAATCTTGTAGATTATGTTAAAAAACTTTTATTTATCAAGTTTGAAAAAAATCGATCGTGGGGTTTTCGAAATATTGGGTTTTCAAAAAAAATTTTGAATTTTTTTTTAAATCCAAAAAATAAAAAAATGAAAATTTGAATATGTAATAATATTCAAACTGTGGAGGAGCTTTACCATACAAAAAAATTATCAAAATCGGCTGTACCGTGTTCGAGAAAATCAAAAACAAAAAAATGGACCCAGGAGGCTACTAAAAACAACAATTTTTTTGAAATTTTTTTCAACCATTACCTAGTTTTAACTAAATGAAATTTTTCAAATTTTTTTTTTTAAATTCTGTGGCAGTTTTGAAAAAAACAAATATTTATAAAATTTCGAAAAAAAAATCGTATGGCAGGTACCGTTATTTTTAGTCTTAAAAAAAAAACGTGTGGGGGAAAAAAATTAAAACCCATATCTACCAAGTTTGAAGAAAATCGGCTGAGCCGTTTAGGCTGTAGTCAAACCGACAGACAGACAGAATTGCGAGACCCACTTTTTTGGTCTTCGCTATCATCGTAATGTCAACTTTGATCAAAATCTCGAGTTCGATTTTTTTTACGAATGCATAACTTGCCTTATAGTACCTATAAGTCGCAAGTAAAAAGCAAAAACTAATCAATGCAACAAAGGAGATAAGTAGGTACTGCAAATCTCTCTGATGCATTATTAATAAGTAGGGCTAGGATTTCCATGCAAATGCATATTTTTTTTGAGAAACTTTAGAAACACAGGAATAAAATACAAACACGAATCAATCAATTTGCTTTAAAATGGCATTAATCGTTAGTGCATATTTTTGCATATTTTACTATAAATGCATATAAATGGCATTAATCGTTAGTGCATATTTTTGCATATTTTACTATAAATGCATATAAATGCATATTTCAAAGCAAAGTATCCCTCGACCCCTCTTCCTCGCAATTTGTTACCAGGTGCCAATTGTTACCAAGTGGGAAACTTGGTTGGAAGTTGTTGCTTACTACGCTAAAAACTATGAACATTTTGAAGATGTTGTGAATGATCTTGATAACTCGGATGCCGTCGCCATTAAATATATAAAAGAAGCATTGAATAAGCCTTTGGTAAGGAGTCAAATCATATTGATCAGTTCCAACTACAGTTTCCTGCGCGATACAATTGTATACAAGATTGAAGGAAAAAATACGTTAATTGAAATAGTTTTTCAAAAATTAATGCAGCTGAAGGACCTTTTGGCGCAGCAATTAAAAAAAAAGTGGATAATGTTCTAGACAAAAATTAAGGTTTTGCAAAAATAAAAAATATTTACAAAGAATTTACACTGAGTTGTGTCGATGAGAATTACATTGAGCCCTTAATACCTCAGGAAATATGTTATTTAAACAATGCTCCATTAATTTCAGTTGAAGTTGAGCGATCATTCTCTATGTATATAAAGCATTTCAGAGACCGAATCGTCAAAGTTTTACGTTTGAATATTTGAGAGAAAGCTTTAAGATGCATAATGGATGTAATTCAAATTCTGTGCTATTTTTAATATATTTTTGTTTTTTTTTTTCTATTTTAATTGAAATGAAAAATTTTATTTTTCTGTTATTATTGATATAATTATGTGTTCCTCGATTATAAAGACTGAATTTGTTATATAAACTTAAATACTATGTTTTTTCCGTACAGATGGTTCGCAAGGGATATGGTTTTAAATTCATATTTTAGGTGCATATTTTACATTTTTAAGAGCATACTTTAAGTGCATATTTTGCATTTTTAAGTGCATGATAATCCTAGCCCTAGTAATAAGGTATGTATAATAAAGACCATGAAAAGGTGAAGAGTGATGTGATCAAGGCAATTTCTACTGCAAGTCCACTTCGAGTCAATGCCGACCCATAATGTTCCAATATGCTAAAGAAACTAGTGAAAATACAACAGTCAACGATATAAAAGGCAAATAGCAGATATTTAACCATAGCCCGATGAAATTTGCTTCAAAAATACGGGTAAGGTTACATTAACTCGCACAAAGCTGAAAATTGGTATGAATGTTGAGAACACTATTACAAACAATTTGTCGAAAGTCCCCATCGATCCGACGTGTGGAAAAAAAATTATTCAAGGTCAAATGTTGCAAAAATCGGTTTTTTGCATTTTTCAGCTAAACGGCAAGTTTTATCATAAAATAGGTGAGACAAAAATTATTCATCATGCAATTATCTATAGAAATTGTCTTCATACTTTTTTTTCCTAAAAATCACCATTTTGTAGATATAGCGATGCAAAAAGTTGAGAAAGTTGTGTTCTTCATAATATGCACACGTTTCTGCGCCAACCGTGAGGTAGTGCCAGTGGCGTAGATAGGGGGGGGATCAGGGGGATATATCCCCCCCCCCATTGGGATCGATAATTGTTCAACATAACCAGTCATAAACCAAATAAGTTAAAGAAACGCACTCTGAAATTTTTTTTTACGTCTCTCACCAATTGATAATAGGTAAACATGCAAGAAAAAGCGCTTCCATCCAGCTATATATATTTTATTAAAGATATTAGCTACACTGCCGGTTTCAACGTCAACTCCCGAAAGAACTTTTTCCAGTCAGTGAAGAGAATAAAAACAATACAAAGCAGCATGACCAACGAAGTGAGATTATTAAAAATATGTCTATTTTAAAAACAGTGTGATAAGCTTTGGATGTTTACTTATTTGCAGGATCGTTTGAAGGGTTTGGCTCTTGGCTACTCTAGCTATTCATCGCGAAATGCTTATACTAGCAGACGAGATTATAAGTGTTTTATCTAAAAAGAACAGAAAACTGGATTTTATTTTGTGATTTATTTTTTAAATTAATATTATTTTACTTACTACGGTAACTTGCATAAGTAAAACCGCACCTGTAAAAATGCGTTTTGTAGAAAATTAAAATGGGAATGACAACCTACTATTTTTCATTGAATGGCATCACTAATTAAGTAAATTGAGAAGAAAAAAGTTCCGTTAGTTTCTCTTCTGGTGGTTAAAAATGAAAACAGATTTTTGTTTTTATTGCAAAAGTATAACCGCCTTTTTATTTTTATCTGTTTTTTTTTTTTATTTTAAGTAAATTTTTTCGGATAAATTAGTAAAGGACATTGCTGTCCCTATTTTCGACCAATCTAAAAATTGTTTTTGACATACTGTTGACAAGGTTATTTAATATGGAATCGTCTATACAGTTCCATTCTTCCACAATCGCCTCTCGCAACACTCTATAATTGCCTACTATGGGCATAAATTTTGCGGGTCAAAATTCCCCAAAGATTTTCAATAGGGTTACAATCTGGAGAACGTGCCGGGAACACCATAAAATGTATGTTATTCGATTCGTACCATCCGAAACTTTGACGACTAACGTGAATTGGGGCATTATCATACTGGAAGACATGCCGAACTCGACGAAATCGTCTTAAGTAGGGTACCAAATTATCCTGAAGCACCAACTGAAGCTGAACTGTTCATCGTTGCAGAGGTGAAGGCAAGTGCAACCTTACCAGGGTCGCAGAAGGCCCCCCAAACCTTACAACTGCCACAACCAAAGTTCCTCTTGAAAAAAACTTTTTTCCTTTCTCAGATCGTGCCAATATCCGTTAAAACCACCTGACCCATCAAGATTAAACTTTTTTTCGCCACTGAAAATAATCTAAAATAATCTAAAAAAAAACATTCATTGAATTATGCCATTTGGAATAACAAGAGTTAAGTGTAAATTAATGGAATGTTACTTATGGTTTTCCAATTCCGTTTCATGTTTTGCTAGGCAAATTCTTACTTTTTTTTTGTAGACTGTTGTCAAATTTGGAGCTGGCATCATTTTGCACCGAACAAACACTTTATTGCTTTTTAAGGCACGAAAAACCCTTGAAACCGAAATTCCTAAGCCCAATTCGTCACGAACGTCTGGCAAAGAATGCTCCGAATTGGATGCAGCATTTATTAAACGCCTCTTATCTCGACGTGCCAGCTTCTGCAGATGCCCGGGTCTTATTTTCGTCTCATAAGATTCTGGATCTTGTAAGAAATTTCGGACGACACGATCGGATCTTTAAATTTTCCTACCAATAGCCCTTAAGCTTAGGCCAGTTAACCGAAAAGCTTGAATTTTGACTTTTTCCGTATCACTTAAATGTTTACCACGCGGCATTGTTTCTTGTCATTTCTTGTCATTTCGAAGCACATAACTGAATGAAGCTTCAGAGAGGTTTGCATTGTGCGGTTATACTTTTGCAATATATAAAAATCTGTTTTTAATTTTTAAACACCAGAAGAGAAAATAACGGAACTTTTTTTCTTCTCAATTTACTTGATAAAAAAAATAGTAAAGTGTCATTCCCATTTTAATTTTCTACAAAACGCATTTCTACAGGTGCGGTTATACTTATGCAAGGCACTGTATATCAATACTTATTCTAGTTCATATTCAAATTAATATATTATCTTTAAAAAATATAATTTTTTTTATGGCATACATAATGAATTCAATGAAGTCTTGTTATTTGTTTTTTTTTTAATTATTAAAACTTAAAAAAAAAATTAGCGAACTAGATCTATCCCCCCCCCCCCCCCCATAGCGAAAAGCTATCTACGCCACTGGGTAGTGCACTTGGCACGTTTTTTTAAGGTGGTTTCCCCGGTAGGCCTATTCGACGATCTATTGTGGTCCTGTTGAGTTGAAAATTTTGTATCTAATTGAAAAATACTACTATTGGAAATGACGAAAGCGATGCAAGTAATGAGTAATTTAGGAAAATTATTTGTCTGATTGGTAATCATCTAATGGAACTTTATCCATACCCGGGTAGAAAACTATCTAGGAAACACTATCGAATAGCGTGGCCCTAGCTAGATTGGCCATTATACAGGGTGATTTGCATAAGGTGTGACAAAAAGCTAGGGCGTGTAGGTTGGACTTAGACAAGAAAAAAATCGTATGGGAGGGGGGGGGGGTCTATTTCCCCCCGTTTAGGCGGGAGGGGCAATTTAAGAAAAAAATCACTTAAAACAGAAAAAAAATTATTAAAAAATAACGGTGATACCTACAGAGTAATGCTATAGCATTTTGAAAAGCCAGAATAACGTTCTTTAATTTTAGTTTTCAAGTAAAGTTGTTCGAGTGAATAGTTTTTGAAAAATTAATTTTCAAAACCAAAATTTTGGAAAAAAAAAATGAAAATTTTTTTAAAACAATTTTTTTTCAAAATTTTACGTAATTAAGTATTATTTTTTTATCCAATATTCAATGCTCTTATTAATTTTTGATCAAACACAAAAAACCGGATGTCAAATTGTTTTGTAGTTTTTGAGAAAATCAAAAATAACAAAAACTACTTTTGTTCTAAGAAAAGCCTTTTATTCTAGTTTTTACGTTTTTGGATTCTTAGGTGAATTTACGATTGAAAGGATTAACTTTCTTCTTACTATTTTTTTAATTATCGTCTTATAAACATACAATAATGTGACAAAGTACTGGATTAACCATATTTCACACATTGTTTCATTGAGAACACCTGCGTGAGAGCATTGGTTTAAAATTGACCTGCCACTTTTTTTATTATGGTGGGGTCGGCTTGGCGTAGGTGGATTTACGAAAAAAAAGGCTTAACTTTTTTTGTAAAATTTTTTTATTATCAGTCTTATAAGCATACAATAAAGTGACAAAGTACTGGATTAACACATTTTTCATTGAGAACACCTGCGTGAGAGCATTGGATTAATATTAACCTGCGAATGTTTTTTAAATAATTTTTTGTAATAAGCTTTAATTAAAAAATAGTTAAAAATTTAAATAAACAGTAATTATGTATTTTATCTAAATATGCATGTATTTCTTATTTTAATTGATTTCAAGATTCAGGAACATTCTTGTTCTTATTTCGCAATTGCACTTTTCTGTCACTAGTTAGGGCGTGTAACGTTGCATTATTTAAACAACATTCGCAGGTCAATATTAATCCAATGCTCTCACGCAGGTGTTCTCAATGAAAAAATGTGTGAAATATGGTTAATCCAGTACTTTGTCACATTATTGTATGTTTATAAGACGATAATTAAAAAAATAGTAAAAAGAAAGTTAATCCTTTCAATCGTAAATTCACGTAAGAATCCAAAGACGTATAAAAACTAAAATAAAAGGCTTTTCTTAGAACAAAAGTAGTTTTGGTTATTTTTGATTTTCGCAAAAACTACAAAACATTTTGACATCCGGTTTTTTGTGTTTGATCAAAAATTAATGAGAGCATTGAATATTGAATACAAAAATAATACTTAATTACGTAAAATTTTGAAAAAAAATTGTTTAAAAAAAATTTTTTCATTTTTCTTTTCAAAATTTTGATTTTGAAAATTAATTTTTCAAAAACTATTCACTCGAACAACTTTATTTAAAAACAAAATTAAAGAATGTATTTCTGGCTTTTCAAAATGCTATAGCATTACTCTGTAGGTATCACCGTTATTTTTTAATAATTTTTCTGTTTTAATTTTAATTTTTTTCTGTTTTAAGTGATTTTTTTCTTAAATTTCCCCTCCCGCCTAAACGGGGGGAAATAGACCCCCCCTCCCATACGATTTTTTTCTTGTCTAAGTTCAACCTACACGCCCTAGCTTTTTGTCACACCTTATGCCAATCACCCTGTATAGTAAATCCTATGCTGGGCCTAGACAGATGCAAGCCTGGCGGATCTTGACTAATTTATGCTTATCCTGGCTTTATATTGAACCTGGCTAGAACTGCCTATTTATTGGCTTTTCCAGGAGTATCTTAGACTAGGCCTAGATATTTTTAACTTGATGTAGCCTAGATATGAAACTTTTTCTTGGCGATATCTTGGCTATAGATAGTATCGCCTCTTTATTGGCATTGTAACAAATAAACTACAAGGGACCTGAATAGTTTTTACTTGGTGTAGCCTGGATAAGGAATTGTATCTGGGCGTTATATTGGCCTTAGCTAGTGTCGCCTCTTTATAGGCGTTCTCAGATTTTACTCATACTGGGGCAAGATAGTTTTTACTTGATGTATCCTAGATATGAAACTTTTCCTTGGCGATAAATTGGCCGTAGATAGTATCGCCTCTTTATTGGCATTGTAACATATAAACTGCAAGGGACCTTGATAGTTTTTACTTGATGTAGCCTGGATAAGGAATTGTATCTGGGCGTTATATTGGCCTTAGCTAGTCTCGCCTCTTTATATAGGCATTCTCAGATGTTACTTATACTGGGGCTATATAGTTTTTACTTGATGTATCCTAGATGTGCCTATACATATGTCTCTATAAAAAGCTATCCATTATCCTTCTAAAAACATAACTTTTTTGTTTTGGTCCTAAATCGGTATTTTTCAGATTCTTTAATACGTATTTAAGTCTTCTTAAACAGTATAATTAGGAGAGAGTTATTTGAGAAGCACTTTGAGACAAGATATTTTATGTAGGTATCACAGTGGCGCAATAGGTAGAGCACAAGCACGGCAAGCGAGAGGACTCGGGTTCGAATCTCAGTGGAGGTAAATTAAAAAAAAAAAAAATTCTTTCATTCCAGCAAAAAATCACTTAGAGTCGAATATTAGGAGGCAAAGAAAAAATGAAAATAATCAACAATAATAAAAAAAAAATTTTTTTTTTGTTTCTAATAATTTTTTAAGAATTGCCGTAGCTCTTGTGCTACTTGTTAAGACCCATCTAGGGCCCATATAGGAACATCTAGCAAGGCCCATTATATACTAAGCATTAACAAATTAGCGAGGGACAAGCTAGATACTGCTCGGTAAGGCCATGATTGAAACTAAGAAAAACTAGCTGGGGCCTTGGCATTATCGAGTCGAAAATTCTACCCGGGTACTGTCTTCTTCTTCTTCTTCTTCTTCTTCTTCTTCTTCTTCTTCTTCTTCTTCTTCTTCTTCTTCCTTCTTCTTCCTGCTGGGTACAAGTAAATTGTTCAAAGAGCGATGCATCGGATGTCTCCTCGCATATATCGTAATTATCCTCTTCTACTGGCGATTCAACATTGGAGCACGATTGGCCTCGGCAACTGATACGTGCTAATGAACAAAATAATCCAACTTTTTTGCAGCCGCATTTAGCATTACACCCTGGTTTGCAATTGCAAAAAATTGTATTGAGGAGTTTTTCTAACCCCAGTCTTCTGGGTCGAGTTTATTACCAAGCCACACTTGAACTTGATAATATACCCGAAATAGATGTTGATGAGCAGAAGCAGAGGTTGGAGGAAGACAAGCTAATTGTACTCGTTTTTTATTATGAGTATTTTTTACAAAAGATAAGTATCGAAACTTATCTAAGCACGTTGTTACATTACAAATTTGATGCCGATATTGCACTGCTTTTTTCATTTCAAACGCTTCATTCAATTTATTGCCACAGAATAAACAGCACTCTTTTAACAAAAAACAATTCCGACATTCACTGTTTCAAACGCTTCATTGTTAGCTCAAAATGGTTTAACGAGTAAGGGTGATTTTTGAAATCCTGTGGTATCACAACGGACCAAATATTGGTATAAGGCTAGGCGCGCACATTCAATTTTTACTTGCACAACTGTTTGGTTGCTTAGGCTAGGCGCTAGGTTTAATGTCCGCGCAGGTGCATATAATTATATGTCACACAAGATAGCGAACTCATTTTAGGCAATCGTTTAGTTTGTGTCAAAACACTAAGTGTGTTGGCTTTTCCAGTCAGCAGCCACCTTAACCTAACCTAACCTAACCTAAACAAAAAACTGATTCATTTAAGCGTGCTCTAGTACGAGGACTTATTATTTATTGATGTACTAGCTCGTTCGGTAGTACCTCTTGACATAATGGTTAGTGCGTTGAACTGTCATGCGGAAGGTCTCGAGTTCGATTCTCAGCCGCTGCAAGAAAGTTTTTTTTTGGGGTGTACTGCCTCTTGCGAGGAATTGACAAATCCTCTAAGAGTATATCTCTTGTCTTGGAATTTGCTGCACATTAGCCGTTCGGAATCGGCAGAAAATTGTAGGTTCCCTCCGTTTCTGGTAACACGTACACAGGAATGGTTGAGAGTTGTAAGTCACTAACTAGGTCATGGTTCACTTCGAGCTGTTGCACCACCAAATTTAATTAAACCAGCTTGTTCTTGCTCGTGACGTCTTTTAACGGTAATAGTACTCTTCCGAGTGTACTTTTTCCGACACTGCGAGACAGAAGAGGGCAGTCTTCGCACAATAATTACACCAAGTGGAACTTAACGCACTTGCAATGAAACTCGGCCAACAGACGTACTATGTCTTCGATCCCCGCTCACAGTCAGATCTTCCATGTCAAAACTCTCCTAATAGTCAATATGTTCAACCTTCAACAGGAGCACCGCACAACAATCCACGATTACAAAGAAAAATTGATTATGTGCCAGGAGGACATCAGCTACAACGTTTTCCAGGTGGAAAACCTAAATATCCTATACCTGTAAGATTTAATATCCAAACTGTATATATATACATATATTGAAACTATATTCAATTTTAGGCACAAATTCCACTAGTCAATGGAGTTTCCTCAATTCCACCACACCTTACAAATACTCCACCCCCAGAACTCTGTAAAATAACCCTTATAGTTGGAAAACAGAAATTTGTCGGCAGTGGTGGGACATTGCAATCGGCAAAACATGATGCGGCATCAAGAGCCTTGCAGGTGCTCAGAGCGCAGGCTGCAAATAAATTCAAGGAAATCCTCACTCGTACTGCAAAGGAAGGTGAATGGAAGTCGCCGATATCTCTAGTCCACGAGATTGCCATCAAACACAATCTCACTGTATTACGTGGAGAAGGGCCAGCCCACATGAAGAGTTTCATAACAACTTGTGAAGTTGGAGACATTGTGACGGAAGGTGATGGCAATGGTAAGAAAATCTTTAAAAAAAACGTGCTGCCGAAAAGATGCTGGAGAAATTGAAAAAAGTTCAGCCTCCTTCACCATCGAATTCGCCGCCAGTGAAACGGATTAAAGTAAAAAGTTTTAAAAGGAAAACATCACCAACGCCGAAGAAAAAGAACTCGATCAGAGAGAAAACCGAAAGCGAATGTGCCGAAGATACGAATCCGATATCGCGGTTGATTCACATACAACAGAGCCGGAGTGAAAAAGAACCCACCTACGAGTTGATCTCACGGAGTGGGGAATCTAAAAAAAAGAGAATTTGTAATGGAAGTCAATGTACCAGAGAATGTTGCTCGTGGAACTGGTTCAACTAAAAAGTTGGCCAAACTGAATGCTGCTCAAAATTTACTGATTGCAATGGGATTCGGGGTTGCTGAGGAAAATGAAAATGAGGAAAATAACAATCAAGTGGCGAATCAAAATCAAGATACAAAAGCTCCTCGAAAAGTAAAATTCATTGAAAACAATAATTCAAATGAAACCTTAAATGCAAATGCCCATCGGGAAGACAAATAGTACCTGGAGTAATTTTATTGCGGCAACATAGTAGAGATGCTGACGAGGTGGAAAACACTGCAGACGCGGAATCTTCACCATCAGCAAACGCACCTAAAGCATCTTCATCACCTGTGCAGAAAAATTGTTCTCTACCAGCTAATGCAACTGCTGTTCGGCCCAAGGATCAACTCTTATATTTAGCCCAAATTCTTGGTTTTCAGGAAAACTTCTCAGACCATCCCAAAGGCAATCACAATGAGTTCCTTACCATTGTTACACTATCGACAGCACCTCCACAAATCTGCCATGGTGTCGGCTTGAATATTGAAGAATCTCAAGATCAAGCTGCTTCTGCTGCATTACAAATCCTTAGCAAACTAGGATTGGATAACATCAAACCATCATCAGCAGAAGATTAAATTAAACAAAAAAAAAATAAGAATCCTAGCGAAATTGTCCTCAATCTTCTTTAACAAATGATTTGGTTTATAAGTCCCAAAAAAGCTTTCCCTCTCCATAATTTACAATATTATTATATTATTCCAATTCCTAGTTATGTTATTTATTAAATAATTATTTATTATTTCGTTTAAAAAGTCAAGTTATTTTTGTTTTCAATATTTTGTCCCGTCCAATTTAATAAAAAGAAAAGAATTGTTTGGTGATTTTGATTTTCGAAATCAGAAGAAGAATCAGTGCTGGAAGTGGATGTAGACGAGCCAGAAGAGTTTGAGTCCCAGTCACTGCCTTCACTTTCTAAAATAAACTAAGAAAATTATTTTTAGTATTACACAATAAATAAATATTGCAATTTATAATGAAAGCAAATTTACTTACTTCAATTGCGTTTTCCATTTTTATTTTTTGATTGTTTACAAAAAAAAATAGAAACGTCAAAAACAAAACTCAGAAGTACCACAATTGAAAAGTAAATTTTCTAGGATCTGGATCGTTTTATTATCAAATTGATATCCATATGGATCTTGGTCGATAATAAAACGCGCCTAATGTAACCTTGAATGTCTATTTTGACCGGGCTACTAACAATGTATAAAGTTAATGAAGATATATGTAACTAAATTGGTGAAACACGAGTTCTTTTTAACTATGATTGACGGAAAAGATTTAAGCGAATTAACAGAAACAAAGTCTACGCGGTCATGTCCGATATGTAAAAGAACCCAAAAAAACTTCAATAACCAGGATGAATTAAATAATGACGAACATGTAGCGTAAACTACCCCTTTTTAGTATTTAATTATTAGCATTATAAGGTTGGCAAACCTGTTTTATATAGTTTTGTTATATTGTCCCTCTGAGCTCTGACTGACTTCCGCCCAGAAACTTGATATTCATTTAATCTCCTTTTCGTTTTATTAAAGTGTAGTTACCGAAAAACACGTTGTTTTATTTGACGATTAAGTGTCCACGAAAAGACACCACATTGGCGACGAGTTTGTATTAAGTAAAAATACCTACGCGATTAAAAAAAAAAAAAAAAAAACGAAAATGACACTCGAAAACGGGGGTCCGCCCAATCAAACGACCACGTGGTGGGGAAGTCTTCCACAATTTTATTACGAACGAGACAACTGGACCATCTATAAGGGAAGGCTGGAGCAATCCTTCGTGGCTTGCGAAATAGCCGATGATAGCAAAAAGCGAGCAGCTTTGCTCAACTTTTGCGAGTCGAAGACTTATGACATTATTCACGACATCTGCAGCCCTAATGATCCTGGCAGCAAGACCCTTCAGGAACTGGTAACAATTTTCGACAACAATTTCACAGCTACAAAGATTGTCTACTGCGAGCGACAAGCATTTTAAGACGCAAAAAAGACCACCAACGAGACGGCACAAGAGTATGTAATACGCCTACGCACGCTTTCCAAATCTTGTGAGTTTGGGTCACGTTTAGACGAAATGCTCGTCGATAAGTTCGTCACTGGAATGACCGGACGTATACTTGATAGACTTTGCGAGGAATCATCTCTTACTCTGAACAAAGCTATCGAGATTGCAAAAAAATATGAGCTAAGGAGCGACAGTCATCACGCCGAACCAATAAATTTGGTAAAAACCGAATACAAGAAAAGGCAACAACATCAACAAACGCTACCTTTCAAGAATGATCACCTTTCATCTTCATCACGGGCGGTTAAGTCAAATCCAGAACAAAAATATAAGCACTGTGGCTTTAAAGATCATTACGAAAAAAGACTGCCAATACAAAAACATGAACTGTTTTAAGTGCGGACGAAAGGACCACATGGCATCTGTATGCAGAACCCAAAGAAGCAACACGATGGCGAATATCAGGACGATCAACATTGAAGACAGCTGTTGCAGCAGTACGAGTGAAAACGTTTATTCTGTGAAGTCCTGTAAGAACTGAGCATGTAAGCCTATATTAGAGAGGATAAAAGTTTTTGGTTATGAGTTAAATTTTGAGATCGATCATCGATACATCGCTTTTTTCCAAACAAAAACTTTTACCCGACTCTACGATTGTTCATGATTATGGAAGTAACATTTTGACTGTGGTAGGTGCTTTGTATGCTAAGATTAATTACAACGCAATTTGTAAAGTTTTCAAGTTTTTAATAATAAAAGGAGCAGAAGCACCGATCATAGGAAGAGATTTTCTTTATGATTTTGAAATTAAAGACATAAAAATTAATGCTATTTATTCTGAAAGCGAAAAGCTAAACAATATTCTCTTAAAGTTTAATAATTCATTTTTAAAAGAATTTGGAAAATTAAAAAATGTAAAAATTAAATTAGATATTTTGTCCCGATGCTAAGCCAAAATTTGTAAAGGCTCGCCGGATTCCATTTGTATTCCTCTCAAGTGTTGAAGACCAATTAAGAAACCTGCAATGACAAAATATAATTACGAAAACAGATTGTACTGAATGGGGTACACCGCTAGTACCTATTTTAAAAGAAAACGGAAAGATACGTATCTGCGCAGACTATAAAGTCACGATCAATCCTTATTTAAAGGATACGAATTATCCTCTTCCAAAGATTCACGACGTTTTAAATAAGTTGAGGGACGGTAAATTCTTTTCGAAAATAGATCTTGCGAGCGCGTATAATCAAATCGAGTTATACGACGAATCTAAGAAACTGGTAACGTGGAGTACTCATTGTCATTTGGGTAATTTCGTAATGAACCGTCTACGAGTACCTTTCGGTATAAAACCAGCCACTGGTATTTTCCAAAGAGAAATCGAGAAGGTTCTAGGGTATGAAGACGGGGTTGTTAGTTTCTTGGACGACATTGTTGTATCAGCTCCCGATTTATCATCTCATAATGAAAGACTAGCCAAAACGTTTCAAAAACTTTTAGACGCCGGGTTACGCCTAAATAAAGAAAAATGTATTTTCGCGCAAAGTCGCATCGAATATCTCGGACACGTTGTTTCCGACAAAGGGATTTTCAAAATTAATAAGAACGAAACGATAAAGAGCTTTCCGAAACCCAAAAATATTTCCGACGTACATACGTTCTTTCTATGGTTTTGTGAATTATTTTAGAAAGTTTATTTGATTTTGACGTGTGACGCTTCCAACGTAGGCATTGGTGCTATTTTAGCACACAAGTATCCCGACGGTGTAGAAAAGCCAATCGAGTGTGTATCACGTTTGTTATCCAAGCCAGAAAGGAATTACGGAGTGATAGAAAAAGAAGCATTGGCAATTATTTTTGCCACACGAAAGCTCTTCTATCAATTTCTGATTGGAAGGCACTTCGAACTGGTTACAGACCACAAGCCACTTCTGGCTATTTTCAGTGAAAATCGGGGAATTCCGCAAATGTCTGCAAGTCGGTTGCAACGATGGGCATTTCAATTATCCGCTTTTAATTACAGCGTACGGTACGTTAGATCGGAAAATAATTACGCGAATGCTATTTCCCGGTATCCATCCACTTCAAGTGGTGAACGATAAAAACGATAAAGCCGAATTAACAAAAGACGAAGACAAAAACTATTTGTTTTTCGTCGGAGAAAACAAAAATTTAATTGTTGACGCATCAGCTGTCCAAAGAAAAACTGACAGGGATGTCGAGTTTTCTGAACTTAAGAAATGGCTGCGTTCGGGGGAATTTGAAAAATTAAAAAATCACGCGTTCAATGCGTTGTACACGAAACGATTTGAGTTATGGTGGATTTACATGTTTCTGCCATTGACATACTAGATATGGACTGCTAGTAGCTGATTACAGAATGGTCCAACGGATTACCAAACGACACTAGCCCTCGTGCCGACACTGACGGAAAATTTGAATACTATGAAATGGAACCAGTGCTAAAGGGGCTAATGTGCAAATAGTCCAATTGCCAAATCTGAAAATTTCCCTTTTTAATTTTCCCTTTTTCATTTTTGTTTTCAACGTATAAATATATACTGCTACACAGTTTTCGTTGCATTTACTTGTATTATCTATTAACAAATATTATTATTGTTTGTAAAAATACTTTTATTAAAGCAATTAGTTTCACTTTTACAAATAATTTTAATTTTTATACTAGAAATCAAGAGATAAGCTAAGATCTTTTTGGCTAGAGCGAAAATATTTGCAAAAAAATTAGTTATGCAAATAAATCCTAATTTTGATTTAAATTAACAACTCACTTTAGAGAAAAAACCAATCCTACAAATTGTAGGAAATTTACAAAAAACTTTCTTTAGGTGCTTTTTATTATTCACAAATCTATCTGAATCCGGATCTGGATCTTCCTCTGAAAATAAAATTGTAAATTTTAAATTATGTCTTGTCTTTTTTCTTTACACTATAGCTTACACTACCTTGCCATAAAAAGCCATCTACTCGCCAGTGTAATAACTGATTTTTGGATCTTTGAAATAGATCCCGATAGAAAACAGGATCCCAAATTGTTTTTGTAATACATGTTAAAACTTAATCCAGATCCGGATCCAGATAGATTTGTGAATAATAAAACGCACCTTATTTTAAACTAGAACTGTAAGGCTAGGCGCGCACATTCAATTTTTAGTTTCTCAACTGCTTGGTTCGAGCAACTAAAAAGTTTGTGTTTTGACACAAACTAAACGATTGCCTTAAATGAGTTCGCTATTTTGTGTAACATTTAATTATATGCACCTGCGCGGACATAAAATCATTACGCCGCACCTCCATTAGCAATATTTATTTCTGACATTATATCAGACACTATATCTGAAGTTTATATTTCTTTAACTCTGTGGGCAAATTATGTCGTGATTATTCATTCCTCGCCATAATCTCAGCAGGTTAGTCACGTCGTTTGATTTTAGCGATAAATACAAAAGGAAGCACAGGTTTTGGGTCAATCCGTTTTAGAGCAAAAGAGATTTGCACGACCTTGAAGAACATTTGCTCCGAGACATAATTGAGTAGTCCCACAAGCATGAAAAGTCTCTGAATGCCCGAACTAATTTTTAAAAAAATTATCAAAATACTTACTATCTTCAATGTTTAATTCTTTTAATGTTAATGTTGGCCTGCAAACAACCAAACAACATTATGTATGTACTTCAACAGACAGTAAATGGTAGAAAAATTACATCTTGGCTTAACAGGACATAATTTCTATACGAAGTGAAAACATAACATCAGTTTGTCAATGAAATGAAGGAATGTTACATGAAAATGTGGGAATTGGTGTCAAGACTCGACGTCTTGTGAGAAATTTGTGTCTAGTGAAGTCACAAGTCACGAAACGTCAAAATTTATATCTGCATTTATTTCTTCTACGAAGACAAGAAATAAATAGAAAAAATTATGTCTAAAAATAACAAAAATCGAGACATAAGGGGGCTCCACAAGAAATATTGGCTACATGACACATTTCTTGCAATCATTTATTTCAAGTGGAGGCTCAGTGTTAAGTAAACCAAAATGATTCATAAAATATTTTAAAGGGGATTTTTTTTCGAGATCCCTTAGCACTATTCTCAGCCGTTTATCTCTCTAACCATAGACTAGCACCGTTTCTTCAAAGCAATGTCAATAGATGTCCTTATTTTCTATGAGTAAACATTTCTGTTGGCACTAGTAGAACAAGAGATGGCGTTAAATATGTTGTTTATTTTTGCCACTAGTGTCGGCACGAGGGCTAGTTTCGATTGTATCCGTTGGACCATTTTGGTTGCAAATTTTGTATGAGAATTATACACAATTAGCAGTCCATATATAATAAGTCAATGGTTTCTGCATTTGCAAAATGCAGAAAAGTAGAGAGAGGCAGATGTATGTCGAAACCCGAAAGTGGGAGAGAATACACAGGTGGTAACTCTTTTTTGTTTCCTATAATCTGCGGCTCAACTTTCCAAAACGACAGCAGGAATTTTCACATGCGGTTTTTTTTATTCGATAGATAATCACTAAAAAACACTATTTATCGCAATCTTAGAGTGAGGAAAAAATTATTTCTATTTTTAATTAATTTTTAAAGTTTCACTTTTTCATACAAATTGAACACAATAATGGCTGCGATCCACATGAAAAACTTTTTTTTTGCTTTATTTTGACGTTTCTCCTCTCTTTCTTTGGTTCAGTGATTTTATACGCGCTGTTTTTTTGGGATATTCTTGAAATTTATTGTTTTCGTTTGTATTTTTTTTAGGAAATTATTCATTTATTTAAGGGAAATTTCGGGGAAATTTCCTTTTTTCGAATTTGAATATTTAGAAACAATAATATTTACAATAATTTGGGAGTACAAAAGAAAGTTTGCGGGCACCCAACCTCGCACCTACCCCAAATCCTATAGTGAGCCCAAGCAGGGGGGTTGCTGGGGGGCAGCATGCCCCCCCATACATATCTCACTGTTTATGCGCCATAATGCTGGATGCTAGCACTGATGCATTTATGTAAGTATGTAAGCAAAAAACAAAAAGTAGTCTTAGTAATTTTCAATTTTCTCAAGAACTAAAAGACATAAAATCATTCGGTTTTTTGTGTTCGATTCAGAAAAGGTAGTAACATTGAATACATAAACCAATTAAGCACTTTAATTTACAATTTCGCCAAAAAAATTGAGTCAAACAAAAAGTGAGGTTAAAACCGAAAAAGAAAATATTTTTTTTTAGGATTTAGGGGGGTTTCCTCACTCTAATATTTTAACCCTGTTCTATTGAGACCCATACCTAACTGTAAAAAAAAAAATCAAAACTCAACTCCTGCTGTCGTTTTGGAAAGTCGCCCCTAATCTGCTATAACTTGTTAATCATATGTTTTCCTTCAAAGTTAATTTTGGGTAAGAGACAAAGAATAAATTTGACATGGAACTGAAAGTTTGGGTCGAAGGAATCCAAAGAATCGTATGTGGAGTTACAGTCAAAACGATTTGGCAGGTAAATATGTACAATATTTTTTGGATGGAGTTCGTAACAAACGTTAATTATATATTTTTTATTCCTGAGCCTAATAATAATTTAAAACATTTCAGGATGTAGTTTTCGCACTGGCTCATGCAACGGGGAAAGTAGGGCGTTTCACACTGATTGAACGTTGGAGAAATAATGAACGACTACTGGCCCCCACAGAGCATCCATTGAAATTGCTTCTGAAATGATGTGCAATTCATACTGCAACGATCAGAGCTAACCAAGAGACCAGCAGCCGCAGATGAGAAGGGATACATTCACAGCAATTTGGTGCAACAACAGCAACAAGAAAACAACCACTAGCAACCAATGATAGTGACTCAGATCTGCTTCTGCAGCAACCCATTCAGCCGCAACAACCAATATATGGCGCGACTGAGTTCATGCCTCTCAAACGATGTAAAGAACTAAGAAAAAGTTTTGGTTCTTCGGAGACAACTAAACCAATAGAAAATGTTGGAATCGTCAAAGGAGTACAACAACGCCTATTTATGCATAACTATATTGTAAATTCAATAAAACAAACCAATTATGTAAATTATAAATTCGAAGAGAAAACAGTGCAAGAAAAAAAAAATAAATATGTGAGTAAATTTGCCGGCCCGACAATTCGTGAAAACATAGTGTTGTATTCTCGGAATCATTCCCTTGTGCTTTTTGATAGTTGGATTGCCGTGGACCTACAAAATTATGTGTGTTAGACCCCTAAGTGGTGGTTGGATCCCGTTTTTCTGAAATTTATTAACTATGTATGTACTGTTTATGCTTAAATTGCACCATATGTGACGCTGGGGTAGAGATATTCACGAAAAAGTAGTTTTCCTTGTATATAATTTTCATATCAACACTATATTTAAATTTAATAATATACGAGTAGTTCGGTATAATCACAAAAACTTCTAAAAGTTGTCGTTGGTTATTTTATACGAGGATTCTTCGTTGAGCCCTGAAGTCATTTTGGGGTCGCCCTTAATCGTTTTTTTTTTGAAAAACCTGAAATCACCCTGGTGATTAAATTCTGTTTCTTGAGACCTGGAGACTCGCCATGGAGTAGATCCACGTATTTGTCTGTTCAGGTAACGATCAATTTGTCAAATGAGATTTCATATCTATTTCTTTTGTTGTCGTTTGTCGATTCGCTTGTTGCATGTTATTATTTATGTTTGCAACTAAATGTTTGTTGTATTCATCATCCTTATCAGATGAAATATTCAGTAACAACTCTAAATTGTTTTTGTTCAGTTTTAAAACTTGTTTAGGTATAACAAATTTGAAGTTTTATCAGAACACAGAACTATTTGTTTCTTGCTTTTAGTTGTCAACAATTCACTGCCCTTAGGTGTTTTTTTTTTAACCGAAAACCCCAGCTTTTTTTGATAACTCTCAGGAATGTCAAGCAAACCTGGGTCAACCCTGGGAACGAAAGAAACTTAAGAATATACATACATATATAAATTTACAAAAAATTAACATTTCACTGGTGAAACATTTTTGATTTTCCTAATCTTGGCTAAAATACTTCCCAAGATTGAAACGGAGATGTTGATGTATATTGGTCCTGAGAGCCTGTACATCATAATGGGGATGAAATCAAGAGGGGCAAAGTAATGGTAAACTGATGAGCATTCCCTGCTAGCCGAGTATTGCGGTGGAATTGTTTGAGGGGAGGAATGCAACTGAATATTTCAATTGAACATTATTGATAACACAATGTGACAAAATGATTTCAATAGATTCCCCAATGTGATTTAAATAATTACAATTTTAAAAAAGCAGTCTTCTGCATTAGAGTTGGTAAGCCCAACGATTTGTTTGTTTACGCTGGAATTGAAGAAACATAAAATACTGCCTACAATTAATTATTATTTAATAAAATCAGACGAAAAAATTCCTTACATACATTTCTTGGAATAAAATAACTATTTTGGTAGAGGAATAGTTCTGACATTATTTAATCAAGTTGTTAAATGATTTAATGTAAATTATAAAACTTTTTGTTTTGAAATGAAAAGTTTATCTCATTTGTTGCATACATTTCAAGTTTGTTGAAGACCCAATGATTCGTAATCTACTGGAAGGCCTGGAAGTGGTCGTAGGATTATTGGTTCGCCACGACAACTAGAAAAATGCGGTACCAACTAGTAAAAACCCTCATGGGGTATTGATATAAGCCCAGCAATAATTATTTTACACCTTTTTCCAAAAATCCTCACTTTCTACTAGTAGGTTTTACATGTTAATGCACCACAAAATTTTGTTTACCCAATTCACTTTTGTGATTATCAAACAAAATAAAATGCTTCTTGTTATTGAAACTAAAACTTTATCAAAATGTTGTCCAGCATATTTTAATTGTTGTTGTTATTTATGTAATTGTTTACATTGGATGTAGTTCTGTTAATGCTATTGTAAGTATGTTCGTTTAAACTATTACAAGTAAATTTAAAACTTCTACTACTACTTATGTCGTTAGGATTAAATTTGCGATCAGTCGGTAGAACCTGTGCTTTTTTAACTATGTCGCTTAGGCTTAGGCTCTAGATCGAGGTACAGACAGACGGAATTGTCGAACCCACTTTATTCGTCTTCGCTATCATCGTAATGTCAACTTTAATCAAAATCTCGAGTTCGATTTTTTTTACGAATGCATAACTTACCTTATAGTACCTATAAGTCGCAAGTAAAAAAGAAAATCTTGAATCTTATGTACCAAATTAGTGAAGAAATCAATTCTGAGTATAATGAAAACAAAAATTAAATTTGTTACTCAAGGCACTTCATTTTATTAATTTTTATATAAGAATTAACTAAAATAATAATAAATTAAATATACATACTATGCTACGAGGGCTGGTCAATAAGTCCGTGACTTTTGGAATAAAACACAGATTTTTTGATAAAAAAATAATTTTATTTTTCAACGTAGTCTCCCTTGAGCTCTATACACTTTGTCCAACGCTTCTCCAATTTTTTTATCCCTTCCAAAAAAAATGATTTGTCGAGGTCCTCAAAATAGGCCTTTGTTTGCGAGATGACTTCATCATTGGAGTCAAATCTTTTTGCACCAAGCCATTTCTTCAGGTTTGGGAACAAGAAGTATTCGCTCGGAGCCAAATCTGGAGAATATAGGGTGGATGAGGGAGCAATTCATAGCCCAATTCATGGATTTTTGCCATGGCAACTGCACATGTGTGCACCCTTGCATTGTCTTGGTGGAAAAGAACTTTTTTCTTGGCCAAATGAGGTCGGTCGGTGGCTGACAAACCCACCTTGGCCTTCTTTGGCGCCGATTCATCCTTAGAAACCCACTGTTTTGACTGTTGTTTGGTCTCTGGTGTGTTGTGATGGATCCATGTTTCGTCCACGGTTACAAAACGGCGCAAAAAATCCTCCATATTGCGATTAAACAACGCCAATAATAATGCTTAATAAGCACACGAAATTCACTTTATTCCATTTTCTCCTCAAATTAGTGAGTAGTCTGATAAAAATAGCTGTCAAACACAAACTAACTAACGCAGCAAGTTTAAATTTTGACAGGAGTCAACTGACAGATGCCTGTTGACAGGAGCAGTGTTGCTGTTTCAGTAAAGAGGTCAGAAATTCAAAAAGTCACGGACTTATTGACCCGCCCTAGTATGAAACTCCATAAAGTTTAATTTAAAGAAAGAAAAATATATACATATAAATACTATTATTATATTATATAAATACTATTTTATTTTATTTTTTTTTTAATTTCCACCGCGCCGCTGATGTCGGGTAACGGCTTCGTCAATAACTTCAAACAGTCTATTTCTTAGTGCCCGTTGCTCTAAAGGTGGTAGTGTTTCCATGTCCTGCTGAATCATATCGCAGGTTAATGCGGCAAATGACTTGGGTTTCTCTATTTGGGCTTTCGGTGTATTTATATCCTTGAGAATTTTTAGGGCCTCTAATTGAAAATTTTTCGGAGACGGTTCATCTAAAAAGATTATGATAATTGATCACGATAAATTATATTGATCTCGAGATGTCATTAGGAACATTTGTTTTTAAGTCCACTTGAAGTAAATATAATTTAGTTAAATATTAGGCTTTAGATTTACCTGGTTTATTTTTTTTGCAGGTTGGATTTTGTTGACTTTCGATCGACGTCATCATTGAAGTTGTGCTATAGTAATAATAATATTAAATTAATTTAAAAAATGCATTTCAAGTTTCTTAAATACCATCTCGGTTCCCGGGTGTCATCTAAAAATGACAAAAGATGGCTAAATTTATATCGTGGCTTGGATGCAGAACCACTTGGAGCATTTTTCGACCGCCCGTAGCCACTTTTTAACGAATCCCACCTTTTTCGGGCCTTATTTTTATACTCTTTATTCAAGTCTAAAAGTAAATAATATTATTATATTTTTTATTTTGTTTAATAATAAAAAGGCCTGATGAAGGACGTATACGCGTTCGAAACGTTGCCTTAAATCAACATCTTTTATTGACCGCTTTAACCAGTTCATATTAAAAAGTAATAACAAATATAAGAACTTACTTATTTCGGAAAGAACATCATCCCATGCCTTGCTCGTAACAACACGATTTCGATACTCTTCATTTCGAATATTCCAAATTGCCGGTTTTGCACCTATAGCCTCGATTAGTAGTTCTAAAAGAAATGCAATAACAAAATTGTTGATTCCTTATGAAAATCTTATGCACACTTATAATAATAATAATCTCTTGGAATACGCATTATGTATAATCAGTATGTGATTTCTAGGAGAGATTTTTGTGAATATTATATATGTCCAAAATATTTTGTTGCTCGATTTAAAGCGCCAAGATCTGATTCCAAAATGGTATTAACCATGTTTGTAGGACAAACCGTTCCAAACAGACACAACAAGACGGTGCCACATCACACATAGCTCTTGCTACGATGCGAATTTTATGATAAATTGTACCCAGCCGAACAATGTCAAAAAGTGGCGATACCGACTGGCCTCCAGGAACCCTGTTTTGACGCTTTCTGATTTTTATGAGGGCAATTAAAGTAAAAGGTGTACATCATCAAACCAACTAGAACTTCATTCTTAAAGATAACAATGGAAACGAAATTGCTGAAATTCCAAGTCTGCGCAATTGTTGTGCAAAATGTGCTTTAAAGGGCTAGTCTTTGAGCAACGGCCAGACGCATTCTCTTGACAAAATCCCATATTCCATATAAAATGTTTAAGATTATATAATCAATTAATAAATTATAAGTTGAAAAATTGTATTTCATTTAAAAGTTATCAAAAAAATATCGACCTGGGACATAAAACGCACCCTGTAATTAATTATATTACATAATTATGTTAAAATTGGAAGCTTAAATTAAAAACAAATATCTATAGTGTACTGTCATCAAAATTAATTATTTATAGACTTTATCTTTAGCTATTTCATGGGACCAAACCGATATTTTCTTTTGGCATTGATTTGTCTAATAGATAAAACATTTTCAAAAGATAACATTAGTGCGTCTTCGAAAAATTTAAGCTATTCCTAGCGGTTTCATACCTTAGGGTCATTGGTTTACCCAAACTACATTATTAGTATTTGTTTGTTTAGCCCCGTAGAAATGCAGGTTTTTTAACTTTTTGCTTAGAGAAAATTTCCCTGCAATGAATTCAATATTTTGATCATCAATTTTACAAACAAAATATTAACTATTACAATTAAATTCATCTGTCCAGTGGCTTCAAAGATAACAAACCCGGCTCCATTTGCAATAACCTTACAAATACAACCATGATTTCAACATGGACCTCTCAGCCATAAGGCCACCTAAATTTTATTCCCAGCCATTTCGCTTTCCGAAGAGTGGATTCGTGCCTTATCTGGGAGCTCTTAAGCTGTAAATTCTATGTGAATATCTGAATATTTATCTCAAGATGAAATTTTTGCTTGCCAGAATTTTGAAGATCTCCGAAGAGAGTATTTTTGACAAACGAGCTTCAAGTTTATGAAAACGATTAGCGGCACCGTCTTCGTCTACCCTTAGAAATTTGTTATAGCTTGATGCTTAAAACATCATAGCACCCCGCCCTATAGGTATTGCTGCATATTAAAAATATGTAGGTGTAACAGCTACGTCGTATTTTTAAAGAGTAAATTCAATAAATCGAAACGAAATTGAAGTGCAATTTTTTTTGCGCAAGAGAATAAGGGATCTTAAAAATTGAATAGATGCGGGTGTAGATGAATGTAAGGTGTGCTTTTGGGAAATTATTGAGCCGAAAGTGTTGTTCGTTAAGTGGAATCGATGAGAGTTTATTGAACCATCTGCGCAACGCTTGGCCCATCGGTTTTTATTTCCGTCATTAATGAATTGATGTCGTCAGTTTATATTGACACAAAAAGGAGACTCATGGTGTATAGGGTGCACTTAACTCTGTATTGTTGATGGTTTAATAAACATGAAGGACACATTTTGTTGTCGGGAAGAAACTGGTCGAAGTGAAGATGATATTCCTTTGTTTTAAGGGATATATTTTTGTATTGATGCTTAGAGTTTTTTTCATTTTGTTCGTGTACATTCGGTGCTTAAGGGATTTAGTATATCAATGAGCAGTCATAACAGTCAATGTAGTGGCGTTGAGTCATTACAATATAATTCAAATCTGGATGCTATATATATTACGGAAAGTGAAGCAAATCACAGTCTAGGTGAGGATTTGCTTTCAGCAACAAATACTTCGTGTGCAGTCGCTCCCATTTTGCCTAAGAAAGCTACAAATATTAATAACTGTATAACAAGCACAAATGCGTGGAGTTCGGATTTGGCAAATCCCACAAAAAGCCCTCTCGCGTCTTCAATTGGTGACTTTTTTCAATCACAGTTTATGCCAAAAGAAAGTAAAATGGATAGCTACAACCATTCTAGAGATACATCAATTGGAAGTATATGTGAAAGCTTAGCTTCGCCAGCACCTTTGGTTGCTATAAGCCCAAAAACTGATCATCATTCAAAACAAAAAATTCGATCTCCATTCCAAAATGCACCTATGCATAATCAAAGTTGTATTCCTACAAAGAATTCAAGGTAAGTTATTAAGTACTTTAGTCAATAGCAAGAATGACTCTGAGACAAGGAAATGTAGTCTCTTTGTATATTAAATAATATTCCAATAAAATAAAAACTTTCAATTCGAGCTAAGAAATTTTCAAAACCCAATCTCCCATGTTCTAGCAAAATTTTACGTAATACACATTTTGCTCAATGCAGTGCTATTGATTTTCAATTCATTTGCTTCAAACATGGATGCAAGAAAAACTTTATTGCGGGTTATGTCGGAACAATTTTCTATTTTTTCAACATTCTATTAACCCCTTTTTAACTAGGCAAAAATTGCGTTAACTCGTTCTCTATCCTTAATCGTCTTAGAAACTACATTCTGAGAGGTTTGAGGTCCAATTGAAAAAATGCTGCTGTGCCCAAAAGCTCCATTTTGCCTCCACACTCTTCTAACCCACTTCATTGTTTCGATGACGCAGCACGCATTCAACAGCACGCAGCACATTAGCTTTCAAGCTCATAACCCATTTCTTCGGTTGTGGAACTGAAACAACACTGTATGCTAAGCTCCGAACTGGAAAGCATTATACAATGGGGTCTTAAAAACCTTGTGGGATTCGCCGCTTCGGCAACACAAAGCTGTTTACTGTGGGCCAAGATAAATATCATTATTCATGAGTGGCACTGGTATTAAAGAAACTGAAAAGACTTTCATGTTACTGAAAATACCAAAACGCAGCTTTTTTTAAAGAACCAAGACATTTTTGTTCCCTTCTGATCAGGATGGCCATATATACTGCATACATCCGCCCAAAACTTGAATATAACTCCCATATCTGGTCTGGTGCCCAGTATTAAATGTACGCCTGTTGAAAAGGCTACACAACAGATCCCAAAAACTTATAGAAGACACATCCATTACGGAAACGTTTATCTCTTAATTAGCATCCTGTCTTTCACTTTATCGCTTTTTCTATGAACAATGCCAGTTGCATTCCCCCTGAATGCTCAACAGTTTAGCCTTAAGCCTGAATTCGTATTGTCAAATATTGAAGTTCTTTTTTTAGTCACATTACTTGAATGTGGAATACTTTTACTCGATTTCCCCCCCTCATTGTGATGATTATCGAAATCGAACCACTTTACCTAAACGCTCGCATTATGTTAATAATAAGATTATAATGTTAATCATGTACATACTGATTGTAATGTATTCTATGTATTTTTCAGTCCTAAGGAGCCATTACACTATGCTGAGGCAACTTCATCTCCATATTCACTGCAAAGTATGGAACTTTCCATTCCCATATCTCCTCATGTTAATGTTCCTACAACTCATCTTGGATTTGAATCTGCTGCTGACAATGTTTTGTTCCGCTGATACAACGCCCAAACTTCCACCAAAACCTGTGGTGGAAATATTTTCCACGCCGCACTGTGGTCCAAAATGACTTTTTTCGTTGCAAAAATCATAACTTTTGAACACATGAAGCTATCGCAATAATTTTTTTGTTCCCTAAAAGGTAATTTCCAAGGCTATACAAATTGTGAATTTTAAGAAAATTACTTTACAGGGTGTTTCAGAATAATTGGTTGATGTAAGATTTTCTTAGAAAAAGGAGTTAACAGAATAAAGTCTGAAAGTAAACCTTTTAAAAACAGTCCTAAATTTTTAAAACTTTGTAAAAAAAAGTTTTTGACTATTCAAGTGAATTCATAACAACAGTGGATGCTTAAAGTTAACGCACCAATTTCAGAAATATTTTTTAAGGAGTATTATAAAACAGTATTTTTTCATGTTGTGGGGCATCAGTTTATTCTATAAACTGTTTGACTGATATATTTTATATGAAACAGTGTAGGAAAACAGTAAACGGACGAAAAAAAATTAAAAAAAAAATCAAATAGAATATAAAATTTATATTAACAAAATAAAATAGAATACTTTATAAATATTTGTTTACAATTAACTACTATAGATCTAATTTTCAGAAAAAAATTCATCGGCATCGTTATCATTTTCAACAATTAATAGACCTATTAGTTCTGGGCAGTAACTCTTTTTCAGCTCTTTTTTTGATCTAACGTGTCTTAAAGATGAAACAAGTGGATCTGATGATATAGCTAGCATATTAAATAAATCTTCATTTTGTCGTTTCCGTGAGACTTTGCATGTAGGTACGAGTATTTGAGTATCGATATCGCTTGTAGTCTTTATTCCTTGATTTCTGTGCTTCTTCTGAAAGCTCCGCGATTGGCAAAATTTGATGTCTTATAAGTTCCCCTCCATGGTCCAAAATTTTGTGCAGAGTTGGTGTCAGGAGTTTGTAGCTGTATTTTGCTTTTAAAAGATCCGAAGTGGTTTTGGTATACTCGTTGAATTTATCTACATTAATAGATTCTTTAGATGACAGCGCATTTAAAATAACTTGCAGTTTATTTATAAGATCCTTGTCTACTCGGGTTATAGCTGACGTAACTTCTGGATATGGAAATCTATATATATAGCCATTGTCATAGTTTATATATATCTCCATAATGTATATGCACAAGGATTATTTTACCTGTGAAATTTAAGCTTAACAATATGGGGTATCGGAAGAAAATTAGTATTCCTACCTGTTTTATTAGATCATAAAAAATAATAATCCAAAATTAAATAATTCTTTCAACTTTGTATATGGAGTAGGCAATAAAGCTATTAATCCTTTTCTTTTGGCAAGTTAATCTATGTTTAGGTACTATTCGAATAAGATCAATAAATATTTACAATAATTTAAGTTAAGGGGAATTTATTCAAAGAGGGTCGTCAAAGTGGGCGGATTAAAAAAATTTAATGTTCAATTAAGTAATTAATAGTTTGTGTACAATATTTTATATTTTTTTTAATAATAATTGGCATTTGTATAAAAAGGGGCGTAGAAGTGGGCGGTTTTTTTTGTCAGAATCAAGATAGTAATAAAACGATTTTTAATTAAAAAGAAAATTTCACGTTCTCGACTATTTTAATAATTAAAATAATTGAAATTTTCAATAAGGGAATTTGCTTTTAAGACCAAAAGGTCAGCACTGGGAACACTACTTTTTTTAAACAAATTACAATTTCTCTGAAGGTTGCAAATAGTTGCAGCTACAATTTTCCATATGGTTTAAGAAATAGTTAGGGTAAACTATCATGGTCAATTTTCCGCGCGAACTCGCGAGTATTTTTTTGTAGCTCTATTCAAACCGAAAAAATCTGCTAAAAAAGGGTGTTTTTTGTTTAATTTATTAAAAATATTAAATATTTTTTTATTTTTTTTAATTAAAATTTTGATTTACGCACAAATAATACAACTAGAATAAACTATAGAAAATTAATATTTTATATTTAATATGCCAAAATTTCAAATACGAAAACAAAGAAGTTAGTTTTTTCTGCTTTTTTTTAACTCTAGAACGAAATTGACCAACTTTGAAAAGCTCTATAAGTCAAACTAGTTAGCGGAAAATTTTAAAAATAAAACATCGAAATTAGTATTTTTGCCACGAAATTTTCATTTTCGGACCACAGTGCGCCGGTAAGATTTTTTGTTTGTTTAAAATTATTGAATGAAATATGATAAATAATGCCGCAGATTATACAAAATCTGAGAGTTGCGAGTTGGAACGTTGGCAGTATGACAGGTCGAAGCTTCGAGTTGGAAGAGATGATGAAAAGAAGGCGAGTGGACATCTTATGTGTTCAAGAAACAAAATGGCGAAACACGGGAAACAGGGCCCGTTTCTTGGATACGAGGACAAAAAACTATAAGATGTTCTACTATGGAACGGAAAAGGGTAAAAACGGAATCGGAATCATCCTTGCAAAACATCTATTAAGCAGCGTATTGACCATTTCGAAATCCAGCGACCGTTTGATGTCCCTTAAATTGGTGATTAAAGGAAAGTTGTGGAATATTGTCACTGCATATGCTCCCCAAATTGGATGTGAGCAGGTGGAAAAAGATGCATTTTGGCTAGACTTTCACAATCTACTTAAGGACATCCCAAAGGAAGAGTTTTTGTTCGTGGGCGGAGATTTGAACGGACATGTCGGGAAGACAAACGAAGACTATGAAGATTGCCATGGAGGCCTCGGATACGGCACCAGGAAGATCAAATGGTATAATCTGGATAAGGAAAAAGGCGAAGCTTTTATTTCGAATATGCAAAACGTTCTGTATAACAACACCGATATAGTTCGAAATGAAGAGAGTACAGCACAAAGTATGTGGGATCTCCTACAGAGAACTTGCAAAGAAAAAGCCAAAACACTGTTAGGGGTTTCAAAAGGACACAACCAACAAGGCAAAGAAACATGGTGGTGGAATGATGAAGCTAAATCAGTTATAAGTAAAAAGAAAATGGCTTTCAAGGCTTGGTCGAAGTGCCCCTCTAATGATTCAGAGCAAAAGTCACGCCTCGAAGTGGAATATAGAAACTGCAAGAAAGAAGCGAAGAAGAAGTGCGCCCAAATTCAAGCAAAGAATACAGAAAACCTGTATCGGGAGCTGGATGAAATTTCTACCCCGACAGCTGGTGCTATTCAAGAGCTACGGCAAAACACGAATAAGGGCGCAACTATCTTCAAAATAGCCGCTCAAAGAAGAAGAAATGCCCAGGAGATTTGTTCGCCAAAGTTTATTAACAATGCTCAAGGCCAACTACTTGTGGAAGACAACGAAATTCTTCACAGGTGGCGACAGTATTGTGACGGACTTCTAAACGAACAATTTCCAAGGCTATACTTTCCAATAGCTTCACCTAACTTAAGCGAAGTATCCGACGTCACAGTCGAAGAAGTTAGTGAGGCGGTAAAATACTCCAAAAAGGGAAGAACTGTTGGCCCAGACGAAATACCCTCAGAGTTTTGGAAAAAGATGGGAGACATCGGGTTTAGATGGCTCATGATTCTTGTCACCAAACTTATACGAGGTGATCGCATGCCTAATCAATGGAGGGAAAGTTACCTTCTTCCAATTTATAAAGGAAAGGGTGATACTCGAAGCTGTGATAATTACCGTTCGATTAAGCTGATGTCACACACCATGAAGATCGTTGAGCGAGTCTTGGGTAGCCGACTGCGAAAAATAATTAGGCTATCTGATGACCAGTGCGGGTTTGTCGGGGGTAAGTCAACCACGGATGCAATCCAGAGTATAAGAATAATTATGGAAAAACATCGGGATTCTTTGGAGGATTTGCATGTCGTATTGGTTGATTTTGAAAAAGCATTCGATCGGCAACCACGAGATCTAATATGGGTGGCCCTCAGGCAACGAGGAGTTCCAGAAACCTATGTGCGGATAATTATGGACATGTATGATGGAGCAGTTACTAAAGTAAGATGCGCAGCTGGAGTCACCGAAGAATTCGAAATCACAGTAGGTGTACACCAGGGAAGTGTCTTGAGTCCCCTGCTCTTTATTACAGTTCTTGATTACCTGCTTGAAGGCAAAGTGACGGATCCAAAAGTGCATCAGTTATTCTTTGCTGACGATGGAGCCATCATAAGTGAAGACCCGATATCCCTACAACGAGCACTTGACGTATGGGTGGATGTTCTAGAAGGAAGTGGGTACCGCATAAGCGCGAAAAAGACAGAATACCTATGCTGCCCATTTTCTGATCCACACAGGCCTATTCTAGACATTTATTTGAATGGAGTAGTGCTTCCCAAGTGTGAAAAGTTTAAATATCTGGGGTCTATGATAAATAACGAAGCTACTTGTGATGACGATATCAATCATCGCGTAAGCGTAGGGTGGATGAAGTGGCGGGAAAATTCTGCTATCTTCTGTGACCGAAAAATGCCCCCTAAGCTGAAAGGAAAGCTCTACACTTCAGTTGTGCGTCCAGCACTCACATACGGTTCACAATGTTGGACAATGTACAAAAAGTATGAGAGTAAGCTAACGGCAGCTGAGATGAAGATGCTTCGTATGACAGCAGGAGTTACAAAGCTTGATCGAATTAGAAGTACGAAGATCCGAGGAAGCCTTCATGTTAAGAATACCATTTCCCAAAAAATTGAACACGACCGACTCAGTTGGTATTGCCATGTTCAAAGGAGAGATCCTGAGAACCCCGTCAAAAAGGCAATATCATACAACGTTCCAATTCGGAATAAAAAGAAAGGTAGGCCTAAACACTCCTGGTACAAACAAATGCAAAAACACCAGCATTCAGTTGGCCTCAGAAATGGAACAATACAAAACCGGGAGGCTTGCCGCCGATTTCTGAGGTCAACCCGGCGAACCCCACAGGCGGATCACTAGTGTGAAGCAGATACGTGGGAGAGTTATGATCCCCTCGACATCGAGATCATAACAGCGCCGAAGCAAAGGAAGAAGAAGAAGAATGAAATATGATAAATGCACCAACAATTTACTTTTCTTATAGATAAAAGTACGATGTTTCTCTATCCAAGTATAAACAATGATTAATTGATTGCAAGGCTATGTGATACTAAGCTGCTTTTGTTATAAGAGTTATTTGCCACCTAATATAAAACCTTTGTAAATAAAATAATATTGTAGATCATGAAAAGCAGCATATTTTATTTTGTTGAAGTTCATTAGTTCATTGCAATAATATGATAAATGTAAAAGCTTTGTGTTATTTGAGTATGGAAGTACGGTTCGGCCAGATCCAGTTATTTATCCCTCTAGCTAGCTTCAATAAAGTAACACACTTGACGGAGTGAATTTGTTTTCTCACTCTCCTCTGCCTCAGAGCGAAGATAATGATGCAGGAAGTCTCGTTGTACCTGATGTTATTTCTTTATTTGCTGGCTGAGCTGTTGTGATTAGAGCTTTAGTTATTAGCTAAAGTCTCCCACCTCTCCAAATGCTGAATCTGGAGCGAAAGATTTAGCTGTCGATGCCGGTCGCAATAATGCTCGCTTTCTTAATGAATATGGAATTGAAAAATCTATGAATGTCGAAGAATACGCTAATGTCAATAAAATTTCTGCCCAAGATGGCATATGTTCAGAGCAGGCACGAGGCGTGACTTTTTCGATAGTGGAAGCACTGAACATAAAACCAAAAATGAAAGACCTTTGAGATCCAACCTTTTAAATTCCATTTAATGATAATACACATAAAATAATATACATAAATAATATATTACAGTAAAGTCTTTTTAAAAAAAAAGAGCTTGATGCCTTGCGCAAAGATTTATCCTTTTTCTTTTAAAGCAAAATTAATTATAAATGAGAACTAAGCTACGAGTAGATGGCCTTTCTTGTCCACATTTATTTCTAAAAAAATATTTAATTCTCTTAAAACATGAATATGATCTCTCTACAGATGCCATTATTGCGGGATATTAAAAATCTTAAGATTCCTTGAAGTTTTTTTTGATTTAAAATTCTCATAATTGAAAATAACCTTTGGTTATATTTCTGCTGGAATGTCAAGAAACCTGAGATATGAATATTATAAATACTATTTTTGACCACTTTTTTGTTATATCTAATAACAAAAAATAAACAGAAAACAGGTGGATTGTATTTATCGCCACGAAAATAATTAAAAAACTACCACCTTTTAAATTCATATTTGTTTGTTTTTTGATAGTTATGAATTGCACCTAAATTTGCACACACATTATATTAAAATAAAACTCTTGTACCCCTTTTGTCCACGAAATTAAACTCATTATCAGTTCGAGACAATAAGCAACTCAATAGATACATTTTTGTTTTTCTATCTCTCTTGTAGGAAATTCTCGTAATGCATTCACTCAACTCATTCTTCACACATTGGGAAAAGGCAAGAAACGAGACAAAATTATTTTGACTTTGGGTTGAGATCTAAGTTAAGTATGCGAAATAATGGAATGCCCAGCTGTTGTGCATTCTATACATTGTTTGAGAATCATTGTTGTTTGAGCATTTTGTGAATATTGGTGAGTGATGTTGTAGGTACTCGTATATTTTCAGTTGACTTGGAGTGGAAGGGTATTTTGAAATTGAGTTAAGGAGGCGATAATAAGGAATGCATAGCTGTTAAGCATTTTAGTAAGAACTTTCATGAAATTGAGCATTATAAATAATGGAGTGATGTTGAGCATTCTCAGTTGGTTTGCAGTGTGGCATGCATTTTAAGTTGTAATAACCAGAGAGATCTTGATTTCCTTTAGTATTTTAGTAAAAGATGATAATGTTGTCATAATGATGTTGGAATGTAATTTACAGAGTAAATGAAGATTCATTAATAGATACAAATAATATAATAAAAATATTAATACAATTTGGAATTTTGAATTTAATTCCTTGCTAGGTACGATTTTTTTAAATGGTTCAACGGAAGCACTCATTCCACTCAATATATGGACGCTTCGTCCCTGGTTCAGAGTGCGTTTTATGTTCCAGGTCCATGTTTTTATATTTTATTGATTGATTATAATGGCCTTTAACATTATATATGGATATGATGTCCGTCAAGTGGGTACCTCTGGCGCAAAGGCTAGCTATTTTAAGCACATTTACTTTTCGAATTTTTAAAAAGTAAATACTGAAAATGTTTTGGAGTGTGTCTTTGGAACGGCTTGTCATACAAACATGTTTGATACCATTTTGGAATCAGCTCTTGACGCTTTAAAAACAAGCATCAAAATCCTTTGGACAAATCATATAATATCCACAAAACTCACTCATAGAATCCACATAATGTTTTTCTTTTAAATGACCCATGGCTGACGAGTTTCGTATAGACTTACCTACTTTTGCTTCAGGAAAAGATATCTCCTCCCCCATAACGACGTTGCACCATTCTTCCTCCAAACAGTGGTAATCCGTACAAGTATGATCTAAAAAAACAAAATACAAAATAAATTATACGGAACATTGCAAACAAATTTAACTTACCTCCGTTATCTTCCATCTCGATTTAATGTTTTTTTTTTTCTTATGCGTCCGTCAAAAAAAAGTTATAGAAGAATGTGAAAATACCGCAAATTTACAAAATGCAGACGAAGATGCTATAATAAAGATGAACATGTTCGTCTTTATCTATAATTTGACTTCTGCATTTCTCGAATTTCCTATATCTATCTAACATATATGAATTCAGCATTTTGCATCCCTTTTTTTTTTGCAGAAATCAAATGCAGATACATGTAAATCCACCATTAACCATCGAAAATGAGATTTTAATGTGGGGACATAGAGTTGTGGTTCCAAAATCTTTGAGGAACAATATTTTGAAACAAGTTCACCAATCTCATTTGGGTATGGTAAAAACAAAATCCCTTTTGCGGTCGCATGTCTGGTGGCCAAAAATCGATACCGACATAGAAAAGTTGATTGGTGGATGCCAAGCTTGCGCAAGTGTTTTGCCGAGTCCTCCAAAAACGCAAACGATGATGTGGGAAATTCCAAAAGGTCCTTGGAAAAGAATTCACTTGGATTTTTTTGGTCCTTTAAAAGGTTTAAGTTTTCTCGTAATTATTGATGCTTATACGAAATGGATCGAAGTTTTTTACACGAAGCATCCAACCACAGCTTTTGTTATACGATGTTTACGCTATGTTTTTTCTCGTTTTGGGATACCTGAGCAAATTGTATCTGACAACGGTAGTCATTTTACTTCGGACGAATTTAAGACGTTTACCAGATTGCAGAATGTTGGGCAATCGCTTACGGTACCAGGGTATCCAGAAACAAACGGTGCAAAGTAGAGAAGATGAAAAAGATATCGACATTGTCTTGTGCGATTTTTCGTTCGATTATCGTTTTTCTAAGCACTGTGCTATTGGTATAGCTCCCGCGTCTTCTATGCTAGCGTTTATACCTAAGTGTAAGTTGGATTTTTTGAATCCAAAAAACATTTATGTTCGTAAAAATGATAAATATTTTGAAAGAAACAGAAAAGATCGTTTTTTTAAAACCGGGGATGAAGTTATGATTCGTAACTACAATTTAGATACCAACAACCCTCAGTGGTCAAAAGCGATTATTGATAAAGTCTTACGGCCAAGAATGTACTTACGCAAAATGAATACTGGCAAAATTATAAAAAGGCACATCGATCAAATACGAAAATTTATTGATTTTAAAACATCAGATAGAAAAATTTATGTAAACAAGAAAACAGAAAAATGATATATTTCAAAAATAAAAATATTGTAAGAAATAACGTAAATGTAATCCCAGATGCACTATCTGAAGGAATAGAACTGCGAAACAGATCTAATATTAAAAGACCTGCAAGATATATGTAAAAACATCTTTTGGAAGGGGGGCGTATGTAGTGTAAACTACCCCTTTTTAGTATTTAGTTATTAGCATTATAAGGTTGGCAAACCTGTTTTATATAGTTTTGTTATATTGTCCCTCTGACTGACTTCCGCCCAGAAACTTGATATTCATTAATCTCATTTTCGTTTTATTAAAGTGTACAATTAAATGGTTACCGAAAAACACATTGTTTTATTTGACGACACGTGGACACTTATCCACGAAAAGACACCACAGAACATATGTAATTACTAGGGTTCGGATTTCCATGCAATTGTATATTTTTTAAGTAATACCTTGGAAGCAAGGCAATTAGTTATGAATCAAGAAATTTCTTTTAAAATGGCATTTAACCGTTAGTGCATATTTTTGCATATTTTACTATAAATGCATATTTAGCATTTTTTGTGCATATTTTACTATAAATGCATATTTTTCACAATTTTGCATATTTTTTATAATAAATTTATATTTTTAGAGGACCTATCTATATTTTTCAAAAACTAAACTAGGCAGTAAAAAAATATAAATTTTATGTCAGTGCAAACGAACCTTAAGACTATTATATATTTCTTTTATTCATTTCACAATCTTGAACCATATTTAAACACCACAATATAAAGCATTATATAAACAAAGATGCATTAAATGAACTTGACTAGATTGTGCCGGCAAAACATTGAAATACAAAAAAAATTAAGTCTATGTGTTTGAAACTATATAAGTGAGATCGAAATTTAAACGATCATCAATTAAAAATGAAAGTGTGTGGGTATAATGTGGTAAAGCTTAAGGCGCGAAACAGATTGAACCAGCACCAGCAACGTCACCAGCAACAGCGGAAGCGATTGTTTTAGAACCAATGTATTTTAATCGTTCAACACAAAATAGACCAGCACCAGCAACGTCAACAGCGTCGTTTGGTCAAAATCCAAAATTTGCTGTTGCTGGTTACAATAACACAAAATGCAACAAAAATATGACGTATAAATGTCAAAGAATTACAACACGATGTTGGTTTAATGTGTTTGAAAAAGTATTTGCTGGCCAGCGTGCTGTTTGCTGTTGACGGCGCTGGTACTGTTGCTGGTTTAATCTGTTTCGCGCATGAAGCTTAACAGGTTTCATGTACAACAGCCAACTGTTTTCGGTTCCGACTACACATAAACCACTACATATAAACTGAAAAATGTTAACTGATGCACTCATGCTTAGTTTTTGAGTCTTATTTTAAAAAGATGAAGAAAATGTGTTTTTATATTGAATAGAAATTAAGTTGAATTGATTTTTAGTGCATATTTTAAATGCATATTTTCAGATTTTAAGTGCATGAGAATCCGAAGCCTAGCTAATTACGAATATGGAATCTCTTCATTGCATGCTAGAATCAGGTGCATGTAATTTATTTTGAAACTTGCTTGCTTCGACAAGAGGGAGAGGAATTTGATGAATCTTTTGGGATCAAGGAGGCAGAAATAAGAAGAAAACGAGAGATTCAAATGCGTTTTTACGATGAGCTTGGACTTGTAGAGGTTATAACTAGGATCAAAATAATACTTAATGTTTTGAATTGCAAGGAAGAAGTGAATACAGTTAGATTTGGAGAGTACACCAAAAAAACCGCAGAGTTATTAAAACAAAAGTAACCTGAAAAACTTCTAACACCTACTCTTCATAAAATTTTGGTTCATAGTCAAAATATAATCGAATATCAATCTCTACCACTTGGAGAATTGTCAGAAGAATCCCAAGAGTCCAAAAATAAAGACTTCAAGAAATACAGATATCAAAATACAGTGTATCACAAAAGTAAGTAGGCACTCATTACTGCCGCATAGACATGTTAAAATAAAATTAAATTCCGTTATGAATATTAGGAAGAATGCATTCATAATTATGTATAGCATGTGAACATCATGTTGTAGGCAAATTTTAGCGTTTAACATTTGGTTTATCTGCAGAACATCACTGTTTTTTCAGTTATCCGCCTTTTCTATGCCACAAAAGTAAGTAAGCACCTGCGGCATTTTAAGGTTAAATATTTAATGGTGTAGTTAACTTCGACTTTTTATTATTTTTTGGTTGCTTATCTCTCTTTTCTATAATTTTTTTTTTAGTTTAAGATTCATTAATACTCATAATAAATAAAGGAAATGGCTCCAAGCTTAGATCTAAAAAAATTATAATCAAACACTATTTGGAAAATAAATCGGAGTGCGAGAATGGTAAAATTGTTAACAAAATTCCATCTACTATACACAAAATAATAACCAAATATAATAATATTGGAAGTTTGCAAAATGACCCGCCTCGATCTGGACGTTCTCGCAAGCTCACTCAACAGGAATGCCGTATTATTGTTAGGAAAGTGAAAAGGAATTCCAAAGTAAGCGCATCAAAGATATCAGCAGAAATAGCCAAAGAAACAGATAAATAATGTAACCCTCAAACTATTCAACGAGTGCTCTACCAATCCGGTTATCATGGTCGAATCATTAGAAAAAAAACTTACATAAGTAAAATAAATCGCCAAAAGCGGCCCTTCTTTGTAAAAACACAGTTGTTTTCTCAAATTAAAGCTAATTTAATATCCACGACTCCGACAGACGCGGAAAAGTTTGGAGAAAAAAAACAAAGCTTGAATCATCGAATATGTCAGTAACCGTGAAGCTCGGTGGTGGAAACGTTGTGGTGTGAGGGTGTATGGCAGCATATGGTGTCTGCAATTTATTGTTTATAGATTCTTTGATGAATAGGTTCGACTATTTGAATATTTTAAAGAAAAATCTTTAGAAAAGTGCCAATAAGCTGGGTATGGGTAGGTCATTTGTCTGCCAGCAAGACAATGATCCTAAACATACTTAGCATGTTGTCAAAGAATGGCTGCTTCTTGACGTCCGAATCCAGTTCAAATCACCACCACAGTCGCCGACTTAAATGTCATTGAACATTTATGGGAACATCTTGACCGACAAGTAAGAAAACATGAAATGAGGACGAAAGATGATTTGAAGCGTGTTCTTCAGGATGAATGGTCTAAAATTGGACAAAACGTTACGCAAAATTTGGTTAACTCAATGCCTATGACGTATGAAACCAGTTATAAAAGCGAAAGGGTATCCAACGAAGTATTAAATGGATAAGATTTACAAAATAACTGTAATGAATTCAAGGTTTATTTGAACTGCTTACTTACTTTTGTGATATAATTTTTTTAATTTTCTTAGTTTAAGTCGAATATTTCTTAAGTTTTCTTTCAATTTTTATTTGAGATGTTATTTTTTAGTTCGAAATACATATCAATTACAGATCAATATTAAGTTTGTTTTTTTTAACATTACCTACTATCGATTTTTTGAAGGAAATGATCTTTAAGATAAGAGGTGCTTACTTACTTTTGTGATTAACTGTACGTGCAAAGTTTCAAGAATTCGGCAGAATGAAGACTTATTTAACATGCTAGCAATCTCATTCGATTCACTTATTTCTTCCTTGAGGCATGTAAGAACCGAAAAAGATCTGAAAGCCCAATACTCACCAGAAATGATACGTTTGTTATGCATTTCCCCGGACTTAGATGATAGTTTCCAAGAAATTTAATGTTTGTATGTAAATTTTTGTTCCTTTTACTTTATTTTTCTACTTTTTGAATTGTAATCTATTAATAAAATATTTTATAAATACTTAAGTACTCTTTTATAAAAAAAAATAAAAAAATCGATTAATAAGAAAAAAGATTTTTTTCGCCACATTTTCACTCATGTTTGTATTGTTCTTAATGTTTGTCTTAATAAAACACGTCCAATCAGTTACGTCGCTAAGATTCAACTGTCTTTATTTTACATTAAAATAAACATATGTATAAAGAATAAAGAATACATGTGTAGTGTATGTATGTATTACATTATATATAACTTATATAAGGCTATTACAATACATCCCCCTTCGAGTTAAATAGGATTTAAATACATACATACGTTTTATAAATCTTTTTGAAAAGTTTCAATAACAAATAGAATTCAAGATTGATTTTAATTTAGATATCTATTTGGTATTCGAACTTCTCTACCGCTTCTCGTTCTATAAGGATTATTAGTTCTGGTTTGTAAAGTAGGTATTTCGAAGTCCTGCGTTTCGTCAGGGGCTTCAACTTCTAAGTGCGGCATTTTTTTCAAATCGTTCTTCTCTCTCTCTCGAGCTGCTGTTGAGTTGACTTCGGGAACTGTTTCTGGTTCATATGGGACGTCAATTTCATTTGTTTGATTCAAATGAAAAGAGTTCCGTCTAAGAAAACCATTTGATGTTTCAATAATATATGATCTTGGAGTGGGACCACATTCTGTTATCTTTCCCCACACCTTCATACCACGCACCCACACAATATCACCTTTTTGAAAGTTAGGCCTTGTAGTAACACCATGTCGTCTGTTGAAATAATTAGCTTGTTTCTCTTTTCGCATCCGATCAGCCAGCTTATGATTATCGTTGCTTATGGTTTTCGGTATAAGTTGCTTCTGGTTGATTGGTAAAAGCGTCTTTATACGCCTTCCCATCAAAAGCTGTGCTGGTGATAATCCATGTGCTAATGGAGAAGCTCTGTATTCCATCAGTGCAATGTACGGATCTAGCTGATGTTTTACTTGCGATTTTATTGTTTTTACCATAGATTCTATGAATCCGTTGCTCTGCGGGTAACGGGGACTTGATGTTATGTGTCTGAAGTTCCATTCTTGTGCAAAACGACGAAATTCACTTGAAGCATACTGTGGCCCATTGTCGCTTCGGAAAACATCTGGAATTCCGTGTCTTGCGAAGATCGATTTCAGATGGCTGATGACGCATCACGAAGACAGATCTTCTAAACGTGCCAGCTCTGGATACCTCGAGTACGTATATGCAACAAGTAAAAATTGATTAGAACCTAATGAAAATAAGTCGCTTGCAATAATTTGCCAAGGACGTTCTGGAACTACTGATGGTATCATTGGTTCGTGCCTTGGAATTCTATCTTTTATACATATATGACATTTAGATATGTAGCTTTCTATATCCTTTGAACAATTTGGCCACCATACTGACATTCTGGCTCTAGCTCTGCACTTAACTATTCCAAGATGTCCGCTGTGTACCCGCTCTAGCATATCCCTACGAAGACATTGTGGGATAACTATACGTGTTCCGTGCATCAGTAAACCTTCGTTGATTGAAAAACTAAAGCGATCATTCCAAAATTCTTGCACTTTATGACACTCAAATTGTCTTTTTGGCCAACCTTCAAGTAGGTATTTAGTAATAATCTTTAATATTTCGTCTTTTTGTTGTGCCTCTTGAATCTGTTTGATTTTGTAGTCTGTAGCAGGAAGATCGGACAGTATTTCAATAACGTATACTCCTAGATCTGCCTCTAGGTCCGTTTCATCTAATTTATTAAGCGGTTGTCGTGAAAGTGCATCCGCTGCTATGAGTTGTTTACCTGGTATATATCTGATTTGAAAACAGAAGTGCATAGCCCTCATTCTCAATCTTTGAAGTCTGGGCGTTAAATCATTTAGATTTTTAGTTGTAAATATCGATACCAGTGGCTTGTGGTCTGTTTCCACTTCGAACTGTATACCCACCAGGTAATCTCGAAATCTTTCACAAGCCCAAGTCAGTGCCAACGCCTCCTTCTCAATTTGCGCATATCGCCTTTCATTGTCTGATAAAGTACGTGAAGCGTAAGCCACTGGCCTCAACCTTCCTTCTCCTTCATCCTGCTGCAAAACGGCACCTATACCGAATGAGGATGCATCTGCTGAGACGATTGTACGAAACTTGGGATTAAACGGTATGAGTATTGGATGAGATGTCAATAGCTCTTTGACCTTTTCAAATGTAGCATTCTGTACAGAATCCCATTGAAAAACTGTGTTGGTGTGTAAAAGTTCATTAATTGGATGCAATAATTGTGATAAATTTGGAACGAATTTACCTAAATAGTTTACGAGTCCTAGAAATCGTCTGAGTTCTGCTACATTTGATGGTCGTTGGAATTTCTGGATGGCTTCTATTTTGCACCGTTCTGGTTTGATTCCCTGTTGATCAATTTGGTGTCCAACGAATATTACACTTGTCTGGCCGATTGAACATTTATCCTTGTTAAGCGTGATACCCGCTGATTTCAGTCGCGTTAGTATGTTTCTCAGTTTTATGTCGTGGTCCTCCATTGTTGCACCATATACCAAGATATCATCCATGTGACATATGACTCCAGGTAAGTTTTGAAGAATTGCTTGGATTTTGCGTTGGAAGTGCTCAGGGGCAGATGTTATTCCAAATGGTAAGCGCTGAAAACAAAAACGACCAAAATGAGTTAAAAATGGCGTAAGTAATTGACTTTTTGGAGCCAGTTTTATCTGCCAAAATCCAGAATTAGCATCGAGTTTCGAAAAATATTTGGCACTTGCTAGTTGTGCTAATGAATGTTCTGGCACTGGGATTGGATGCCATTCCCTTTTAACACTTGCATTTAGTTTATTGAGATCCACACATATCCGTATGTCTCCGCTGGGTTTGTTAACGATTACAACTGGTGCGCACCACTCAGTTGGTTTTTCAACAGCTTTAATGACTTTTTCTTCTATCATTTCATCTAGTTTTTGCCTTAGCTTGTCCATTAAAGGAATTGGAACTCTTCGCGCAGAGTGTACAGCGTATGGAATAGCATCTTTCTTAAGCTCAATAGTGTAATCCCCCGGTAAACATCCTAGGCCTCGAAAGAGTTCTGGAAATTCTTTTAAAATAATAACTCCACTTACCTCCTTATCGCCTTTGTTTCTTGAGAGCTGATTTACTCGCGAGATTATTTTTAACGCCTCGCCATCTCTAAGGCTCAATAGAGGAGTTTGCACATGGTCTATTACATATACAGTTGTTTTAACGTGGTTGTTATTGTAATGTAATTGACTGTCAAATTTTCCCAAAATTTTAAGTAAATTTCCTGTAGGACCAGTGAGTAGGGGTGTCCACTTAAGAAAAACATCGATGCTTTTATTCGATGTTAGACATCGGAAACCAGCATCGATGTCTTTCGATACATCGCTTAAAAACATCGATGTTTTTTCAACATCGAATACTTTATTTAATGATTTTTTACTTCAACAAATAGAAACTAACAATATGCGCTGGCAAAAGTATTATCTGTTATTTTAAAATTCCAAAAAAAAAATTGATCAGTTTAATTGTTTAATTGTTTTAGATTAGCGTAAAAAGGTAAATTTCGATTCACAAATCACACTGTAGATGAGTGAGAGCAAGAGCAAGTATATGAAGCAGTACATATACTACGTTTATATGGAGAATTGAATCGGAATTGAATCAGGATTAAGCTCCGTGTATACCTGGATCGGATTGAAATAGGATTTCTCGATCCGATCCCACTAAACGAGCTGAATCGAATCGAAAATATGCTTGTATACCTGAATCGAGGGATCGATGAATCGAGTATGTGTACAACAACAGTTTAAAAGATTGTCATTTCGATTCCATTTCAATTCAATTTCTCGATCCAGTGCCGCCATATACCTGGATCGAAATCTCAATTCGAAATCGATTCGATTCCTCAATCTACTCTTGTAACTGGTGCAACAGTTCAAGCAGGACAGTGAAATGAAAGAGTAAACCGAAGAAACTACTCAAAGACAAAAAACCAAAGACAAAAAAGAGCTGATGCACACATTTTTGCAAAAGTATGCGTGACCTCAGTTGCTCGGCTGTCATTTCCATTTACATAATATCCAAAGACAAACTCGTAAAAGAGTAAGAGACCTGAATGAAATTAATAAAAATAAGTCTGTATGTTCTTTGTCATAGTTTTTCGATTTAAAAAAAAAAAAACATCGATACATCGAACAGAAAATTTACCAGACAAAACATCGGATCAATCCGATGTCTCGTATGGTGAACATCGAATGGATTCGATACATCGATGTTTAGTGAATATCCCTAGTTTTCGGTGACGTTTCCTAAAAAAGTATTTACTGCATTTACGGGATTTTTAGATGCCTTGCACACTCTTGCAAAATGATTCCACTTTTTGCACGACGAACACTGTTTGCCATAGGCGGGGCATTGCGATCGAAGATGTTTGCCGTTGCCACAACCTATGCAAGTTCTATTTTGTTGGTAGTTTCGTTTACTTTGAAAATTATTATTTGATGGTAAGTTTTTACCATTGCTGTTATTTTTCGATTCTGCTTTAGCCTTGTTATTTGTGTGAACACTATGTATGCTGCTGTTGCTTGTAGTAGTTTGTGAAAAGAGTTCTTGTTGCTGCCTATGTACTGCATCGCTGTGCCTAGCAATTCGTATGGCACTTTCAAGAGTTAGGTGTGATTCCAACTGTAATTTTTCTGACAACCGTTTGTCACGAACACCAACAACAAGACGGTCACGAATCATTTCATCGCGTAGGGAACTGTACTCACAATTAGCAGATAACGTGTAAAGAGTTGTAATAAAATCTTCGATTTTTTCGCCTTCTAGCTGGTTTCTCGAGTTGAATTTTGCACGTTCATAGATGACGTTCCGCTTTATGATGAAATGATTTTCGAAGGATTCCATTACCTCTGCGTAGCTTTCTTTCTTTTCAGCTTGTAGGCTTAAAGAAAGGAACACCTCGTCGCCTTGTGGACCCATGAGATATACCAATGTGTTGACTTGCTCATTGCCTGGTTTGTTTAATAAACCTGATGCGATCCGAAATCGCTCGAAGCGTCGTTTCCATCTTGGCCAATCCTCCGGTAGGAAAGTAAATTGCTCTGGCGCTTGAACTGTGAAGTTACTTACGTTCACTGCAGTGTTAAATATTGGTGTATTGGGGGCGTTTTCCGGCATTAGTATAAATTAATTGCAAAGAAAAAAATTACTAATTGATTTGACTATCGCGTTACCGCTGCCACCATGTATTGTTCTTAATGTTTGTCTTAATAAAACACGTCCAATCAGTTACGTCGCTAAGATTCAACTGTCTTTATTTTACATTAAAATAAACATATGTATAAAGAATAAAGAATACATGTGTAGTGTATGTATGTATTACATTATATATAACTTATATAAGGCTATTACAATACAATGTTGTTCAGGCATAACACTAACAATATGTAATTGAGCTAAACTAGTATGCCCAACAAGGATGAACACGAATAAAATACATAATGTGAATTATAAGCGACATAGAAATAAGACACGGCATTCTCCGCTTTAGTTCAGCCGCCATCCCTGGAGATAAAATATCTGAGACAACAACCTTCAGTCTCAGAACATCGTGCCACACATCTTTCCTATCCTTCTTTCTCTTCTTAACTTCACTTTATATGGAAATTTCCTTTAAGATAAAAAAAATTGTGGTGATATCTTTATTCGTTTAAGAGATATGATTTTTGCAACCAAAAAATTCAATTCGAGCCACTGTGCGTCGTTTGTGGATTAAACGAGGTGAACCCTTTATTTTAGCGGCTTTTATGAAAACGTGTTTATATTTCTCAGTATTTCTTACACCTTTTTTTCTTTTTTTTTCGGAATTAGACTATCGGAATCAGAAGTACTTATGTAACTTCAAAGTGGAGGCACGTGTTAACTAGCAACTGATAACGCGATGATTGATTAAAGATGCAGTAATTTGTATTGTGTTAAATAACACTAAGAACGTGACACAAATGTTTTGGAGATTAATCCTAGAAAGCTAACGTTTCGTCAAAATGGCATACATCGATCAAATATTTCCCTCTCCCTTCCTTACTGTTTGACTAACATAATCGTGCTTTCGCGCCAACTCAGTCGCCGGTGGTCTGTCTTGTGTGGTGGATTTTTTTTTTTTTTTTTATAATACACTCGCGCTCAAGGGTATGTTACGAGACCCTTATAATGTTTTAAACACAGCATGGGCGAGGGGGAAATTAGGAGGGGAGAGAAAGAAGGTGTCGATGAACATAGGTTTTGAATGTTTGCAAATTGAAATGGCAAGGGAAAACTGTGCCGGGTAAGTTATTCCATAATCGTGTTGTGCGACTATAAAACGAATCTCGATATTTGACGGTACGACCAAAGTTAGGCTCAAGGGTGAACTGATAAGCATTCCTAGCAAAGCGGGTATCACGGGTGAATTGATAAAGGGGAGGAATGGAACTGGCTACTTCGAGTGAGCATTGCTTGTGAAAGAAGCGATAAAACAGGGAAATACATGAAACATTCCGACGGTGTTCAAGAGATGGGAATGAATCCATTATAGCTCTATTTCCAATCAGTTTTAACGCTCTGTTTTGAATTCTATCCAATGAATGGAGAGAAGATTGAGCAGCGCCTGCCCAAAGGTGTGAGTTATACTCGAGTTTTGGACGTATATACGCCTTATAAAAGGTAGCCAGATCAGAAGGGGAGAAAAATTTCTTACATCGATATAGAAATCCTAAGCATTTAGCAGCATTCTTGGCGGTCCACAGTGGAAAATAATTGGATGTTTCTGATCAAAAATCTATAACTTTTTTGTTTTTGAAGATAGAGTATTGAAATTTTGCACAAATACAAAGGAGAGTATTGTTTTAATGAATTGCTTTTAATATAATAATAACGATAATAATACTTGCATATTTAGAAAAACAAACTAAAAATTTATAGAAACTCCATGGAACAATTTATAGTAAAAGGTGATTACAAATAAGGTATGACAAAAAGCTAGAACTTGTAGGTTGTATTGAGGTAAGACAAAAATTGATTAAGAGGGGGGTCTTTATCCCCAATTTAGGGGGAGGGAAACACACAAAAAATTATTTAAAAATACTTACAATTTCATGCAGTTTTTTTGAAAGACAGAAATCCATTCTTTAATTTGCTTTTTAAATCGATTTATTTAAGCAAATAGTTTTTGAAAAAATAATTTTCAAACTAAAAGTTTTGAAAATTTAATTTTTTCAATACTGTTATCAATTTAAAATCAGATGATCTATTATTTCTAAGACATGAGAAAGTTATAATAAAATCCCGATTAAATTAACAAATATACATATGCATATGTATGTATGTATAAAAAAAACTTCATGGAATAATGTATGGGTACACACATATGTATATGAGTATCAAAAATAACTATAATAACATACAGTGAGCGTCAAAAGTGAGTAAACACCTATATAATTTCTGGAGTAACATGGAATTCGATCAACCAAATAAGCAATGAATTCGGATAATAAAAATCAATAAAAATAAATCAAAACATAAATAAAAATTCAAAATATAGCTTCCTACAATTTTTCCTAATAGAAACTAAACATACTCCATATTAACGCGTCACAAGTAAGAAAACATCATAAACAGAATATAAGGAGCACAGTAAAACATTATGGTGTGGTGATGTATGGCAGTATATTCGATCGGGAATCTTGTTTTTGCTTAGCAATCGGATCTCTTAGCAAGACAATGATCCTAAGCATAGATTGCAGTTTCTTAAAGAATGAATATTTTATAGGACTTCAAAGCACCTCCACCACCCTCCCCAATCGGCGCTCCTAAGCTCCACACAACATTTATGGGATCATTTGGACCGGAAAATTTCACAAACGAGCCATCAAGAACAAAGATGACCTTAAAAGGATTTAATTGAAGAACTGTCCCAAATATCCTCCGATGTTAGAAATAACATTGTTGTTTCCATGTCACGCTGACTAAGAGATGTTATAAAGTCAAAAGGTGATCAAATGAAATTTTATTTTGTATAACTGGAATTCAATTTTTGTTTATTTTTTGGTTTAAATTCCATGTAACTAAAGAAATCATTTTCATAGGTGCTTACTCACTTTTGACGCTCAGTGTATAATACGAGTATTAGAGAAAACTCGATGGAATAATATATAATCGTTTATTATATGCACAGTACTCTGCTCAGATATAAAAAGGAAAAACGCATAATTGATATGACATTAGCCGTGTTTTTTTGGAAAAGTTATCCGTAGTACAGTAGGATTTTATATGAATAACAAATACAACATCCGCAGTAGGATAACTGCCGATAAAAGGAGAAGTGAAAAGTTTAAGGAACATCTCGATTAAGCTGTATTCTAAAAGTCAAATAATGAAGTTGGTTTTGATATTTGCTTATATCTTCAAAAGTATAAGTCCTACGACCATCTGGTTTTCAGTTTTTAATTCCAAATTTATAAAAGCATTGAATTATTAAAACAAAAATAGTACTAAATAATGTAAACTTTAAAAAAAGATCACTTCGAAAAAAAAAATATTAGTTTGTTTTTTTAAGATTTTGAGTTTGAAAATTAATTTCTCAGAAACTATGTAATAAAATAATTTGATTTGAAAAGTAAATTAAAGAATTAATTTCTAGCTTTAAAAAAACATATAATATGAAATTGTAAGTCTTGCCATTGTTTTTTACTATTTTTTAAAATGGCTCATGTAGCGATTTTTAGTTTTCTGGCTTTAATCATTATTTTACTGATAACTTCCAAAATCGCACGTTATCGCAGCTGATTTTTATAAATGTTTGTTTATAAGAAACTAAGCTACAAATTAATATAAAAAGCAAAGCATCGCGAAGCATCGCTAACTACTAAAAGTCTCTGTGAACTTGAAAAATATTTTTTTTTTATTTTATTTTACATTTTAATTAATTACTTGTGAAATAAATCAAAATTTATAAAAACGTAAAGTTGTTTTAATATTTCCATAAAATAAGCTTTTCAAAAATGTATAATACTTTACACCTATTCCTACAAAGTCTTATAGAAAACTAAATTTCAAAGTTATGAACCAAACGGCCTTGAATTGAAAATTTAAAAAAATAATAAACTTTAATGCTTTAAAAAAAATGATTCATACATATATTTCAAAAAATTCTTGCACTTTCGTAAAGATTGACTATTTAGCTTTCAGATAAAATTCAAATGTAAAATTAAAAAAAATGTAGTAAAAATCATTTATGATCAGCTGTTGTTCTACCATTTTCCACTGTGCGGTCTCGAGTATGTGATCATTCCAACGAAGATCGTCGTTAACACACATACCGAGTACTGAGAGCTTTTCGGTTTCTTCGATGCAAGTGCCATTTAAGGACAATGGCATAGGGGGTATATTTTGCTTCAACGACAATAGACAGCATTGAGTTTTCGAAGCATTAAACTCCACACGGTTTTTTGTACCCCATTTAACAATGCTGTAAAGATCGGAGTTTAATGAACTTATCATACGGTACCGTTGCAAATTCACTTCCGAAGGATATGGACGTGAGTTTGGGAACGAGTATGAAAAGCTGAGAGTGGAGTCGTCGGCAAAACAATGAAGTAGATTAGAAGCTTCAGACAAGAGATCATTTATAAAAATGAGGAAGAGAGTCGGAGACAAAACGGAGCCTTGGGAAACACCAGCATTTATTTTGTGAAGATCAGACTTAAAACCATCCAATACAACATGTATTGAACGATCTAGAAGGTAATTTCTAATCCAAAGAATAAGAGCTTCGTTGATGCCAAACGCACGCATTTTTGATAAGAGAGCCTGATGCCAAACTCTATCAAATGCCTTAGAAATATCAAGCGCAATAATCTTACTTTCTCCAAAATAATGTAAAGATCTGTTCCACTCTTCGGTGAGATATGCCATCAGATCACCAGTGGAACGATTGCTGCGAAAGCCGTATTGCCGGTCATTAAGAAGCTTTCGATCTTCGAGATATTTCTTGAGCTGATGATTTATCAGCGATTCCATGACCTTGGAAAGAAGGGACGTAAGTTCGATTGGTCGATAGGACGAGGGGGAGGAAGCGTCACCTTTTTTTAGGAACAGGCTTTACAAATGCTGTTTTCCATCTTCTAGGGAAGATTCCAGAACAGTAGGAGCGATGGAAAAGCTTACGCAATGGTTTTGCCAGCGATGAAGAACACCTCTTCAGAAGAATGGGGGTATACCATCAGGACCAGCGGATTTGTTTATATCAAGATCTCGAAGGGCTCTTGCAACTGTACGAGTGCGTAAATATACCTGTCCCATTGAATGATTTACGTTATCAAGTACAGGAGGGGCAATGTTGCTAACAGGCAACGTGGAGTTAGCAGCAAAACGAGCTGCAAGTACATTTGCCTTCTCTAAAGAGCTAGTTATCGGTTTTTCTTTGCGTTGGAACCGAAGATGAAATTGAATTTTTTATGTTCTTGACATATGGCCAGAAATTTCTACTGCCTTTGGGACATTGCAGGATTTTTTGCCTTAATTTCTGTTCATGTAAGAATTTGGTTCTCTTTATAACAGCGTTGCATTGGTTTCTGACTTGTTTAAACTTTTTCCGATTTTCCTCGCTTGGGGTGGCTTTGTAAGAGCGGAAACTTACTTCTCTCGACCTGATAGCTTCCTTACAGCTTGTATCGAACCAAGACTTTTTTTCGACTTTATACTCTTAATTCTGTAAGGAATAAAAGTACGCATCCCAAGAAAAATCACTTCTGTGATCATATCAGCACTGGCATCAACGTCACTATCGAGGAAACATAGTGACCAGTTAAAAATTCTAAAAAAGTTATTCAGACCGTCCCAGTTGGCTTTCTCGTATTGCCAAACGGTCCTAGTTGGATGCTTCTCTTTAACTGGATGAATGGGACACGAGAAATTAGCTGATATTACACAATGGTCCGAAGTGCCGAATGGAGATTTTACCGTTATGGTATACTTATCAGGGTTAGAAGTAAGAAACAAATCAAGAGTGTGAGCGTTATGCCCAGCAACATCTGGTATACGGGTGGGCTCATCTACCAGCTGAGTAAGTTGGTGCATCTCAGCAAAGATCTCAACATATCTTCCTTCGGGTGTTGTCTGTCCTGAATGGCGGAGCCAATTTGAATTGTGTACATTGAAGTCGCCCGCAATAACTACTTCAGTGTGAGGGTACAGGGAAACAATTCAAGAAATGGAATCAGACAGCGCATCAAACTCATTAAGAGTTGAATTGCTGTCCAGATTCGGACTCCTATAAATAAAACAATAATGGATGATGTGCTTGCGGACAGTAAATTTGAGCCACATGAAATTAAAGTTCGTATTAGAACAATGTCCGTATTGAGGAAGACTCTGGCAAGCAACATCATGTCTAACGTAGACTAAAACACAATCGAATTATACATCAGATGTCACTTAACTATCCATTACAAGAATCATGCGACAGTTACTTCAAGGCAAGTAGATAAGTGGGAGATGGTGATGAAAAGAGCGCGCCGTTAACTGGTGTAATGTTTATGCCAAATGGTTTGAGTAATTTTTTTTTTGTTTTTGTTTTATTGATGTTGTTTGTATTATTTATTTTTTTTTTTTCGTTTGTAATATTTTTTTGGCTTTGTAAGGGCACACTGCGGAACTTATCGCACTCGCGACCGCCTGATACGAGTGGTGGATCGACACTGATGTGGATGTATTTTTCTTGTAAGTGTTATTGTTTATTATATGTATATGTATAGTGTCCTCGTCATTTTGACGAATGGTTAGCTTATGTGTAACTTTTACAAATTCTGTTTGTGTTGATCTTTGTTTCTTTTTTGTTTTGTTTTTTTATATAGTACGGTGATTTTGAATAATGGCTGAGATGTCGTTTGTTGTGGATGAGAGAATTGTTCCTGAGGATGATTGCTCAAATGGTGATTTTTCCGACAGCGAGAGTTAAAACGGTTTGTTGACGGACGACTTGCAAAGCGATGTTCAAGAGAACTCTTCAGTCTCCAACTGTATTGTTAATTTGTCGCAGGCTAAAATTCTAGGTAAGAACGGTCACATTTGGTCTACTAGGAAGGGACAAACTTCTCGAACTTCTGTGATAAATATTCATGCTTATTTTGACATTCTCATGAATAGTCTATTCGTTAAAATGATTCTATTCCTTCGAATGAACTTTCTTAATTTTGAGATTCGAACGAATAACATTCATTTGCGAAAGATAGCATAAAATTAACTTAAAAAAAGATTCATTTTCATTATCAGCTGTTTGAGATTTACTATATTTCTATTTGAATTAGTATTACCGTTTTACATTTTTTTTGTTTCTAAACATTTTATAGATGTTTGATAAATAATCAATAAACAAAATAAATAATACACTTTTTCATTATAAAGTAAAGTTTAACCATAAAGAACTACATATTCATCACATTTTTTGTGTCAACTCAGCTGTTTTGAAACTATTCTTAAAAAAAATAAGTTGTTCATGACGCGTTCTAAATTTTTATTTTTTTTCGTATACACTTGGTCACACTAAAATACCAAAAACAAAAAAAAAGTGTTTGTGAAATGTCAAAACCAAAAAGTGGAATCTTTGTTTATTTGTAATTGTTTTGTTTATTGTTTAATAATTTAATTTTCTTTGATAAAAACATAAAATAATAAATAAAAAATAAAAATATGGCATTTGTGTTGTTTATAAATGAAGATGGTGTTTATTTAATTTCTCCGCGGTTTCCTTCAAAAATCTTTCCGTATTAACGCGGGTGGTAAAAAAACCCTTTGCTAACTCCGGGTTTTCTTCCATTATTTTGATTAACTTTTCCTTTTGTTCGCGGTTTGTCCAGTTGGAATACGACCTTTAAACAAAAAACAACAACAAAATTAATAAAAGTAATTTATTTTCCATGAAATAATTAAAAACTTACATGTTTTGTTGTTACTCGACAGAAAAATTCAAACGACACAAAAATGACATTTAATTCTATTCTTTCGCATGTCAAAATTGAATTAGCTTTCGCAAATGAATGAACTTGCTATGGATTGGGTGAACTTTCGATTTGTTCGATTAACATTATAATCGCCGAGTCTCAAAATTAAGTTTCAACGAATTCGACTCACTTTCGAACGAAAGAGAATGTCAAAATAAGCACCATTGTCCGAATGGCAAGAAGACCAGCCCGTTCAATGAAAAATAAGACAAATCCTGCCGATATTTTTGAATCTTTTATCACAAAGGGAATTTGCAAAGAAATTATAAAATGGACGAATGTTGAAATTTCTGTCAAGAAACAAACCTATGACACCATTTCGGCAACCACGAAAGATTTATGTATGCAGGAACTGAATGCTCTCTTTGGTGTTTTGTTATTAGCAGCTGCTTTGAAGGGCAACCACTTAACAACCGAAGAGCTATTCAACACAGCTTTCTGTGGAAATCGCTTTACTCTCATTTACTCTCTTGTCTTATAAACCAAAGCCCAGTAAAATGGTTTATTTGCTGTCATCGTGTGACGAAGAAGCCAATGTCAACCCGTCATCAAAAAAACCAAGCATGATTGAATTTTACAATGCAACTAAAGGTGGTGTCGATACGTTCGATCAAATGTTTTCCAACATGTCATGCAATCGAAAGACAAATAGGTGACCCATGGCAATATTTTATGATATGATCAATATAGCTGCCATTAACTCATATATAATTTATTGTCATAATATCGGCGTTTCGGAAGCTAAAGCTTTATCTCGAGGAAGCTACATGATGATTTTTTGTTATCTATCTACAGTGCTCCACAAAAGTCTGCGTACAAGGAAGATATTTTTTAAAAATTGCTGTTATTCACAAATGTAAAGTGAATTATTTAAAAAAAAAGGTATTTTTCATTAAAAGAAATTTACCACGTTTTTATTTTCAACAAAAAAAAAATAAAAAAACAATATTCGTATCACAAAAAATTAATAAAAACAAAATAAACCTCTGAAATTCTTCCACAAAAGTCTGCGTACAGGTGAATATTTCTTGCATTACACTCTCTTTAAGTATCGATAAATTTGTTTTTGCATAATATGATTGTTTGTTTATTTTTAATCGTTCTTAACGCGTATTGCAAATCATTGTCTTTGGTTTTTTTTTTGTTTTTAAAGCAAAAAATGGCAAATAAAGAGTTAAGTTTGAGTGATCGGCAGTTGATTTATTAATCTTTACGTTAAACAAAAAAAGTCGTATGGTGAAATATCAAAAATAACCTGAAGAGCTCGGTCAACGATACAGAGAACGGTAGATCGCTTTAGAAACGCAGAACAGATTAAATCGGAGACAAGATAAGGCCGACCTTCGAAGCTCTCCGAAAGGGATAAGCGTGTGATCAAGCGAATGGTGGAGCAAGATCACTTTATAACGGCTAAGACGATAAGCACACGGCTCGAAATATATAACAACAATACAGTGCATCCAGAAACGGTAAGAAGAGGTATTGTTCAAGAGGGGTTTAAGTCACGCACACCCAGGAAAAAACCATTGGTCAGTAAAATAAACAGAAAAAAACGGCTAGCATTTGCAAAAGAGTATGTTAACAAGCCTCCGGACTTCTGGCGTAAGGTTATATTCTCCAGCGAATCGAAATACAACATTTTTGGCTCTGACGGTCTTTTGAGGGTGTGGCGACGACCAAACGATGCTCCTAATCCCAGATGCACAATTATGACTGCCAAGCACGGTGGTGGAGGTGTTATGGTTTGGGGCTGTATGGCGTCTTCAAAAGTCAGTAAGCTGGAAGTAATAGAAGGATCAATGGATCAATATGTATACATCGTTATCCTCAAAAGAAATTTGAAAACAAGTGCTGAAATTCTGGGTATATCCAATGACTATTACTTCTAGCAAGATAATGACCCCAAACATACCGCCCATAATCGCGCATGTGGCTGGCATATAACACTCCCTACCTGCTACGAACCCCACCACAGAGTCCAGATATTAACCCTATCAAGCACTGCTGGGATGAATTGGTAAACAAGATCCGAACCCACGATATCCGCAAAAAGGCGCAGTTAAAAGAAGACTTGTTGCTTGAATGGAGTAAGATCAATAGTTCTTATACAGAAAAACTGGTACGGTCAATGCAAAACCGTTTGAAAAAAGTTATAAGGCTAAAAGGGTATCCGACAAAATATTAACAGCGAAAGTAGTACAAAAAAATAATTATTTGTCTATATTAACTAACTTTTTTCAATTTCTGTTACAGCTGTACGCAGACTTTTGTGGAAGAATTTCAGAGGTTTATTTTGTTGTTATTAATTTCTTCTTGTTATGAATAATTGTTTTAATTTTTTTTTGTTGAAAATAAAAACCTTGTACATTTCTTTATTAAAAAATATTTTTTTTTTAAACAAATCACTTTAAATTTGTGAATAACAGGAGTTTTTAAAAATATTTCTTCCTTGTACGCAGACTTTTGTGGATCACTGTATCTAAAGGAAATAATACAGGATGTGTTGGCCTTAAACAACCAACAACGGGTTGAAGGTCAACGTGGAGGTCAAATATCTGAACCATCTCATTCTGAAAGTCCTCCGGTTCCTGAAAATGATCAAACCAAGAAGAGAAAGAGCTGTGGTTTATGTAATTACAAGAAAAGACGCATGGCAAGGAATTCTTGCAAGAAATGTAAACTTCCGATTTGTGGCGAACATACTGTTGATTTCTGCATAGGTTGCGCCGAAGATATTTTTTTTTGTGTTTATAGTTTATTTGGATGTTTGTTTTTATAATACTGAAGACAAATTTTTTTTTTTTTTTTTAATAGTTCCTAACTTAATCTTAGTATGAAAGTGCCTTTTTGATCTCAAAAAAACATGTGCTATGAAAAATGTGATTTTACTATTAAAAATGAAGTAAATATTTATTTTTATTTCCTTTTATTTAAAATCCCTTTTTTATGTAAATACTAAAACCTTGAATAAAAAGTAATAACTTATTGAAAAAAAAAAAGTTTTTAAATGTTCGTCAAAAAGTCGAATGATTACCTTTTCATTACAGTCCAGGAACGTTAGCTTTCTAGGGTTAACGGTGTTATGTTTAATGCAATAAATTCAGCTCACGCACGTTTCGTGTTTTGTGTCACTGTCAAACATCTTCAGTTTGGTATATAATTGAATCGGTCATTTCAAAAACCTCATAAGTCATTCAATTAGAATTTTTCAGGAATCAATAAAAACTGTTTCATGCACAAACAAATGAGTTTTAAACTACTTTTTTATGCTTAATTAAATATTTTAGTGGTAAAAAAAATAAAAAGCGAAAAAAATTCACAGTTTATTAATAAAAATAATGAAAAAAACTTAAAAAACTGTTCTTGACTTAAGTTGTTTTAGCAAGGACTGGGGTAAGTGGTATATAATTTAACCAAAATAATGGTATAAATCATGTTTTGTATAGCTTATTATTGAAAATTACACTTAAGAATAACGTTTCGTCATGTTTTAATATCTTTAAGGTGCATAGATTGATTATCTTCAACATTTTCTTATTGATGGGCACTTTTAAAACATAAGCCTTGGCCGATAGAAGTGAAACAGAAGTTGTAACTTTCTTTATTAATAAGAATGAATGTTTAATCAATGCGTCAATATATTTCTATGATAGTACCTTTTCTATGTAAAGCATACTTAAAGCTTATGTATGTCGAAGGTGCAAGACAAGCTCTCCGCAATTTTGTATTTAATTTCAAGTTTTTCTTGCTTGGTTTATTTAGAATTGTGTTTGTTTTAATTAATATTATTTTTGACTTGCATGTAAACACATGCTTTATATCTTTTAATTTAAAAATCGTCAATAATTAGTGTTTTTTTGTGATTCAATTTACGTAAGTTTGTTTGCCATTTTTTTGTTTACCCATATATGTATGTCAAGCTCAAGCTCTACTCTGAATTGCATATATATGCATTTGTTCCTCTCAATTTTTTTCTGAACTCCCTCTTTCCCTTCTTTCAGTAGAAAGAACTAATTCTAATTTGACGAGCTTTTTCATACAGCTTTCAGCTTTACTTTTTCTTCTCTCCACTCGAGGTCCCTATTTTCTATTTATTATTATTATAATTAATTATCATTTGCATTATTAATATTAATTCAGAAGCTCGCTTCTTAAGAGATCGGTGGTTGTGCGCGTCTGCGCGTTGACTGTAATTTGTATTGAATATAAGTGCGAAGGTTCAAATCCAGCTTTCACCACTACTTTTTTTTTTTTTTTTTTTATTTTTTATTCTAATCATTATTTAATATTATACATATTTTCATATTGGAAATTTGTTTCTTATTTGTCTGTCCCTTATATATTAAAAATGTCTTGCGCCAATACGAATTGTCTGGATCGCTCTGGCGTAGCCCCTCTTTTCAAGTGTTACGGACCTTGTGGAAATCTATTCCATGCCAAATGTGTCGGTACAAATAACTCGTTAATGGATAAAATTAATTCTTCGAGTATTGCTTTTTGGTATTGTCTTAACTGTAGAAAGATTTCGCTAGCTCATTTCTGTTTTAAGCTATCCTCCTTAAAAGATGAGCTAACGAAAATCTCCAAGGGATTTGATGAGTTAAGTTCGAACTTTGCTAATATTGTGACAACGGTTGATAGCATCCCTTCTCCGGTGCTAGTAGCTGACAACTCCTCTTCAACGGATGATATTCTCTCATCAAATCCTTCTACTTCTAGGAAAAGCAAAAAGAGAAGAAGGGACATGACCACCATGTCAGCCAACGTAGGTCCGGCACCTAAAAAAACGTCCCTTATTGGTAGTGAAGTCGTTGAAAATTCAATAACTCTATCCGACCCGGCTATCGAATCACTCCATATTAATGAACCAATTACTAATGTTACCGAAACCTCCTCTGAACTCACTGAACCCATTCCACCTCAACCTGTAACCGAAAATCTTGACTTGACTCCAACACAGGAATCCGTCGTTACTGGTCCAAAAACTTTAATTTCAGTTCCGAAGCCCAGGGCCATATTTATATCTCGTCTCCAACCCGAAACGATGCCTGAAGATGTTGTGGATCATTTGATTGCTACTAAGGCTATTGTCAATTCATCATGCGTCAAATGCTCCAAAATAAGCAAACCAAACAGCTTCGTAGCATCCTTCAAAATAATAGCTCCCAATTCTCTCTTCGAACCCATATGTAATACTTCTTGGCCTCCTAACACATTGGTAAAAGAATTTACAGCGCCCTTGAGAAGGAAATCAAATTTTAATTCGTCTCCTAGTATAAATTCAAAAAACTGCCCAGGTTCTGCATCTACTACCAGAATGTGAGAGGTCTCCGAAGTAAAACTTCTAAGACTTTCAAAAATTCCCTAGTTTTGCCATACGATCTTTTTGCCCTTACAGAAACTTGGCTTAACGCAACAATATTAGACACGGAACTTTTTGATAATGAGTTCTTAGTTTTCCGAAAGGACCGTCACGTTGACGTTACAAATTCAGTTGGCGGGGGAGTACTTATTGCTGTTAGAAGTATTTTCTGCTCAACACAAATAGTCTTCCCATTCAATCTGACAATTGATCTGTTATGCGTCAAAATAACTAAGGAATCTTTAGTCTTATTTGTTTTAAATGTTTACATTCCACCTAAAAGTCCTGCTTCCGTATACACTGAACTTTCTTTAGCACTCGATTTTATTTTCAGTTTAGCTAGCCTTGACAGTAAAATTCTTTTATTAGGGGATTTTAATCTTCCCCATATCGAATGGGTTCCCTCTGATGACGAATCCTATTTTGAAGCTTCCACAAGTTCACCCCAACAAGAGCTCCAAATGTTGGATAATATTATCTCTACAGATTTACAGCAAATTAGCTGTATACGAAATAATATGAATAGACAACTGGACCTTGTATTCTCATCTGACGCCGTTAGTACAGTAGTGGTAGAATCTATCTCTGCTTTGTCTAACATAGATCAATATCACCCGCCTCTTGACATTTTTCTTGACTTGAGTGGTCATTTACTAGAAAATAGTAATCCCCACGACTGTTCTTATACTTTTGACTTTCGGAGAGGTGATTTTCAACAGCTTTTAGATAGTTTAATTATTTCCGGTATAGAACGTTTACCGATTTCTAATGATCTTGACAAAACTGTCTCAAGCTTCTATTCTATTTTGATGAGATGCATAAATGAAACTGTCCCTAAAAAAAGATCTATTCCCTGTAATTCTTCTTGTCATCCTTGGTTCACAAAAGAACTCAAATGCCTTCGAAATAAAAGAAATAAGGCTTGGAAAAAATATATAAGGTTCATGACAGTAGAGAATCAAGTAGTTTACATTTCCCTTTTAGAAGAATTCAAAAAACTCTCTTATGAATGTTATAATGATTATCTTCAAACCATGGGGCTTTCCCTGAAATTAGACCCGAAAAACTTCTGGAAATTTATAAATTCCAAAAAGAAAAGCGACGGTTATCCTGTTAATCTCGTTTATAATGACGTAATCTTGACTACTACTACAGAAATCTGTGAGGGATTTGCAAATAATTTTAGCCAATCCTTCATTGATTCCCCTGTTGTTGTTGACGATAACTATTTTCAATTCTTACGAAATTGTCCTCAGGTATCATTTAATAATATTACAATAGATCACGACAAAATTTTGGACTTTCTGTCACATTTAAAAGACGACTATTCTATTGGACCCGATGGAATACCACCCGCTTTATTGAAGAAATGTAAGTCTGTTTTAGCTCTTCCTCTGCGTAATATTTTTGTTCTATCCTTGAAATTAAGTAAATTCCCTGCAGTTTGGAAGAAAGCATTTTTAACGCCAGTATTTAAAAAGGGAGATAAAGCCAATATTACCAACTATAGACCAATTTCCAAACTTTCTTGCATTCCGAAGTTGTTCGAACAAGTTGTATGTGACAGTTTGACATTTATATGTAAAACTATTATCTGCAACCAACAACATGGTTTTATGCAAAAACGTTCTACTGTTACTAATCTTGTTGTCTTTTTAAATAAATGTTTAAACTCTCTAGAAAGTTGTCAAGAAGTTGATTGTGTATACACTGACTTCTCGAAAGCTTTTGATCAACTGTCTCATGAGATTATCAAGTTTAAACTTGTCTCATACGGATTTCCAACACCTTTCATCAAGTGGATTTCGTCATATCTTGAAGATAGGTTATATCAAGTCAAATTCAGAAATTCATACTCAAGAGAGTTTATTGCCAAATCAGGTGTTCCGCAGGGAAGCCATCTGGGACCACTACTCTTTACATTGGCTATTAATGATGCTCCTCTGTGTGTTCGCAACAGCGAAATTCTAATCTTTGCAGATGATATGAAGATTTATAAAAATATAGTATCTTCAAATGATCGGGCTTTACTGCAAGATGATATTAACCATTTTGCCTTGTGGTGTGAAAAGAACAGTCTGAACCTCAACCCGACAAAATGTCAAACTATGACTTTTTCTAAAAAACGTTCTCCTTACTCTCATGAATATGTTATCTCACGGCACATTTTAACTCGTGTTATGACTGTAAGGGACCTTTGAGTTCTTTTTACACCCAATTTAGATTTTTCTGCTCATATTAATAAAATCGTGAATAAGGCTAATTCAATGTTAGGGTTTATTAAGCGCTGGTCTAAGGAATTTGTTGATCCCAATGTCACCCGGGCTTTATACAACTCCTTGGTGCGTCCCCATCTTGAGTATGCATCGCAGGTTTGGACTCCTCTTTATGATATTCATATTGAGAGATTAGAATCTGTGCAAAGAAACTTTACTCGTTTTGCCTTGAAAGGACTTCAATGGAATGATCCTTCGTATGTCCTCTCTTATGACCAACGATTATCTATTCTTCAGATGCAAACTTTGGAACAAAGAAGAACAAACAATGATTTGGTATTTTTCCACCAATTAATAACAGGCGTCACAGATGCACCAGATCTTTTATGTTCGGTTTATTTTAATTATCGGGGAGGAGGTTATAATCTTCGAGGCCTCGATATGGTTAAGGTCCCAACACACAGGACCAACTATGGCATTCATGAGCCCTTGACACGTATGGGTAGACTTGTAAATTGGAATTCAAATATTTTTGACTTTAATATAAATAAATGTAAATTAAAAAACCTTCTCAAAACCAGTGGTCCACGCTCCTAAATGTTCTTTGTTTCCTGTTATGTGTTATTGTTTTGTTCTTACGTAATATTATTTGTGTCAGTGTTAATTGTAATAGAGTTTGCCTACTAACAACTAACACTGCACTAAATGATGAGCCGGTGGTATAACACAGTTCTCTGTGTTGGCAAACCATTGGTCGAAAGACGGAGCTTGCTATAAGCTTTCTTCGACCAATTCTGATAGTGTTAAAAAAAAAAAAAAAATATACTCGTAAGAGCTTGATGCCAAAATCAATAAATCAATGCCTTAGAAATATCAAGCTCAATGATCTTACTTCGACATATGATTCTACTCTTCCGCAACTTGATATCGACAGTTTTTCGGTTTTTCAAATCTCTTAGATAATCTTAGATAATTAGTTTATACTTGTCTTTCAATTTTATAATTTGTTATAATATTTCATTAAGGTATACTTTAAGGAATTACACGGTCTCTTCTTTTTCAACGCACCATCACTCTCTGTTTCACTTGAAGACGTTTTTAAAACTAAAATTACTTTTCGCAGAAAAAAGTTATGTGAAAGATGCAATTATGACATTAGTTGCGGTTGTTATCAAATTGAAGATTTGAATATTGTTAAACCAATCAGAGTAAAGGAAATTTAAAAAACTCAGTCATAAAACTTCTACGGTCATTTTGGTAGTGCATGCAAAAACCTCTTAAGTCACTGACTAATGTTGTTTATGCAATGAACGTCTTTCCCACGGTATTATTTGAAGGGGAAGGAATGTGCAGACTTACGTGGTTCTTACCCAGAATACGCATCTCCCTTTAAGGAACCATTTTCAGCAAAAAAAGCATTTTGGAAAAAAATGTGACTTAAGAGGTTTTTGAAATGACCGATTTAATTTAACCATGAATCGTTTTACAAACGAACAACGCTTGCATGTTATTGAATTTTATTATCAAAATGCGTGCTCTGTTAAGAAAGTTCATTGCACGTTTCTTCCATTCAGGCTATTGTGGCTTAATTTCGAACCAAACTTACATTGTTGGACATTAAACTACCAACACGCTAACGTAGAGTGCGAACTGAGGAAAATATCGCAGCTTTATCGGCCAGTGTTAGTGATGACCGTGAATTATCGATTCGGCGCCGTTCGCAGAGAAGAAGCTCATTTCTGGTTGAATGGATACGTGAACAAGCAAAACTGCCGTATTTGGAGTGAAGAGAAGCTAGAAGCATTGCAAGAGCTACCAATGCATCCAGAAAAAGTCACTGTTTGGTGCGGATTATGGGCTGGCGGAATCATTGGGCCGTATTTCTTCAAAGATGATGCGAATCGCAACGTTACTGTGAATGGTGAGCGCTACCGTGCGATGATAACAAACTCTTTTTGCGCAAAATGGAAGAGCTTGACTTGCATGACATGTGGTTTCAAAAAGACGGTGCAACATGCCATACAGACGCGTAACAATGGACCAATTGAGATTTAACGCCTCTAGACTATTTTTTGTGGGGCTATGTTAAGGATCATGTCTATAGCGACAAGCCCGCTCCGATTGACACACTGGAAGCCAAAATTGAAGTATTTATTCGTGAGACACCGGCCGAAATGTTAGAAAGAGTATGCCAAAATTGGACTAAGCGGATGATAGTCCAGTCAAAGCGTCATTTGACCTTGCGCGCAGAGGCATGGTCTATTTTTTTTTTTAATGGATCGATAGGTGCTTATGAGAAAAGCTTAAAACCAAATTTGCACCACATGACAACTTTTTTACCAAAGTTATTGATAAAAATGTGTTTTGTGTCATTTTTTGGTCATTTGCGAATATCTCAGCTCCACTGTCTCGTACAAACAAAAATTAAACATGCATTTATTCCTAATAAGATTATCTATTATGTTATAGAAAAAAACATTTGTTTAAACAAATGAAAAAAAGTTATAGTAAGTTAAAATAATTTTTTGTTGTTTAAAATTCACTTTTTCGTGATTATTAAGAAAAAAGCTCATTTAACGATGAAATTTTATTTTGTATTCAGCCCTATCAGCAGTTTCGCCCGAATAACCTTTCACCCGAAATATTTTTGTTCCCCGGATTTTAAAAAGCAATCAGGAATTTCGCCCAAACAAGATTTCACTTCGAATTTAGAACTGACGGTTCGAAAAATAGGAATGTTCAGAAAACTGAGATATCAATAAATTTCCCCATCTCTGTGATGGAAACAGAGAATGAAATCTGAGCTTACTTTTTTCTTGTTTAAAAAAAAGCTCAAAATAAATTCGAATTTGCATTTTCTTATTAAAATAGTGTCCATTGAGTGCAATGATACGATTTTTAATCATTCTCCAATCGATTTTTTTAAGAAAAAAAATTTCTGAATTAGCGGATACATAAAATTTTCCTCTCCGTTTTTAATCATGAAGACTTATCGTGTTCGATACATGAACAAACCTAACGATCTGACTTTTCGTTTTGACAGTTGTTGACAACCAGTAAGAATTAAATCAAGCGACGAATAAAAAAAATTGGTTTGATTGAAAAGTGTAATCTAAAAATATAAATGATAAACTAAAAAAATCATAATGAAGAAATTAAAACGACCACTCCTAACTTACGGGCGGTCAGCCATCAGACGAATAGGGGGAACAACATGTAGCATACGAAAACATGCACGTGCCGTAACTATTCGGGACTGGTGGAAGTGTGATCCTTTTAAAAAAGGTTTGGCTAATATGATCAGGCTGGTTGCTCAGGTTGGCGACAGGTTAATTCCCTGTCCCGTAAAACTAAAAGAATTACGAGACCGAAAACAAGCCTCGGAAACGGACTGATCTCACGACGACAACCCACGCAAAGAAAAAGGACAAACGATTTACGAATTTTCTTATGGAACGTACGATCGCTCTATAGAGCTCGAGCTGCTCAGCAGCTAGCCGATGCCCTGTCAAAGTATAAAGCTGACATAACAGCTCTTCAAGAAATCAGATGGACAGGGAATGGTGTTTTACAGAAGAAAGAATATGACATATACTACAGCTGTCATACAAAACACCATGTGCTCGGGGTAGGCTTCCTAGTCAGCGAAAAAATGAAGTCTACTATCATCGGCTTTAACGCTATAAGCGAAAGGCTATGCACCCTTCGCGTGCGAGGCAAATTTACGAATATCAGCCTCATTAACGTTCACGGACCTACGGAGGAGTCCTCAGACGAAGAAAAAGAGACTTACTACGAACAAGTCGAGAGGGCCCTCAATGCCTGTCCAAGGTATGATGTTAAAATCATCATTGGGGATTTGAACGCAAAAATAGGTCGGGAGCCGGTATTCAGGCATTACGCAGGCACCCATAGTTTGCATGAGAACACTAATGACAATGGACTTCGAGTCTTAGAATTGGCAGCATCGAAAAACATGGTCGTTGCGAGTACCAGGTTCCCGCGTAAAGATATCTACAAAGCCACCTGGGTATCACCTGATGGAGTCACTCGTAACCAAATAGACCACGTGTTGATAGACCGTCGCCACTACTCGAACTTGATGATGGTACGAACGTACCGAGGTGCCAATATCGACTCGGATCACTATCTTGTTGGTATGGTTTTCCGAGGGCGGATTGCCTTGCGAAGACGCATTGCATCCGCCGATCAGGTTCGAATCAACACGGCTGCCCTGCGCAATGAAAACACCAGTAACACCTTTGGTAATGCGTTAGGACTCGCCCTAGAAACACCTTACTTAGGGAGAGTAAGTCCTGGAGCCAGTATGCTGGGCGTAAATGAAAAGTGGACACGTCTTAAAAATACTGTCTGTAGTACTGCCAACTCCATCTTAGGCAGCAGTCGTAAAAATCGGAACGACTGGTTTGATGATGAATGCAAGCTAGCGACTGAACGTAAGAATGTTGCGTACCGAGCAATGCAACAATCTCATAGAACGCGGGCACGCGAAGAGGAATATAAAGAGCTCAGAAGAACAGAAAAACGGCTTCACAGACAAAAGAAATCAGCCTGGTAGAAGAACCTAATCTGTGAAATAGAAAACAGCCTAGAGCGAGGTCCGCACCAGGCGCGGAAGTTCTACCAATCCGTCCGAAACATGACGCAGTACACACCACGCTGCACATACTGCAAGGACGGAGAGGGAAATCTGATCACCGATCCTGAAAGCATACTGGAGCGATGGGAAGTGTACTTCAATGAATTGCTAAATGGTCAGCTCACTGCTGAAGTGGAGGCTCCACTACTTCAAGAAGAATACCCTATGTTGCCGCCACCAAGCATAGAAGAGGTTGAGAAGGCTATAGGCCGGCTTAAACAGAGCAGGAAGAAATGCCAGAAGACTGGCGAAAAGGCATAATATGCCCCATACATAAGAAGGGAGATGTCACAACGTGCAGCAATTATAGAGGTATCACGTTGTTGAGTACCGCCTATAAGATACTCTCCTCTATCCTACAAGACCGGATAACCCCATACGCTAAAACCGTCATCGGACAATATCAGTGTGGTTTCATTCCAGGCAAATCAACAACTGATCAGATCTTTACCCTTAGGCAGGCGATGGAAAAATGTCTAGAATTTAACATTCCAACATACCATCTGTTTATAGACTTTAAGGCCGCCTATGATAGCATAGCCAGGGTAGAACTTTACAAAGCCATGAGAGAATTCGGCATCCCAAATAAATTGACACGACTATGTAGGTTGACCATGACCAACGTAACAAGCCAAGTAAAAATAGCCGGATTGCTATCCAGACCAATCAAAATCTTTAATGGACTCCGACAAGGGGACGGTTTGGCCTGCCTCCTCTTCAACCTGGCGTTGGAGAAAGCAATCCGTGACTCTGGCACGGCAACAAGAGGGACCATCGTCAACAGGTCCAGCCAGTTACTAGCTTACGCAGACGACATTGACATCATCGGAAGAACCGAACAAGCTGTACACGATTCCTTCATCCAGATCGAGCAGGCGGCACAAAATCTGGGGCTGCACATTAGTGAAGGTAAAACAAAGTACATGGTGGCGTCGAATGCGAGAGGAACAGTTGGTCAAACAATCAAGGTTGCGGAGCACGAATTTGAAGTGGTGCAATCCTTTAAATACCTTGGGTCAATTATAGCAGCCGATAACAATATAGAAGAAGAAATACGCGGGCGGCTTCTCAAATCCAACAGAGCCTACTATAGTCTGTCAAAGCTTTTCAAATCCAGAAATCTCACCATAACTTCAAAACTGCTGCTGTACAGGACCATGGTCCTGCCAGTACTCACATATGGATCCGAGACTTGGGTGCTTAGCAAAAGGCACTCCGATCTCTTAGCTGCGTTCGAGAGAAAAGTCTTAAGGAGAATTGTTGGCCCCATATGTGAGGAAGGACGATTCCGGAGACGGTACAATCATGAATTGTACGTAATCTACCTAGAAGCAGATATCGTGACAAAAATTAAGCTCGGTAGACTCCGGTGGGCAGGGCACCTAGCTCGCATGAGCGAAGAGGAACCTGCTCGGAAAGTTCTTTGTGGTACATTCTATGGTAGACGACAGCGTGGTAGACCATGCTTGCGCTGGAGAGATGGCGTAGACCAGGACGCCCGAAGCCTTGGGGTGCGCAACTGGATGGCGTCGGCTAGAGACCGGGATAGATGGAGAGACTTGTTGAAAGAGGCCAGGACCGGAACCCGGTTGTCGAGCCGATGATGATGACTCCTAACTTACGAGCGCTCTCTTCGAAAGTTTGTTCGCTTGTGCGTGTGCCACGCACGCATTTAACTCGAATCCATGTGTGCAATGCCAAGTAGAAGAGTATCCATTTGCTGTCAAGACCAACATTCCACAACATTTCACAGTTTGGGTATGCCTGAACAAGAGAGAGTGGCTCTCATTTTCGAACTTCGAAAAACACTTGCTAGTGGTTGGTGAATACCCCACAGAAATTTCAAGTTAAGAGCCTCGTAAAGTTAAGAGCCGTTTAGGAGCGCTCGGTGAATACGAGCCTTAGTCCGGTCAAATTAGGTCAAAAAACAAGAGCAAAGCTACAAAAATTACCATCAAGATGAAACTAAGTAAACTTCCTCAAAACACAATTAAAAACAATTTTTCAAAATTCTCCATCGTTACGACCCATGGAAAAAAATTGACTCAAGGTCAAAGGTCAAAAATTGTAGATCATAAAATTATATATAAAAAAGGTATCAATAATTTTTTTCCTAAAAGCTACCGCTTCTGAGATAAAATGATTCAAAAAGTTGTAAACGTCATTGCATGCATAAGCGCGCCTCGTATATACCTCTGTAGCTGTAATATAAGTAAAAATATGTTTCTATGGGTGATTTCACTTATTTTTAAAATATAAAATATACATACACACAGTCACAAAAGTAAGTAAGTATACAGCACGAAACAAAATGTTAAGCAGAGAGCAAAAATTGAATAAGCATATGTTATGAAACATTTGGCATATATTTTTAAGAAAATTTTATTCTCTTTTCATAAAATCAATTATCAAAACATTTTTTTAAAAAATGGCTAAGATATCAACTTAAAACTAAAACTCTCTCAGAATTCTGATCACAAAAGTAAGTATACACTAATAGAAATAACAACATTTTTAACTTAATATTAGAATTAAGTAACTTGTTGGGTAACTTTTTGATTTAATTACGGCGTTTATTCTTGATGGCATCGACGAAACAAGTTTTTGGGTAACACTTAGGGTTATTTTGTTCCTAATCTTCTTGATGGATCCTTTTAATCTCTACTTCTGATTTTACCTCATGTTTGCGGATTTGACGCTCCAAATGATCCCATAAAGGCTCAATAACATTTAAATCTGGAGATTGAGGTGTTTTGAGTTGTCTTCGCACATTATATAGCAGCCATTCTCTCACGATTTGCGAGGTATGTTTGGGGTCATTATCTTGCTGAAAGATGAATGACCCCTCACAACCTAGTTTTTGTGCACTTTGATAAAGATTATTTTTTAGGATGTCGAGGTAACCAAAACGATATATCGTACTCTCAATAAAAACCAGGTTACCCACTCCAGATGCCGCCATGCACCCCTAAACCATAACCGAACCACCACCATGTTTAACAGTTCCAGTCAGGTGATTAGGATCTAACGCCGTATTAGGTTTTCTTCGCACTTTTGCATGTCCATCAGAGCCATGGATGTTTAATTTGCTCTCCTCAGAAAATATAACGGTATTCCAGAAAGCAAAATCGGTCTGAATATGACTTCTGGCAAATTCAATCCGCTTTTGGCGATTGAACTTGCTAATGAATGGTTTTTTCCTTATAACACAGCCCTTATACCCGACTTCGTGAACGATTCGGCGTATGGTTTGGGTACCTCATGACTTACTTGTCTCTTCTTCCATCTCGGTCTGCAGTTTAAGTGCGCTTATTTTCGCATTTTTCTTAACTTTGCGAATTATTAATCGGTTCTCATGTTCAGAGAACGTTCGCGGGCGGCCACCTGGAGCCATGTTTGTAACTGTTCCAAATTGTTTCTGCTTTTCCAATATTTTTTGGACGGTTGCTGGGCTCCTATCAACAAGTACTTAACTATTAATTTTTGTAAGTCCAAGGAGAGCTCTTTTCCACGTGGTGCCATTTCTAAATTTAAAAGAAATAATTTGAACTAAAATAGGCTAGTCTAGTAGTTTTGCCTTACCTTTTTAATAAAAAAACAAAAAATCGGCTCAAAAGTTTATATTGATGAAACATCACATAAGAAAAACTGTCTGTATACTAACTTTTGTAACCTATTTTTTTTACCTGTGATTACAAATAATGAGATAGCAAAGAAGTGGAAACAAATTGTACCGTTATTTTGCTTAACAGCAATAATGCCTATGACAAGAAACATCTGCCATATGCGGAGAATAGGTATGGATTTGATATTAACGGAATTTTGTCGTCTATTTACGTATTAGCTTGGTTGTATACTTACTTTTGTGACCAAGTGTAAGTATCACTATGAGAATATCAGGTAACATATAACCCAGTCCCTTAATTCATACGCTAGTGTAACCTTGAAGCACATCTGCCTTTCTGTTCAATAGTGTGCGTGGCTAGGGTCGTATACCTGCTTCATGTTGGAATGCGCAATAGATGAAATTCCGTTAGTCTTGAGCGCCGCTCTGTAGTGAAAACACGTGTTTATTTTAACCTATTTCGGGCTGTTTTAATTTTTATTATAAAAATGTCAGAATATTGTTTTATTTGTGCTAAACTTTTAAGTGAAGATGAAACTGTTGAACGTGGTATGAAGACATTGATCAATGCAAGTATCGAACGATGTGATGAATTTTCAGACTATCTTGAAAATCAGAAATCTGTGACAAACAAGAAGCCAGTACATCTACAGCAAGCCCTCCTCGTACTAGATCACGTATGAGTGAGTCAGATTTTTGTTTTAAAAAATTATGCTTATTTTCCGGCAAGGAAACAAACGAAGAGTTTGAGAACAGAAGATCTTCGGATGTTCGCCGTCGAATCAGCGCAGTAAGTACACTTGAATTCAAAGATTCCATTCTGAAAGTAGCTCGGACTCGTTCCGATGCTATAGCAACAGCTGTTATCGCGCGAGTAGAATTTGAACATGATTTAGTTGCTGCTGAAGCTAAGTATCATCGTGATTGCTATATTTATTTCATGAAACCTTCCACTGGGGTTAAAGTTGGTCGTCCTAAAGACGAAACTACGAATCTGGCAATGGAGGAAATATTTACTTACATAGAAAATAGCAATGACTGTCAGTTCACTTTGAACGAACTAAGTATTGTTAGTAAAATTACAACTTTAGATTGCAGGACGATTAAGGTACGACTAAAACTGAGATATGGCGATAAACTTATCATTACTGAAAAATCAGTAGCATCAACATTTATTTGTTTAAAAGACAATCATCATGATATTTTGAGTCAAGCCTGGTACGAAAACAAAAAAATGGATAAAAAAGAAGAAAAATTCAGAATTCTGGAAGCAGCTGCAGCTATCGTTCGCGATGATATTCAATCCACAGTGTTTGATAAATCAAACTACCCTCCACCAGGTCGCATGTTTGAAGATTTAAACAATGACATCTTTGACATTTTTTATGGAACAAGTGATTGTAAAGAATAAACGAACAAATGTAGACCATTTAAAACTAATATGCACAAATCTTTCCCATAGTATTATGACTGCTGTTCGACCAAGGTCTTTTAAGTAATACATTTTTCTACTGTTTTTTAACTTCCATCGCTTTTATCAATTCCAACTTCAATTCCAACTTCCATTTCCATCGCTTTTATCAATTTCAAATTGTGGAATAGGCCTACAGGGGAAACCACGTTAAAAAAACGCGCTAAGTACACTACCCCAGAGGTGGCGTGGAAACGTGTGCATAAAATGACGTTTACAACTTGTTGAATCGTTTTATCTCAGAAGCGGTAGCTTTTAGGAAAAAAATTATTGATACCTTTTTTTATAGATAATTTTATGATCTACAATTTTTGTCTGAGGTAATTTTACGATAAAACTTACCGTTTTGAAGAAAATCGTGAAAAACCCATTTTTTTTACCTTTGACCTTGAGTCAATTTTTTTCCATGGGTCGTAACGATGGGGAATTTTGAAAAGTTGTTTTTAATTGTGTTTTGAACAAGTTTACTCAATTTCAGCTTGATGGTAATTTTTGTAGCTTATTGTGAGTTTCGCCCGAACAACATTCCACCCGGAAAATTTGACATTTCACTTTTCGCCTATTGTGAGTTTCACCCGAAAAATTATTCATGTTCGAAAAATTCCCCTTATTTTGAACAATTATTTTGGGCAGAATGATATGCCATTGACAGCCATAATTTTCACTTATTTTTATTATGCGAACGAGAGCAAAATAAGGCGGAAAATGTAAACTGATTGTTTATTTTTTTAAGATAAGAAAATTTAAAATTCATGTTTTTTGTTATAATGCAGGAGAAAAACAATAAAGAAAAGACCAAAGCGATATGCTGCTTAATAAAATGCAGGAGAATCCTGAAATTGCCAAGGGCTTCACTTAAAGCAGATCGGGAGAAAGTGGCCGAATTTTGGAAGAAGTGCCAAACCAAAATCGTGGTCTTTGCCAACTCCTTATTGGTACCCACACTCTGCAAAGAAACCCTCTGCCTATAGTACTGATGAAATCTGGAAAAAATAAGGATTAATTCCTTTTCACATTCACGCATCTCCAAAGGATTAATATTGCTTATGTAATGTTTATTAACAAAGTTTCTATTTTGGGCTTCCTAACATATCACTTTTTCCTTTTAAGCTCTTCCTTTACGTCTTCGATCTCTTGCTTCAGATTTATTGAACGCCCTACCCTAACAAACTCCTTAAATTTCTCCGGGGTGATATCAGTCAAACCACGCCGATCAGCCATGCTCTTCGACTTGTACATCATTGCAACAACCAGCTGGGCAGCCCTTCTCATTGGATAGCTTTCGGACATTTTTTGAATGAGCTGCTCATTGTTGGCCAGATGTCGAAAGAGGATTCGGACAACCATTTTCTAAAATTGTATATTCTTATATTTTCTAATCAACTGCTGTTTCAGTTGGAGTTGACTCTTGAGAAGCTGTAGCTTCTGAAGTTGTTCCTCTTTGTTATAATTTGTGCCTGGCCATTATTTGATTTAATTGCGAGCACTTTCGAAACGTTTTTGAAGCTCTCAGATCTTTTGACTACACTCCTGAGATTCTCTTTGCTTGGCTGCGTTATCGAGAGGATCCTTTTCCACACCACGAATGATGCTGTAGATAACAGGTAAAAGTTCGATATCGAGCTGGTCAAATTTTATCGGATTTTATCAATAGATTCTGAAGGCGAGAGGTCCATCATTGATTAAATTAATGCATTGTTTATTTTATTGTTTATAAGACAACGAAAATATAACAAATTTTAGCTATTCAGATAAAACTGAAAAGAGAGAATATTGTATTGTGTTGTTTTGTTGGGTTGCTTTTTTTTTGGTACAGAATGCGAAATCCCTCAAATTCCTTCGAAGTGCTCGCTCCTCAAGCTCAAACATTTGTTTTTCCTCAGACAAGATATGTTGCGCTATGCTAATTATTATCCTTTCTTTATTATAAAATAACAATTTATTTTAATTCCTGAAATTCTTATGTAACAATTGTCAAAACAAACATATGTTTGTTCAAACTCACAAGAAGGTCTGTTCATTTTCCGAACGCGATAAGTCCGCTATTTAAAAATAGGTGTCCAAATTATTTCCTTTCAGATAATCCAATTCAAAATTAGGAGCCACAATGAGTGGCACTTCTAGCGTAGCCACAATTTTATCTCTATTGCAAGTAATTTCGACAAATAACTAATGTCCCAAATTCAATTATACGAGTATTACTATTTTAGTTAACAGAGAATTTAGAGGTTGCATTTCATTCTCCGTTTCCATCACAGTGGAGTGAGAATTTATTGCGGGCCTCACTTTTCTGAACGTGCCTATTTTTCGATCTGTCACTCCTTATTCGAAGTGAAATTTTCATTCGGGCGAAACTCACAATAGCTTTTAAAATTTCGGGGAAACAAAAATTTTTCGGGGAAAATGTTTTCCAGGCGAAACTCACAATAAGGCTGAATATCTAACTATATATAATTTTCAGATTTCAACAACCTATTTCTACCTGATGATAAAGAAATATTTAATTTATACTTCTTTACTTTCTTTTGTATTAAAATAAAGATATGTTTTACATGATTCCTCTTGTTATTCCTCCTATTCGCCTCCAACAAAGAAGTGAACATTTTAAATGTAAATCGTGTTGATTTCACCCGAACTGAATGCTCCTAATAGGGGGACTTTTCGAACATGAAATTTTTTTCGCCCGAAACTCAAAATAAGGAAAAAGAAAAAAGGGAAATTTTTCGGGTGGAATGACATTCGGGCGAAACTCCTGATAGGGCTAATTATTTAAGTTCTTGTGATTCCCTACAATTTAAAAAAAAAATCAGCACTCTACGATGATCGAAAGCCGAGTAATAAATTATTGAACATAAGTCAGCGCACCCACGCATTTTATAATTTTATGTTTTAATTAATATCTCAGCCCCAGTATGTTGCAAAGTGAAAATAAAAAACTTTATTGCTAATAACAATATTTTCTATCAACTTGCATTTAATTTAATATGTTTGAGCAAAAACATAAAAAGTTACCGTTGGTTTCAACGTTTTTTTTTTTTCTTAATACCTTTTTTTCATAGTTATTGAGAAAAAAACTGTATTTAACGGTAAATAGTTTTCAGTTTTGGATTTTTGTTTTATAGTCCTGCTAATTTTCTTCAAATAAAAAAAAAATAGTCCATTACGACAAACGGGAGCCAAGATATTCATGATTTAAAAACTTAGGAAAGCTTACAATTTAGTATCTTAACCTTGTAGCTTGTAATTTTGGTGTCGCCAGCAACAAGATATATTGGTATCCTTCAAACACCCCCCACATACTTTACATATTTGTTGCTTCTTGAACTTGAAACTTCGACCGACGGAGCACAGTTTGCTATTAGTCGTGTAGTTGTAGTAAAAGATAAGTAAATTGTTTTCGATATAATTAAGTGGTTAAGTTAGAAAAGAAGTTTTTTTTAATTTGCGAAATAAATAAGTGGAAGTTTCAAATAAAGTAACTTAGTATATTAAACAAATCTGAGAAACCGAGAGTTTACGTATTTTCAATTCTACTTCACCGTGGGAATATGGTTTTTTTCTTCGAATTTAACAATTAACTTTAGTTCGAAATTGCGATTGAACGCTAAGACCGATTTGTGATGAGAAGCCAACACATCGTCCATCGCGCTTCCTAAATTACGCCTTTATCTTCAATATAATGCAATTTTATTATTTTTTATTAATATGCTTTTACTAACGCTACAAATTCTATGCTGTTTTCTATTCAGTTTCTTTCTTCCCCCTACTATATTCATAAGCCAATAATTGTTTAAGATGAGAGATTAGTATTTCAATTTGAAAGTGATCTTGAATTGATTATCATTGAAAAAGGGGACTTCAATTAAATAGGCCCTTATTGCGAGTGTCGTTTGTTAATCGATCGACGACTTTTGTCTAAAATCGATCATCGGAAAATTAAGATATCTGAAATTATTCTTGTATAAGATACCATAAGCTGTGTTTTTATACGTGGTTACAACAACATTAAGTTATCTAAATAGCTTTGGATACAAATTTTAACGCATCAAACGTTTTGGCACTATCGACTTTTATCGAATCGAACGTTAACGACACTCACAATAAGGCCCATAGATACACAATAAAACAGCGCTGCATAAAAGCATAATGCGTTGGCTTCTAAATACAGCCATATCTTTTTCGAATCGGTTGGAATCTCAATTTCAATTTCGGAAAAAAAGTTTATAATAAAAATCGGGTTGCCCATCGTGAAATAGCTATAACTAGAGCCAAAAAATTGGTAGCAACTTAATTATTATTTCATTAAATTTTTGCAATTTTGTATGCAATTAATAACAATCATTCCATTTTTTTTAATATTATATGATTTTGAAATACATATCTAACAAATATTTACAAAAAATGCAATGTATTATTTTTTGGATCCAATAATAATTAAAAAAAATTGATAATATTGGAAAGCAATCTCCAAAACGTTGGGAATAAGTAGGGAAAATAGTAAAATCTTAATAAAATTTATTAATTTTTATAATATAAATTTTGTAATTACAATATTTATTTGGTGGCAGTATTCCATAGAGCACATAGTTTCACGATATATAAAGTAAGCATTTAAAAAGACAAAATCGTTTATTTGAGAATAAAATTTCAATGATTTTAATATAAGCTCAGATCACAAAAGTATATTAATCTTAAAGTGTCAAAACAATCTGAAAAGTTGTATCTTTGAATCCCTTGCTTAAGTAAACACAAATATATTTAAAAAATTGCAATGATGTTAAAGAATAAAAATCATAGTCCTAAAGAACACTTATTTAATAATGTACATTATACTGTGATGACTTTTCGAAACTACTCAAGGATGATTTTGGCTTCTTTTCCATCGATAAACACTTTTTGGCCGTATTTAAGGCAAAACTCGCGTTTAACATACGCAAACAGTAGGTCAGTGACTAAAAATATCTGAAAGTAAGTTAATTAAAGGTAAATTAATGAATGAGCATTTTAATAAATTTGATTTTCATAAAATTCTGTACAACTCATATTAAAATAACATTCATGCCCTTTTAAAAATATATAATATAGTATAGTATAGTATATAGTTTTTATGTTCTTCTATTTATCAAAAATCAGTTTTTAATTCTAAAATAATTTATAAGGCGGAGGGGTGATACAAAAAGTGATGAGCAATATATTTATTTTATTTATATATATTTTGTTTTATCAAGTTTTTAAAAGCAATCTTTCCAAACTCAAAACTTTTCGAAAAAATTATTATTTCAAAATTTTAAAAACAATGAATTAAAATGAACCTCATTCATACTATTTTATTTTTGTTTTTATCAATTCTTAGTCAAATTCTAAATACATTTTGTGTAAAAATATATTTTTGTTCAGATCTACAATTAATTAAGATAGAAAGCTCAAATGACCTCAACTCCAAAGTGCGTTTCGCCCAGGAACGACAGTGCGCTCATCAGTCAGTCACTCCACTTAAACAGAAATAACTTTATAAGTTGAGTGGAATCGATTTGAAATCTTTCCTTCGGCTTTTTTGGTCACTGCAATATTGGCAATGAAACAACTATGTTACATTGACTTTCCCGATGTTTCGGCAGGGTTTGCTGCCTTCTTCAGATGAACTTTGCGAAGGTAGTCACCGTGACATGGTGCGAAGGCTTAAGTAGCAAAGACTCACCCGATCTGCCATTTTGGGATAGCCCCAAATCGGTAGAGAAGTTAATGAGCGAAAACCAAGAACTGCCCTCCCTAATCCAGGGTGTTAAGTGACCCATGCCCATTGGATGGTTTGCAGCCAGGGAGTATACCGGCCGTATTATAACGGAACCTTTTTGAAACCAGGTCGAATCAAAGAGTAACCTATGCGGAGCTCTGATATGGTGGACTCCATTATTTCTCTAGCTACTCGTGGGATTAAAATGCCAAAAAATATAAAACAAAAGAACAATAAAAACTTCAAAAAATTCAACACCCCGCGGGATGTTACCGCAAGTAGTTAGCAGATCGTATGGAGAAAGACCTCCGTGGTGAAGATCTGAGACACGAGATAAGCAAGTACCTGAAGAGGATGCCTCAGGGGAACACGCAAAACCGGACAGCAGCAGGGACGTTGACATCTGGTCAAGGGAGAATACCTCCCAGACAAGAAGAAGACGTAACTCAGAGTGCAGCCTCAAGGGAGAATACCTCGTAGACAAGTTGAAAACGCTTCAAACGAGACAGCATCCACTAGCACAGGGAGTTTACCTCCTAAGCAAGTGAATGATCTAATTGTGGTCAGACAAGAAGATGATGGGAAGTTACCACCATCTAAATCATCCAGTCCACCCAAAAAGCCACAGCCGAAATGCCCGAAGAACTCAAGTACTTCCGAAATTGGGTAGTCCAGGAGGTCTGAACGACCCATATAGGAAAGGACTAAGTGGATCAGGCACCAAGTGATACTTCCGGTTCCTTGCAGAGGGGTTGTCCCCGCAGGAAGGTAGGAAGTAGGTGGACTTGAGAAAAGACAAGAAAAACGTAAACACAAGCCTAGGACAGGGTAAGAGGAAATGCCACCAACTACCAAAGCAAAGAAGCGAAAAATCCTAGTTCGACGGCAACTTCATCTACGGGACAAAGCACCGTTAAGGCAATACCCGTTCAACAAAGGCTTGAGCGTCAGAATTTCTGTTCTGCCGAAGGGATATCCACAAGTCGCCTTGACTGCCGAGGATCTATTGGCACTCGAGGAGGCAATCATTGAGGAGGGCTCTTTAGGCTGGAAATATTATATCGCTATCATTGCAGTAGGTAAGTTTGAAGAAACTCTGCGATATTATCCAAAGAGAACTAAAAAATACAAGAAAATGATGTAATGATGAAAATGATGATGGGCTGGCTATGCAGCAATGAATAAAACACACCTATAGTAAACTCCTCCGGAACAAAGACTTAAATGCTATAGTCGGAAAAGCCACAAAAGCTCTAATGATTTGCAAAAGACTTGCAGGCAAGTCATGGGGATGCAAACCGAACATCCTCAGATGGATGTACACTATGATGGTAAGGCCCATCATTTCCTATGGTGCGGTTGCATGGCACAAGAAAACCGAATTAACAACAACTAGGAAAACTCTAGAAAAAGTCCAAAGGCTCGCATGTATCTGTATTACGGGAGCAATAAGAACCTGCCCTACCGCAGCTAGGGACTTAATTGACAGGTCCACAATAACAAACCTTGTTGACATCCCAAGAGATGGAATGACAAAAAACTTAATTTCGAGAAAAACTTTCTTACACAGCTCAGTAACAAGGAGAGGAAACAAACTACACACTCGAAACAAATAACATCAAATAATACACTGATGAATCGAGAACAAGCGAAGGGACTGGTGCAGGAACCTTTGGGACAAAAACCAACCTTTCCTTACCGATGGGGCAGTCCACCAGCATCTTCCAAGCGGAGGTAAACGCCATAGGGAAATGCGTGGATCGCAATATCGAAAAGAATTATCGTAACAAGAACATTGCCGTTATGTCAGATAGTCAAGCAGCACTCAAGGCACTAAGCTCATACACCATCAGCTCTAAGCTGGTGTGAGAGTGCATAAGCAGGCTAAATGAACTTGGTAACCAGAACAGGGTGAAACTTTACTGGGTACCTGGTTAAGTTGGTGGGTGTTCATGGTAACGAAAAGACAGATTCCCTAGCAAAAATAGGGCTTCAATCCCCCTAACAGGGCCTGAACCCTATTGCGGAATAGGAGAAAATGCCATCAAAACCAAAATTAAACCAGAAGAGGAGGCAAACAGATTCAAAAACTGGAATGAACTCCCTAAGCTGAAACAGGCGAAATTACTCCTGGGCAATTACAACCGGCAACGTTTCGAAAACTGCATCAACTTAAGCAGGAATAACCTAAGAATAATAACAGGTATTCTAATAGGACACTGCAAACTTAAAAGACACCTTAATTTACTTAGTGTGGTAAGCAGTGCCACTTGCAGATTCTGCAACATGCATGAGGAAACACCGAAACACATACTGGGAAAATGTTGTCCAATCATGCACCAAAGGAAAACCCATCTGGGACAATACCAGGTAGAGAAGAGCAACCTATCCTCTCTAAAAGTGCCCCAAATACTGAAATTATTAAAGGCAATAGGTTTGGAGAAGGAGGAACTGTAGGATGAGCCAGCTCATCATTTTATAAGCGGGGGCACAATAGATCTACAGGTCTCAGTGCAATAACTCCCCCAATTCAATTCATTGATTCATGGGAACTTTATTAACACACAAAATAGATAGAAAAAATATCAGTTAACTCAAGAGTATAACAATTAAAACAATAAAATAGACTCACTGTTGTTAGCTATTTATTAATTTAAATAAAAGAAAGTTCTCAAGTATATTCACTGTTTTATTAATATTCAAGATAGCCGAGGACTTCCTCTTGCAACGATCTCTTAGTGACTCTTCTTTTTGTTTCGTCGTGTCGTCCTTATGTTTCGTTCGTTTGTCTATGTTCGTTAAGTGTGGATCTGTTCGACGGCCCTATATTTATTGCTTTCATTCGGCCTCTCCTGACCGTTGTAGGTCCTCCAACAACTGAATACGCCTATCGACTTCATTTCTTCGCTCATAGCATTGATCATCGAATCCCAAAAATTCGATCTCACTCTCTTCGTCTTCGGATAAAGTTGATTCTTCAGGATTTATAGCATTGTACTTCTTCATCTTATCAACAGCAACTACTCCTTCAAACGCTTTTTGGGATACTTGATGTCCGGGGATATCTGCTACTATATAGCGGTCGTTTGGAATCACCTTGGTGACTATATATGGTCCTCGATATTTTGCTTCTAATTTTCTCGATTGTCCCATTGCAGGAATTTCACGGGTTAGAAGTACCAGGTCACCAACATTGTATTTTTTCACACATCGTTTCAAGTTGTACCGTTTTTGTTGTATCTCTTGGTCTTTACTGATGTTCTCTAGTGCCGTTGTACGTTGGTTAGCGGCATTGGATTCTACAACCAACCATTCACGAGCCTGGTCGTTCAAAATGTCGCCATCATATCCTCTTGGCAGGAAGTTAAAAAGAAGTTGAAATGGAGTTTCACCAGTTGTGCGATGAATTGTAGTATTTATACCATATTGTACTCGTCCTAAATTTAGATCCCAATCTGTACCATCCGGATCAGTAGACATCATAGCAATCGAAGGTGTAAGCGCTCTGTTTATTCTTTCGACTTGGCCGTTGGCACGCGGAGTTCCAGTCGCATTCTTGATGTGTTTAATGTTCTTTACCTTACAGAAGTTTTCAAACATCTTGCCAGTGTATGATGTTCCTCTATCTGTGATTATTCGAACAGGTGGTCCAAATATATTGATGATCTCTTGAAGGAACTTCGAGGCGGCTTCTGCTGTGGTGTTTCGAACAGCTTTGAGAAGAACAAATTTCGTAAAGCCATCTACTGCTACAATCACGTAAGAATTATTTCTCTTTGACTTTATGAAAGGTCCTAGGTGGTCCATATGCAATGTATGAAACGGAATCCCTATTTTGTCGATGGAATTCAGCATACCTGGTTTTCTGCCTGCTGGGCACGCATGATATTGGCACTGAGGACAGGAATTCACATAACCCTTAACGTATTTCCGCATTCTTTTGAACCAAAATGAAATATTTATTCTTTTAAAAGTCTTGTCGACGCCTGGGTGTCCGATATCGTCATGATTATATTTTAAAATTCGACTTCTTACTTTTTCAGGAACAACCCACTTTAACTGCTCATCTTGTTTTTTAAAAACTCTACTATCCTGAAGAACGAATTCCTTTCGAATCTGCTTGTCATCAGCACTACATTCTTTAACATTTTTCTTAAGGACGCTGCAAATATGTTGAACTCTCGGGTCTTGCTGTTGCGCGAAAAAGAGCCAATCATCGACCTCTACTGCTACGTTGCATTCAACTATTTGCTCAGAAGACTCTTCATCATAGTAACACCTGCTGAGAGCATCAACATGTTGCATCGTTTCGGATTTCCGGTGTTCTATTTTATAGTTGAACTCTTCTAACTTAAGTACCCAGTGACAAACGCGAGTATTGATTTCTTTTTTCTGCATCGTCTGTTTTAAAGCTTTGCAGTCCGTCACAATAGTGAATGGTTTTCCCCATACGTAGACACGAAACCTTTCAAGGGCCTTGATGACTGCTAACATTTCCAACTCGAAACTTAAATATCTGCTTTCAGGACCAGTGGTCTTGGCGCTAAAGTAATAAATCGGGTGAAACTTTTTGTCTTCTTGGAGTTGAAGTAGAACGGCACCATAGCCACGTGAGCTTGCGTCAGTATGAATTTCGGTTAGCTTATCTGGATCATAGATTCTGAGAACAGGTTTGTCAGCTAACAACGTCTTTAATAATTTAAACGCCTTGAATTGTGAAATTCCCATTTCAAATGTAACATCACCCCGCAACATGTCAGATAGCGGCGCAGCAACCAACGCAAAACTTTGGATAAAACGCCTAAAATAACTACAGAGTCCGAGAAACGATTGAAGTTGCTTTTTATTTCTAGGCACTGGAAAATTATCGATGGCTTTTGTTTTTACATTATTGATGCCAATAGTTCCATTTTTGATGACAAATCCTAGGTATTCAACAGTGTCCAACAAAAAACTGCATTTGTCCAAACGAAGTTGCAGCTTATATAATTTCATTCGTTTGAGAACCTCTCTCAGTATGTCGATATTCTCGTCGACAGATCTCGTAGCTATAAGTAGGTCATCTATATAAATTTGGACTTTTCTGGATCTGCAAAGGTCGCTGAAAACATGATGAATATTCCTTTGAAAAACAGCTGGGCTATTAGTCAAGCCAAAGGGCATCTTGACATACTCATACTGCCCATCAGGAACGACAAATGAAGTATATTTTATGGAATTTTCTTCGACGTCAACGTGGTGAAAGCCATTTCGAAGATCTAAACAGGTGAAAACTGTACAGCCGTGAAGATTCGCAATAAGGTCGTCTATGAGTGGCAGTGGGTAATGATCCCTTACTGTTTTTGCGTTCAGGGCTCTATAGTCGACACAAACCCTGATATCTCCAGTCTTCTTACGAACGATCACTACTGGACTTGTGTATTCTGATATACTAGGGCGTATAACTCCTTTCTGCTGCAGCTCATCAATGACTTTCGCCAACTCGTCCCGTTCAGTATAAGAAAGTCTTCGCGGTGTTGATGATATTGGAATGTCGTCTCTTAGGTTGATCTTCATCTTGTGAGGTAAATCCAGAAATTCATTCACATTGTCGGCTAAATATTCGTCTCGAAGTAACTTCTGCATTTTGTTCACAAGATGTGGTCCAATTTTAGGGTTGACTCTAATTTCCACATCACTCGGCTCGACTTCTATTCGCATCAACTCAGAGTCAAATCCTTCATTAGACTGCTCTTTACTTTCGAAGACTAAACATTCTCCATTAAAATTCCATCGAATTGTGTTCAAAAAGTCTTGTCCAAGGATGGCGTCATCTGTTATGGCTGATGTTGGGACAATTACAAATTCCAGTTTGTATTGGTTTCCGTCAATTTGAACTTTGGTTTCGAATGCTGAATTGCATACCACTTTCGTTTGGTTTAAACCTACCAGTGAACAAGATATCGTTTTGATGTTCACGACGCCTGCTACTACGTCTTCACGAATGAGATTTTTGCAACTTCCCGTATCTACCAAAGCGCTTATACTTTTCCCATCAATAACGACTAGCTTTCGATAATTGTCAGAGGGAACGCCCAAAGAGCAAGTTTCATTCTGCTGAGTTACCAGAGTAGTGTTGCGACAGTATTCGGCGAAGTGTCCGTATTTTCGACATTTAAAGCAAAGTGGTTGACCATCCTTGTTTCGATCTGGAAGACGTTGACTTTGTCTTCCACCTACCTACCTACCTCACTACGGCCAAAGATATTTACATTTGCTGAATAACTCAACTGCATCACTGTGGTGTTCATCGTTTTTATCCATTCAGTAAAATCTCTCAGAGTCGGTTTATTGATTTGTTGTGCAACAATGTGAGATCCCCACTGTAATGCAATAAAAGGTGGTAACTTGTCAATAAAAATGGACAATAATCCAGAGCACTGATTAACATCCATGCTTGCACATATAACACTGGAATATATTCCTCGAACAGCATTTGTATATTTAATAAACTCTGACCAGTCGTTTACTAATGGCAATCGCAATGCCTCATTACGGAAACATTGAGCTAACATCTCAGGTCGACCAAAGTTATCTTTCAATAACTCGATAATTTCTTCAGGGTCCTCACTTGACATTAACATGATGCGTACTGATTCAAAAGCTGGTCCGAAGAGCGCTTTTCGTATCCTTGCTATATTTTCTTGAGCTGAGAATCCGCACAACATAGTAGACTGCCTAAAATCTCTTATAAAAGTTAGCCATTCAAGGGTATTGCCACCAAATCGTGTCAGTTCGGTGCTCACTGACTGCCGGGCCAAAAGTTGTGACATTGTTGTTTGTAAGTCAGGAACATCAGGGGACTTAATTGAACCATGTGCAACCCACTCGGCTACACTTTCTTGCTTTTGTTTTGAATCTTCAGAAATTTCGCTCGCAACTTCCTCCTCTTCGTCTTCGCTTAGTTCTAGTTCAAGGAGTTTTCTTCTTAGTTCCAGCTTCAGCAATTCCTTGCGGATAGAGTGTTTAGAACTCATTGAAGATTTTGATTTTTTTCGCGCTTCTGCCGATTTAAATACTTCTGGCTGCGTCATGGTGCTTATTAATTCAATTAATTTTGACTTCAATGCGTCAATGTTCGCATCGACAACTTTAAAAATATTCCCCATTTGCTGCACCTCAACGTCGGAGAATGTGCCAAGAATTTGTCTGCACAAAACGTTGTCTTTTTCTGGATCGTTCCAGCCTGTAAATTTAAGAATTTTTTGTACGATGTACTCACGTGAACCTTTGGAAGTTTTGAGAAAAAGTGCATTATAAATTTTTGCCAAGATCTCATCATCAACGCCTGAGATTTGGTCCACGAAATCTTTAAATTTTGTTTGTAAATCCATATTTTTGGGGTGGCGTCTCTTTTGAATTTTAAACGGTGGGTTTCGATTTTTTTTTTCTGTCTCGTCTCTTACTTCGCACTTCACAAGTGAGTTTTTTTTTTTTTTTTTTAATTTTTTTTTTATGTCTCGTCTCTTACTTCGCACTTCACAAGGGAGATTTTTTTTCTGGCGAATTGTTCTTTATGTTTTTTTAATTTCTAATGAAAATAATTGGGTGAAAGGCTGAATTTGGATCTCACTTCTGAATTTTGTTAGCTATTTATTAATTTAAATAAAAGAAAGTTCTCAAGTATATTCACTGTTTTATTAATATTCAAGATAGCCGAGGACTTCCTCTTGCAACGATCTCTTAGTGACTCTTCTTTTTGTTTCGTCGTGTCGTCCTTATGTTTCGTTCGTTTGTCTATGTTCGTTAAGTGTGGATCTGTTCGACGGCCCTATATTTATTGCTTTCACTGTAAAGTTAATAAAATAATTATCAAATTTCTTTACTACTTCAAATATAATATTTATTACTCGTAATAATACAAATTGCTTTGATGGCTAACCTCCAAGAACTAAGGTTTTCCTCGTGGTTATTCAGAGGTGAAAAGATTGATTGATAAGGGTATGAGCATACAAACCTCTCATCTCTCTTCTTCAAATCAATATGAAAGTCGCTCTGGTGGTTTTATCACTCTTCCATATCGTGTTGTCTTGGGAATTATAATTAATGACTCTTTTGGCAATACTGGTTGTAGCTGTTGTGTGGATGGAATAGTCATAGTACCTGATCTCGTTGAAGCTTCTGAAGAGACTGATGGTTGTGATTGTTGAGTAGAACGAGCTTCTTCTGTTGGGAAGCTACGTGATGTTGCTGAAGGTGTAGGATCTGCAATGGTGTCAGACGAACACGAAGAAGCATTGGAATGCCGTTTAACTAATGCCTGCGTTGGTCTAATATTGGCTGAGTTTCGGCGAAACATACGACCATTATCATCTTTGAGTATATAAGATCTTGAGTGTACTTTTTGATCAACTGTTGCTGGCTCCCACTCTTTGTTGTTAATTCTTGTGAGTACCCGACTTCCCTCTTGCAGTGGACGATGTTCGCTCGCTCCTTTATTAGCGTAAGACGCCTGACGACTACGCATACCTTCCATTAAGTTTGGTACATTATGATGGTGTGTATCGTTGGGTAAAAGAGACGAAACCGTTGTCGTGATAACTGACCTGAGATTTATTGAGTAAAGTCTCTATGCCGGTGTTCCTAAAGCTCCTCTCGGAGTATTCATAAAATTAAGTACACCTAACTGAGGGTCGGAGTTGTTGTAGTCGCACTTTTTAAGTATGTTCTTGGCGGTTTGGACAGCTCTTTCTGCTAACTCATTCCCAATTGGATGGTAGGGTGAACTGGTTTTGTGTTCAAATTTCCACTCTGAACAGAATTGCTTGAAATTATAGATTGAAAATTGCGGGCCGTGTTATCACTCTCCACTATTAAGGGAATCCCATGTGTCGCAAAAATATTTTTGAGGAATTGGATGACGTTGGAAGTGGTCGCTTCTTGTAATTTCTCAAATTTAAGAAAGCCTGAGTAACTGTCTGTCAATACTATGTAATCACTTCCTTTAAAGAAGAACAAGTCCGTCGCGACAATTTCAAACGGGAATTTTGCAACTTCCTTGACTCCCAAACAAACTTTGATGTTACTTCGTTGGTGTACTTGGCACGATGCGCACTTGACAATGTAGTTATATTTATATATCTTTATTCATCTGAGGCCAAAAAAACTATGTTTTTTGCTCTACGGACGCATTTTTCATAGCTGAAATGACCGTGGTGAATGTACTTTAAAATATCGGACCTCAATTGTGTAGGTATAACAACTTTGTGAGACTTGTAAATAATTCCGTCATAAACTGATAATTCGTCCTTGAAAGTCCAGTAAGCCTTTAAATTTGAAGGCAGGCTATCAATATTGTTGGGCCGCCCCTTTAAAATGTAAGTTTTGAGCTTACTGGAAGTTTCATCATTGTCTGTACATTTTTTTAACCTTTTCTGTTCTTGGTCGGATATGGCGAGTACCATCTGAACTTCTAAGTCTTTTCCCTCTTCGATTGATGGTTGATTTTTACAGTCTCAGCTTAATGGGTCAGCTAATAGCATTTGATCGCCCTTTTTGTAAACTACATTTGGATTGTAATTTAATAAACTTAATCGAATACGCAAAAGTCTAGCTGGAGATGAATGAAGTGGCTTCTTAAAAATTGTTTCAAGGGGTTTGTGATCAGACTCGACCACTAAGGCCTTCCCCCAGTTGTATTGATGGAAATTTTTCACATCCAAATTTTATGGCCAGGGCTTCTTTTTCCAGTTGTGAGTATCTTTGCTGGCAATCTGTGAGAGATTTTGAGGCGTAAGCGACGGGTTGGTCCCTTTGCAACAATACAGCCCCAAGTGCTAAGGAACTGGCATCGACCTGCAGTTTAACGTCTTCATTTACGTCGTATAGTTTAAGCACTGGAGGTTTCGTAATTAAATTTTTCATGTTTTCAAATGCGGTCTATTGAGGCGTGTCCCATAACCATGGGTTTGATTTTGACAGCAATGATCGAAGTGGAGCTGTAATCAATGAAAAATGTTTAATAAATTTGCTAAGATACGTGAATTTACCGAGTATTCGCTGTAGTTGCTTGCGGTTGGATGGAGGTTTTAGTCTGGAAATTGCGGATGTTTTCTCAGGATCAGCCAACATGCCTTTGTTGCTAATAATGTGGCCAAGAAATTTAACTTCTTTTTGTTCGAATGAACATTTTGATTTATTGAGTACGAGTCCGTTTTGTTGAATGATATGTAGAACTTCTTTTGTAATTTGGCGAAGCTTTTTTATAGATTTGGCGTGAATAAGTATATCGTCCACTGAGATTTTTACATTGCGGACGTGTGCTAGCATTGATTCGATTTTGTTTTGGAAAACTTCCGGAGCCGATGAAATTCCGAAGGGAAGTCTTTTGCAACTATACCTACCCCAAGGAGTTGCAAATGTTAAAATCTTTCTTGTTCGATCTGAAAGCTGCACTTGCCAAAAACCCTTCTTACAATCCAGAATTGTGAAGTATTTGGCACCTTTGAGCTGGGCTGCAATTTCTTCTAATGACTGCATTGGGTGGTGACGACGGAGAATGTTTTTATTTATAGATGTGGGATCAATACATATGCGGATCTTGTTGTCTTTGCGTACTACTACTATTGGGGAAACAGCGGGAGTAGCTTCGATAGTTCGTTCTATAACCCCCAGTTGTTCCATTCTGTCTAATTCCTCTTTGACTTGATCCCTGATTTTATAAGGGATACGCCGTGGAGCACTTATTTCAAACTGTGGGTTGGGTATCAGATCAATATCGTACACGAAATTTTTGATACAGCCTAGACCTTCATAAATATCCTTTTCAATGTTCATTTCGTTGATTCTGCTGATCAGACCAAGCTTTTCACACGCATTAGCGCCAAGAATGGGCTGCATATCTGCATCTACAACTTTAAACGCAATTTTGCATTCTTTGGTGGCGATAACGCATGGTATTATAGATTCACCTAGAACGACTAAACGGTGAGATAAGGTTTTTTACCTTGCATGGTCGTATCTTGGCTAGAGATCCGTCGACAATTTTTTTTTGACAAAACATTACACTGCGCACCAGTATCCAGCATTATTTGGTAATTTTTCTTTGCTATCGAGATGGTTTCTGAAAATTTGTCCATGCACTGGGATTTTCGTCTTGGAAAATGAGCTGTCATCACTATCAAATTCCTCTAACAAATCAACTTTCTTGGATAATTTCGAGTGATCTAGTTTTGAGGTCGACGGCGCATTGCACATGTCCTCGAAATGATGTTTACGATTACACTTTTTGCAAAGATGGTTATATGCTGGACAGCTGCGGTATGAGTGTTTTGCTCCACACTTGCGACAGTAAAATAATTTTTTTTCTCTCTGAGATGTTGACGATGATGTCTTCTTCACGTAATTAACTTTTTTTTCATATTCATCTATTATTTGTGCAACATGTTTCTGTGCTTGTTCGGTGGACTGGCATATGGCGATAGCTTTGCTTAGGGTTATGTCTTCGGAGAGCAATTTTGTGCGGAGTTCATCGTTGCGGATACCGAGTATAAGCTGATCACGCAATATGCTTTCCAGGAGAGATTTAAAAGCACAATTTTGGGACTGCAGGCGCAGTCGGGCTACCAGTTCATCGATAGTCTCATTTTCTTGTTGTGTTATTCTGTGGAACTTGTACCTCTCAAAAGTAGTATTCACTTTGGGGATGAAGTAAGATTGGAAAAGATCTTTGATCATGTCAAGGGTCATTTTACTTTGGGCTACCGGTAGTGGTAGAGCGAAAGTGTTGAAAATCTGAATCGCTGAATATCCGATGGCAGACATAAATGTAGCCACTTGTATGTTATTAGGCTTGTTTATCATACCTGTAGCGATCTCAAAGTATGAATACTGCTGCTTCCACAGCTTCCATTCTTTGGCCATATCCTTATCGTGTTCAACGATAAGGGGGTTGGGTGGAAGTTGCAGGTTTCGTTAACATTATCGACCATTATTTCTATAGTTGAATTTATGGACGAACGAGTTTCGGCACCATGTAAAGTTAATAAAATAATTATACAATTTCTTTAATACTTCAAATATAATATTTATTACTCGTAATAATACAAATTGCTTTGATGGCTAACCTCCAAGAACTAAGGTTTTCCTCGTGGTTACTGGCTGAACACAATGGAGACGGAGCTGCAACTGGAGCTGCAACTGGAATAGCTGTCAAAATATTCAATACACGTAAATTCAATGTTACGAACACAACACAACGCAACTGCAGTCGGTGCTGCAGTCGGTGCTGCAAGAGTTGGCGAACTTTTAACTTTTTCGTGCAGCATTTTTGACATTTCAAATTTTATATATCTGTCTGTGATTTTAAGTGTTGTTTTGTTGTATTGTGATTTCGTGGTTAAATTTTAATTAAAATAATGGACGAAAATCTTCAATTTCAGTGTCCATTTTATAGTTTCAATTACTTAAAATATTTACAATTTGCCAAAGATTCAACACCTGACCCAACAAATGACAACAAAACAATGAAAGCTGTACAGCCTCATTGTGGGCACATAAAAAAAAGTACGTACGACACTTTTTGACAGCTCTTCCAGTTGCAGCTGCAGCTCCAGTTGCAGCATTCTATTGTGTTCAGCCAGTTATTCAGAGGTGAAAAGATTGACACATGTCATAATAAGCTGTCAATTGTGTAAACATGATAAGGGTATGAGCATACCCACATCTCACTCACTTGTTAATAAGTTATTTGTTTTTTTTTAACATAAAATATAAATGATTGTAAAAAAAAAAAAATAAAAAAAGAAAAGAAAAGAAAAGAAAAGAAAAGAACACTTCAAATGAAGCTTATGTACAGTGCGATTCACATGATTAGACGCACCATTTTTCTCTCAATAAATTGCAGTTTTCTTTTTGTTTTTCTTCATGAACTACGAAAGAATTGCATTCATTTGAAAGGTTATTAAATTCTCTGTAAAAAAAATCTAAATTCAAGATTAGTGAGAGACACTTAACGGTTGTTTTGATCTCTTTCTTCGCATTAGTGCAAAAAAAGCTCAAATAAATCGGTTCACTTGATTAGACGCACGAATTAATTCAGTTAGTTTCTAAATGCTGGGTAATACAAATTAAATTTGGTTGATGAGTGTACGTTATTAAAGTTTTTCCGAGTGTTTAAAGTGAAAATGGGTAAAAAAAATGTTAACGGCGGCGGAAATAGCAAAAATTGAGGCTTACCACTCAGAAGGGTATTCTATGCCCAAAATTGCAAAGAAAATAGAACGAAATGATAAAGCTGTTCGAAATGTTTTATCAAATCCTGCCACCTACGAAAAACAACAACAAAGGAATAACAAAAACACCCTTTACACCACACGAGAAGCGAAAAATTATATGAATTGCCTTAAATTTAACTAACTCCACGATGAAAATCAAACAATTAGCGGGGGTAAGTGCAATCAAATCAACTGTTCTTCGAGCTTTTTTAGGTATTCAACACTTGAAATTCAAAAAGCTAAAAAAAAAAAAAAAAACTTAACGCTGCAAGAAAAGAACAGCGGTTAGAGTTCGCGCGTCTTCACATGACATGGTATGCGCAGGTTGTAGCCCGGTCAAATTAGCTTCAAAAATAAGGGTAAGGTTACATTAATTCGCACAAAGCTGAAAATTGGCATGAATGTTGAGAACACTATTACAAACAATTTGTCAAAAGTCCCCATCGATCCGACGTGTGCAAAAAAAATTATTCAAGGTCAAATGTTGCAAAAATCGGTTTTTTGCATTTTTCAGCTGAACGGCAAGTTTTATCATAAGATAGGTGAGACAAAAGCTATTCATCATGCAATTATCTAAAGAAATTGTCTTAACACTTTTTCTCCTAAGAATCACCATTTTGGAGATATAGCGAAGCAAAAAGTTGAAAAAAAATTATTCAAGGTCAAATGTTGCAAAAATCGGTTTTTTGCATTTTTCAGCTGATCGGCAAGTTTCATCATAAAATAGGTGAGACAAAAATTATTCATCATGCAATTATCTATAGAAATTGTCTTAACACTTTTTCTCCTAAGAATCACCATTTTGGAGATATAGCGAAGCAAAAAGTTGAAAAAGTTGTATTCTTCATAATATGCACACGGTTCCGCGCCTACCGTGAAGTAGTACACTTGGCGCGTTTTTTTAAAGGTGGCTTTCCCGGTAGGCCTATTCAACGATCTATTGTGGTCCTATTGAGTTGAAAATTTTGTATCTAATTGAAAAATACTACTATTGGAAATGACGAAAGCGATTATGAGTATTTTTTACAGAAGATAAGTACCAAAACTTATCTAAGCACCTAATTACATTACAAATTTGACGCCGATATTGCAGTGCTTTTTTTCATTTCAAACGCTTTATTCAATTCATTGCCACAGAATAAACAGCACTCTTTTAAACAATTCTGACATTCACTGTCTCAAATGCTTCATTGTTAATGGTTTAACGAGTAAGATTGATTTTTGAAATCCTGTAGTATCACAACGGACCAAATATTGGTCTAAGTGTTTTGGCTTTTCCGGTCAGCAGCCACCTTAACCTAAGGTAACGTAACCTAAACAAAAAACTGATTCATTTACGCGTGCTCTAGTACGAGGAGGACTTATTATTGATGTACCAGCTTGTTCTTGTTCGTGACGTCTTTTAACTACGGTAATGGTACTCTTCCGAGTGTACTTTTTCCGCCAAATGTTTACTACAAATAAAGCAAAATTGATACATTTCTCTTACAAACAAGAAACTGCACAAATTCTGTTTGCAATAACTACTTGTTCTTAGTACGAAGGAACGCTTGGGACTAATACTATTTTGTTTGGGCCCTTAAAAACGGAGCTGGTATACGAGCGTCGCAGACAGATGCTGCTCAAGGCCGTACGGTCACATAAAATGAGGGACTGGGTTTTCTTTCGAGTTTATATTCTTAAGCCAAATATACATTGTGCAAGTGTATTCGAAAATTCGGATTAAAGTTGCATATACACACACCAAGCATGAGTCTTCAATCTTTTATTTTAACATGGACGGTGTGGTGAGAGGACGTTGCGCTTTGTGAGTTTTTTTCGGCGAAATTGTGAATATAAGAACGTCTTTGAGATTTTTTCAATTTTATCCGAGTAGGTAATTTGTTTTATTTTGTCTGTCCATTTCATCATACATTTTTTGTTTACTATTTTAATATTTCAATCAGTGCTTATGTTGTACTGTGTTCTCATCTCTTCAACGAACTATACGCAAATGAACCAATAAATGCATGGTCAATCATCAATCTTGCATATACACTACTTCAATGCAGGACGCTAGATTGAAAGAAACTCAAAAGATTTTCATTTTGCTTTAATCCTAAATCCAATCTATACGTGTGATTTTTTCACCAATACACTTGCGCGTGCTTGTCATGCATTTGAACAGTGTATATCTGGCTTTAGAATTGTATAATATGTATCTATACGCCACGAAAACTAATATTTTTACTTGTATTACCGTTGTGTAATGTATATAACGGTAATTGACATACATATTATGAAGAACACAAATTTTTCAACATCGCTGTATCTCCAAAATGGTGATTCTTAGGAGAAAAAGTGTTAAGACGATTTCTATAGATAATTGCATGATGAATAATTTTTGTCTCACCTATCTTATGATAAAACTTGCCGTTCAGCTGAAAAATGCAAAAAAACGATTTTTGCAACATTTGACCTTGAATAATTTTTTTTCAACTTTTTGATTCGCTATATCTCGAAAATGGTGATTCTTAGGAGAAAAAGTGTTAAGACAATTTCTTTAGATAATTGCATGATGAATAATTTTTGTCTCACCTATCTTATGATAAAACTTGCCGTTCAGCTGAAAAATGCAAAAAACCGAAATTTGCAACATTTGACCTTGAATAATTTTTTTTGCACACGTCGGATCGATGGGGACTTTTGACAAATTGTTTGTAATAGTGTTCTCAACATTCATGCCAATTTTCAGCTTTATGCGAATTAATGTAACCTTGAATGTCTATTTTGACCGGGCTATTGGAAGTGTTTTAAATTGAAGAAATGTAATGTTTTCTGATGAGAAAAAGTTCAACCTAGATGGTCCTGATGGGTACAAGTTTTATTTCTATGACATCCGAATGCTTTTTGAACCGAAATCATTCCAAGAAAGGAGAAGTATGGGTGTGGGGTGCCACTTCGTACTACGGCGCCTTTGAGTTGGTTTTGGGTGTAACAAAATGACAGAAATTTCTTATAAAGCTCTTATGCAAACAGCTTTTCGAGCCATAAGAGACCTTTTTGGACCTATCCGGAAGATCTGACAACTAGACAATGCTCCGATTCACAACGCGCACGTTGTAAAAGCAATTATTCCCAGTGAAAATGTGGAACTTTTGCAGTGGCCACCATACTCACTTGATCTAAACATCATTGAAAACCTTTCTGGATGGCTGACCCATCAAATTTATGAAAACGGTAAACAGTATGAAAGCTATAAGGAGATAATTGCCGCAATTAAAGAAGCCTTGTCTAAGATTTCAGCAGATTATTAAAAAAATTGTATGAATCTCTTAGAAGTAGAATTTTTGATGTAATTTCAAATCGTAGAGGTTGTACAAAGTATTGAAACTGTGAAAAATAACTTCAATAACAATAAAAAAAGTAAATAGAAAATGTTAAAAATTGATTAACCTATTTTTTTTAACTTTTAACAGGTGCGTCTAATCAAGTGAACCGATTTATTTGAGCTTTTTTTGCACTAATGCGAAGAAAGAGATCAAAACAACCGTAAAGTCTCTCTCACTAATCTTGAATTTAGGTTTTTTTATCAGAGAATTTAATAACCTTTCAAATGAATGCAATTCTTTCGTAGTTCATGAAGAAAAACAAAAAGAAAACTGCAATTTATTGAGAGAAAAATGGTGCGTCTAATCATGTGAATCGCACTGTATATGAATGTGTGAGTGCTTCTGGTTTCGATTCTGATTTTAAATCCAGAAGAAAATTTCTCTTCTTTTCAGAATCAGAACTATCATTTTTTCCAAAGTGAACACTTTCAGAAGAGTCCAGAAGACTTCCGGATTGCCAAACAAAAACTACATTAGTCTAGGAAACTTATTTTCAAAATGTCATAAATTAGGAGACAAGCGAGCAATAGACGACAGAAATGTTTTGTGTGTCTTGTTTTCTGTTCATGTTGTTTTTATTACTCATTATGTGTAGCGAATATTTAAAGTAGAATAATATTGAAACAGCTACAATGTAAAAACTGGTCAAGTTTTTAAAACCATTCGAATTGGGCATACAAAAAAACTTGCCAAGTAAGCCCATCAAATTTTAGTCAGTAATCATTAAATAATAAAATTTCTCTGTTACATTGTTGCTGTTTCAATATTATTCTACTTTAAATATTCGGTATAAACCTTCATGAAGTAAGAACTTGGTGTACTTTTAGATCTCAGTACTTTTCAAGGCTGACTTGTTAGGCAAAGGGTTTTGTATAGAAGAACTTGGCCCTTTTTTTAACATTTATGATTTTGTTGTGATCTCACTCCTTTTTGCAAAGATCTTAATATTTTGCCATGTCAAAATCTCGAAAGATACGAAAAGATAGCAGGGTGGGCTCTACCTACTAAAATCAACTTAGTTTATAGCTTCCGATTTCTTTTTGTATATTTTCTTTTTGTTATTGGTTGTTTTGATTTGCGCTTCAATTGTTTTTTCTTGTCCCGGCAAGATACCTAACACTAACATACCTACCTTAATTATAAATACTAGTACCTACATCCGCTCAAAGCCATAAAAAAGTAATAATTGTTGAGGGGGTGGCCGTGGCGCGATGGTTGTGTGCTCGCCTGTCAACCTCAATATCACAGGTTCGATCCCTGCCGTCGTCTATGTCGTCTTTAATTCCATTAAAACCTTCTATAAATTGTCATCAATGGGCTGCTGGTTTACTCATTACATGTTGTTCAGGCATAACACTAACAACATGTGATTGAGTTAAACTAGTATGCCCAACAAGGATGAAAAACGAATAAAATAATGCGAATTATAAGGACATAGAAATAAGACACGGTAATTCTCCGCTTTAGTTCAGCCGCCATCCCTGGAGATAAAAAAAAATCTGAGACAACCACCTTCAGTCTCAGAACATCGTGCCACACATCTTTCCTATCCTTCTTTCTCTTCCGTAACTTCACGCCCACGCTGTGTTGAAACATTTAAAGGGTAATCATAATCCCTTGAGCGTGAGTAGATTATAAAAAAAAAAAAAATAATTGTTGAGGATGCGATGATGTTTTCGTTGCAATTTTAACTCCTTTTTTAAATGAAGTTAGCCCACCAATTAACAGCCTAATTAGTGGTTTGATAATAGTTCACATCACAGTTAAGATTTTTTTTATGTAAGCTAATAATTTTTTCAGGTATGCAAATGTTTTCTTTTTTCATTCATGTTAAAATAACATAGAGTACCAAATCGAGTACTCTATCCAATAAAAATATGCAGTGTGGGCAAGATAGGACGTTTGCCTCGCATTCTGGCTACAGTGAATTGCATAAAACTGTCCTTCATTAAAGCTCTCACAGGGTTATCGTAGTGTTGATTTTAAATGTACCCTTTTTTTAAAGCTCTAAAATCTAAGCACCTCAACAGAAACCCAAGGAAAAAAACTGAACAAGTTACGAAATGAACAAGGGTAATTTTGAACGCACATCGATATCACAGGTCTACAAAAAAAAAAAAATTTTTTTGGTGCCTTGAGTTTTGCAGCTGATTTTATTTGTACTTAAAACGTTGATTTCAAAACTGAAAACCATTTTTCCCTAGCAGCTCTAGTTTTTGAGTTACAGAAATATTCAATTTACCCTAATTTATAAAATTCATAAATATGCAAGATAAATGTTCTTTTTCGCGGAAAGATTTTTTAAAAAAAACAAAAACACTTAAAACTCTTGTTGGAAGAAAAGATGATCTTTATTTACTGATGTCTCACTTAGAACTAACAAACTTTTGGTTACAAAATATATCATTCATTTTAATTTGCTTTCGTAAGCATATTTGGATAAAGAAAGAATTATGGATCGTGGGAAATAAAATGAAATAGGATCTGGATTGCATTGACAAAAATCAAATGAAATTGGATATTTAAGATAAAGTAAAGAAAATACTAAGTTAAGAAAATATAGATTTGGTGGAGGAATGAGCGGGATATGTAACCTCTCCCCCCTTTAGGTTAAAATTCTCCTGAATTTTGGGAGTTTCTTTACAATTTTCTTCTAAGTTTTTAATATATTTTTCTTTCATATCTTTAATTGATATAGTAAGTGTTTTATGTTTTTTAGAAATATTAATAACTACAAATATAAATACAAAGATAAGTATTATGGTTGTAAAACTTATAACATAATGGATGTTTTTATGCAATTTCAGCAGCTTTATTGGTTTAAGATTAACAATGTTCTTGAGAATAATTTCTTCAAAATTTAGTTGTTTAGTAAAATTATAATTTTCAGTTTCATCATAGTAAAATCTTTCAATAAAATATATGTTTTTATTAGTTATTGTTTCATTAAATATATAAATGGTACAATTATTAATAGTTATTAAATAATTTCCATCCAGTTTGATATTTCTATCATTGCATTTGTTAACAATGTTTTCATTCTTAATGTTTTTACAAATAATTGTGCTATCGTCTATTCTTTTTATTTCTGTAGTATAGTTTTCCTTAAGAGAACAATTTTTGTTTGTTATGCAATTATTAATAGTTATTAAATCTTTTTTATATTGAACATCATTTTGGTAAAAGTACATTGTTTTGTTTATTTCAATGAAATAGTATTCTTGTAGTTGAATTTCTAAATTTTGTTTATTTGGAATAGGAGTTATAAATTTCAAATCAACTTGTTCATACTGATTTGGAATTTTTATTGCTATAATTAAAGTTTCGCTATCATATTCTGTCGTTATTTTATTAATCGTTAGTGTGGGTGTTACTGATGTTACTTGTGTTAGTAGTAGAAACACTAAGATTATCATCTGCAAATAAACGAGGTCGTTTTATATTAATTGGGTGTTCCATTTCTAATTTTTTTATTCTATATCTGGGCTCATTTTTGTAATAGTTTCTTTTGTAATTTTTAACTGGTATTACGTGTCTGTTTTCACTATAATCTTCCCTATTTTTATTAAGCTTTTCTATTCTCTTTTCTTTTTCTGTTTTAATGTGATTTCTCAGAGTAGCTATGTCAGCGAACATTGCTTCCTCTGGAGACATTCTAATGGTTGAATGGTATCTATTATTGTAGTTGTGAATGGCTTTATGGACTTTTTGAATTATTGTAAGGTCTAAATTTCTCATTGTTACTAATTTTTCCTGCAATGTTGAATGAAATCTTTCAACATCACTGTTACCGGTATGTGTGTTAGGTTTTGTTAGGTGAAGGTTCACTTCATGTGCGTTAAAAAATTCTTTTAAATTTTCGGACTTAAATTCGTTGTCAGCAATTATTTTATAAGGTTTTCCGAATTTAGAAAAATGTTCCTCAAGAGTTTCTATCTTTTTTACCCAATTTCGATTCGGCAAATAGTATGCATATGCTTTCTTTGTTAATTTATCTACTAATGTCAGAAATGGATGTTTCATGAAGTAATAAATATCTATGTGCAAAATCTCGTTTGGCCTATTCGGGGTTTCACTTAGTTCAAATTTCTTTTTAATTGGTTTTCTTTCATATTTTGTTTGTAGACATGTTTTGCAATTATTAATGATTTTAGTTATTTCTTTTACTAATTTGGGGTAGTATATTTTATTTTTTAAACTATGGTATGTTTCAATAATTCCACTATGGAGACTTTCTTGAGTATGGTACAATGATATTTGTTTCTGTGCTTCTTCTAAGTTACTTATTTCCTGTGCTCTCAATGTTGCTTTAATAAATTTGATCTGATTATTATGACCGAACAATTGTATTAACAATTGTTGTATTTTATTGTATTCGTGATATGTTAATTCTGTGTATATTCCTGTAATGCCTGACTTAATAAATCTTCTTAACACGTCTGTCCAATATTCCTTTCCTTTTGTCATATCAATATAAATAATTCTTCTACCATGTAAAATTTCTATTTCTTTATCTGCATTGTTTGCTAAAATTAACTGAGTTTTATATATATTTACTATTGATTCTTTTATAGGAATGTGATTAAGCTGTTCTTCTTCTACTGAATGTATTGTTGCATTATCTGATACATTATTGACTGATTGTTCTACATCTACCTTGTCCTTTTTATTATTCTCTTCTGGAATCCTACTTAGAAAATCGGCGATATTATTTAATTTACCTTTTAGGTATTCTATGTCATATTGATATTCCTGTAATTTTAATAACCACCTTTGGGTTCTCTGACTAAACTCTTTTCCAGAATATTTTTTATTTAAGTATTTTATTGGTAAGTGGTCTGTGATGATTTTAAATCGTTTACCCCATAAATAGGGTCTATAATAAGTAACTGCCCAAACAATTGCTAGAAACTCTTTATCAGTTGCAGAGTATTTTTTTTCATGATCATTTAATGTTCTTGACCCGTAACATACAGGTTGACCTTCCTGCATAAGTACTGCTCCTATCGCATAATTGCTTGCGTCGGTGAACAGTGTGAAGGGTTTTTCAAAGTTGGGAAATTTGAGTATGGGGTGTTTGATAATATTTGATTTAAGTGTTTCAAACGCTTGAATGTACTCAGGATCATTAAGGTTTATTTTCGTTCCCTTTTTCAAGTATTTCACCATGGGATAAGCAATTTTTGAATAATCCTTCACAAATTTTCTATAATACCCTGTGGTGCCTAAGAAAGATTTGATCTGCTTCTCTGTTTTGGGTAATTGGTATTCTTGAATGCATTTAATTTTATTTGGGTTCGGTTTCATTCCTTCCGATGTTAATATGTGCCCTAAGAATTCAGTATTCCTTTTCATGAATGAACATTTATCAAATTGAATTTTTAAATTATGTTCAGAGAGCTTTTTAAAAATAAGGGATAAGGATTGAATGTGTTCTTTAAGAGTTGTTGAGAAAATTAGGATGTCGTCTAAATAGACAACACAAATTTTGTTAATATAGTCTCTTAAGATCTCGTTCATCAATCTTTGAAAAGTCGCCGGCGCATTTTTCAATCCAAATGGCATTCTAAGATATTCATAGAGACCGTTGGGCGTCACAAATGCTGTTTTTGGAATATCGGCGGGATGAATTTGAATTTGATGGTACCCTTTTGCAAGGTCGATTGATGAAAAGTATTGTGCTCTACCTAATTTATCAAGGATACTATCGATATTTGGAAGTGGATATTTATCATCTATAGTTATTTCATTAAGCTTTCTATAATCGACACATAGGCGAAATTTCTGTTGTCCCGAGTTATCTATCTTCTTTGCCACTACCACAATAGGCGATGCGTATCTGCTATTGGATTTTCTGATTATTCCCTGATTTTCCATATCTTCGATTTGTCTTCTAACTTCTTCTTCGTGTTGTGGGGGTAGCCTATAGAGTTTAGCATGTATTGATTGATCTACGGTAGTTTTTATCTCGTGCATGATCGTATCTGTGTTCGTCAGTTGATCACCTTCATGATAAACTAAATTTTTGAATTTACTTAATAATACTTCAATTTCTTTCCTTTCTTCCTCGTTTAAATAGCTTAGATCCAGTTCTTTCCCTTCTCCGATAAGTTCAAAGCAATCGAAAGTAGCAATGTCTTTTTCAGAATATAATGGGATTATTGTGTTATTTTTTAATACGAGAGTTTTATTGTCGAAATCTAGAGTTTTGACGATTTTACTTAGTAAGTCCATACCTATTAAAATATCGTAAGGTTTTGGACCTAAGTTCCTCTTATACCATCTTGTCGCTGTTTTGCAATCATAATTAAATTCTTCCGGAATATTAGTAATAATTCTTTCCACTACCTCATTCGTTATTTTATTTATTGTTTGCAGTTGCATATTTATTTTGTCGTATACTTGAAACCTACTACAATCTACTACACTGGAATTGATTATACTCATAGTTGACCCAGTGTCAATGAGTGCTCTATATATATTTTTATCTATTGTTAAGTTTACAAATATTTTATTTCCGAGGCTTAATTTAGAAAAAACTCTAGATTATGAATTTCTTCTTCTCGTTTTTCAGTTTGGTTTACCGACATCGGTGCCGGGTTTTGTACTGCATTCCGTATTTGTCCAGAGGGGTTAAAAACGGGTTGGACATTCTGCCTATATTGATCTGATGTACTCTGTCTATGGACATTTCTATTAAAGTTATTTTGTCTGTGATAACTTGGATTAAAATTATTATTATTTTGCCTGAAATTATTATTATTTTGTCTGATATAATTTGGATTAAAAAAGCTATTACCATTTTGCCTATGAAAATTGTTATTAAAGTTGTCGTTATTCTGTCTGTTGAAATTTTGATTTGAGTTATAATTGTTTTGTCTAAAGGGATTATTATTATTATCTCTCCAATTCCTACTGTTCTGGTGATTATTATTTGAATTTTGTATACTACGCCTATCTTGACTTATAAATTCTCTTTCTATGTTGTTATTATCATATCCTACATAGGAGTATAGGATGTCTTTTATTAAATGTAAGTTATAGAGATCTTTTATTTCTCTTGATAAATTTCCTGACACTAACTGCTTGATTCTATTGATTAACAATGTATAAAAAGTTTGTTTTGCTTCTACAGGGTTAGATTCATAAGTAGCAAATTGATTGATTTCTTGTGTTATAGTTTCAATTTTTTCATTTAAATCTTGAATTGAACTTACTTTAATATTACAAATTTTCTTAGATATATCTTTGTAGCTGCATATCTGCCGGAAGTGCTGCTTCAGGATTACTTTTGTTGCTTCCCATCCTTCAGGTCTGTTGTTCAGAAGTAGCTCCTTTGCTCGTCCTATAATTTTGGTGTTGTAAATAGCCTGCCAGATTTCAGCTCTTAGTGGTTCCTCTACAGAGTTAAGATGAGTTTCAACGCTTGCAAAGAATTGGCTCAGTGTTTCGTTTTTTCCTTCGAATGTTGGGATGTGTTGAATTTCCTTCATTAAGTAGACTATTCTACTCGGTCTTTGGGTGTGGGGTGCGGCTAGAGCTTCCAGCACGTCCGCTAACCAGTTCATCATCTCTTCATTCATGATTTCTTCGATTTCTTTTCTCCAAAAGTCTAGTGCTCTTTTCCGACGAATTGTTATTATTATTTTTTTTTTTCAACGATGATTTAAAAATTATAGCGTAAGGGGTTCACAATATTCGTTTGTTTAATACGCACTAACTAATTTTTTTTTTTTTATCAACGATGATTTAATTATTATTCGCGTTAGGGTTAAACAATATTCGTTTGTTTGATACACTTTAACACGATTTATTTTTTTTTTTTCCGAGTAGATTCGTTCTCATATGGATTCCTACAATTTATAGGAATCCTACCGACTGCGCCAGATAAATGTTCTTTTTCGCGGAAAGATTTTTTAAAAAAAACAAAAACACTTAAAACTCTTGTTGGAAGAAAAGATGATCTTTATTTACTGATGTCTCACTTAGAACTAACAAACTTTTGGTTACAAAATATATCATTCATTTTAATTTGCTTTCGTAAGCATATTTGGATAAAGAAAGAATTATGGATCGTGGGAAATAAAATGAAATAGGATCTGGATTGCATTGACAAAAATCAAATGAAATTGGATATTTAAGATAAAGTAAAGAAAATACTAAGTTAAGAAAATATAGATTTGGTGGAGGAATGAGCGGGATATGTAACCTGCAAGAAATTCATTCATATGAAAGAATGATCAAGATCTTGGACACCACATGTAGTTTGCAAAACATGTACTGAACATCTACGTCAGTGGACTAATGGAAAAAAAAGGAGGAGTCTGAAATTTGGTGTGCCTATGGTTTGGAGAGAACCAAAAAATCACTATGACGACTGTTATTTCTGTCTAATGAATATCAGAGGCATCAATAGTAACAACCGAAGCAAGTGGACGTATCCTGATTTAGATTCTGCTCGACGGCCCATCCCTCATTCCGATGAAGTTCCCATATCAACATTTCATCAGTTAGCAGATCTTTCGGAGGATGAAGACAGTGAATATGAGGAAAATGCATCAAGTCCCCAATGATTTAACCAAAGTGAGTTAAGTGATCTCATCAGCGATCTTAACCTCTCAAAACAATCTTCTGAGTTACTGGCATCCCGTCTAAAAGAAAAAAATCTACTTGATGAAGGAACAACAATAACGTTCTATAGTAAAAGGGCAGCAGAGTTGCTTACGTTCTACTCTCAGGAGGAAGATCTCGTTTTCTGTCAGGATATTAAAGGTCTCTTAACAAAAATGGGCCTTCCCGAGTATGATCCAGATCGTTGGCGTCTGTTTATTGACAGTTCCAAGCGAAGTTTGAAGTGTGTGCTATTACACAATGGTTACGAATTGAGATCAATACCTATTGCTCACTCAACCCAAATGAAAGAAGAGTACAATAATATAGCTATAGTCTTGGAAACGATTAAGTATCACGAACATGGGTGGGTCATTTGTGTTAACTAAAAAATGGTTAACTTTCTCCTTGGACAGCAAGGTGGATACACAAATTATCCCTGCTTCTTGTGCCTTTGGGATAGCAGAGCTAAACAAGATCACTGGGGTAAAAAACGACTGGCCTGAAAGAGAGAACATGGTTGTTGGAGGAAAAAATGTTATTAATGAGCCTGTGGTTGATCGGAATAAAATAATCCTGCCTCCACTTCATATAAAACTTGGCTTAATGAAGCAATTTGTCACGGCTCTAGAAAAGGATTCATCATGTTTTAAATTCATATCTACAAAGATGCAAGGATTAATAAAAGCTGACATATTCGATGGACCTCAAATCAGACGGTTAATAAAGGACACCAATTTTGTTGAATCTATGAATGAAAAAGAGCGAAAAGCGTGGACATCATTTGTGTCAGTTGTCGAAAACTTTCTAGGCAACAAGAAGGCTTCAAATTATAAGGATTATACGCATATGATGGCAGATTACTGCTGGAATCTGCTAAGAGATTGTCCGAAAAAACCACAATGCAGATCAACCAAAAAACGAAGCTTCTTGGATTCCAGTACATCAAATAAGCAGTGGAAAATATACTGTATATGAAATCTACTCGCTTGTATCTTGTTAATAGAATTATTATTTTTTTATATTTATATGTAAATGTCACTAAATGAGCTTGGATTTTCAAAGAAAAATATTTTACTTTTTTCTTTTCACAATTATTTTGGGTGTCAGGTTTGCAACACCCTACCCCATAACATGAAAACGGGAGCTGCTAGGCAAAAACCGATTGCAGATTCGTGTTCAGGAGGTCGAATTTACTAAAGAACAGTTCAAAAAGTATCGGCACCAAAATGTGTGTATACCTGTGTATTCAATGGGGGTTGAAATTGAATAGCATCAACAGCCATAGGTCACAGCAACTCAGTGCACACTCAGATGTGCGATCAATAGGACGTCGGGTCTGCGTCAGATGCAATCGTAAATTTACGGGCGCGCAAACACTTCTTATGGAGGAATTCTTTCAATTTAGTATGGTGCAAAAATATAGCACGCTACTGATTTTCGAAAAGCTCTCTCATAAGACGTGTACTGCATATTTTTATTGGACAGAGTATAGTTCTAAGAAAAGTCATGAATTTTCAAAATGCTTGTATAGTTTCAAAATGACAATAAAAAGAGACTTCGAATTTTCTTAGATTTTCTATTTTTTGCTTTGAATGTACATTAAGCTTTACCACTCTACCAAATTTCATCATTCTACGGCAATCGGAAGTGCTCCATATAAATTAAACATTTTCTCAGAAAGTGGGCGGATACCACGCCCCCTTAATGGAAAACCTTAATTTGTATTGTTGGTCCTTTATATGCAATTTGAGCCCTAACGTTCCACAGTGCGGCCGATGGCCCCTTTTTGCGGCCAAAAGTCGAAAAACGTAGAGAATGATGCACAAATTGGTATATAAGGGTTTTTGGGGTCGCTGATTACGAATCTGTTATCAGAATCAGCAAATTCAAAATGGCCGACATAATATGGCGTCATGTCATACGAAAAAACTTAAAAATGAAACTTTGATAGTTGGTTAAAAAATTTTGTTTTGATATTATTAGGGCATGTACTTGAAAATTTATTAAAGATGAACAAATTCAAAATGGTGGAATGCTATATGGCAATATTATATAACAATATATATAATTTTTATTGAAATCGAACACAGTAATTTATAAATCATAAATTTAGAAATACAAAATGCAATATGAGCAAACAATAGGTATATAAGTTAATCCGATATTTACATGAAAAATGTTTCATTGCCCATCTCGTAACAGTCACAATCATCTACATCTGTATCTGTTTCAGAAGCGGAAGAGCTTACAAAAGATTGTTCGATTATTTATAGGTGGAGGTGCTTACAAATTGATACAGTCCTTACACAAAGATTTAAGTGGTTTTAGAGATAATTCCCGACAACTAGATATGAATGGATCGGATGCGATTAGGAATCTTTTAAAAACATCCTCCATTGTCTTTTGACGATAATGGTTTCTTGCGAAATTAACTTGATAGATTTAAAAAAAATTATTACATGCTTCTTGTACATCTTCCGACAATTGACAGATAGGTAACACTGAATATTTTATTATTTCGGGGCCATGAATTAAAAGTTTGTGAACTAACGTGGGCATACAATACAAGAGAAATTGTTGTAAGTTAAGGTACTAGTACGGTCTAGAACGCCAAACAACGCACGATTTTTGGGAATTTTTTTCTCGGAAACTTTATTAGATAATAACATAATTTTTTTTTTAAATAATAAATAGTTACATGCGTCGAAAGTAAAAGGAAATTTTGTTTTGTCTTAATTTTCTAATTGTGGCCGATTTATAGAGGGCGCCAACGTTGACTCTTCAAAAAACACATTGTCCCATTGCGGACAGTTAATCTCCGGATCTACTGAACCGATTTTCAAAAACCTTGTTGCAACTTGATTGTTTTTATGTTTTCTAAGATAATTTACCACAATTTGACCAAAAAGTTATGAACAATAAAGATGGCGACCCAAAAATGGCCACACAAATTAAAAAAACAAAAATTATTTTTTGATTTTTTCAAAGCTTGACATTTTTTGTTTTTTCACTTTTAAAACAAATTTTGGTAAATTGTCTCGTAAAAGATATTTCTTAAAATAACCCAATTTGTTTTTTTTTTGTTTCAGTCCAGCCAATCCTGAGATTAACTGGCCGCAATGGAACAATGTATTTTTTGAGGAGTCGACGTTTGCGCCCTCTATAATTTGGCCAAAATTCAAAAATTTCAACAAATTTGTATTCTTGACGCATGTATTTATTATTTTAAAAAAAAGTATGTTATTATCTAATAGAGTTTCCGAGAAAAAAATTCCCAAAAATCGAGTGTTGTTTGGCGTTCTACACCGTACTAGTACCTTAATGCACAAAAAAACTCAACGGGCAGCTGAATTTTATTTTATTTGGTACACAATACTTTTATTAACTATCTCAAATAGATTTGAGAACAAGAAAGAGCAAGAAAAAAAAAGTTTTCACTCAAACAAATATATTTTTATTTTTTTTTAAGTAAATAAATAGTGTTAACATATCGCTGTCTAACAATGTACTATTTAGGAATTTTTATTCAGAAATTCTTGAACTTATTTTACGCACCTGCAGCTGTTGAATCCATTTTATTGCAATAGATTTGCTTGAAAATAAAAACTTTTACAAGTGTTTTAATGGAAGTGTCCATTAGCATATCTTAACGATGCGTGACTACGTTAACTTAGCAGCCACATTCAAGTTAAGATTATGGGGGGGATTTACGGCAAGACATTCTACTACGAACATTTTTCGTCTCCTAGGGGTCTCCTTTAGACAGCCTGATGACAAAAAACGCCTAACTCAAAACTTTTATTTTGAACTTTTGACCGCAAAAAGATGCCATCGGCCGCACTGTGCGTTCTACCAAATTTCATTATTCTACTGCAATCGGAAGTGTGCCATATAATTTACATCAGTCCTAAGGAAGTGGGCGGATACCACGTCCCTGAATGGAAAACCTCAAATTTTATATTTTTTTTCGATATCTTTTTTGAGATGCAATGTTTTTTAAACTTATTGGAAGCATCTCTATAAAAAATCCCTATTTCGATAATGAGAAAATTATCAAATGTCAAAATTTGAAAAAATGGTATCGAAAAACGAATTTGTATCTTTAAACGCGATTTGCGGCTAAACGGAGCCTCGTAGACCCCTCAAAGTTGACATTTTCAAACGTGATTTCTGGCCAAACTATTCATCCTACAGAATTAAAAATTACATATTCGTCATCTAGGGAGTGCCACCTTTCAATCCACGTATGAAACGTTAAAATAACATAGAGTACCAAATCGAGTACTCTATCCAATAAAAATATGCAGTGTGGGCAAGATAGGACGTTTGCCTCGCATTCTGGCTACAGTGAATTGCATAAAACTGTCCTTCATTAAAGCTCTCACAGGGTTATCGTAGTGTTGATTTTAAATGGACCCTTTTTTTAAAGCTCTAAAATCTAAGCACCTCAACAGAAACCCAAGGAAAAAAACTGAACAAGTTACGAAATGAACAAGGGTAATTTTGAACGCACATCGATATCACAGGTCTACAAAAAAAAAAAAAAATTTTTTGGTGCCTTGAGTTTTGCAGCTGATTTTATTTGTACTTAAAACGTTGATTTCAAAACTGCAAACCATTTTTCCCTAGCAGCTCTAGTTTTTGAGTTACAGAAATATTCAATTTACCCTAATTTATAAAATTCATAAATATGCAAGAAATTCATTCATATGAAAGAATGATCAAGATCTTGGACACCACATGTAGTTTGCAAAACATGTACTGAACATCTACGTCAGTGGACTAATGGAAAAAAAAGGAGGAGTCTGAAATTTGGTGTGCCTATGGTTTGGAGAGAACCAAAAAATCACTATGACGACTGTTATTTCTGTCTAATGAATATCAGAGGCATCAATAGTAACAACCGAAGCAAGTGGACGTATCCTGATTTAGATTCTGCTCGACGGCCCATCCCTCATTCCGATGAAGTTCCCATATCAACATTTCATCAGTTAGCAGATCTTTCGGAGGATGAAGACAGTGAATATGAGGAAAATGCATCAAGTCCCCAATGATTTAACCAAAGTGAGTTAAGTGATCTCATCAGCGATCTTAACCTCTCAAAACAATCTTCTGAGTTACTGGCATCCCGTCTAAAAGAAAAAAATCTACTTGATGAAGGAACAACAATAACGTTCTATAGTAAAAGGGCAGCAGAGTTGCTTACGTTCTACTCTCAGGAGGAAGATCTCGTTTTCTGTCAGGATATTAAAGGTCTCTTAACAAAAATGGGCCTTCCCGAGTATGATCCAGATCGTTGGCGTCTGTTTATTGACAGTTCCAAGCGAAGTTTGAAGTGTGTGCTATTACACAATGGTTACGAATTGAGATCAATACCTATTGCTCACTCAACCCAAATGAAAGAAGAGTACAATAATATAGCTATAGTCTTGGAAACGATTAAGTATCACGAACATGGGTGGGTCATTTGTGTTAACTAGAAAATGGTTAACTTTCTCCTTGGACAGCAAGGTGGATACACAAATTATCCCTGCTTCTTGTGCCTTTGGGATAGCAGAGCTAAACAAGATCACTGGGGTAAAAAACGACTGGCCTGAAAGAGAGAACATGGTTGTTGGAGGAAAAAATGTTATTAATGAGCCTGTGGTTGATCGGAATAAAATAATCCTGCCTCCACTTCATATAAAACTTGGCTTAATGAAGCAATTTGTCACGGCTCTAGAAAAGGATTCATCATGTTTTAAATTCATATCTACAAAGATGCAAGGATTAATAAAAGCTGACATATTCGATGGACCTCAAATCAGACGGTTAATAAAGGACACCAATTTTGTTGAATCTATGAATGAAAAAGAGCGAAAAGCGTGGACATCATTTGTGTCAGTTGTCGAAAACTTTCTAGGCAACAAGAAGGCTTCAAATTATAAGGATTATACGCATATGATGGCAGATTACTGCTGGAATCTGCTAAGAGATTGTCCGAAAAAACCACAATGCAGATCAACCAAAAAACGAAGCTTCTTGGATTCCAGTACATCAAATAAGCAGTGGAAAATATACTGTATATGAAATCTACTCGCTTGTATCTTGTTAATAGAATTATTATTTTTTTATATTTATATGTAAATGTCACTAAATGAGCTTGGATTTTCAAAGAAAAATATTTTACTTTTTTCTTTTCACAATTATTTTGGGTGTCAGGTTTGCAACACCCTACCCCATAACATGAAAACGGGAGCTGCTAGGCAAAAACCGATTGCAGATTCGTGTTCAGGAGGTCGAATTTACTAAAGAACAGTTCAAAAAGTATCGGCACCAAAATGTGTGTATACCTGTGTATTCAATGGGGGTTGAAATTGAATAGCATCAACAGCCATAGGTCACAGCAACTCAGTGCACACTCAGATGTGCGATCAATAGGACGTCGGGTCTGCGTCAGATGCAATCGTAAATTTACGGGCGCGCAAACACTTCTTATGGAGGAATTCTTTCAATTTAGTATGGTGCAAAAATATAGCACGCTACTGATTTTCGAAAAGCTCTCTCATAAGACGTGTACTGCATATTTTTATTGGACAGAGTATAGTTCTAAGAAAAGTCATGAATTTTCAAAATGCTTGTATAGTTTCAAAATGACAATAAAAAGAGACTTCGAATTTTCTTAGATTTTCTATTTTTTGCTTTGAATGTACATTAAGCTTTACCACTCTACCAAATTTCATCATTCTACGGCAATCGGAAGTGCTCCATATAAATTAAACATTTTCTCAGAAAGTGGGCGGATACCACGCCCCCTTAATGGAAAACCTTAATTTGTATTGTTGGTCCTTTATATGCAATTTGAGCCCTAACGTTCCACAGTGCGGCCGATGGCCCCTTTTTGCGGCCAAAAGTCGAAAAACGTAGAGAATGATGCACAAATTGGTATATAAGGGTTTTTGGGGTCGCTGATTACGAATCTGTTATCAGAATCAGCAAATTCAAAATGGCCGACATAATATGGCGTCATGTCATACGAAAAAACTTAAAAATGAAACTTTGATAGTTGGTTAAAAAATTTTGTTTTGATATTATTAGGGCATGTACTTGAAAATTTATTAAAGATGAACAAATTCAAAATGGTGGAATGCTATATGGCAATATTATATAACAATATATATAATTTTTATTGAAATCGAACACAGTAATTTATAAATCATAAATTTAGAAATACAAAATGCAATATGAGCAAACAATAGGTATATAAGTTAATCCGATATTTACATGAAAAATGTTTCATTGCCCATCTCGTAACAGTCACAATCATCTACATCTGTATCTGTTTCAGAAGCGGAAGAGCTTACAAAAGATTGTTCGATTATTTATAGGTGGAGGTGCTTACAAATTGATACAGTCCTTACACAAAGATTTAAGTGGTTTTAGAGATAATTCCCGACAACTAGATATGAATGGATCGGATGCGATTAGGAATCTTTTAAAAACATCCTCCATTGTCTTTTGACGATAATGGTTTCTTGCGAAATTAACTTGATAGATTTAAAAAAAATTATTACATGCTTCTTGTACATCTTCCGACAATTGACAGATAGGTAACACTGAATATTTTATTATTTCGGGGCCATGAATTAAAAGTTTGTGAACTAACGTGGGCATACAATACAAGAGAAATTGTTGTAAGTTAAGGTACTAGTACGGTCTAGAACGCCAAACAACGCACGATTTTTGGGAATTTTTTTCTCGGAAACTTTATTAGATAATAACATAATTTTTTTTTTAAATAATAAATAGTTACATGCGTCGAAAGTAAAAGGAAATTTTGTTTTGTCTTAATTTTCTAATTGTGGCCGATTTATAGAGGGCGCCAACGTTGACTCTTCAAAAAACACATTGTCCCATTGCGGACAGTTAATCTCCGGATCTACTGAACCGATTTTCAAAAACCTTGTTGCAACTTGATTGTTTTTATGTTTTCTAAGATAATTTACCACAATTTGACCAAAAAGTTATGAACAATAAAGATGGCGACCCAAAAATGGCCACACAAATTAAAAAAACAAAAATTATTTTTTGATTTTTTCAAAGCTTGACATTTTTTGTTTTTTCACTTTTAAAACAAATTTTGGTAAATTGTCTCGTAAAAGATATTTCTTAAAATAACCCAATTTGTTTTTTTTTTGTTTCAGTCCAGCCAATCCTGAGATTAACTGGCCGCAATGGAACAATGTATTTTTTGAGGAGTCGACGTTTGCGCCCTCTATAATTTGGCCAAAATTCAAAAATTTCAACAAATTTGTATTCTTGACGCATGTATTTATTATTTTAAAAAAAAGTATGTTATTATCTAATAGAGTTTCCGAGAAAAAAATTCCCAAAAATCGAGTGTTGTTTGGCGTTCTACACCGTACTAGTACCTTAATGCACAAAAAAACTCAACGGGCAGCTGAATTTTATTTTATTTGGTACACAATACTTTTATTAACTATCTCAAATAGATTTGAGAACAAGAAAGAGCAAGAAAAAAAAAGTTTTCACTCAAACAAATATATTTTTATTTTTTTTTAAGTAAATAAATAGTGTTAACATATCGCTGTCTAACAATGTACTATTTAGGAATTTTTATTCAGAAATTCTTGAACTTATTTTACGCACCTGCAGCTGTTGAATCCATTTTATTGCAATAGATTTGCTTGAAAATAAAAACTTTTACAAGTGTTTTAATGGAAGTGTCCATTAGCATATCTTAACGATGCGTGACTACGTTAACTTAGCAGCCACATTCAAGTTAAGATTATGGGGGGGATTTACGGCAAGACATTCTACTACGAACATTTTTCGTCTCCTAGGGGTCTCCTTTAGACAGCCTGATGACAAAAAACGCCTAACTCAAAACTTTTATTTTGAACTTTTGACCGCAAAAAGATGCCATCGGCCGCACTGTGCGTTCTACCAAATTTCATTATTCTACTGCAATCGGAAGTGTGCCATATAATTTACATCAGTCCTAAGGAAGTGGGCGGATACCACGTCCCTGAATGGAAAACCTCAAATTTTATATTTTTTTTCGATATCTTTTTTGAGATGCAATGTTTTTTAAACTTATTGGAAGCATCTCTATAAAAAATCCCTATTTCGATAATGAGAAAATTATCAAATGTCAAAATTTGAAAAAATGGTATCGAAAAACGAATTTGTATCTTTAAACGCGATTTGCGGCTAAACGGAGCCTCGTAGACCCCTCAAAGTTGACATTTTCAAACGTGATTTCTGGCCAAACTATTCATCCTACAGAATTAAAAATTACATATTCGTCATCTAGGGAGTGCCACCTTTCAATCCACGTATGAAACGTTAAAATAACATAGAGTACCAAATCGAGTACTCTATCCAATAAAAATATGCAGTGTGGGCAAGATAGGACGTTTGCCTCGCATTCTGGCTACAGTGAATTGCATAAAACTGTCCTTCATTAAAGCTCTCACAGGGTTATCGTAGTGTTGATTTTAAATGGACCCTTTTTTTAAAGCTCTAAAATCTAAGCACCTCAACAGAAACCCAAGGAAAAAAACTGAACAAGTTACGAAATGAACAAGGGTAATTTTGAACGCACATCGATATCACAGGTCTACAAAAAAAAAAAAAAATTTTTTGGTGCCTTGAGTTTTGCAGCTGATTTTATTTGTACTTAAAACGTTGATTTCAAAACTGCAAACCATTTTTCCCTAGCAGCTCTAGTTTTTGAGTTACAGAAATATTCAATTTACCCTAATTTATAAAATTCATAAATATGCAAGAAATTCATTCATATGAAAGAATGATCAAGATCTTGGACACCACATGTAGTTTGCAAAACATGTACTGAACATCTACGTCAGTGGACTAATGGAAAAAAAAGGAGGAGTCTGAAATTTGGTGTGCCTATGGTTTGGAGAGAACCAAAAAATCACTATGACGACTGTTATTTCTGTCTAATGAATATCAGAGGCATCAATAGTAACAACCGAAGCAAGTGGACGTATCCTGATTTAGATTCTGCTCGACGGCCCATCCCTCATTCCGATGAAGTTCCCATATCAACATTTCATCAGTTAGCAGATCTTTCGGAGGATGAAGACAGTGAATATGAGGAAAATGCATCAAGTCCCCAATGATTTAACCAAAGTGAGTTAAGTGATCTCATCAGCGATCTTAACCTCTCAAAACAATCTTCTGAGTTACTGGCATCCCGTCTAAAAGAAAAAAATCTACTTGATGAAGGAACAACAATAACGTTCTATAGTAAAAGGGCAGCAGAGTTGCTTACGTTCTACTCTCAGGAGGAAGATCTCGTTTTCTGTCAGGATATTAAAGGTCTCTTAACAAAAATGGGCCTTCCCGAGTATGATCCAGATCGTTGGCGTCTGTTTATTGACAGTTCCAAGCGAAGTTTGAAGTGTGTGCTATTACACAATGGTTACGAATTGAGATCAATACCTATTGCTCACTCAACCCAAATGAAAGAAGAGTACAATAATATAGCTATAGTCTTGGAAACGATTAAGTATCACGAACATGGGTGGGTCATTTGTGTTAACTAGAAAATGGTTAACTTTCTCCTTGGACAGCAAGGTGGATACACAAATTATCCCTGCTTCTTGTGCCTTTGGGATAGCAGAGCTAAACAAGATCACTGGGGTAAAAAACGACTGGCCTGAAAGAGAGAACATGGTTGTTGGAGGAAAAAATGTTATTAATGAGCCTGTGGTTGATCGGAATAAAATAATCCTGCCTCCACTTCATATAAAACTTGGCTTAATGAAGCAATTTGTCACGGCTCTAGAAAAGGATTCATCATGTTTTAAATTCATATCTACAAAGATGCAAGGATTAATAAAAGCTGACATATTCGATGGACCTCAAATCAGACGGTTAATAAAGGACACCAATTTTGTTGAATCTATGAATGAAAAAGAGCGAAAAGCGTGGACATCATTTGTGTCAGTTGTCGAAAACTTTCTAGGCAACAAGAAGGCTTCAAATTATAAGGATTATACGCATATGATGGCAGATTACTGCTGGAATCTGCTAAGAGATTGTCCGAAAAAACCACAATGCAGATCAACCAAAAAACGAAGCTTCTTGGATTCCAGTACATCAAATAAGCAGTGGAAAATATACTGTATATGAAATCTACTCGCTTGTATCTTGTTAATAGAATTATTATTTTTTTATATTTATATGTAAATGTCACTAAATGAGCTTGGATTTTCAAAGAAAAATATTTTACTTTTTTCTTTTCACAATTATTTTGGGTGTCAGGTTTGCAACACCCTACCCCATAACATGAAAACGGGAGCTGCTAGGCAAAAACCGATTGCAGATTCGTGTTCAGGAGGTCGAATTTACTAAAGAACAGTTCAAAAAGTATCGGCACCAAAATGTGTGTATACCTGTGTATTCAATGGGGGTTGAAATTGAATAGCATCAACAGCCATAGGTCACAGCAACTCAGTGCACACTCAGATGTGCGATCAATAGGACGTCGGGTCTGCGTCAGATGCAATCGTAAATTTACGGGCGCGCAAACACTTCTTATGGAGGAATTCTTTCAATTTAGTATGGTGCAAAAATATAGCACGCTACTGATTTTCGAAAAGCTCTCTCATAAGACGTGTACTGCATATTTTTATTGGACAGAGTATAGTTCTAAGAAAAGTCATGAATTTTCAAAATGCTTGTATAGTTTCAAAATGACTATAAAAAGAGACTTCGAATTTTCTTAGATTTTCTATTTTTTGCTTTGAATGTACATTAAGCTTTACCACTCTACCAAATTTCATCATTCTACGGCAATCGGAAGTGCTCCATATAAATTAAACATTTTCTCAGAAAGTGGGCGGATACCACGCCCCCTTAATGGAAAACCTTAATTTGTATTGTTGGTCCTTTATATGCAATTTGAGCCCTAACGTTCCACAGTGCGGCCGATGGCCCCTTTTTGCGGCCAAAAGTCGAAAAACGTAGAGAATGATGCACAAATTGGTATATAAGGGTTTTTGGGGTCGCTGATTACGAATCTGTTATCAGAATCAGCAAATTCAAAATGGCCGACATAATATGGCGTCATGTCATACGAAAAAACTTAAAAATGAAACTTTGATAGTTGGTTAAAAAATTTTGTTTTGATATTATTAGGGCATGTACTTGAAAATTTATTAAAGATGAACAAATTCAAAATGGTGGAATGCTATATGGCAATATTATATAACAATATATATAATTTTTATTGAAATCGAACACAGTAATTTATAAATCATAAATTTAGAAATACAAAATGCAATATGAGCAAACAATAGGTATATAAGTTAATCCGATATTTACATGAAAAATGTTTCATTGCCCATCTCGTAACAGTCACAATCATCTACATCTGTATCTGTTTCAGAAGCGGAAGAGCTTACAAAAGATTGTTCGATTATTTATAGGTGGAGGTGCTTACAAATTGATACAGTCCTTACACAAAGATTTAAGTGGTTTTAGAGATAATTCCCGACAACTAGATATGAATGGATCGGATGCGATTAGGAATCTTTTAAAAACATCCTCCATTGTCTTTTGACGATAATGGTTTCTTGCGAAATTAACTTGATAGATTTAAAAAAAATTATTACATGCTTCTTGTACATCTTCCGACAATTGACAGATAGGTAACACTGAATATTTTATTATTTCGGGGCCATGAATTAAAAGTTTGTGAACTAACGTGGGCATACAATACAAGAGAAATTGTTGTAAGTTAAGGTACTAGTACGGTCTAGAACGCCAAACAACGCACGATTTTTGGGAATTTTTTTCTCGGAAACTTTATTAGATAATAACATAATTTTTTTTTTTTAAATAATAAATACATGCGTCGAAAGTAAAAGGAAATTTTGTTTTGTCTTAATTTTCTAATTGTGGCCGATTTATAGAGGGCGCCAACGTTGACTCTTCAAAAAACACATTGTCCCATTGCGGACAGTTAATCTCCGGATCTACTGAACCGATTTTCAAAAACCTTGTTGCAACTTGATTGTTTTTATGTTTTCTAAGATAATTTACCACAATTTGACCAAAAAGTTATGAACAATAAAGATGGCGACCCAAAAATGGCCACACAAATTAAAAAAACAAAAATTATTTTTTGATTTTTTCAAAGCTTGACATTTTTTGTTTTTTCACTTTTAAAACAAATTTTGGTAAATTGTCTCGTAAAAGATATTTCTTAAAATAACCCAATTTGTTTTTTTTTTGTTTCAGTCCAGCCAATCCTGAGATTAACTGGCCGCAATGGAACAATGTATTTTTTGAGGAGTCGACGTTTGCGCCCTCTATAATTTGGCCAAAATTCAAAAATTTCAACAAATTTGTATTCTTGACGCATGTATTTATTATTTTAAAAAAAAGTATGTTATTATCTAATAGAGTTTCCGAGAAAAAAATTCCCAAAAATCGAGTGTTGTTTGGCGTTCTACACCGTACTAGTACCTTAATGCACAAAAAAACTCAACGGGCAGCTGAATTTTATTTTATTTGGTACACAATACTTTTATTAACTATCTCAAATAGATTTGAGAACAAGAAAGAGCAAGAAAAAAAAAGTTTTCACTCAAACAAATATATTTTTATTTTTTTTTAAGTAAATAAATAGTGTTAACATATCGCTGTCTAACAATGTACTATTTAGGAATTTTTATTCAGAAATTCTTGAACTTATTTTACGCACCTGCAGCTGTTGAATCCATTTTATTGCAATAGATTTGCTTGAAAATAAAAACTTTTACAAGTGTTTTAATGGAAGTGTCCATTAGCATATCTTAACGATGCGTGACTACGTTAACTTAGCAGCCACATTCAAGTTAAGATTATGGGGGGGATTTACGGCAAGACATTCTACTACGAACATTTTTCGTCTCCTAGGGGTCTCCTTTAGACAGCCTGATGACAAAAAACGCCTAACTCAAAACTTTTATTTTGAACTTTTGACCGCAAAAAGATGCCATCGGCCGCACTGTGCGTTCTACCAAATTTCATTATTCTACTGCAATCGGAAGTGTGCCATATAATTTACATCAGTCCTAAGGAAGTGGGCGGATACCACGTCCCTGAATGGAAAACCTCAAATTTTATATTTTTTTTCGATATCTTTTTTGAGATGCAATGTTTTTTAAACTTATTGGAAGCATCTCTATAAAAAATCCCTATTTCGATAATGAGAAAATTATCAAATGTCAAAATTTGAAAAAATGGTATCGAAAAACGAATTTGTATCTTTAAACGCGATTTGCGGCTAAACGGAGCCTCGTAGACCCCTCAAAGTTGACATTTTCAAACGTGATTTCTGGCCAAACTATTCATCCTACAGAATTAAAAATTACATATTCGTCATCTAGGGAGTGCCACCTTTCAATCCACGTATGAAACGTTAAAATAACATAGAGTACCAAATCGAGTACTCTATCCAATAAAAATATGCAGTGTGGGCAAGATAGGACGTTTGCCTCGCATTCTGGCTACAGTGAATTGCATAAAACTGTCCTTCATTAAAGCTCTCACAGGGTTATCGTAGTGTTGATTTTAAATGGACCCTTTTTTTAAAGCTCTAAAATCTAAGCACCTCAACAGAAACCCAAGGAAAAAAACTGAACAAGTTACGAAATGAACAAGGGTAATTTTGAACGCACATCGATATCACAGGTCTACAAAAAAAAAAAAAAATTTTTTGGTGCCTTGAGTTTTGCAGCTGATTTTATTTGTACTTAAAACGTTGATTTCAAAACTGCAAACCATTTTTCCCTAGCAGCTCTAGTTTTTGAGTTACAGAAATATTCAATTTACCCTAATTTATAAAATTCATAAATATGCAAGAAATTCATTCATATGAAAGAATGATCAAGATCTTGGACACCACATGTAGTTTGCAAAACATGTACTGAACATCTACGTCAGTGGACTAATGGAAAAAAAAGGAGGAGTCTGAAATTTGGTGTGCCTATGGTTTGGAGAGAACCAAAAAATCACTATGACGACTGTTATTTCTGTCTAATGAATATCAGAGGCATCAATAGTAACAACCGAAGCAAGTGGACGTATCCTGATTTAGATTCTGCTCGACGGCCCATCCCTCATTCCGATGAAGTTCCCATATCAACTTTTCATCAGTTAGCAGATCTTTCGGAGGATGAAGACAGTGAATATGAGGAAAATGCATCAAGTCCCCAATGATTTAACCAAAGTGAGTTAAGTGATCTCATCAGCGATCTTAACCTCTCAAAACAATCTTCTGAGTTACTGGCATCCCGTCTAAAAGAAAAAAATCTACTTGATGAAGGAACAACAATAACGTTCTATAGTAAAAGGGCAGCAGAGTTGCTTACGTTCTACTCTCAGGAGGAAGATCTCGTTTTCTGTCAGGATATTAAAGGTCTCTTAACAAAAATGGGCCTTCCCGAGTATGATCCAGATCGTTGGCGTCTGTTTATTGACAGTTCCAAGCGAAGTTTGAAGTGTGTGCTATTACACAATGGTTACGAATTGAGATCAATACCTATTGCTCACTCAACCCAAATGAAAGAAGAGTACAATAATATAGCTATAGTCTTGGAAACGATTAAGTATCACGAACATGGGTGGGTCATTTGTGTTAACTAGAAAATGGTTAACTTTCTCCTTGGACAGCAAGGTGGATACACAAATTATCCCTGCTTCTTGTGCCTTTGGGATAGCAGAGCTAAACAAGATCACTGGGGTAAAAAACGACTGGCCTGAAAGAGAGAACATGGTTGTTGGAGGAAAAAATGTTATTAATGAGCCTGTGGTTGATCGGAATAAAATAATCCTGCCTCCACTTCATATAAAACTTGGCTTAATGAAGCAATTTGTCACGGCTCTAGAAAAGGATTCATCATGTTTTAAATTCATATCTACAAAGATGCAAGGATTAATAAAAGCTGACATATTCGATGGACCTCAAATCAGACGGTTAATAAAGGACACCAATTTTGTTGAATCTATGAATGAAAAAGAGCGAAAAGCGTGGACATCATTTGTGTCAGTTGTCGAAAACTTTCTAGGCAACAAGAAGGCTTCAAATTATAAGGATTATACGCATATGATGGCAGATTACTGCTGGAATCTGCTAAGAGATTGTCCGAAAAAACCACAATGCAGATCAACCAAAAAACGAAGCTTCTTGGATTCCAGTACATCAAATAAGCAGTGGAAAATATACTGTATATGAAATCTACTCGCTTGTATCTTGTTAATAGAATTATTATTTTTTTATATTTATATGTAAATGTCACTAAATGAGCTTGGATTTTCAAAGAAAAATATTTTACTTTTTTCTTTTCACAATTATTTTGGGTGTCAGGTTTGCAACACCCTACCCCATAACATGAAAACGGGAGCTGCTAGGCAAAAACCGATTGCAGATTCGTGTTCAGGAGGTCGAATTTACTAAAGAACAGTTCAAAAAGTATCGGCACCAAAATGTGTGTATACCTGTGTATTCAATGGGGGTTGAAATTGAATAGCATCAACAGCCATAGGTCACAGCAACTCAGTGCACACTCAGATGTGCGATCAATAGGACGTCGGGTCTGCGTCAGATGCAATCGTAAATTTACGGGCGCGCAAACACTTCTTATGGAGGAATTCTTTCAATTTAGTATGGTGCAAAAATATAGCACGCTACTGATTTTCGAAAAGCTCTCTCATAAGACGTGTACTGCATATTTTTATTGGACAGAGTATAGTTCTAAGAAAAGTCATGAATTTTCAAAATGCTTGTATAGTTTCAAAATGACAATAAAAAGAGACTTCGAATTTTCTTAGATTTTCTATTTTTTGCTTTGAATGTACATTAAGCTTTACCACTCTACCAAATTTCATCATTCTACGGCAATCGGAAGTGCTCCATATAAATTAAACATTTTCTCAGAAATGGAAAACCTTAATTTGTATTGTTGGTCCTTTATATGCAATTTGAGCCCTAACTTTCCACAGTGCGGCCGATGGCCCCTTTTTGCGGCCAAAAGTCGAAAAACGTAGAGAATGATGCACAAATTGGTATATAAGGGTTTTTGGGGTCGCTGATTACGAATCTGTTATCAGAATCAGCAAATTCAAAATGGCCGACATAATATGGCGTCATGTCATACGAAAAAACTTAAAAATGAAACTTTGATAGTTGGTTAAAAAATTTTGTTTTGATATTATTAGGGCATGTACTTGAAAATTTATTAAAGATGAACAAATTCAAAATGGTGGAATGCTATATGGCAATATTATATAACAATATATATAATTTTTATTGAAATCGAACACAGTAATTTATAAATCATAAATTTAGAAATACAAAATGCAATATGAGCAAACAATAGGTATATAAGTTAATCCGATATTTACATGAAAAATGTTTCATTGCCCATCTCGTAACAGTCACAATCATCTACATCTGTATCTGTTTCAGAAGCGGAAGAGCTTACAAAAGATTGTTCGATTATTTATAGGTGGAGGTGCTTACAAATTGATACAGTCCTTACACAAAGATTTAAGTGGTTTTAGAGATAATTCCCGACAACTAGATATGAATGGATCGGATGCGATTAGGAATCTTTTAAAAACATCCTCCATTGTCTTTTGACGATAATGGTTTCTTGCGAAATTAACTTGATAGATTTAAAAAAAATTATTACATGCTTCTTGTACATCTTCCGACAATTGACAGATAGGTAACACTGAATATTTTATTATTTCGGGGCCATGAATTAAAAGTTTGTGAACTAACGTGGGCATACAATACAAGAGAAATTGTTGTAAGTTAAGGTACTAGTACGGTCTAGAACGCCAAACAACGCACGATTTTTGGGAATTTTTTTCTCGGAAACTTTATTAGATAATAACATAATTTTTTTTTTTAAATAATAAATACATGCGTCGAAAGTAAAAGGAAATTTTGTTTTGTCTTAATTTTCTAATTGTGGCCGATTTATAGAGGGCGCCAACGTTGACTCTTCAAAAAACACATTGTCCCATTGCGGACAGTTAATCTCCAGATCTACTGAACCGATTTTCAAAAACCTTGTTGCAACTTGATTGTTTTTATGTTTTCTAAGATAATTTACCACAATTTGACCAAAAAGTTATGAACAATAAAGATGGCGACCCAAAAATGGCCACACAAATTAAAAAAACAAAAATTATTTTTTGATTTTTTCAAAGCTTGACATTTTTTGTTTTTTCACTTTTAAAACAAATTTTGGTAAATTGTCTCGTAAAAGATATTTCTTAAAATAACCCAATTTGTTTTTTTTTTGTTTCAGTCCAGCCAATCCTGAGATTAACTGGCCGCAATGGAACAATGTATTTTTTGAGGAGTCGACGTTTGCGCCCTCTATAATTTGGCCAAAATTCAAAAATTTCAACAAATTTGTATTCTTGACGCATGTATTTATTATTTTAAAAAAAAAGTATGTTATTATCTAATAGAGTTTCCGAGAAAAAAATTCCCAAAAATCGAGTGTTGTTTGGCGTTCTACACCGTACTAGTACCTTAATGCACAAAAAAACTCAACGGGCAGCTGAATTTTATTTTATTTGGTACACAATACTTTTACTAACTATCTCAAATAAATTTGAGAACAAGAAAGAGCAAGAAAAAAAAAGTTTTCACTCAAACAAATATATTTTTATTTTTTTTTAAGTAAATAAATAGTGTTAACATATCGCTGTCTAACAATGTACTATTTAGGAATTTTTATTCAGAAATTCTTGAACTTATTTTACGCACCTGCAGCTGTTGAATCCATTTTATTGCAATAGATTTGCTTGAAAATAAAAACTTTTACAAGTGTTTTAATGGAAGTGTCCATTAGCATATCTTAACGATGCGTGACTACGTTAACTTAGCAGCCACATTCAAGTTAAGATTATGGGGGGGATTTACGGCAAGACATTCTACTACGAACATTTTTCGTCTCCTAGGGGTCTCCTTTAGACAGCCTGATGACAAAAAACGCCTAACTCAAAACTTTTATTTTGAACTTTTGACCGCAAAAAGATGCCATCGGCCGCACTGTGCGTTCTACCAAATTTCATTATTCTACTGCAATCGGAAGTGTGCCATATAATTTACATCAGTCCTAAGGAAGTGGGCGGATACCACGTCCCTGAATGGAAAACCTCAAATTTTATATTTTTTTTCGATATCTTTTTTGAGATGCAATGTTTTTTAAACTTATTGGAAGCATCTCTATAAAAAATCCCTATTTCGATAATGAGAAAATTGTCAAATGTCAAAATTTGAAAAAATGGTATCGAAAAACGAATTTGTATCTTTAAACGCGATTTGCGGCTAAACGGAGCCTCGTAGACCCCTCAAAGTTGACATTTTCAAACGTGATTTCTGGCCAAACTATTCATCCTACAGAATTAAAAATTACATATTCGTCATCTAGGGAGTGCCACCTTTCAATCCACGTATGAAACGAAAAACGCGAAAACGCTTAAAACGTATTTTAAGCGTGGAACAAAAAATATTGTTTTTAAGTAAATTCTCCTCAAATCGTGCGCTAGCTTTAAGTTTTATTACTGTACGAATGGAAATCAAGTTTGAAAAAAATCGAGCATGGGGTTTTCGAAATATTGATTTTTCAAAAAAAAATTTTGAAATTTTTCTTAAAAATCCAAAAAATTATTTTTTGAAAATTTGAATACACAATAATATTCAAACTATTAGGAACCTTTAGCAAAAAAAAAAATGATCAAAATCCATCGTACCGTTTTTGAGAAAATCAAAAACAAAAAAAATGGTCCCAAGGGGGGTACCAAAAATAACAATCTTTTGTAAAATTTTTTTCAACCATTACCTAGCTTTAACTAAATGAATTTTTTTTTTTTTTTTAATCTGTGGGACAGTTTTTGAGAAAAATAAATATTTATGAAATTTCGAAAAAAATTCCAAAGAAAAAAACATCCGGGGGAAAAAAATTAAAAGCCATATCTACCAAGTTTGAAGAAAATCGGCCGAGCCGTTTAGCTGTAGTCGAACTCAAATGTTTAATAAAGTGTTTTATTGAACATAATAATTCTTCATAACTTAAAAACTAAAAGAGATAGAAAGAAATGGAGTATGCCATTCGAAAGAGCATGTTTGATTTATAAAAAGAGGCTGGGTGCGACCCACACTGATAACTTCCCATTTGTGGTCTTGAAAACTTTATATTTAGTTTTTTTCAAATAACCAAATTTTCATCGTCATCATCGGCTCGACAACCGGGTTCCGGTCCTGGCCTCTTTCAACAAGTCTCTCCACCTATCCCGGTCTCTAGCCGACGCCATCCAGTTGCGCACCCCAAGGCTTCGGGCGTCCTGGTCTACGCCATCTCTCCAGCGCAGCGCAAGCATGGTCTACCACGCTGTCGTCTACCATAGAATGTACCACAAAGAACTTTCCGAGCAGGTTCCTCTTCGCTCATGCGAGCTAGGTGCCCTGCCCACCGGAGTCTACCGAGCTTAATTTTTGTCATGATATCTGCTTCTAGGTAGATTGCGTACAATTCATGATTGTACCGTCTCCGGAATCGTCCTTCCTCACATATGGGGCCAACAATTCTCCTTAAGACTTTTCTCTCGAACGCAGCTAAGAGATCGGAGTGCCTTTTGCTAAGCACCCAAGTCTCGGATCCATATGTGAGTACTGGCAGGACCATGGTCCTGTACAGCAGCAGTTTTGAAGTTATGGTGAGATTTCTGGATTTGAAAAGCTTTGACAGACTATAGTAGGCTCTGTTGGATTTGAGAAGCCGCCCGCGTATTTCTTCTTCTATATTGTTATCGGCTGCTACTATTGACCCAAGGTATTTAAAGGATTGCACCACTTCAAATTCGTGCTCCGCAACCTTGATTGTTTGACCAACTGTTCCTCTCGCATTCGACGCCACCATGTACTTTGTTTTACCTTCACTAATGTGCAGCCCCAGATTTTGTGCCGCCTGCTCGATCTGGATGAAGGAATCGTGTACAGCTTGTTCGGTTCTTCCGATGATGTCAATGTCGTCTGCGTAAGCTAGTAACTGGCTGGACCTGTTGACGATGGTCCCTCTTGTTGCCGTGCCAGAGTCACGGATTGCTTTCTCCAACGCCAGGTTGAAGAGGAGGCAGGCCAAACCGTCCCCTTGTCGGAGTCCATTAAAGATTTTGATTGGTCTGGATAGCAATCCGGCTATTTTTACTTGGCTTGTTACGTTGGTCATGGTCAACCTACATAGTCGTGTCAATTTATTTGGGATGCCGAATTCTCTCATGGCTTTGTAAAGTTCTACCCTGGCTATGCTATCATAGGCGGCCTTAAAGTCTATAAACAGATGGTATGTTGGAATGTTAAATTCTAGACATTTTTCCATCGCCTGCCTAAGGGTAAAGATCTGATCAGTTGTTGATTTGCCTGGAATGAAACCACACTGATATTGTCCGATGACGGTTTTAGCGTATGGGGTTATCCGGTCTTGTAGGATAGAGGAGAGTATCTTATAGGCGGTACTCAACAACGTGATACCTCTATAATTGCTGCACGTTGTGACATCTCCCTTCTTATGTATGGGGCATATTACGCCTTTTCGCCAGTCTTCTGGCATTTCTTCCTGCTCCCATACGTGCACTATAATATCATGAATTGCTTGACGTAAGGCTGGCCCGCCGTGATGAAATAATTCGGCTGGTATGCCATCGGCTCCCGGGGATTTGTTCTGTTTAAGCCGGCCTATAGCCTTCTCAACCTCTTCTATGCTTGGTGGCGGCAACATAGGGTATTCTTCTTGAAGTAGTGGAGCCTCCACTTCTGCAGTGAGCTGACCATTTAGCAATTCATTGAAGTACACTTCCCATCGCTCCAGTATGCTTTCAGGATCGGTGATCAGATTTCCCTCTCCGTCCTTGCAGTATGTGCAGCGTGGTGTGTACTGCGTCATGTTTCGGACGGATTGGTAGAACTTCCGCGCCTGGTGCGGACCTCGCTCTCGGCTGTTTTCTATTTCACAGATTAGGTTCTTCTCCCAGGCTGATTTCTTTTGTCTCTGAAGCCGTTTTTCTGTTCTTCTGAGCTCTTTATATTCCTCTTCGCGTGCCCGCGTTCTATGAGATTGTTGCATTGCTCGGTACGCAACATTCTTACGTTCAGTCGCTAGCTTGCATTCATCATCAAACCAGTCGTTCCGATTTTTACGACTGCTGCCTAAGATGGAGTTGGCAGTACTAATCAGTATTTTTAAGACGTGTCCACTTTTCATTTACGCCCAGCATACTGGCTCCAGGACTTACTCTCCCTAAGTCAGGTGTTTCTAGGACGAGTCCTAACGCATTACCAAAGGTGTTACTGGTGTTTTCATTGCGCAGGGCAGCCGTGTTGATTCGAACCTGATCGGCGGATGCAATGCGTCTTCGCAAGGCAATCCGCCCTCGGAAAACCATACCAACAAGATAGTGATCCGAGTCGATATTGGCACCTCGGTACGTGCGTACCGTCATCAAGTTCGAGTAGTGGCGACGGTCTATCAACACGTGGTCTATTTGGTTACGAGTGACTCCATCAGGTGATACCCAGGTGGCTTTGTAGATATCTTTACGCGGGAACCTGGTACTCGCAACGACCATGTTTTTCGATGCTGCCAATTCTAAGACTCGAAGTCCATTGTCGTTAGTGTTCTCATGCAAACTATGGGTGCCTGCGTAATGCCTGAATACCGGCTCCCGACCTATTTTTGCGTTCAAATCCCCAAGGATGATTTTAACATCATACCTTGGACAGGCATTGAGGGCCCTCTCGACTTGTTCGTAGTAAGTCTCTTTTTCTTCGTCTGAGGACTCCTCCGTAGGTCCGTGAACGTTAATGAGGCTGATGTTCGTAAATTTGCCTCGCACGCGAAGGGTGCATAGCCTTTCGCTTATAGCGTTAAAGCCGATGATAGTAGACTTCATTTTTTCGCTGACTAGGAAGCCTACCCCGAGCACATGGTGTTTTGTATGACAGCTGTAGTATATGTCATATTCTTTCTTCTGTAAAACACCATTCCCTGTCCATCTGATTTCTTGAAGAGGTGTTATGTCAGCTTTATACTTTGACAGGGCATCGGCTAGCTGCTGAGCAGCTCGAGCTCTATAGAGCGATCGTACGTTCCATAAGAAAATTCGTAAATCGTTTGTCCTTTTTCTTTGCGTGGGTTGTCGTCGTGAGATCAGTCCGTTTCCGAGGCTTGTTTTCGGTCTCGTAATTCTTTTAGTTTTACGGGACAGGGAATTAACCTGTCGCCAACCTGAGGAACCAGCCTGATCATATTAGCCAAACCTTTTTTAAAAGGCTTGTTTCTAGCGGCCGCCGCGGAGAGGCTATGATCACACTTCCACCAGTCCCGAATAGTTACGGCACGTGCATGTTTTCGTATGCTACATGTTGTTCCCCCTATTCGTCTGATGGCTGACCGCCAACCAAATTTTCAGCGAAACAATATATATCGAACTGATCAATATATATAAATATTGATCATAGAGCTGTAGATGGAAGATCCAAGTAGATGGTTTCATAGTGTAATATTGTTGTTGCGGTTTTATCGGATTGAAAGGCTGTGATCTGCACTGGATATATACAATGACTCCTGTTTTAAAAATCGATGATACTTGTGGCATACTATGATATTAGGAAATTTGCTTTGTTTTGTTGACGATGAGGATACTTAGTCGCTTATTTTATGTTTTTTTTACAGAAAATGTGTTTAACTAATTTTAAACTTTTCTATTTCAAATGTTAAATTCCTTGTGATAATTACGAAGGTTGGTAGGTACATATTATATACTGAATTATAGATTTCCGTGTTTTTTAATATATCTGTGTTCCTACACCTAAGAAAACCTTGAGTAGAATTTTACATCTTTTTCATGGACAAAAAGATAAAAACATATTGTGACGTTTTCTTCAATTTTACCATAACTATTAATGGAATTTGAATATGTGGGACTTGGGTACAACTGAACAACCTTATTCATATACTTACAGTACAGTACATACATTCTTCTAAAAACTAAGTTGATAGTAAAATTATAAAATTATGTATTATATTATAGAAATTACTTTATTATTTCGGTTCCAAGCATTTTAACTGAAACAAATTTAAAAACGAAATATTCAAATATAAAAGATATCGTTTGGTTATGGATGGAAGGGTACTTACAAAATATATCCGCTCTAAAACTAGATATATGTCAAATATAAACCATTTGTTAGAAATTGTATTATGTAAAAAATTAAATAATGGCAAAGTCAATAAAATTGCTCGTTCTCAAGATATTCTAGTCGAAAAACAAATATTACCACTTTTTAGTAGATTTTTTTTTATATTTTTGTTAAAACTGTCAATTCGATGCTTGTCAAAATTTAACCATATGTAAATACATAATTGTATTATGTCGATACCTTCCCGTAAGAATGTACTAAGCGACACTTTTTTTCGAAAATGACTTTTTGATGAGGAAATATACTATATGTTAAGGGCCACGTTTTGGCCTGGGTTTCGCCAACCTATTATGCATGAAAAGGAAACTAGAGTAGGTACAAATAAAAAAATTTATCAACTGCCATGTTTTCTCATTAAAATAATGTTGCCCCCTGAAATTTGTATTATCCGCCATAAAAATTATGCTAAGCGACATTAATAAAGATCTAATTGTCGTGAGCAACAAAAAATTTTGTTAGATATCACTTAGTTTAACCAAAATTGTCTCTTAGCACACTATGATTCAATTAGAACTTTCTTCGTTTTTTCGTTTCCAGAATAATTTTAGAAATATCGCTTAGTATTCATTCTTACGGGAAGGTATCGATGTATAAAACAACACACTTTACAAGGCACTATCGGTGTTCATTCCCAAGAAATTCGACTTGAAATACAATTTTAACTAGTTTTCACTAGAATTTTTAAGTTTTTTTATTAAAAAAAAAAAACTATTAATTCAATGTTTGTCAACATTTTACCAATTGTACAAAATTATACTATGTATAAAATAAACTTAATTAGAAGTCAATATCACTACTAGTTCTCGAGAAATTTGAGTCGAAAAACAATTTTTACCAATTTTCAATAGAATTTTATATAGTTTTTTATTTTTTGTAAGAAAACTGTAAACTGATTTTTTTTTGAAATTTTCACCAGTTGTCAAACACATTATTTTTCGTAAAATAAAATTATTTTGAGTTTCAAATTGTTTTCCGTTCTTAGAATATCTGGGTTATGAAATTTATTTTTCCAGTTTTTTTTATTTAAAAAAATAACGGTATGTTCATTTTTTTTTAATTCATACCAAATCTGTATGACCTTATAATGAGTACATTAAATTTTATTTGAAATCAATAGCATTAATTTTTCGTGAGATATTTGAAACTAACCAAATTTTTTACTTTTTTTTTTTAACCGTTATAGTGAAAAAACTACTCACTGAACAACAAACAAACAAACGCCCTTTCAGCCTCTTTCGAAGTTATTATCTATTAAACAAATTTTATTTGAAGTCGATATCTTTACTCGTTCTTGAGATATCGACGACGAAAAATGGTACCAGAACGTACGGACGTACGAACGTACGCACGTACGAACGTACGAACGTACGTACACACACACACAGACATCTCTCTAAAAATGATTGATATAGCCTCTAGGGACCTTGAAACGTCGAGAAATGTCAAAAATTCCAATTTGACAAATCGGACCGATTACAATAACTCCCTATGGGAAGTTAAAAACTGCATTTCTAACTAAATTTCGCCAAAAATGCTCTTTTGAACAAGATATAACTCAGACGACAATATGCACAGAAATAATTTTCTTCTATCCCCAAAAAATACGTAACCGCCAAAAAAAAGTATTGAAACCTCACCTTGAAAATATTTGCCTACAGAAAATAACAACTACCAAATCCCCACACACAACAACATCCTACTCCAATGTACATAGTATGTGCCTTTGTTCTCCTATTTTATATACAATATTCCTATTGCTGTCATGTATTAAATGTCTATCTGTTAAAACTCTGCCATAGGCACCTTTGCTAGTCACAGTTTAGTAATTATTGTGCCGCAGTATCGTCTAATCGCGTTCCACTTCATGATAGTACTATTAAAATATATATACAATGCCTTCAACCAACACCAATTCGGAGAAAGAGGACCGATACCACGCCCCCTGAATGGAAAACCTCAGTGTTTATTTTTGGTCTTTTATATGCAATTTAAGCCCTACCGGTTCACCAAATTTCATCGTTTTACAGCAGTCGGAAGTGCTCCATTCAACCAACACCAATTCGGAGAAAGTGGGCGGATACCACGCCCCCTGAATGGAAAACTTAAAATTTTCGATTTTTTCCTCTGTTTGCATGATAAGACCTACCGTTGTGCAAGATTCTACGATGTCGGGAAGTGCTCCATAATTTTGATGATCTGTCAGTCAGTCAGTTACGGTTTTTTTGATTTTTGAGGCCTTATATCTCAGGAACCGCTTATGCTAGAAAATTGAAATTTGGTGAGGCGCCTGTGCCTGGCTAGCTTAGCAAATATTCGGAATTTTAAGTTTCTGACTTCATTGGTACTGAAGATAGGGAGGGTTCAAAAATCGCCTGAGTTTGTTCCTGTAAAAAGGGTGTAGTGCCAGAACTTGGCTGGGCGCTACCGTGCCCTTTGATCTGTTCTTTTGTCCTTGTCCAGTTTTGTTTTAAGTCTTGTAAAGAGGTGACTAAGGGTTTTATTTCATTTGAAAGTCAAGCGAACGTTCTTTAGATTTTGTTGATGACTTCTTTAAAGTTCTCAGCCAAACTTGGAACATAAGCAATACTTTTGAAGCAGCCATTTCTTGGATCCATATTCTGTTCACGGGCAGTTTTGTGTTTATGCTTTAAAAGCAGACCACGAATGATAGCTGGAGGATAGCTGTTGTCTTTGAGGATTATGACTATTTTTATTTTCTCGTTGACCGTGTGGAATCGTTCGTCACTCAACGTAAAAACCTTACTTATAAGGTTCGAGGCAGTATTAATAATAGTGTTTCTGACTTGGTTAGAACGGAAGTTGACTAATCTTTCTGATGCTGTATGTTTTTAATACCAATCGAAAAAAAAGGTGATCATTCTCCCTATGAATTTTGACGTCAAGAAATGCTATTGAATTATTTTGTTCCATTTCTACAACAAACTGGATTTTCGGATTGAATTCGTTGAGGATCAGTAGCACTTTATCTATGTTATGTTTGTCGATCACGGCAAATATATCGTCGACATACTTTGCAACAAACGTAGGTTTTTCTTCCATTTCCTTAAAACATCATCTAGTATGTGATCTAGTACTAAATCGGAATGGTTAGTGACAGAGGATTTCCCATAGGCATTCCAAAACAGCTATCCTCCAGCTATCATTCGTGGTCTGCTTTTAAAGCATAAACACAAAACTGCCCGTGAACAGAATATGGATCCAAGAAATGGCTACTTCAAAAGTATTGTTTATGTTCCAAGTTTGGCTGAGAACTTTAAAGAAGTCATCAACAAAAATCTAAAGGTCGTTCGATTGGCTTTCAAATCAAATAAAACCCTTAGTCACCTCTTAAGGTACTAGTACGGTCTAGAACGCCAAAAAACGCACGATTTTTAGGAATTTTTTTCTCAGAAACCTTATTAGGTAATAACATAATACTCTTGACACATGTATTAATTATTTAAAAAAAATTATGTTATTATCTTTTAAAGTTTCCGAGAAAAAAATTCCCGAAAATCATGCGTTTTTTGCGATTTCTAGACCGTACTAGTACCTTAACAAGACTTAAAACAAAACCGGACAAGGACAAAAGAACAGATATTATTTACAAAATTAATTGTAAGGGAAAACCAACGAACCATGCAATGTGTGCTACATCGGAACCACAAAACAATTCCTTCGACAACGCATTTCAAATCATAGATCTGACATCAAATCTAATAATCCTGCGAAGACAACCCTGGCGAGTCACAGAATCGAAAACAGTCATTCTCCAGATTTTGAAGGTGTCAAAAACCTGCAGACCAAGCAACATGCATAGAATCGCTATACCTTAGAAACATTACACATAATGAGTAATAAAAACAACATGAACAGAAAACAAGACACACAAAACATTTCTGCCGTCTATTGCTCGCTTTCTCTTAATTTATGACATTTTGAAAATAAGTTTCCTAGACAAAGCTTCATTTAAAGTGTTCTTTCTTTTTTTTTAACAATCATTTATATTTTATGTTAAAAAACAAATAACTTATAAGCAAGTGAGTTTATTTTATTGTTTTAATTGTTATTATACTCTTGAGTTAAATGATGTTTTTTCTCTGTTAATAAAGTTACCCTGAAGAACGCAGCAAACCCTGCCGAAACGTCGGGAAAGTCAATGTAACATAGTTTTTTCTTTGCCAATATTACAGTGACCAAAAAAGCGGAAGGAAAGATTCCACTCAACTTATGAATTCCAAATTGTTCAATAAATCATCTCAAGAAATAACTTTATTTTATTCATCTTCGTTGACGAATTAAGATTAACAATTGATTGATCTGTTTTGGTCAAAACATGATGCAAAGTATTTTGAAATTTTTAACTACTATGTGCTAGACTGAATTTTTGATCGTTTATTACACAGCTTAAAATTTGTTCCGCCTATTCTTGAATATAATTGACAGGATTGGCCAATCTATTGTGACTATTATAAAGCCAAGTTGGAACATTTGCAATGCTTGCACTCCGTGGGTTAAGGTTGAGAAAATTCTTAAGAACTACCACCTTACAACAAAAGATTCAGATTTATTGGAGCAGGCGATCTTATTTATCTTTTGACTTGAATGAAAAGGGTTGGGTACGAAATCTCGCAAAATGAAATCCCACAAAACAGAAGCCCGCATAACAAAATCCCGTGTAACGAAATCCGTTAAATACTATTTTCTTTGATATAAAGCGACAGCGCATTATAATTATTTTTATTCGGATAGTGTTTAGAGACACTATTCAATGAGAATCAACGTGGACGAAGGTTGCTACTATTTTGGAAACGGCACTGTTTTTAATTTTTGATTAACCAATGAGAATCAAGGAAGGCTAAGTTAATTATACAGAAGACCTCATTGTATTTAACATTTCAATACTTTATGTGAATTAACCAATGAGAATCAAAGAAGACCGCACTGTTCCAGTCCAGCTATTGCGCCACCGTAGGATGCTTTCTGGATGTCGAGAAAGCATTCCACAGCGTATGGATAGAAGCCCTTAGTAAAAATATAAAGGCAGGTACTAAGAAAGAACTTCGCGTTTCATCGCTTGCACCCATTGCTAGCCAGGAGAACCAGACTAAGCCAGCCAGTGAAACTACTTATAAACAAGCAGCTAATCAGACCTGTCATCAGCTATAATTTTCCTGCATGGTACGCCATTTCGAAGACAGCAATGCAGAAGCTCAACTCTTCCAAATTAAAATTCTGAGGATAAGCTATGGACTAACCTCCGATCGACAGCGACACAAGCACTACAGCAACGAAAGACTCTACGAAGAAGCCAAGATCAAGCCACTGGACCAGTTTCTCGTGCAATTGGCAAAGAAGCTTATTCATAACGCAGCCAACCACCCTAACCCGCTGATGAGAAGTAAGGATGACCACGCAGGAACGACATCCAGAGCTTAGATACCTTACTGCTTTGGATATGATAGAAAGGATCCCAACCGACAACGAAGAGGCAGTTCGATTTTACCACCTTGGCTGAGAACTTACCAACCAACCCTCAACAAACCCACCAACTGGACAACCGGGACGGAACAACCCGAGAGAAAAATCATGCCAACAGATTTTAATTTTTAGTTTAAAATATTTGCCATGTATTTTATAAATATTATAATTTTAGAAATAATGTCATTGTATAAGTTAGGCCCCCTTCATTTATTTTATCCTTAAGTTAGTTTCCAATTGTATATAATATTAAAGTTCAATAAAAAACCTTGAAACCTTGAATAATCTTCAATTAACGATTATCGATTAAAAATCGTTAATTGAATAATCTTCAGTTATTAGAATTGCCATTGCGTAGAGGTAAGATATGACGAAGATATAAAAAACTGGTTGTTTGGTAGGTAGATGTTAGCTAGTTTGGTAGGTTGTTTGGTTGAGGTAGGTTAGGACGAGGGTTTGCGGGATGGTTTAAGGTGGGTTATGATGAGGGGTTGCGGGGTGGTTGGTAGGGAGTTTGATTGCGGGATGATGACGGTGTGTGGTGCGACGGGGTGTCGCGTCGTCGGTGCGACGTGGCGTCGACGCGACGGACGGCAAGAAAAACGCTTAGAAAGATTTCCCTAGAGAATTTTTTTTACGATTAAGATACTTTTTTAAGCAAAATTTTAATTTTCAAAGCGTAAAATGATTTTTAAGCGTTGTTTTAATTTTCGGAGTATATTTTTTTGGCCAAAAAATCAATTTTAAGCATTTTTTTATTTTCAAAGCTTAAAAAGGTTTTAAGCGTTGTGATAATTTCTAAGAGGAATATGTTTTCCTTTTTTGTTAAGCAAAAGCAGATTTAAATTCCATTTTTGCTGCATTTAGAGTATCGTCGTCTATGTCGCCTATGAAAACAGTTTTTTTATGCAACAGTTTGGGTTTGGCCGTGGCACGATGGTTGTGTGCTCGCCTGGAAACCTCATCATCACAGGTTCGATCCCTGCCGTCGTCTATGTCGTTTTAATTCCATTAAAACCTTCTAAAATTGTCATCCATGGGTTGCTGGTTTACTCATTACATGTTGTTCAGGCATAACACTAACAACATGTAATTGAGTTAAACTAGTATGCCCAACAAGGATGAACATGAATAAAAAAAATAATGTGAATTATAAACGACATAGCAATAAGACACGGCATTTCTCCGCTTTAGCAAAGCCGCCATCCCCGGAGATAAAAATATCTGAGACAACCACCAACAGTCTCAGAACATCGTGCCACACATCTTTCCTATCCTTCTTTCTCTTCATTAACTTCACGCCCGCGCTGTGTTGAAACATTTAAAGGGTAATCATAATCCCTTGAGCGCGGGTAGATTATAAAAAAAAAAAAAAAAAAAAACAGTACCTTGGGTGGCTCGCTTCGCGGGTTTTCAGGATTTTAACTCCCTTTTTCGGGATGACACCCGCTCACACAACTCCGTTGCTCCGCTTATGATATGTTCAATCGCTAGGCACCCGTGGCAATAGTTTTCTCAATCAAAATATCTGTTTTTGTTTCGTTTCTCTTTACAATCTTACTTTTAGCTCTTAAAAGAACTTTTTATATGTAAAAGTCATTTGAAAGGCGTTTTAAGCTATTTGGCAAAGAATTTCTTGAGACTACATTGTACTTCCTGGAGCAAATTTTAAAATTTGTTTCAAGCTTAAAATTCAATTTTAGCGTTATTTCGACATAAAATGGATTTAAAAAATAATTAAATCAAAATCATCAGTCATCAGTCATCAACCAGCCCGGCGCACAGTGGAACGAAAACATGAAAAAGTGGTCATCGGGCTGTAACTTTTGAAATAATGGATCGATTTTGAAACGGTTTTCACTATTTTGTACTTGAAAAATTATTATAGTTTCATCCTATATTTCAAAAACTCTGAAAAAATGACCAATTTTCCAACAAAAATATTTTAACACAACCTCTGAAACTTTGAATTTTTCAAATTTTAGCTTTAGGCAAATAAAATTAATTTTATGGAGGAAGAACAATTAATATTTATTGCTCTTAATTCATATTACAAGTTTGATGTGAAGTTTTGCACTTTTTTTTAAATATGTATTTTGAGACATCGTTCATATTTTTAATTGAATTTTATTTATATTGAAAATTGTTCTAGTTAATATATATTTATATAAAAATTCTTTTGCCTTTTCACGGTATTTTATTAAAAAATCTATTACTTTTGAAGCATCAAGCTTAACTTCAGCTTCATTTTTTCGGCTAAAAGAAGCGTAGTGCTGCATGTACTTTGACGTAAAGCTTGGGTTTTACGCCTGTTTTTGTCGCTCACTGAAGTTATCAAACTGTTCATTAGTGTTGTTAGCGGTTGATGGGGGTGGTTTTATAAAGGTTAATGTGTTGAATTCTGTTTCAAGCCACGTTTTAAACCGTTTTTTTCGCATTTTATTGTAACTGCATTCTACAAATCTATTTTCCAGCTTCAAACAAAACTTGCGAAAAAATTTAAGCAAGTCTAATTTTTTTCCCGAGATTTTACTGTCGCTGTTTAGATAACAATATTTATAGTCAGTTAAGTCACGCCCGTTAGCCTTTAAAACGTTGACAAAATCTTCGTAAGTAAGCACAACCATTTTAACTTAGTAGAAGGCTTCAAAATTTTTCGTTCTCAATCACTAGAGCAGTAAAGAGTTGCTTGCAATTCTTTCCTAACTTCAGAAAGAAAATGAGAGCTAAGTGGCGTAAGAAGCGTATGCGTAGGTTGAAGCGTAAACGCAGGAAGATGCGTGCAAGGTCTAAATAAACACGGCAATCTACCAATTGAATATGAATTCCATTCATCCCGATGTACAAACAAATTATTTGTGTACTAGACGATCGCTTTGTTAAAAAAAAACTAAACAAAAATGGCATTCATTATTATAAAATCACATGGTTATATTTTTTTTAAATTAAGAGAGAAAAAATAACCGCTAGCATGAGAGCCATACTTTGTTTTTTCATTAAGTCTATAACAAATAATGATTACCTAAAGACAAAATCTCTTTAACCAAAGTAAACAAGATTTAATTGATAAAAGGCGAATCCCCTCCCCTCTTTCTTTCATGTCGATGTATGCACTGTTTCATAGTTTTGGATTTCTTAATGTTAGTTATTATTATTTATAATGCAAAGATGCAACTACCCCTTCTCCAGTTAACAAACTTATTTTATTTAAGAGCTCTCAGCTCTAAAAAGGATTTTTAAAAACCCTCCAGGAAGCGGGGTCGGATGCGGTCGGATCCAATTTTTTGAAAATATGACTAAGAATAAGTGCACAATTCAAGAATACCCAAAAACCGAGCATTTTTGAGCATTTTTTTTAAAATCATCTTCAAACCTGAAATTAGGATTTTTTAAAAATATTCACAAAAACAGTTTTTTTAAGGCTAAAACAATTTTGTTTCAAGGATTTTCTTAATTGTTAAGCTTAAATGAACTAATTGCATGCCTGCAAAATTTATTTCGAAAAGAAAACATAAAAAGGGTCTGAGAAAAACAAATTACAAAAATGCGTTAAAATTCCATTTATTTTTGGTTTTAAAAATACTGCATCTTTGAGTCCCTATTATTTGAAAATTAAAGAGTGTACATAAACAAACGGTTTTATATGTAAAAGAGGCGACAATTTTCTATGCATATCAAACAAAATATATTTCCAAGAATGAAAACAAAAAATCAGCCAGTAACCGGAATTTTGTACTAGACGTTCCACTGTGCGGCGTCCAACAACCAACCATCCAGTCGCCCAACAAGCCAGTCACCAACCATCCCGTCGCCCAACAAGCCCCTACCAAAACGAAATCAAGTTCCTATCTCTTCGCGAGGTCTTACCACTTACCTCTACGTAGTTAAAAGAAGAACTAAACTGAAGTTTAATGCGTAACCACTACTGCTTAAATACTCTTTTCCGTTGTCCAATACATGTTTTTTTTTCCAAAAGTGCGAAATATTATTTAGATAAGTATTAAAAATTTTGCTAAATATTGGCAAAATTGCGGGTTTTCGTTTTACGGGATTTCGTGATTACAATATTTTTCTGTGATAACAGACTTTTTACAGAATGTTGCTTTGCGGGATTTTTTTACACGGGATTATGTTATGCGGGATTTCGTAACGCTCCCGATTGAAAAATTGATAAACGGAAACATAGACACATAGTAACTTTAATATTCCGCAAAAATTAAAATTAAATCAAATTATTACTAGCTATAAGTGGAACGATTTGTTTTTTAAATAAATTAAATTATTTCATAAGATAAACAACAGTTCAACAAAAATATAATTGTACACTTTTTCTTAGAACTTAAAAACTTGCTTACAATAAATTTACCATATACCTCAAAAATATTTTTTGAGTTGTGAATGAATAGACTAAGAGCCCACAGCAATTTTTGGGTGTGATTGATAACAAAAAACAATTAGCGTAATTAGATAGGCCTTTAGTAGTTATTTACTAATGTGAACGTCTTGCATGCTCTAGTGGGAGCAATAGTGCATAAAAGTGCATCGTTTTGAAGGCGGTCTTCTTCGTGCAAGAAGTACGCTATTCTTATCGCGTCTTGCAAGCAGAAGGCTGTCTGTAAAACGTTAGTTAGTAAATAACTACTAAAGGCCTATCTAATTATGCTAATTATTTTTTCTTTCCAGCTTAATCACTTAATCGATTATTTTCCCTTCAAATATTGAAAATTTTGGAGATTTGGTCACTGTCAAGAACTTTAGAAAATATTAAAAAATCATAATAAACATCAATATGACACTGAGTTTTAGTAAATCTATTATTCACTTGAGAAAAATGGAGCTGTTTTCACTAAGGAGAAGACTATACTACGCAAAAAACCCTAGTATAGATACCACGCTCATACTATTTTGCTCGGCTGGTATTACCGTAGTATACCCTGACAGACATGTGGTTCATTCGTATACTATGGTGTCTATACCAGATGTGTTTCACAGGCATAATTATAAGCAGCAGAGTATCGTAACTGATTTTTGAAAGCCAACAGTTTACATAAATAAAATTTCACTCAGTTTGTTTATAGAAAACGCTTAATATAAAACTCTTTTTACATTTCCTTGTGATCTTGAAAAATGATAAAATGAGCAACGGAAAGAAATGGAAAATGGAATTCTATAGATTCGATTCAAATAATTATAAAACAAGAAGTTGATTACAGGGCTTTAAGGGAAGTAGGAGAATTAAATAAATAAAAATCGTTTGACCTCATCAACAAATGGAACGGCCCTTGCGTAAAACGCGAAGAACAAATGTATGGAGGAGCTGATCTTTTATCATCTAAAAGAACTTTATTATAAATATTCATTAAAGTTAAAACTCCGACTATCTCTTGGTCTCCTCAAATATGGCTAGAATTTCGCTTATTTGAGAGTCAATTCAATTAAAACTCTTCGATATCGGATGTGCAGAAGCTTCCTGAATCTGAAAATGAAATTCATCCGCTTTAGTCCGTTATATATGGGATACTATGTATATGTATACTCCCAAAGAAAAAAAACATTTACCATGTGGAGAATAAAAATAAAATTATTCTTTAAAAGTACGTGATTGATCTTTTTATTGATTTTCTTAAATAAAATGCTTAACGCTGATCTATTTTCAAACAACTTTACTATTTCGCCATCATATGAACAGATGGTTAATTAGGATAATTCCATTTATTGCAGTTATTTTAATCAATACCACTTACATTAAATCATAAGTTCTTGACAAATCATCGGGGTTTTTAAATTCAAAGAACGTCTTGTTTTACTTGACTTCTGTCGCAAACTACCAACATAATTTTGATAAACAGGCATACATGCAAATTACACACTTGTACTTTAAATAAAATTAAAAGTTGAATGGAAATAATTTGGAACTTCGTTATTTATTCCAATTTCAGTGGGAGTCTATTCCAAAGTGGTGTTATGTGATATGGTTTCCCCCAACGTATATTTAAAGGAAAATACCAATTCCATTTCGGTACAGGAAAATAAGTTTGCGGGATCAGTACTCAGCTTTCTTAAATAAAAGTTGGGTGGCCTGCTTCGTTCATTTCAAGGATTTTAACATCTTTGAGTCTTTAGATAGGCGCAATTTCAGAGTGTACTAAGTTATGGAAATTGACTCCACTTTGATAGGTGGAAAAATTACAATTACAGAGCAACAAATTCCCATAAGGAGCAGATTCGGTTGGAGTTATTTCCCTGTGCCTTCCAAATGTTCAATGTGACAGGATTTGTACTGAATTTAAAGCGTTGAATCTTAAAAAGCCCGAAGAAATTGTTGAAAAAAATAACTTGTGCAACAATTGCTTATCAAATGCTTATTAACTCAAAACTGAAAATTAAACATTAAACCCAATGCATGCTATGGAACCAATTCCAACTGTAGCTATTCAGCTAACTAGCCAGCAAAAACAAACCTCCTCTCCTACTTCAACCTTGTGAAATACAATTTTGTAGAACGCTTCAGCGGCAAGCTGATGGGAAACAATATAAAGTTCATATAAACATCAAAAAAGGAACACGTCCTAGATTAGGGTTTCTACATAAATCAGCTTTTATTAGGTATCTGCAACTCGAAAGAAAGCTTCAGACAAATAATTTGTTCCAGGCAAAACATACACAGGTTTTCAAGGTCTAGGACATATAACAGAACTAAATCATATTTTAATGAAACTATAATATGATAATAGTCAAATTCCAGTCCAATACTACGGATTGTTTTATTGGGTCTTGTAAAACATCTGACGGAACGTCACTTAATACACATCTGTTTGTTGGCCTAATGTTCATAATGCACACTACAGGGAATACAAAGTCAGTTTTGCAGCAGACATAACTAAAATATACAGGCAGATCTGAATGACTTCATAAGACGGTGCATATCAACTCATCTTGGGGAGAGACAGAAAAGAAGAAGAGGTCAGGATGCAAGGGCTCAACTCTGACCTTTGGCAGAACCCGGGTACCGTATTTAGAGGTTTTCACTCAGATTAATGAAACGACTATCCACTGGTTTCAAAGATCTTAATGCAAAAATTCCATCCACGGCGAAGACTCAGTGGAATATTAAGCTTGCAGATTAGAAATCTGCCATGAAATAGACAATTTTACTGATGTTGCTCGTTTTTACGGATCAATGGGATGATTTTAGGACCACTTAAACGTTTGTCACGACCATTTTGTCATCCGCGATTCGAGGGCGCAAATGTCGCAAAAAATTATGTAATAATGATTAAGCAATATTTTTTATAAAAAATCTTATTTCAATAAAGTGGACAAGGACTTACTTGTCCAGTGGAAAATGCTAAAGTTGCTCCAAAGTAGAAATTTGCATTTGCAGATCCTGCGTACATCCATAGATACCATAGTGCTGGCATAATTAACAAAGTAATTAAAAAGATGCAAAATACAACAAAATTGTGTGCCATAACTGCAAAAAAAAAAGAATTCAATAATATTCATTTTATTTAACTTATTTTTATACGAACACTTCCAACAACGGCGCCATAAAGGAAGAAAAGCTAAGTAAAATCCAATATCCCCGAGACATGGGTATGATCGAAATATTGAAGTTAGGGAAATAAGAATTGTTGTAAGCATTAAGGGTTCTTTATGTAGCTTAAACGTTAAAGGAATTAAGTATAGAATTGTTGCATTTATCTGAAAAGTGATCAGGAACAACGTTCGGAAATGGTCAAACATTTCCATAAAGAAGTACCAAAATAATCCAATATTAGGCTGAAGCTCACGACAGGAAAACCTGCAATGAAACAGTTAAACTAAAACTTCGCATTTCCTTAGATATAATCATAACTTACACAAATCCTAGTGTTCCATTAAGAAATGTCCATGATCCCATAATTAAATAGCTAATATAACAAAAGCCCATGCATGATAAAATAAAATAAGCAGCAACTTTTACATAGTCTTTTGTGCAACTTTTTCCAAAAATAAGTAAGACTGGTGCAATAAAAACAACAGGATATAGGCTTCTCAAAGTTTCCAGTGCCAAAAATGGAAGACAACAGCACAAGTTTTGTTTCGCCATAAAATAAAAGCAAGATGCTAAAAGAAAATTGCTAAAAACGGTAGAGGAAAGAGCAACGGAGTTAAGAATCGTAAATGGATTAAATAAATAGGCAATGAAAACGAATTTCGGAATATTTGTTGTGTCTTCATGTTGAATATGCAGCTCATCAGTTTCGTCCGCATATTCTCCCTTTTCTTTACTTTGTTTTGAGAACTTAAAAGAAAATATAACTTTTTAAGTAAGAACTTACAACTATTACTCAACTTTATTTTACCATTTGGTTTACAAATCCCTCGCTCATTTTGAAAAGAATAAAAGCTGCAGCTAGATCGATCATGATATAGATCCAAGGAACTACTTGAGGAATAGTGGAATAGGCCCACGCGAGACTAAGTAGTAACAGTGGCGTTTCGTGCACCATATCTCCTTGATAGGGATCTATTTGGTTTTTGTATAGATGAACACCTTCCTGAACTGGAATTATTCATATGAGACCGGCGAAAAAGTGATGAATCAATATTATAATACTAACCTCTTTTAAAAGAATTAAGAGGAGTTGAAATTTCAACTCGTCCACTGATAGCCGTTGAATATTTCGACGACATTAGTATATATCGTATTGTTCCCCCTAAAACTAGAAGACCTAAAGCTTTTCTGTTTTTCATTTTGTGGAACTCCTGAATTTAAATATCTTTAAAATTTAGGAAGGATTTTGCTTTGATCTAGGTCTATAAACAATAAATACTCAAGTTTTAATGTTTTGGAAAAGAGAAAAGTCAAACAACAATTGGAATTGACGTAATACGTAACGTAATGTACCGTAGTACTATGTTCACATTTCTATGTTCCCAGACTATGCCACTATGTGATGCGTTCTTTTTCTAACAAAAGTTTTCTCTTTGTATATAAAATCTATAGTACTCTCATGGCCGATTTCATAAACAAACACTAAAAGCACTTTTATCAAAAATCCTCTTAAATTTTATCAGGCTCTTAAAAATTTTTAGTTTCACCAACCTATAAAAGGGACATTTTGGAGAAATTTTTGTTAAAATTGAGTTCTTTTTACATCCCTGGGAAAAATAAATTGCTTTTTTCTTTCTAACAAGCGAAATGTATGAGAAGAAATGAGAAAGCGTTATGTGTTCAAACAAATGCCAAGAAATGAACAAAAAAAAAAATGCACACACTATTTTGAAAGATTCTGTTTCTGACATTCTGTGGCATAAAATCGTTGAGTAATAACCACTTAATTTATTTTTTATTGCATTGTTGAGTTTGTTTTGGTTCCAAATAAAGACCAAACATGTTCAACAAACTCATCCACAGATGCGTTGGAAAGTCGGAACCATATTTTGAAGTCATATAATGTATTTGTGTGAACCGGGAATATTCTTGCTCAGCGAATAACTTTGTGTTGCACTTTATTATTGGATGAAGACGATCAATATTTTTTTCGAAATAAAGAAACAAATAATTTAAATATTTAGTATTAACTTATTCATTTTGTATCTTCAAAAATTGAACACTAAATCCCTACCAAACAATAATTTCACCTGGAGCTGCTATACCTATAACCAATTGTTGTTATCTACATCTGATGACATTTCAATGACACTTTTAAAATTTAATGAGCCAAAAATGGGCATTTAGTTTATAAGGGTGTTTAAGAACTTGTTAAATTTAAAAGCACTTGGTGAAACTAAAAAATGCCATTTTAAGGTTTAGAAGCCTGTTAAATGTTTAAAAGTCCTTCGTGAAATCGGCCATCAGTATTTCAAACTATTTCTCGTAGACTTGGAACAGTTGAAAAATAAGGAACAATATTGACAGTTAAGGGAAACAGAAGATTGTGAAGAAGACGACATAAATAAAGCTATTTTGTTATTTCCTTTGATTCATTTCCAGTACAAGTGAATTTGATGTGATTTTTGTTTGCGCCATAAGCTTAGTACGTAGATCGAGACAAGACAAATTTTATCTCTACAATTTTAATCTCTACAAAACGTTTCCAAATCTCGCGCAAAAGTTTGAATTTTGAGAGATAAAATCTAATTTAATGTGTTTTGTAGTGAATCTCTGGAACGTGATAGTCTTACAAAAGTCGTTCATACCTTTTTGGAATCTCCTCTTGATGCTTTCAATTGAAGAGAAGCATCAACACCAGAGTATATCTAATAATGAGTAGGGACACTCTCCACTTGTTTCTAATCAGTAAATTTTTTTTAAGTACACAGAAACGAGAAATAGATGAAAATAAGAAGTGTGATGGTGAAAGAGAGATAAGAATTCAACTCGTCGCGCGTCGCGCCTTTGAAAATACATTATGAAAAAAATGTTAACAATTTCCAATCCACTCCTCCTAGTGTGACCAACTTCTTTAAAAAAAATACTTAGGAAGTAAAAAAACTGTTGCTACTACTCAACCAAAAATGGCTTCGTTTTATTTTTTGAGAATACCAAACAAATATCAAATGAATATATCAATATTTAAATATGAAATACAAATTTGAGATTCATTTATATGGTCTATATCATTAAAACAAAAACTAATCGACAGAAATAAATCCAGTATCACAAAAAAAAAAAGAATATGGTCACTCAAAAGAAGAGAACGGCACAGAGAAAAAATACGCACACAAGCAACCAACCTATCGCGCCTTTAAAAAAACCTTATGAAAAAATATTGCATTTATAAGCCTAGTACGCAGATCGCGCTAAATTTTATCTCCCATACAAAATTCTCTCCAAAATGTAGCCAAGCTAAAATTATGTCAAGAATTTTAGCTGAGAGGTATGCTGCTCCAGCTAAAAAATCAAAACTTCTCTTCGAACTGTACATAACTTATCTGTCAAAATTTAGCGCACGAAATAATTGTCCGGCACATTTATTCTCGAGCTAAATTTCAATTTCAATTTGGAATGTTATAATATTTGAATAATATTTAGAAAAATATTCGGTGACGGAAGTCTTACAAGATTTTCCACAGCGAAAATCTATCATAATTCATAATGCTCATTCGTTCTCATTCATAATTCTTAACAAATCGTACTTTAAACCAAGTTCTTTTAAATCTTTGAAAAAATTTAATTTAGAGTACAGCTGTTTTCTGTGACATATTCTCCACAAAGTTCTTATGTCAACATTTAGCTTGGATTTTAGCTGATGGTTGGAGAAAAATGTGGGAGATAAAATTTAGCGCGATCTGCGTACTAGGCTATATATCTTACGAATGAGATTGTTTGTGGTTGTGCTTGAAAAAAATATTGTGGGTTTTTCTTACATTAGTGAATTGTCGTAAGGATTAAAGTTAATACTTTGGAACTTCTCACGCTTATTTTTTGTTTTTGTTTTTATTTGTGATAGTAGGACTTACATATGTGTAGAGAGTGTCCCTACTCATTACTAGATATACTCTGATCAGCACCTTTTACATAAAACCAGTTTTGACAAAAATCACTTTCGGAAATACGGTGGCTGTCAAAATTTGTCCCGCAAAATAATGCTTGTATCATTCTTTTTCCTTGCAAAATTTAGTGGAGAGATTTTGTACAGCAATGCACAAAAGTATGAATTTTGCGTGCGAACTGCGTACTGCTCGGAAAAATATCCAAGACAAAATTTGTCCCAGGAAAAAAAATGTATGGGTATGGGAGACAAAATATTTCCCGATCTGCGTACTAGGCTATAGGGTGAATTGCCCAATTATTGGCACCGCCCCAAGTATTGGCACTTACAGCCTTATTTACTAACTCGTTTTAGCGACGGAGTAAAGTTACTTCGACTTTACAATGACTCTAAAATCCTGAAAGGCTTATTTATAATGAAAATGCACGAATAATAGCGGTGGAATAAGCTAAAACTGGTTCATAGGATGTTAAGGCTCTTTTAGTATCTAAATGTCATTTTGAGATGACATCTTGGGCCTTACCAACAATCAAATCAAGAGACAACTTTAATATTTGAGCGAAATGAAGCATTATTTAATGGACTCTATAACTGACCATATGTTTATGCTGCATTTTATTTTTTAGATTCCGTACAATGGTTCCGTTCGCTCAAATATTAAAGTTGTCTCTTAATTTGATTGTTGGTACGGCCCCTTGTGAAATTTACAAAAAGCAGTGTAAGCAATTTTTTTTCGTTTGTTACTAAGACAAAAAGGATAGATATTTTGCATTAATAAATTATTTATATTTTGTACAGTATTGCGGACGGAATGTGGTTGGTACATTCATTTGTAGGATTTGAACATTATACAATCTAATTTACAATGTATTCAATTAATAATATTTTGCCGACTTGGAATTGGTCAGGCTACACAAGTTATTTATTAATATTTTTTGTTTTTTGAGCACGTTACAATTATTTTAGATCAAAGTCTTTTCGTTTCATTAGAATTACGTTCACTCAACAAGACAAGAATTCTATCTTGTTCAATATCATACGAGATCACCATTGTTGTACTTAATTTGGGTATATGATCAGTTCTGATCTCTCATCGAGTAAACACGTCAGTGCAAGTGCAGTGCGCTGTTATAAAAGATGAACTCTGAAAACATGTAAGTTCCTACCAATAAAATAGTTTTTGATTGAAGTTTGACGCATTTTTTATCATATTATAGTTTGATGGAGGGAACCGAATATTTGTCTTCCCCTGAACCAGAAGTGCCAAACGAAATTTTAATGTTAAAATGACTATTGGGCCTTTTTTAACTTTTTTGACTTATACCTATTTCAGGACTTTGAATGATATTAGTCGTGTTTTTTTGGAAAAGTTATCCGTAGTACAGTAGGATTTTTATATGAATAACAACATCCATAGTAGGATCACTGCCGATAACATCCGCAGTAGGATCACTGCCGATAAAAAGAGAAGTGAAATCCTGCTGCGGATAGAGATTTGACGTTTGTTCGAGTATCGGCCGTGATCCTACTGCGGATGTTGTATTTGTTTTTCATATAAAATCCTACTGTACTACGGATAACTTTTCCAAAAAAACACGGCTATTGACATAAGCTCTCCAGATCAAAACAAAACAACCAATCCCTTAAAGTAGGGTGTCCATAACGTGTTTGAAAAAAAAGAGGACATTTTCGAAACTCCAAACATCTACTATTAGACCGCTTCCCCCTCTGCGCACAGCAGTGTCTTTCAAATAAACACATATTTACAAAAGTAAGGTAGATACACAAATAGCATCAGTTTAGTCACTAATATGTAGTTAGTTTATTTTAACATCTTGTTAAGGAAAACAACTGACATAAATAGGTATAAACGCTTAATTGCATTAACTTCAAATTAACAAAAATAAAATAAAAAATTAATGTTAATTTAACCGGGTTAGAAGAGTACAGAGATGGTGTGGTGAGTTTTGCATTCCTGACATTAAATCGGTCTGTTCGTGTTCATGCATGTTAAATGTTCGAAACAGGGTTTGGCGATTGCTCCCAAATGGATAGGTGCGTACTTCAGTGTGTTAATGCTTCATTTTAGGAGGCTTATACAAAAGTATATAAATGCAAAGTGAGTCAGATTAATATTTTGGAAAAAAAGAGACAAAAAAAAACTAAAAAAAAAATTTGATGAAAAAAGAAAGAATAAGAAAGATTGGAGTCAAAAAAGAGAACATGTTCTCTTTAAAAGAGATGTTCTGGAAACCCTAAAAAGTTAGTTTTCAAACAATTTAATAGCATATTTTTATAATTAGTTTCGACAAAATCTTAAATGTAAAGGGTGGTTAAATTTTAAGGGCCGATGATGATTTTGAATAAAACACAAATTATTTAGGCAATTATTCTCATTTCTTTTTATTATGATAATATTGGTATGGTTCAATTACGTATGGAACAAAATGTCGGCCAAATAGCCGCCGCGACCTCGGCGACACACCTCTATCCGATGATGCCACCAGCCCATAAACCGCACCAAACAGTCACTTTTTGTGGGTGCCATTTGTTTTTCGACAATCACTCTTGGATTATCATTCGCCTCAATGCGGCAATTCTGTTTATTGACGAATCCACTGAGGTGAAAATGTGCCTCATCACGATTTTTCCGATTGTACGCACATTTGGACGATTAAATTGACCGAACAAATCACGAAGTGCACGATATGCATTTTGATTTGAACGCCCATTGTCATAATAAGCCTGAATAACTTTAACGCGTTGCTCGATTGTGTATCTTTCCATGGTTCAAATTGAGTTAGTCTGAAATTGAGAAATGTCAAATGAAATGCAGACAAAACTTGATGTTTAGGTGTGGTTCACATTCAACATCGGCCCTTAAAATTTAACCACCCTTTATTTCAGTGTTGCAAATAATAATGAAATCGTAACAAATAATCCTGTTTGTATTTCTGTAAATTCAAAACAGAGCGCAGATCTAGAGCAGTACCCAAAAACACTTTTAAGGTAATATAAACAATCATTTTTTCGTTCAGAAAAATGAGATCTTACAAATGTAACTTCCTCAAAAATCTCTAAAATTTGTTTTTTCCAGCAATTTACAGTAAAATAGAAATTCTGTTTAAGACTCGAAGTGTGATATCTTTCCTACTGTCTTACAAAGTGTTTTTAACATAAAGCTAACAAAGGAAAAGAAAAAAGACATTCAAGCAATGTGGCCGTACATGCCTAACGTACATGATCAACGTTTTTTTTTAAGAATTTCTCCTTTATTTTTTGTTTAAGAAAAATAAATTATTCAAAACTTTGTTTTAGAAATACATAGATCTTTTAGTTATGAAACCTACATAATTTTTTTTTATTTCAGATGATAAAAACATACCAAGATATTCAAAATTTTGTTGTTCCCATTCATAGTACCATTCAGAGAACCTAATGAAATCTGATTTGAAAAATGAAATATGTTTTTGTTCAATTTAATACAAAATACATCTGGTTTCCTATAGTATCCTTGTTTATTTCTGTCTTGTTCAATATTAAGTTTTTTTGTTTGTGGCAACACTGTGTTTTGCAGAATCTGCATTCTTTCACAGATACACACACAACAAAACAACGTCCTAGACACATTATCTTTTATTCATTCGTTCACCGATCGTCGACTTATAAGCATCGCCCAACAGAACGTTTTGTCAACTAGTTCATTAAGAATCATTGTAATTTTAGTTTAAATAAACATTTGAATATTGTTAACTTAATGGTTATCTTTTCATTTAACCATATTGGTGACCCCGACGTGCGACGGTTCCGAAAATAATTTTTAAATTCCGTAAAAAGACTAACAAAACTGAATTTACGCATTGGCCATTGACATCCGAAAAGTTTTTTTTTTTGTCTCTAGTGTTTCTATCTTTTTCTTTTCGTGTTGGTTTTTACTGCTTGCGCATCAATTAGATATAAACCGCAGATACAGAACACATATACATATAACAAAAATTAAAATTACAACAGTTGACTGTCGCCACCGACCACCTTTCTTGTCTGGAGCAGCTGCAGAAACATCAAAAATAAAATTCGTACGTAAGTACATAAACAATTTTTTTATTGCATATTTTGATTTAAAAAAAACAATGGCTAACGAGGGAGGAAAGCAAATAGAACCCACAGTAGAAATTTCACGAGTTGCAATCAAACCTGCGCCGTTCTGGAAAGCAAATCCACGGGTCTGGTTCATGCAATTAGAGTCCCAGTTTACAACGGCAGGCATAACAGTCGATGAGACAAAATTCCACACTGCCGTAGGCAGCATCGATGGCAACATAATTTCTCAGGTCATCGACATTGTGGCAAATCCGCCGTCGAAAGACAAATATGCCACCCTCAAACAACGGCTACTGGAGCAGTTCGCGGACACAGAAGAAAAGCGCCTCCGTACCTTGCTCAAAGACATAGATCTGGGAGATAGACGTCCATCACAATTATTACGTGACATGAAGGGCCTTGCAACTGAGCAGATTGGCGACGATGTGCTACGTACCCTTTGGTTGCAACGGTTGCCTTCTCAAACCCAGGCGATTCTATCTGCAATTCAAGAAACGGACATATTGAAGCTTGGCACAATTGCCGATAAAATTCATGAAACTTCTCAAACTTCGGAGGTCGCAACGGTTGGTTTCAACACACCTTCTACCTCCATAGACTCATTGAAAATTTCCTCTCAATTGAGTGAACTTTGCACAAGGCTTTCGCGATTAGAATCCTCGCACGGCTTCCAAAGTCGCCGTAATCGAGAAAAACAATCAGGTTCCTCAAGCAGACGTCGTTCTCTTTCCAATCGCAAGAACCGTTTTAATCCAAATGCTGAAATTTGCTGGTTTCACCAGAGGTTTAAGAGCCAGGCGAGAAATTGCAAGCCACCGTGCAACTTTCAAAAAAAGTCAGGGAAACTTCCCGGCCGGTCGTTAATGGCGACTGACGACAGTGGCCTTACTAATAAAAATTGTCGCTTATTCATCACAGACCATAAAACGAATATAAAGTACCTCATAGATACAGGTGCAGATCTTTCTGTGTGCCCTCGCACTAAAAAAGATACTGCTCAGGCAGGCACTCATCTGTATGCGGCTAATGGTTCAAAAATTACAACCCATGGTCAGAAGTTGTTGGATTTAGATTTGGGATTGAGGCGAAAGCTAAGCTGGCATTTTATTATTGCTGATGTCAGCCGCGCAATTATCGGGGCTGATTTCTTAACCCATTTCGATCTATTGGTGGATTTAAAGAGACAGCGCCTCATTGACAATAAAACCAAACTAACTGTCCCAGGCAAGTTGCAAAAAGCAGACAGTTACTCAACCATTAAAACTCTTGACAAAAATAGCGCATACTACAGTGTTCTGGCAAAATTTCCATATTTAACAAGACCTACCACCATTCGCAAGGAAATTAACACTCCTCTCAGGGTCAAGCATCAAATTGTGACCTCGGGACCTCCTGTTCACTGTCGAGTTCGAAGGTTGGCATCAGATAAACTTTCAGCAGCTAAGAAGGAATTTCAATACATGATGGAACAAGGAATATGTCGCCCTTCTAAGAGTCCGTGGGCAAGCCCGCTCCATATGGCTCTAAAAGCAAATGGTGAGTGGAGGCCTTGTGGGGATTTTCGTTTGCTCAACGCCGTGACAAAACCTGATCGTTACCCGGTACCTAACATCCAGGATTTTACTCTGTACTTAAATGGGAAAACAATATTTTCAAAAATAGATTTGGTCAGGGCGTTTCATCAAATTCCGATGGATCCTCAGGACATTGAAAAAACCGCAATTATTACACCATTTGGGCTTTTTGAATTTTGCAAGATGACGTTTGGACTCCGTAATGCTACCCAAACTTTTCAACGTTACGTCCACGAGGTAGTGCAGGGTTTAGATTTTTGTTTCTCCTACATAGACGATTTCCTCGTTGCATCATCCTCTCTAGAAGAACATAAGGCTCACTTGGAACAACTTTTTCAGAGTCTCAACGATCACAATTTCGTCATCAACATCGATAAATGCTCTTTAGGCAAAGAAAGCGTAGAGTTTTTAGGACATCTAGTTTCCAGTGATGGCATAAAACCACTTCCTCATAAAGTACAGGCCATCTTAAATTTTCCGAAGCCAAAAGATGTCAAAGCACTCCGACGTTTCCTTGGAACGCTAAATTTTTATAGAAAATATTTACCAAATGCAGCTCATCTTCAAAGCCCACTGAATGATTTCTTGCAAGGCAATCCGAAGAAAAACAAAGATTTATTCTGGACAGCTAAAACTTCTGAAGCGTTTGAAAATTGCAAAAAAGCCATGTCAGAAGCTGTAATGTTAACTCATCCTTGTCCCACAGCTCAATTCTCTGTTATGGTTGACGCATCAGATACAGCGGTCGGAGGTGTGATGCAACAGAGATGCGGTAAGGACTGTGAGCCGCTTGGATTTTACAGCCAGAAATTAAAACCATCGCAAAGAAAATATAGCGCTTATGATAGGGAATTGCTGGCGGTCTATCTCACGATTAAGCATTTCCGTTACATGCTAGAAGGACGTGAATTTACCATCTTCACCGACCATAAGCCGCTGACTTTCGCATTTCATCAAAATCCCGAAAAACTTTCACCTAGGCAAGAGCGTTATTTGAGTTTCACAAGTCAGTTCTCAACAGACATTGAGTATATTCCCGGTAAGGACAACGTGGTGGCAGACAGTTTGTCTCGCATCGACACTCTTGAATTGACTAGTACCATGGATTTCCATAAAGTGGCAATGGAGCAGAAAACTGATGCAGATTTAAAAAAGCTTTTGACCAGAGCAAATGCCTTAAAGTTGCAGCGTTTTAAAATTCCCGGCTACAATGATGTAGAGCTGTTTTGTGACACATCTACACAAAAGATTCGACCTTACATCCCGAGCTCATGTCGCCAAGAAATTTTTCAGAAATGTCATTCCTTATCACATCCAGGAGGCAATGCAACTTTAAAACTTTTACAGTCACGTTGTGTTTGGCCTTCCATGCGTAAGGACACAAAATCTTGGGTTAAACAGTGCATTGCTTGTCAAAGGTCAAAGATTGGAAAACACTGCAAATCACCCATAGGACTTTTTGCTATTCCAGACAATCGATTTGAACATTTAAACATCGACCTGATAGGTCCACTACCCATATCCAATGGTTTCTCGTACTGTCTCACGATGATCGATCGTTTCTCAAGGTGGCCGGAAATCATTCCGATAGTCGACATGACTGCAGAAACTGTGGCGCTAGAACTTTATAACAATTGGATTTGTCGGTTTGGAGTTCCTTTAAGATTAACCACGGATCAAGGCCGACAATTCGAGTCAACATTGTTCAAGGAGCTGAGCAGAATTCTAGGCATCGAACACATTAGGACCACACCCTACCATCCGTGTGCCAACGGAATGATTGAACGTCTACATAGAACTTTAAAAGCAGCAATAAAATGTCATGACTCCTCTAACTGGACCGAAGTCTTACCAACAGTTCTATTAGGATTGCGAACATCTTATCGCAAGGATATTGAAGCAACGGTTGCTGAGATGTTATACGGAACCACTTTACGGGTTCCTGGCGAATTTTTCCACGAATCACCTGATACGAAAACAGCTAACACGAATGATTTTCTACAAAGTCTTAAATCGAGAATGAATTCAATTCGACCGGTTGCAGCTTCAAACCATTCTAATAACAAATCGTTTATTTTCAAGGATCTTCTAACGTGCACTCATGTATTTGTCAGGACAGACTCAGTTAAAAAGCCTTTACAAAATCCTTATGAAGGCCCTTATAAAATTATTAGTAGAAACAAGAAAATTTTTAAAATCAATATTAAAAACAGTAATAAACATATTTCTATTGATAGGCTTAAGCCAGCTTATATCCAAGATTCAGAAGAAAGTTCCGAAACCAATGATCAACAGCCTTCATCCTCGAGTCATCCGGTTCACAGCGAATCATCACCACCTTCTCCATCCACTACTCCTGCTGAAGCAACAACATCTAGACTAGGACGCAGAGTGGTTATGCCCGCAAGATATCGCTAACACTAGGCAGGGGGTGCTGTGGCAACACTGTGTTTTGCAGAATCTGCATTCTTTCACAGATACACACACAACAAAACAACGTCCTAGACACATTATCTTTTATTCATTCGTTCACCGATCGTCGACTTATAAGCATCGCCCAACAGAACGTTTTGTCAACTAGTTCATTAAGAATCATTGTAATTTTAGTTTAAATAAACATTTGAATATTGTTAACTTAATGGTTATCTTTTCATTTAACCATATGTTCAATATCCACCAATTTTATCAAACTGTCTTCACTCCATATAACTTTGTTCAATATCCAAAATGACTTCTGCGTGGATTTTTATTTATCATTATTTCAAAACAAAAGAAATTTGTGAATTGTTTTTAAAACAAAATTGTTAAGGCATTCAGAAAAATATCACTTCCAAAAATAAATTAGGTAAAATAAACAAAAGTTTTCGATCTGAACTTTAAAAATCGATTTCCCAACATTTTGAAAAATGGACATAGAACAAGATAGAACTCAGGTGACGATATGCAGTCAAAATGAGTCATTGACCCAGAATGCACCACGTGCTTTTGTACACATGAGGGACATATATGCTATACTTTTAAGTACAACAACAAAATGCGCAATCTGCGTAACTCTGTATAAATTAAATGTACGACTGGGTCGAACTTGCCTAAATGTAAAGACTGCAAATTTTAACAAATTTAAGTTTTTGAACCAAAAAAAACTTTTTTTAAAAATTGTTTTAGTGCGACAAATAAAAATGAAATGCCATGTAATTTTTTAGAAAATATGAATTTATTAAAAAAAACAAAAATTAAAGTCATTGTAGCGGATTTAAAAAAAAAAGTTTTTTATATACAAAATTTTTAAAACATTTGGTTTATCTACTTTCAGTGTTTATAATTTTACGGATAAAAATTAAATCTAAAAAAAATATTGACCTGTTTTTTTAATTGAAACAAATATTTTTTTTTAAATTTGGATAGAAGTTTTTTCAACTTTTAACAAGCTTTTCTAAAAAAAAACTATTATTAATTCCGAAAAGCTGATACTGAGAAATTCAAAATTAGAAAAAAAATATATGGTTGATAGCCAGTAAAATCTTAATTTAAACATTTTATCGAATTATACATCCTTAAAATTAATCGAAAAGAAAAAAATTATTAAAATTCTAGGTGCCGTTTCCGATAAAAATACGATTTTTGAAAACCATTTCTTAACATTTGTAATTGTTTTTTTCATATCTTGTAGATTGTATTAAAACAAATTTTAGTTGTTAAGTTTTAAAAAAATTAAACCATGGTGTTTTTTTACGAATGCATAACTTGCTAAATATTTGAAAACATAAATAAAAGTTTCATTCATATAAAACTTAGAAAGCATCTATAAAGAAAGTCTATGTGGCTTTATAGGAGATAAATCACGATAAAAGTGATCCCAATTCAACGCCGGCTCTTACATATACCAGTTTGGCCGAGAGGTTAGCGAGCAAGAGATTTGGTGTGAGAGGACCAGAGTTCGAATCCCAGGTCCTGCCTATTCATGTAAGTAATGTAAGGTGTTTCGACCACCCCATTCCCCTCCCCTGATAATAAAAAAAAGTAGCCTATACGGTAATCCAGACTATAACTTTTTTGTGTGTTAAATTTTATCAAGATTCATTCAGTTGTTCAAGCGTTATTAGAACAGAGTCCGAGCATGTTCCGAACATCCTCTGAACTAAGCGTGCTCTGAGCGTCCTGAGTATTTTTTGAAACCCACCTGCTGTCGACATTTTTTTTTAATTTCCAGTTGTCCTAAATTAAAAAAAAAGTATTGCAGTTCTGATTTCCAAAACAAACAAGAAAAGCAATTCATGTCAATTTTGTATACTTCAAATCATTAATTTATAAATTATAAATAATCTTAAAGCATAATAAAAGTGGCTTCGAAAGAAACCGTTTCTGGCAAATGCAAATGCAGTACATTAAGGAAAATTTAAGGTAATGTTATAAGAAAAAATAAGGAACTTCAAAACAAAAGTATATTTAAGTTTGAGATAAATAAGCAAATAAATCAATTAAATTTGTCAGTTATGAGTATCTACAAAAGTTTACAAATATCTAGATGATTTATGTAGATACATTATGTTACTAATCTCTGTAAACTGTGCAATATAGGTTTAAGTATACAAATGTAATATTTTTGGCTACAATAAATATAATAATGTATGTTATTAAAAAAAAAGCAAAAGTTCGCGTTTCTAAACAAATAAGAAACTATGAAAAGTGTTACTAAACAAACTTCTCTTATTTACATATATTCTAAAGCTATTCTACTATCTTTTTTTTATAAAATCTGCTAGAACTCTTTCATAGAAGTCAGGTCTATTCCTTATTTTTAAAAGAAGCCGCATTTCTGTGAAAATAAGTGCTAAATCTGAAAGCCTGTCTTCTCAGTCTTCTCACTGAGAATTCATTAAATATGTATGAATGAACGAACTACTCAATTAATCCAAGAAAGTGCAGCGGTAGAAAAAAACTCACACATATCAGCAAATAAGTCGGTGAAGAGCGAGTTATTTTTTGCATAAGCAGAGAAGTGTACTTATAAAACAAAATTAAGGCTGATGGTTTACTGTTAATGCTTTCCTCTTTAATTATCTTTACGATTTTACATTGTAATTAAAATAAATAAATAAAACAAAATTTAACAAATACAAATAATCTTCTCCTTCAGCTTAAGTTCTTCACTAGTTAAATTTCTTGCGCACCATTTTTTTTTTGCTCTATCTGCGTAACCCACCATTCACCAAGTGACTTGGTTTTGGAATTGGGTATACTCACCTCACAACACAACATTCACCAAATAAGTCGAAGAAAAGCGTGTTATTTCTTTGCATAAGACAGCGTTCGTTAGACAGAGTGGAACCAAACTCAGAAAAACCATAAGTAAAACAGAGAAAGAAAACTAACATTGTTCTATCCAGCGATCTTATAACCCGAGATACGAGTACATATTTCGGGTTGCTTTTGCTTTGGCTTGTGGAAGTGTGGAAGGAATTACCTTTGTATATAAAAAGTTTTTATATACAAAGGAATTACCTTTGAGTATATATATATATATATACTCAAAGGGAATTACTCATGATAATAACGTGTGTGCGTGGTGCTGGTGTGGTGTGTATTTGAATGAAAAATGAGAATAAAGTTCAATTGAGTTGGTGGAGTGTGCTGTTTGTTGTGGTTAATGAATAGATACGTATTTACAGCCGTATTTATTAGAATTCGCTAAACGTGTGAATAGTTGTGCAACGCATAAGGACTTATTCATCCAGTATGCAAATTCATATTTATAAAACATTTGCCTACCCTGCATAGTTATAATGAGCTTGTGTCAAATAAAGTACCAAAAAGTAAGAATCTATTACATTTAGCCTTCATAACAGCTGTCTGTCAAAAAACAAAAAAAAAACATCTATCGAATTTAATAAAACAAAAACGAAACTACCAAAAGCTAAAAGAATTCCAACAATTAACTTTGATTCATCAGATAAAGTATGTATGTTATTATCTCTAGCACAATACTGGAAATCAAATTGTTATTCGTTTCATTATAGCTGTAATACTCCTCAGACAAGTTCTTGAGGATAAAATTCAATAATGCAAAATAATAATTACAACACTAACACACCGGATGAAGAAGGATGCGTGGAAAGAGATCACCAACAAGTATATTTATCTATTTAATTCTAAACAATTTTCAATTCAATTTGTTTTTAATATATTAGTATAACATTTTTGTTTCAATAAATAAAAATAACACAAAGTTTTAGTTTCAATATCAAATCAAAGGCATTTTATTTTGTTGAAAATCTTTATAACTCAATGTGATGTCAAAGTGAATGTGACAGTTCAATACTAAAATCTTTGTATATATATCTTATAGTATTATCAATTGACGTGATTTTATGTTAGAGTCCCTAGCCTGTGGTGTCGCTGAAATCAGCAAAATTTGTCAGTGGAGAGTAGGATAAGAAAGATAGAAACAAGTAGTAAGAAAGAGAAATTTTATTATTTTCATTTTTCAACGAAAGATAGAGTAAGGGAGTAGGGAGATTTCCGAGTGGTGGAAATGAAAAACAATTTCTTTTTTGACCTTTTTCTGTTGGCCTGTTCTGTTTTCTTGTTTGTATGTTTTTGTGAGTATGTATTGAGGTAGATATATTTTTCGCTGGAACTTGTTTGTCTGAACACATTTTCTTGTTTGCATGGTTTTTGTAGGTATTGAAAAAAAGGGATATGCCTATCATTTGATTTGAAATTTTCAATTCTGGTGAAAAATCAAATAATTATTATCTGAAGCGAGAACTCTCAACCAATGCTACAAAGATACAATGTGTTCTAGAAAACATAATAATTGCAATGACAAACTTTATAAAAAGTAGGTATATTGGCGATAAATTTTATGGAAATTAGTAGATACCTAATTAAACTGTTTTAATTTTAATAAGTACCTATCTGCCATAAATTTTTTTTCCAAATTTTAGAAAAAAATTTTTTTTCTCTAGAATGTTTTTGTTTTACTTTCGTATTTACGGCGGATTGATGAAAAAAATTTCGAGGATGAAAAAAATGTTAATTTATACTAGTTTCAGGGCTTCAAATGTTCATGTAAACGCACTTATTCACGTATAATTGTTGATAACTTTTTTACAAGCAATCGAATTAAGTTTTTATATTATATTCTAATTTTTTATTTTATGTTTTTTCATAATCTACACAAAAAAGAAAAAACAAACAAATTAAAAAGAATCATACGAAAATGTTGATTTTTCATGTTTTTACAATTCAAAATAATAACAATTTCTCTCAAAACTTACCTTTTTCACATATTATCATTGTACCTTTTTTATCAAGTAATTATCAAAGTAATCGTTTTTTTGTAGATTAACAAAAATAAAATGCACTACAAGGTCGCACGAACTTGCTCCTATGTAATAGACTAGGAATTTTAAAAACGAATGTTATTAGAGAAAACTGTTCATAAGCATAAAATTTATTTTTTAAATGACTAAAACAACTATTTTAGCAGTTGGAGCTAAAAACAGGATGCCATATGCTTTAAGCAAAGATTAGTTTATGTAAGAACAAAATTATAATTTCTTGTAGTGGTTCTAAAAATAAGCTTTTATGGTCGTTTTAAAAAAATTAAATTTTTAGCGTTATAGCTTCTATTTTTTTTTTTTGCATTTCAATTTAAAGACTTGAAATTTGGCATGGAACTGTGTTTCTATGTCAGTATTATAAGAAAAAATTTGCAGATCGATTGTTGGTAACGTATAGCCATGGTAATTAATAATGTGTAATCTCCGTGGCCTTTTTGGGATGTGATTTTCATGCTTAATCAGTTTTATTAATATTTTTAATGATGAAAATGATTTTTTATTTAATTTTGGGCCTTGTCGTTTGAAAGGCTTTCTCTCAAACTTCAATTTTATGATATGCCAAAAAAAAAATTGTTTTGTTGTCCGAATTCTTAGTTGAACGATTGGGACAAGATTTGGAAAAAAAAAACCTAATTAAACATTTTCGCCTTTTTAAAAAATAAATTGTATTGAGAATGTGCGCAAAAAGAAAAAATAGGAATAGTAACAGAACGAGAAAATTATATTCATGGATGTGTATGTGACGTTTTGTGAGGATAGGGAAAATATATTTGTGTGAAAAAATATAAATCTGTTACCATGGTTGCCACAAACAAATAAATATAAATATAGAATGTAATGATGACTGATAGAATTAAAGAAAGTTTTTTGATGTTTTGGGTTAACCTTATTTTACTAAGTACCTTAAATACTTGTAAATAAAATTAAATATGTATGAATATGTATGTGTACAGTAAATTATTAGGATAACAACTCGATTTACGCAACTAATAGAAATTAAGGCAGATGCAATAACCGAGTCTGTTGCATGGGTTATATTTTTTTAAATAAATAAAATGCACGACTGGGTCGCACGAACTTGCTCCTATGTAATAGAATATGAATTTTAAAAACGAATTTTATTAGAGAAAACTGTTCATAAGCATAAAATTATTTTCCTTTTAATTCTTTAAGTAGTAAGCGATAAAAAAGATTGCTATGCAAATATGAAATAAGAAAAAAAATTAGTAGGCCAACTTAAAGCTTCTATTATTGTATGAATAAACGTTTTCGAGAATAATACGATTTTCGAAAACCATTTTTGGCATTTGTATGGTGGGTAGCGTTATTGTTTGGTTAAATACATTGAAATTAGTAGTTTTGCGCAAGTAAAGGAACACGTTTTGAGAAAATGAAAAAATTTATCAAAATCTCAAAATTATATGGAATAAACGATTCGAAACATAATGCATTGAAAATAATCAATTTGGCAACCATGACTTTCTGTCTGATTTTTCCTCTGCAAATTTTAAAGGTTTTTTATGGATTTGTGAATACATGCATACAGTTCAACCTCGATATAACAAATCGGAAGGGAACACGTAAATATTCGTTATATCAAGTAATTCGTTGAACTGAGGTTTGTTATGTTGAGGTTAGATTGGTCTAAAATTAGTTATAAAGAGGTACAAGAGGTAAAAGTGACGAGCAGCAGTATTTGCATTACTTTCCATCAAACAACAATGATTGTTTTACGAACAAAAGCGGGTCGAAACCTGTAGCGACATGAATCACAAACTATGAGATTAAGGGTCATACATTGGTGGGAACTTTATATAAAGGTTTGGGTTGAGAAAATTCTTTAGTTAAAGGTGTTTATCCTTTTTCTTGATAGTTGAAAATTCGTTATAAAGATGTTGTTCGCAAAAAATGTTCGCAATGTAAAGGTATATTTTACATTAACTCTTATGGACAATTTAAGGGGATTACGAAGAATTTGTTAAATCGAGTAAGTCGTTATATTTAGGTACCTTATATTAGGGTTGCACTGTATTTTTGTTTACTATTTAGACATACATGCCATATCAAAATATTTTCTTGCAAATAATTTTCCCGCTTTTTTGAATCAGTTGCAGTGCCAGTTGAAATAAAAATTTCTTCTTTTCTTAATATAATCAAGGTATGAGAAAAAAATTTATTTTACCTAAAAATAACGGTACCCTCCATACAAATGTCAAAAAATGGTTTTCGAAAACCGAATTTTCCTCTAAAAAGGTTCCGAGAAAATTGTTTTCTTTCAATTAATTCTTACGATCTATAATTTAATAAAAAAAAATAATTTGAAATCAAGATACCTATTACTGAATGTACATACCCTCCAAAGGTTTTTTCGAATTTTGAATTTTTCGTTATCGGCATAACGGATTTCAATGAAATTTTGTATAGACAAGCTTTTAAAAAGTTAAAAAAACATTGCATTTCAAAGCTTTAAAAAATATACATATATTTTTGAATTAAAAAAAATCCCAGTTGCGCAAAAATAATTTCAAATATTTTCCATTTTACGAGTATTTTTTGATAAAAATTTAAATTGAAAATTTCGAATGTACTAAAAATGTTCTTTTCTTGCATAAAATAACAATAATCCACAAAATAAATAGTAACAATAAATAGTTGAAATTTTGTGGAAAGCAAATAAATTTAATAAGATAATTAATAAAAAAGTTGTTTGTTTACGAAATGATTTTGTTTAAAAGCATGAAAGACAAAAAAAAAAATAATTTTAAATAACGGCACATAACTTTCTTGGAACTTTTACGGTACCAATATTGTAAGGAATGATGAAATTCAGTATATTTATCTAGAATATAAAAAAAATTAATAATGATATGAGCCATTATAAACTGAAAGAACATTTATTAAAAAACAAATACGAAAATGGCCACGGAGATTACAGGCCACGGAGATTACAAAATCGACTATTTCTTAATTTTAATATAGTAAATGTAATTCAATGTCATCCAAATTATATTAGGTTCAAGTATGACTAAATACCTTTCTTTTGGAGGTGGTTAGACTAAAAAATATTTATACGGTACAAAGATAACAAGGCCCGGGAGATTACACTGAATTTTTACTCGGATGAAAAAATTATTTTGTATGCAAATTTTAAAGGAATTAACTGCAATAATTAAATTATAATAAAACATGAAATTAAAGGTTTTTTGACGTACTATAAGATAATGCATCGTAAAAAATTATTAAAAATTGTTCAGTTGTGTGAAAAAGCGAAAATGTTTAATTAGGTTTTTTTTTCCAAATCTTGTCACACTCGTTCAACTAAGAATTCGGACAACAAAACAATTTTTTTTTGGCATATCATAAAATTGAAGTTTGAGAGAAAGCCTTTCAAACGACAAGGCCCAAAATTAAATAAAAAATCATTTTCATCATTAAAAATATTAATAAAACTGATTAAGCATGAAAATCACATCCCAAAAAGGCCACGGAGATTACACATTATTAATTACCATGGCTATTCGTTACCATCAATCGATCTGCAAATTTTTTCTTATAATGCTGACATATAAACCCAGTTCCATGCCAAATTTCAAGTCTTTAAATTGAAATGCAAAAAAAAAATAGAAGCTATAACGCTAAAAATTTAATTTTTTTAAAACGACCATAAAAGCTTATTTTTAAGAAACCACTACAAGGAATTATAATTTTGTTCTTACATAAACTAATCTTTGCTTAAAACATATGGCATCCTGTTTTTAGCTCCAACTGCTAAAAGAGTTGTTTTAGTCATTTAAAAAATAAATTTTATGCTTATGAACAGTTTTCTCTAATAACATTCGTTTTTAAAATTCTTAGTCTATTACATAGGAGCAAGTTCGTGCGACCTTGTCGTGCATTTTATTTTTGTTAATCTACAAAAAAACCATTACTTTGATAATTACTTGATAAAAAAGGTACAAATGATATGTGAAAAAGGTAAGTTTTGAGAGAAATTGTTATTATTTTGAATTGTAAAAACATGAAAAATCAACATTTTCGTATGATTATTTTTAATTTGTTTGTTTTTTCTTTTTTGTGTAGATTATGAAAAAACATAAAATAAAAAATTAGAATATAATATAAAACTTAATTCGATTGCTTGTAAAAAAGTAGTTATCAACAATTATACCTGAATAAGTGCGTTTACATGAACATTTGAAGCCCTGTAAATAGTATAAATTAACATTTTTTTTCATCCTCGAAATTTTTTTCATCAATCCGCCGTAAATACGAAAGTAAAACAAGAACATTCTAGAGAAAAAAAAAATATTTTCTAAAATTTGGAAAAAAAAATGTATGGCAGATACTTATTTAAAATTAAAACAGTTATCTACTAATTTCCATAAAATTTATAGCTAATATACCTACTTTTTATAAAGTTTGTCATTGCAATTATTATGCTTTCTAGAATACACTATATCTTTGTAGCATTGGTTGAGAGTTCTCGCTTCAGATAGTAATTATTTGATTTTTCACCAGAATTGAAAATTTCAAATCAAATGATAGGCATATCTCTTTTTTTCAATACCTACAATAACCATACAAACAGGAAAATGTGTTCCGACAAACAAGTTCAAGCAAAAAATATATCTACCTCAATACATACTCACAAAAACATACAAACAAGAAAATATATTCCAACAGAAAAAGCATTGTATATAAACTTTATAGTATTCTCATGAGGCCATTCGTTCCAAGCGCAACATGGCACCCTGACAAGTAAAGAAATGTCGCTTTATAAGTTTATATACAATGTTTCTATCGTTGAGTGAAAATGTGAAAATGTAGAAGAACAAATTATGAGAGAGTAGAAACGTTTTTTCGATTATACTCGTATACAATATAACAGAAATCAATTTGCAGGCAGAAGATTTGTCTAGACAATGATAAAAGACAACAACAAAATTGGGCGGGCAGAAAAGAACAAAAAAAAAAAGACTTGTGTGTATGATTTTTTTATATTGAGGGTGATGTTTTGTAGGTATGTGGGAAATAAACTTATGTCGATTTCCTTTTACACTAGGGATTTTAGGGATTGCGAAAATAAAGCTATTTGTGTTTTTTTAATTTTGATTCTTAAAGCAATATTTTTCTATGGTAGGTATTGACTTGCCACTTATAGGTAAGGTATTATAAGTCAAGTTATGCATTGTCTGTTCGACTGGAGCCTAAACGGCTCGGCCGATTTTCTTTGAGCTTTGTAGATATTATTGTTAAATTTTTCCCTTCTCAGTTTTTTTCTGTTTCTTTTTTAGTAAGACCGAAAATAACGGTACCTACCATAACACTTTTTTCAAAATCTTATAAAATATTTTTCAAAACTGTTCGACAGATTTAAAAAAATATCTAAAAATTTCATTTAGTAAACCTAGGTAATGGGTGAAAAAAAATGTTCAGAAAAATGTTTATTAATGGTACCCCCCATGGTAAAATTGTTTTGTTTTTGATTTTGTCACATTCGACCAAAATATTTTTGAACTTTTGCCAAAAATAATTTTGGACATTTTGTCAAAAATATTTTTTTAACAATTTTTTTTTCCACAATATTTGTATTTTGAAGAAATTTTGATTTTTCATACATTTTTTTCTGCCCATTTTTTTTTTTAATATGAAATCGCACATGTATTTCAAAAGTGTCACAACTCAAAAAACACATTTTTTGAGTTTTGGACGCACAAAAATATTTGAAATTTTCCGGGATCTTTCTATCTAGTTGCCATTGATATAAGTTGAATAGTTTCTTTTTTAAAAGGTAAAATGTCGTTTTAGATGTTATAGTTGAAATCAAAGGTGCTTTGATAAAAATGACATATTTTTAGTTGTGACGCGATTCTTGTTGTAAACAGTTGCGCAATAAATATCAAAAGTGTTTTAATTTGAATTGTTTCGTTTTAGTGGTTACATTTGTAAAAAAATTAAGTGTTGTATTTTGAGTTGAAACATTTTTGCTGTCTTTTCTGTGGAAAAATATTTGTTTCATTTTGAGTTGTGATGTTTAAGTTGATTGAGGTTATTATAAATCCCTTGTATTATTTTTGGTTACTACACTTTAGAAACATGAAAAGTTGAAATTTAGAGTTAATACAGTTTTGTTGTTTCAATAAAGATTTAAGTTTTTAAAGCTCAATTAAATACCAAATGCTTCCAATTTTATATAAAACCTTAATCTTGTCATGGCAGATATTTTACAAAAACTTTAATTCGAAAAAACCTTTCCTCATACATTTTTTCATGTTTTTTTCGAGTTATGACACTTTAGATGAATAAATTACACTTGTTAAGAAAGGGTCTACCACGATATCTCGAAAACAATAATCCAGAAAGCAAAAATCTCGAAAGTAAAAATCTCGAAAACAAAAATCTAGAATTGAAAAAACCTCGAAAAAAAAAATCTAGAATGCATAATCTCGAAACACAAAAATCTCGAAAAAAAAAAAATCTCGAATGCAAAACTCTAGAATTAATATATTAATTCTAGATTATTAATAACTGTTTAACAAAACCACGACTGAGACTGACTAGTAAACTACCCATGACAGAGTTACCCAGATCTCAAAACAGAGTAGAGTCCTGGCATAGGAGGCTTAAGGTTTTAGTTTGAAGGCCGCACATTGGTCCTTACAAATTATTTGCAGTTTAAAAATAAGTCAGACAAACAGTGATAGAAGTTTGAACTCAGCATTCTATTTTGAGGTAATCAATGAACGAAGTAGTATCCAAAACATTTTTCAAAGCTACACTCGATATAAACGACAGACCAATTCGAACAGCTCTTCAAAAAATGACTGACACAGGTTTCCTTACCAGGGATTTTCGAGGAGAACATGGAAAACATCCCCAAGTCAATCCGGAAATTAAGAATGGTGTGAGGAATTTCATTAATGCAATTCCAAGAGTTGAGTCACACTATTTAAGAGCCCAAACCAGTCGTGAATTCATTGAACTGACGAAAGCTTATCAAGATAAAATTCCTTTGGCTGAAAACAAAAAAAAAAAAGACATACAAGATTTGATAAATAAAAACATAATCCCAAAATCCTACTTTTATTTTACAAGTGTTCTTGATTGAGTTACTACTTTTTTGTCATATTTATTTTAATTATCTACTTTTTTCCAAATAATAATAATTATTTTTTTTAACAATAAATGAAAACAACCTGAATGAATGTTTCTTTTCGTGTAAGACTTAATAAGGTTTATTTGCTTAAGTTTTAAGAGAACAAAGGCTCGAAGAAAGGCATGGTGAGTAAACTACATAATATTGATCATTTTTCTATATTTTGGTTAAAGACAATCCTGATAATCCTAATAACTTTTCTAAAAAAAAAACATGATGTAATTATTAAGAAACAAATACATCAAAACTGTCACAACTAAAAATTGTTTGACTAAAGTGGCTGAACTCAAAATAATACATTATTTTTTTTATGAAAAAAACACGAAAAGTGTCATAACTCTAAAAACGTTAATTTTCATGGTTTAAGATGTGGAATTGATGCTGGTTGTTACGTATGGTTGGTTAATAGTGTATTTCCCTCTGTAAACATTGATTATTTCATAAATTTACTGTTTCTATTGTTGTAAAATGGTTTTTCGACTCTATTGAAAAACGAAGATTTTTGAGTTGTGACACTTTTGAAATACATGTGCGAATAATTATTTTAAATCAAGAAATATGGCAAAAATTTGCGACCCAAGGTACTTTCAAACGTGATTTCTGGCTAAACTAGGCATCTTAGCGAGTTAAAAATTACATTTTCGTGATCTAGAGAGAGCCACCTTTCAATCCACGTATCGCATGAAACGAAAAACAAATTTTTATCTTTAAACGTGATTTGCGGATAAACGGAGCCTCGTAGACCCCCCAAAGTTGACATGTTCAAACGTGATTTCTAGCTAAACTAGGCATCTTAGCGAGTTAAAAATTGCATATTCGGGCTGTCAATTTAGTATTGAAACGGCGGGATTTTGTGAATCGGGATTTTGTGATGCGGGATTTCGTACCCAACTCGATTTAAAAGAAAAGTCAATTTCTTTTCGAAACTCAATGTTTCAAAAACCTAATGCTCGATTTTTCTTAAACTTGACCAATAAAAGTTTCTTAAAACAGTCTAAAAGGATTTTAAGTCGGCGTACCAATTTTTTTCTTAAAAATGTTTTAAATATTTTTCAGTTTTGAAATGCAATGTTTTTTAAACTTTATGTTTATAGAAGCTTCTCTCTAAAAAATTTCATTAAAAAGAAAAAAATTTAAGCAAAATTCTCGGAACTGTTTTCGAGAAAAATACGATTTTCGAAAACCATTTTTTTAGATTTGTATGGAGGGTACCGTTATTTTTAGGTAAGATAATTTTTTTTTCATATCTTGTTGCTTATTCTAAGAAACTTTTTTTATCAAGTTTTAAAAAAATTGAGCATGGGGTTTTCAAAAAAAAAAATTGAATTTTTTTTAAATGCACGACTGGATCGCACGAACTTGCTCTTATGTAAAAGTACTTTGGAGTTTTAAATACATTTTATAAATATAAAAGGATGATTCCATTATAGCGGGTGCAACATTTAGACTCATTTGAAGTAAATGTAATAATAAAATAAGCAAAATATTTAATGACATTATTACTTGAAGGGATACATTTTCACCTATTTATTTTTAATGCATTTAGAATTCTAAAATTTCTCTTTCAATACATCTCTCCACATTAAATCAAGAGTCCTTTTTCTGCATAAAGCTCAGCGTTTTTTTATGTTTTCGTCAATTTTCTGTAAAGCAGTCTCTTTTCCTTGTTTAATTTCCATTTAACCATATATTTTTATATAAAAAAGAACAAATTTTATTATATTACATAATTAAAAAAATAACTTGAACAGTAGAAATTATTATTCAAAGCATATTTTATTAATGAAATATAATAAATCACGTTATAATGTTTGTAGTCAATAAATTGCACCCGCGATCTTAATATTGCGATCGCAGGTGCAACCAATTTAAATCAACGTTTTCTGTCGTTCAACGTACAACATATTCCTAATAACGACTGATTTAATTTTAGTTTTGTTTTCTTCTTACTTTTTGAAAGTTTTAAGACGCTAGCACTTTATTTCTGCCAAAAAAGTAAATTTTTATATCTTTTATGTCGCGGGTGCAACAAACTTACAATGGCTATTTGCAATCAATAATGCTAAAAATATAATAAAAAATTCGTACATGTTTTTATGCAAACGATTAAATGGCATGTTGCTTCATACGTCTATTGAGTAAAGCATAACTTAAAACTGTCGGAAATAGCTATTTTGAGCTTATTTTACCAGTTACAATAATTGCAGTTCGTACCGACTCTTCGTATGATAATGTTGCCAAGCGCAAACAAAAAGGTTCTCTATAAGTTAGGTCTCAGGTTTTGTTTTTATTATTAAATATAGTATCTCTTCTTTGAATATTTATCAAAAAAAGTAAAAAATATTGTAATTCAAAAATTGGTGTCAAAAATCGTCTATAGTGAATCGCCCAAAATATAGATTTAAGGAGATAAAAATGTTAAAATGCATAGAATTGCCGTGTGATTTCCGGAAAAGTATGCATTTATAATGTCCATGTCCATGTCCGTAATATTACATCTAATTTTTTTTATCAAAATCGTTAGAGCCATTTTCGAGACAAATAAGTGTAGGTATGCATTACAGGTGTATGGGGGTTACCGCTAGTTTTAGACCTAAGAAAAAAATTTCAATTTTTCCTCTAGGGAATTACCGAAGACTATTAAGTACCGAGTTTGAAGAAAATAGGACATACAGACAGACAGACGGAGTTGTCGGACCCACTTTATTCGTCTTCGCTATCATCATAATGTCAACTTTGATCAAAATCTCGAGTTCGGTATTTTTTCCGAATGCATAGATAACTTACCTTATTAAAGTACCTAGAAGTCGCAAGTAAAAAAAAATTATGTTTATTTGCGACATATGTAGGTATAGCATTTCATAAAAATTTTCAGAAGAAGCTTTATTCAATATGTAAATTAAGTTTTTAAACATCATCTAATAGTTTTTGGAGACAAATTTTCTATTTTCCTATTCTATTTTATGTCTTTATGGATAAAAACTATTTTTTGTTTTTATTATTTGAATAGGTAGGTATCTTTTTAATTTTTATTATTATTTTTGTTCTTCAAAATAAAACCAATTGAAATTTTGAACAACAGAAATAATAATAATTATAATCAATAGGTATACCTATGTAGGTAAATTACAATATAAATACCTACAATATAAATTATATTGCAAGTTCAATAACTTTAACTGCCGATAATTGTACTCCTTAAATCCTAAATACCTACCTACCTATTTCAATTTTCCTACAGTAGTAAATAATCCTTTCATTTTTTGTTTGTGTCTTATAATTGTAATTATTATTTTTGTTCTTCAAAATGACAACATTTAAAATTTTGAACAACAGAAATAATAATAATTAGGTACCTATAATCAATATAAATTACTTAATATATTAACACATGCATGCATGCACAATTGCACATCCATACCAATCAAACAATCCTAATAAGAATCCATTTAAAAAAATTTTCCTACTGAATCTATAAATCTATTTAAACTACAACGTTGTATTTTGATAAAGTAATATCAAAATTGAGCAACGTTGCTTTGATATGACTATAATAGACAAAACACAAAACTCCAAAACCAATGCTGAAAAATGAAAAATAATAATGTACCTACATATGTACATACATATGTGTGTGTATCAAAACAACACACGTCGATGGTGCACAAAAAAAAAACAACAACAACTAAAGCGAAGATTTTGTAAAAAAAATTCTGTATTCACTTGGCATATATGTAGTATAACAGTTCTCATGAGGAAAACAGCTGTATTTTACATCTCCCTTTGTCACCCTACTGATATATAAATCAAAAAGTAAACTTTTCATTCTAGTTACTCTTTAAAAATTATTTCACTCTCACTATAATATCAAATCACTCAAATTTCTTCGCAACATTTTGGCACTTTTGTGGCGATGGTAGCGATTCTAGTGAGCGGACAAGAAGATAAAAAAAAAATGCCTCATGAGAATACTATAAAGTTTATATACAATGGAAAAAGGTCAAAAAAGAATTTTTTTTTTCATTTCCACCACTCGGAAATCTCCCTTACTCTGTCTTTCGTTGAAAAATGAAAATAATAAAATTTCTCTTTCTTACTACTTGTTTCTATCTTTCTTATCTTACTCTCCACTGACAAATTTTGCTGATTTCAGCGACACCACAGGCTAGGGACTCTAACATAAAATCACGTCAATTGATAATACTATAAGATATATGTATATACAATGCTAAAATGTCCTTATGTAGGCACTATTCAACCTCCAAACGCGTTTAGCTTATAATGCCTCTATTCAACGTCACATAAGTTTTATAAATAACAATTTTGCGTTTAGAGGCATTATAAGGGTTGCATTTTGTATAGCCTTATGTACTCACTATAATGAGTTTATAAATATGGCTGTTAGTATATAAAGTGGGTTTCAGTTTCAGTTTATTTATTTATTTATATAGCTTACACAGTAAGATAATAGATATCTTATAAATTTGTGAGAGCCTATGACTTAATTTTAGATAACAATTTCAATTTTAAAAAATACAAAAAGATAGAAAAGAAAATAATATAAAATAATAAAAAAAAAAAACAATAATTCATCGATAAAATATTATTTGACTTGGAAAACAATAGAATGATAGAGAGAAAGATTAGAAAATGAAGAAAAGAAAAAAAAAGAGACAAAAGATAGTTAGAGTTTAGAAGAGAAGATAAAGCTAAGTTAAGTTAGTTGCTTTGGTTCGAAAAGAAGATTTTAATACTATTTTGGAAAATGTGCATATCACTAATATCCCGCAGATGAGTGGGAAGTGAGTTCCAGAGGCGACATGTAGCGATGAAAAATTGCCTTTCCGAGGTCAAACACGAAAATCGTGGCAAAATGACCGATGTCGATCTGTTCGATGTTGACATTCTGATTTTTTCAAAGAGATAAGTTGGTTGACGTGTTTTCAAGATTTTAAAAAATAGTATCAATGTTCGAAGCTTCATGAAGTCATTTAAAGGCATATTAGGGAGAATCTCTTGCAAATGTGAAACATGGTCTTACCTTCTTAACCCAAAGATGTATCGAATGATGCTATTGAAGGCTATGTTTAATTTATTTTTGCTGATGGAATCGCAGTTGTAAAAAATTTCGCATCCATGAGTGAGAACAAGTATTACTAGGGTCCTTGCTAGCATTAGTCTGGTTTTAAATGGAGTGATGTCTTGGGCGGTCCACAGCGTTCTAAGCGTTCCATAAGTTTTACCTACCAATTGGTTGATGTGATCATTCCAGGTGAATGTTCTATTGAAGATTACACCTAGATTTTTACTGGATTTTACGAATTCTAATGGGTTCTCGTTTAGAATTATGGGAGGAAAGTATGTTAGATCTAATTCTTTTCTTGATATAACCAGACATTTGCATTTACTTGCGTTGAGAATCAACCCATTGCAAGACGCCCAGTAGGATATCTTTTCTAGTTCTTGGTTCAGGGTGAAAGCACAGTCGTCAATTAAACCCAAAGGACAGCTTTTGTAAATTTGAATGTCATCGGCATAAAAATGTTTTGATACTTTATTTATAATGAAACCGATTTCATTCACCTATTATGAAAATAAAAGGGGGGATAAAATTGATCCTTGGGGAACTCCTTGTTGAACCGGAAGAAAATCGGAGAGATTTTCATTTAAGAAAACGGCTTGCTTTCTATTATTTAAAAAAGAAGAAAGCAGTTTAATAGCTTCTGAAGATACATTGAATCTGTGACGCAGTTTATTCAGAAGTATCGAGTGATTCACCATGTCGAATGGTTTTGAGAAGTCTAGTAGGACTAAAAAGGTTACATTATCAATATCGAGTTCAGTCCTTATGTCTTCGATTATTTTAGTTAGTGCCGTTATACAGCTATGGTGTGAACGAAAACCTGATTGAACATCGACTAAGAGGTTGTTGCGACTGATGAAGTTGCTTAATTGTTTTTGCATTATCCTTTCACAGACTTTAGACAGAAAAGGAAGTATTGAAATTGGTCTAAATTCATTACAAAGCGAGTTTTTGGGGATAGGAATTATTTTTGCTTTTTTCCATTGATGTGGGAAAATTCCAGTGGTAAGGATTGAATTTATTACATGTGTAAAATAGGGTAGAAGCAATGGAAGAATAGCTTTAATGAAAATTGGAGTTAAGTCATCAGAACCAGTGGCATTAGACTTTATACTTATGCAACTTTCAACTATGTCTAAGTCGTTCACACAATCGAAACTGAACCAAGTGTCTGTGGAAGGTGGAGGTATTGTATTGATAGAGATACGTCATCTCTTGTAGGTATTACAGGTGTAGAAGCAAATTTACTGTTTATCTCATTTATATATGTTGGTCGTTATTTAGTAAACATTCTTGTGCAGCAAGGTCGTTTGTTATTTAGTAAACATTGTTGTTTAGAAGAAAATTTTAAAGGTAGCCCGATAGGAATCGGGTTATATGGATGCCACGCCACTGATACATCATAACATTCACATTTATAATATTAGTTGGATTATTTGATGAGCTTTATATAGCAGTACTATTACTCCTATAGTGATGGACTAAGTATTCTCTGATTACCTTATGGACGTAGAATATCATATAGTACCTCTATCACATAACGATAAGAATATTTTTCGGAGTAACACAATTAACTCCATAAAGGTGGAATAGGAGTTAAAAAAAGTCGCCCTTTTAACCCTTTGGAGTTTTATATAACCCTTAAATGTGTGCAATAGACAGTAACAAGAAGCTTCTCTAGATGAATATAGAAGTAAAATTGTTAGTTGGGTAAAAGATGGTGAAAATGAGAACACCAGATAGGAACACATGCTGTTCTCTACACCTAAATCAATGATGACAGTGAGCGAATAGGATAGTATAGAACCTAATTTTACTATAGGACAGTAGGTTCAGCTTATATGCTTGGTTTTTTTTGTTAAAAGAGTCATCGTAATTAAGATATTGTGTGATATTTTTCCCCCCAGTTTGTGAGCTTAGTTTTGTTTTTACATTTGTTTATACGTTTATCTTTTTAAACTTTGGTTTAGCAATTATCGTTTTGTATTCTTGCTTATTACTATTAGGTTAGAAGTAGTTAGTCTTGTTATTAATAATTTATTGTTGTACAATTTTCACAGCAAGTTGTTCTTATATTTAGTGAGTTAAAAATTAGATAATCACATTTGTGTAGGAACTAATATAAAATTGTATATTTGAATTATCAGACTTAATTTGATAATGTAAGACGAGTTAGGATAGGTGAATTGCATAACTTTTGTTGTTGTTTGGTAGCTTTATCTTTTAAGGGAAGTGCAGTGAGTATTCAATCATTGTCAAGAATTTGTAAGAAGCACCTTTACAAAGCAAGTTTTTTTTGCAATAAGATTGCAGTTGTGAAAATATCTTATAGTAAGAGATACATTTCTATTTGATTTTCTATGGATAGTGGTTAACTTTGTAAATGATAAGACTAGCATTCAAGGTAAGGATGGGGAAAGGGATGCAATGAAGCACAGGTATGCACCTGATTTTTGGGATTCGTTCATTTTTTTATAATTAGGCTAGAAGCCTCTTATTTTGGATATTAGGCTGGTTATTGGCAAACCAAATAATCTGTTAGATTTATTCATAAAATCAGATATATCATTATTAGGTAGTTCAGGAGAGAACGAAGGTTTTTTTTTATGGCCTCTTACTGTGTCTGCAAACAAGACAGCATTCTCTGAGAAATCGTTAGTCAAATTTCCGACCGGACTATAGAAAGAAGATTTGGTGTTTTTAGTTTCAGCTGCAGTTTTTTTTTTTTTTTTTGAGAAATGCTACTCTGTTTGTGCATCCTCTAAGGCTCGCAGGGTGACCCACTGATTGGCAATTGACACAAGATGGTACAGATGTATCTGTTTTTTAACTAAGTTCACATGCTCCAATGTCATGGTCTTTAAGACATTTCACACACCTTATTGCAAAACTGCAATAAACAGCCATGTGGCCAAATTTTGGCATCTATAGCACTGTTTAGTATTAGAGTTTTTAATAGAATCCCAAGTGATTCTATGCCTTAATAGGGATTTGAATTGTTTAAGCTTAAGGAAACTTTAACTATTCTCTGTGACACAGAGAAACAAGTCAAGCGAGATGTCATTTAACTAGATATAATTTTTCACAGTTACCTTCAGTGAAAGGGTCCAAAGACAGAATTTCGTTCTGAATTTCAGCGGGCGAAAAATTACTAGAGATGCCCTATGCCACAATCTTTAAATTTTTTGATGAAGAGGCTATGCAATTCAATATCCTTTACAATTATTTTTAACTTTTCAAAGCCATTTGCAATAAATTTAACATTATTTAGATCATACTCATAAAAAACATAATGGTTTTGGCTGAGACCCCTTTTTTGAAGATGGATGGGCACCAGGACTCATGGGATGATTTTCCGTTGACATTGCCGGAGCTGTCGCTGCTTCATTTGATGTTCTGGGAGGTTCCAGGGTTGATGTTGTTTGTGATATCACTTGGATTTGCTGCAGTGTTCTTAGATGAGATGACTTCATCATCTTCCTCAGCTAAAGGATGAAAGCGGTTATGAGTATTAACCGCTTCTCTTGCTAATTTTCTGGATACCACGACCGGGGCGTGATTTATGATTTATTTGACGTGGCGTAAGCCCGAAGTAAGTGCTTCGGCTGGGTTTAACTATTCCGACGTTAAACCAGTATTAGTGAAAAATAATAAAAGGCTGTTACAGTTTAAATAACGCGTATTAATAACATTTAAAAGTTTTTTCAATAAAATCTTTTTAAAGTAATTAGCCTCAACCTATTTCTTGTTGATTTGGAATTATTTCTTTTGGCCTCTGAAGTTAGTAGCAATTAAAAAACGCTGTTAAAAATTCAGTATCAAGTTCGCGCCAAATTTGATGTGAAACTTGGGAAAACCGTAAAGAAAGTGGTGACATAGTAGTGTTATTTAATAATAAATTTAAGAGGAAAACCACTGTCAAGTGCAGTTATTATAAAGGAATTAACTATAATAAAGAGGTAAGTTCTTTTTATTAAAAATATAGTATTTATAAGGGGTGTTAACAATAGGAATGCAAATCCATCAAATTTCTATTTATTGGCACATGCCAATCATTGGATGAGGTGCCAATCACTGGGTTGATTCGCACTATGCCAATCTTTGGATGCCATGCCAATTATTAGCAAAAGCGCCAATCATTAGCTTGATTGGCACTGTATCAATCATTGGTAAATGAAAATGTTACAGATTTTCATAATCTTGTATCAATTTTCCTTAGGTTGATAATACACTTTTTTATCAATCAATACAAATCTAATCTAATCTCGGCCTTAATGTAAACATAATGCAACTTAAAAGACTTAAATATAATTATAAAAATAAATAATCTTTTATTTTTTTAATTTTATAATAGAGTTATACTAGGTGCGTTTTATTATTCACAAATCTATCTGGATCCGGATCTGGATAAAGTTTTAACACGTATTACAAAAACAATTCGGGATCCTGTTTTCTATCGGGATCTATTTCAAGATCCAAGAATTAGTTTTAAATCCGAACACCAAAGGCAATTTTCTTATGTAAATGTTGTCAGCACTGTGCAAAAAAAAAAAACAAAAAATCGTGAAATGTCATAATAAATAACTGTACACTTACAAAACCATAAATTTCTTTTAAAAGTTAATTAATTTTGTATCAAAAATCTAAAGATGAATGCAAAATAAAATAAAATGTAAGTATGCCTACTTCGTTTTATTAATAAATTAAGTTGCAAAAATATTTTTTATTAAAGGCAAAGAATTTTGACAAATTGTGAAACCATTGCCTTTTTAAGAGCTTACGAGAAGCGGCAATATGAATTTGACAACAAAATTTAAAAAAAATTTATAAACGTCCTTGAAAGAAACAAGCAATAACAACACCCGAACCGGTGCATCTGCCAGCAAAGTCCCATTCGAGGATATAATGGAGGTACTCTTCGGGAAGAGACCAGAGATAAGAAACATACACACTTTAAATTTAAGTGGAACGGTCATGGCAGCATTGTCGAGCTCTAGACGCTTTTCCCAAGAAGAAGAGGAATGGTTGGAAGGTAAGAAAACAAAATTTTTTGTTACGATATGGTCAACGCGTTGGCTATTTTCGTTTAATTTGTTGTCATATTGATTTTTTGTGATTTTTTTTTAATATAGTTTACTTTTATAAGGCTATAAAAAGTACGATTTATGTTCATTTTTTACTAAACTTCACACCCAAGCAACACATAAACTCTTGAAGATTACTTCAACTAAATTAAGCAGCTCTTAACAAGCTGTTAGTTCAATCTTCTTAATACCATTCCACTTAATGACCTCCTAACTTGCTCTTTAAATGTGTTCTTATTGTCATACTATTAATTAAACCTCTTTAAAACATCTTAGAGACATTCATGGAAAATGTTTCTACATATATTGACTCCTTATATACCCTCTTTTAAACCTTTTAAAAAGGAGTGCTCAAAGAGTTTCCCTCTTTAATCTTTTCACTAAAACGTCTTTATGATAACTTAACATTGTATCTTCAAGTAGTATTACTTTGGTTTAAAAAAAAGTGCTTTGTCTGACATTTGTGAATTGCGCGTTAAGTATTTTCGTGTTATTTATGCTAATAAAATGAAAAAATTAAGTTGCTTCGAAAAGTGGAAATTAAAAAAGAATTCTGGAGGTTATAAAAGACTTAAAGCAAACCAAACTGCTGACCAGTTTGACCAGTACATAATCAGAACATCTGAAGTTTATCAGGATTCAACATTTCAAAACAATGTCTTTTCTACTGACGAAGACGAAGAAGTTCTATTTGTCAGCAGAGTAAATAGCCAAAACGCAGATTCTTCAAACTAAAGGGTTTTCCAACAGGGCCGCCACAAAAGTAGAGCGACAGATACAGCAAACGATGCCATATTTCTTGCCGCTCTTTCGACATTTCTCTTCAGTAAGGTTTGCCATTTCATGATGGAAAGATATACGAGCCAACAACGAGTTGAATTATTAAAATTTACTACCGAAATTCGGAGTCAGTGGCCTCAACGTTAAGAGCACTACGTCCAATTTATGGTCGTCATAATCGTCCTAGCAGATCAACAATTGAGCGTCTAGTGGAAAAATTTGAATCCACAGTCGCTTGGCCGCCTCGGTCGTGCGATTTGACTCCGTTAGACTATTTCCTGTGGGGCTACGTCAAGTCTATGGTCTATGCCAACAAGCCAGCGACGATTGATGAACTTCGTAATTGCAGCAGTATCGGCCGATTTATTCTTGAAAACCGTCGAAAATTGGTTTCAGCGTCTGGACTTCTGCAAGCGTGCCCGTGGTGGCCATGCAAAGGAAATCGAGTTCCATACATAATGGCATCGAACGTACTTTCACAGGAATAAAGAATTTCATTGATATCCAAAACCGTTTTTGTTTTATTTAAAAAATCTTTTGTAGCGCTCTTATTGGAAAACCTGATACAATGGTAATATTGTTGAATGGGACACAATTACTGGTAATGATGATGATGGCCATAAAACAAAAAACAATTTCGATATCCAGTTAATACGAAGAAAAATTGCATGCTGGGGAATAAAAACAAACGTTAACCATAATCAGCTCAAAGGCATATTAGAAATATGGAACAGTCATGTACCTTTACAAAATTTGCCAAACGACCCACGAACGCTTTTAAGAACAACAAGAGCCTTGAATATTAGAACAGATGGCCAACAAAAGTACTGGCACTACTGTCTGAAGAAATCTTTACTGAAGGTTCTGAGCCTTTCTCCTAATGTTCCAGATTCAATTTCGCTAATATTCAATGTTGATGGGTTGCCGAATTTGGGTAGTTCTAAACAACAATTTTGGCCTATCCTTTATACGATATATGAAATGAAGCATTTGCCCGCGATGGCAATCGGAATATTTTATGGATATGGTAAAATTTTATAAATATGACGTACATATGTATGTATAGCAAAGCAATTCATCTCTTATAAAAAATTCCTGTTTCAGAAAAACCTAGTAGTCTTGAAGGATTTCAGAGACATTTTGTGGACGAGATGAAGCTCCTGCCGGCCTGTGGAATCGCTATTCACGACAAAAATTTTGCCATTAAAATTCGCTGCTTTGTTGCCGATTCTCCAGCTCGTGCGTTCTTAAAAGGTGACGCTAGTCATTAAATCTTAACACGCCTGCTCTCAACCAACTTACACACATGTATGTACATATGTACATACGTTCAAAATTAAAAAAAAATTACAAAGCATCCCTTATTTTAAAATTTTCTATTCAATTTTATCCCTCTTAGTATGTACATATAAGTGCTTATCAACTATTTGTAATTCGACATTATCTTTCAGAGATTTACATTATGGCCAAGCACTTTTACTACCTTATGCAAAATTCACCAAAAGTAAATACAATCGACACTATTAGGTGTGTTTTGTTGAGCTTTTTAATGTACACATTAGGAACGGTCCAAGAAAACGATTTAGCCTTCCAGTTACATTAAAACATTTTGATTCTAAATGTTGCACAACCTGCTTGGTCTGTTTACTTCAGGTTTTTTTTTTTTTCTTTTTGTAATAAAATGGACGAAATCCCAGAAGAAGTAAGTTTGATTAAAAACAAAGAACAATTTTTGATAATAAATCTATTAATTATCCATTAAATGATATATTTTATGGATAATGAGAGAACTGGCTAGTTCCAGCAAAGATGAATTTTTTGAAACAGTTTTTGAATCAAGCAGTTCGAGCAGTTCAAACTTAATCAAACTAGATTAAATTTGTAAGAATACAAAAGAACCAGAATTCACACTTTTTTCAAATCCTCCGTCTTCATCCTCACCCATACTATTTAACCTAGCTCACCACATCATACTCTGGCTTTACAGACAGGCGCTTTTTCATTGTGCGAACGCGAAAGCAAAACCAATTTAAAGTTCTATTTTACACACAATCAACATCCAAATCCGAATAAAATAAATTCTAGCCATTCACTTCACCATTCGATCAGTTCGTTGCGGGGTCGGGTCGGTCAGTGAACGGTTGTGCAAAAGAACGATTGTTTCTTATTTTCTGTATTATACTATATATTTTGTGAATTCTTTTTTTTTGAACTTCCAAACAGAAAGAAATCAAAAAAATAAAAAATACCCTCGTCAAAGCAATGCCCACATCACTTTTCCAATCGCGTGGATATTCTGAACATCAGATTTCCGAGCGTCTTAAGAATGTGCCCACCGACAAGGATCCCCGTTTCTTTGATATGGTTTAGTACTTCTTCCATCGCGGATGCCAGATTGCCGAGAATCGTCTCATCGACGAAATGAAGGGCAAAATCTCCGACGAAGAAAAGCGCAAGAAAGTCAAAGGCATTCTGATGCTTATGCAACCATATGAAAATATCATCGAGATTGCATTCCCCCTGCGTCGTGATTCTGGAGACTACGAAATGATAACAGGCTACCGGGCCCAGCACATCGTATTCCAACAAAAGGAGGTATTCGCTTTTCGTTGGATGTGTATCGTGATGAAGTGAAAGCCTCGTCGGCTTTGATGACCTTCAAGTGTGCGTGTGTCGATGTGCCATTTGGCGGAGCAAATGCTGGTATAAGAATTTATCCTAAAACATACTCTGAACATGAACTGTTACACCACTAGCATTAATGTACAAGTCTGGGATAACCAAAATATTTCTATCGATCAGAATCTTATCGGCAGCTGGAGTTGTTGGTCCGTTTGCAGCTTCAGCAATTATCTTTGCTTGAATTTTGTGTGCGTTTTCACTGGTGATGACTTTCTCGACGGCAGCTGGAATAAATATGTCACATGGCTCAAACATGAGGTTTGAGGAAACCAACAATAGTCCCAGTCTCGTTTCTGTTGCCTTCCAATTTCTTGGGGTCAATACCATCTGGGTTATAGATTGATCCGTCATGTTCAATAATTCCAACACCAGCACGGACCAAGTAACGATAGAAATATTTTGGTTATCCCGCACTGGAAGATGACAAGGACGGCGTGAAGGCTGCGCTTAATAATAAATTAAATAACAGTCATTTTAATTTTGATAGTTCGACATTCTCTACGATAAACGGATTGAAGGATGAGGTATTCTTTAAAAAAGAAGAAATCAAAGATAAGTTGCCGGAGGTAAATAAAATAGAGCCACCCGATGAAATTTTAGCATCTCCTCCGCCACCATCCGTTCGGCCAGCCTCAGCAGTGGCATTATCGATAGCACAACCACAACCATCAGAAAGACGGAAATCAATATATTTATAAGGTAAAGTAACGATTCATCCCTATTGGTCTGTCTGTCGAATTAATGAAGATTTCAAACTTCATAAATGTATTTTCAGTCCGACAGTGTGCCGTACCAACCAATGTGCTATATTCGAAGAGATGGCAGCTACATAAAAACCTCCAAACGGAAAACACATCATGTAACGCGTTTAACGTGGTAATTCGAATTACTTACCGCTCGTTTTTATTTTTAATTTGCCCTATTTATTTCAAAATAAACAAAAAAACTTAATATGTTTTCATTGAATTTGTTTTTCATTTATTTATTCTCTTATTTCTTATGTCCTTTTTAAGCATTCTGTTTTAAAATCTACATAAATTTTAAAGTCTCAATAGCTGCAGTAATCCTTTGTTTTTCACTTGACGACCCAGCTAGTTTGTCAGTATTTGCGGTCTGAAGGCTTCAGTTTTAGTCTCATTTGGAATATTGTAATCGCTACGAGCTGAACGAATGATACGTGCAGCTTTTTGGACAAAGTCTACTTCACGCTCAACTTTTTCATTACGCCATGATGTGTTTTCTAAAGAAAAAATTCACAAACTAAATGAATACCCTCTTAATTTGGACATAAATTGAAAACATACCTGGATAAGAAGCCACACATATGCTAGGAGTTTGCTCTAAACGTGGTAGCCTCTGATAGAGCTCTTCCGATATAAAAGGCATAAATGGTGATATTATCCGAAAGCCGAAATCGAGACAAGTGTAAAGAGCTTTGCGTGCTGATGCTTTCTGGTCATCAGCTCCGTTTTGGAAGATTGGTGTTAAGCACTCGATGTACACATCACAAAGATCATATAACCAGAAGCTATAACATGCACTTGTTGCTGTAGCAAATTCGTAATTTTCAAATGCTGTATTGCATGCTTCGATGGCAGCAGCTAACCGAGATAAAATCCATACATCCATATTGTTCTCCTTTCCAGTAATAGTTATATTAGTTGTATATTTTTTATTTCCACCAAAGTACATAAGGGCAAACTTTGTTGCATTCCATAGCTTGTTGCAGAAGAAACGGTAGCCTTGGACGCAGTTTATATCCAAGTTTATGTCACGAGCTTGAGTGATGTATGCGCAGAGAGTAAAACGCAACGCATCCGTTCCACGTTTGGGAATCCCGTTGGGAAAATCTTGTTTCTGACCGGCTTTAGCTCTTTCGATTTCTCTAGGATCCAAGTTAGAGGTAAGTAATTGCTCATGTAAGTCTGATTTGCTGCATTATTTCGATTGGTGTTTATGTAGCTACTCAAACGGCCAGGTTCACATTCTCATCATCAAGAATATTTAGGTCGGCCGAGTCAATTATCTTTTGCTTGATTTGGGCATCAGCACTACTTGTTGTTGACGTCGTTGACGTTGAAAACTTGAAAGTCTTCGGCATCATTCAGCTTCTCTTGCTTGATTACTTTTTCCAGGAAGACGAAAGGGCAAATTTCTTTCTTCTTTGAGGAAGAATTTTGTTTCCTCTTTGGTGCAACCCTTCCTTTTAGCTGAAACAGACAATCAAAATAAATAAACACGAAAAAAAGATTTGTGAGGCAGTAAATATAGATACCTCTATTAGTTTTGTATTTTCTTTTTTCCGAACTCATCGCTGGATCTACTTTTAAATTAAACAAATCTGAAATCAAATCAGCCACAGGCACAAATATAACTTGTCATATCATCAAAAAAAAAAAAAAATATTGAAAAAGGATGTGTTCATGAACTATAGGTCATTTGGCAACATAAACTATTCATTACACATTCTAAATATATTAAAATTGATAAATTGTGGGGATAAATTTCAAAGTAAATGTTATTGTTTTTATAATTTTTTACTTATTTCGTTAATTTTTTCATAAATTATTCATATAGATATTATAGATTTACCAACTTCGTTAATAATCTTATCTAAAATAGCCATACTTACCGAACATATTCATGGAAATCTTGCAGAGATACCAACTTAACACTATTAAGAAAAGAAATTCATTGGAAAGTAAATGTATACATTAAAATTACTGAAGAGCGAATGTGCTGTTAACTTGTTGTTGTTGTATTTACATGCGCAAAATATGCTTAATGTGTAACATTTCTTAATGTGTACATTAAGAAGCTCAACAAAACACGCCTATTATCAAAACAAGCCAACTTGTTTCTAGGTACATTTTTATATCCTTTTATTTCTTTTTCCATCCAATTAAAATATTCAAAATAATGCCTTAAGCGGTCCCTAGACGCTCAATATTATTGTGCAATATTTGATATTGCACAATATTATTGTCCGTCTATGGATAATATTGCAAGATTGTGCAATATATTGAAGAAAATCTAAACCCTTTTCATATTTATTGCACAATAAAAATATTGTATCGTCTGTGGGTACAATTGCACAATATTTTTTTTATTTATTTTCAAGTGTCGAAGAGTAAACACCTCCTCGACTGATTTAAATAGGTGAAAATGTCAAAATCAAAAGAGGATGAGAGAAAATTATTGGATAAAATATTGAACCGTCTGGGGCGCCTAGCCAATAATATTGTGCAATATTTTGTACAATAATATTGAGCGCCCAGGGACCGCTTTAAGAATCCACTTTGTTATTCAAGTTTTCATTTATATTTCAAATAATGAAGTTCCAAAAAAAAAAACATTTTGAATTGAAACGTAAGAGGTCGGAATCAGAAATTATGTAAATACATAGAATGTAATACTATATTTAAGTAAAAACTATCGGGATTGTAATTTCCATAAATATAAACGTGAGTTGAACACACATAGGTATACATGTAGGTTATATTTTTAAATAAACTAGTAATCTTTTTATTCCCTGCATCATTATTTTTTTTTTTTCATTTTAGCTGTTGTGAATTTCAATGCTACAGAAGGATGTCTTTTATTGCACCGCTTAAAGAAAACTTCCAACTAATAAATATCGTGTCCAAGTCTTCAGAAAGAATCCAAAACAATCTTCTTGGAAATTATACGATTTTATTTTCTGTTTAAATGAAACATATTTTAAACAAATTTATAACATTTTAAAAATAAAAAACTTACAAATTGGTATAACAACAGCGATGAACAAAAATTGAATTTTTTTTTAAACATTTAAAGAACTAGAAAGCTTCTTGTGAAAATTTGAAATTAGAATGAAAATTATATGAGAAGCATTGAAGATAGAAAATTATTTCTGTTTAAGTGGAGGGATTGAATGAAATTCAATTGAGGTCACTTAAGCTTTTAATTGAATTATATGGGAAGTTTCGAAAAAATAATAATAAAAACAAATCAAAGAAAAAGAATTATTAGTAAAATAGCAAGTAATTATTAAACAAGTAGAAATTAATTTAGGATTTTAAAACCAAAAAGATAAAAGATTATAAAAGAAAAATATGGCTTGATGAAATTCCGGGGACCGTCTGAAAACTACGATGAAGACTTTAAATCTAGAACAGCAAGCCTTCCTGATGATCTTTTATGTTTGATTTTTCCGTTGGGTAATTTAACATCAGCAACTCTGACAATATTATTTCATTCTTCTTGTGATATCTGGCAAATATTCCTTATACCAACCATTGTATATATATTTTTATAGTACTATCATGAATAGGAACGCGACTAGGCGAACCAAGCGGCACCATAATTACTAAATTAGCAGAGGTGCCTATGGCAGAGTTTTAACAGATAGACATTTAATACATGACAGCAATAGGAACTGTATATAAAATAGGAGAACAAAGGCACATACTATGTACATTGGAGTAGGATGTAGGTGTGTGTGGGGATTTGGTAGTTGTTATTTTCTGTAGGCAAATATTTTCAAGGTGAGGTTTCAATACTTTTTTTTGGCGATTACGTATTTTTTAGGATAGAAGAAAATTATTTCTGTGCATATTGTCGTCTGAGTTATATCTTGTTCAAAAGAGCATTTTTGGCGAAATTTAGTTAGAAATGCAGTTTTTATAAATCAAACATGCTCTTTCGAATGGCATTATTTAGTTTTCAAAAACGAATTAAACCATTTGAGTTTATTAAGTTCAAATTCCTCTAGATCTTATTACAAAGTCGATAAAATGGCAACCTCGGTAATTTATCGTATCAGAATTTAAACAAACCAGATTGCATGAGTAATGAAACAAAATTCACAAAAACTCTCATACACTCTCAATACTATTTGCTTGTATTCATCTCGCGCATGGCATATAAAACTTTATATACCTACCTACAATTGATTCTGACAGCAAAAAGAAACGCAGATAAGATTTTCTCCCTTACCCTCTTTATTGTTGTCAGAATAAATATATCTCTACCTCGTCTCTTTTTTTGCTTATATTTTCTCCTTCCACGTCAACTCTGCACTGCTTAACATAGCCACACTTACGATTCTGCGGCACAATAAGTTAACTTAAAATCGTGTTCCATGAGAGTACTATTCAAATATATATACAATGTACCAACGCTTCACAAGTTGAGACATCATCTGTTGAGATCTTCTACTGTGAAGCCTACTGCATTTATCACTTTCTGAAAATATACCAGGAGCAGTTATATCTCTATCGTCTTCTCCAAAAATCATCAAATTTGGAGTAAGTGGCATTGGATCTTCGGGGTCCACAGGAAGATGTGTCAAAGGGTGACGATTAATTTGAGCTTGAGCTTCTAACAAAGCGTTTCGCAACACACCTTCTTGAGGAATTATGCCTTTCAAAATGAAATTGGTACTTTTCTTGATAGATTGTATCAACCGTTCCCATGCGCCTCCTATCCACGGAGAATATGCAGGTATAAACCGCCATAAGATTCCTTCATATTTTGCAGCATACTCACTGAACTGATTCTCCATGACTTTTATATCCTTGTCAATAAGATTTTTGGTGCCAATAAAATTGAGACCGTTATTGCTATAAAAATAACGAGTCACAACTCGGCTTATGACAAAACGACGAACAGCCATAGTACATTGATCCAAATTAAGATCATTTAGTAGCTCAATTTGTACAGCTCTGAAGGTAAGACATGTAAAAATCATACCATACCTTTTCACCGTACCACTTCCAAACTTTACCAAAAGTGGTCCGAAACAATCAACACCAAAATGAGTGAATGGTCTTGAATCGAATGCTAGACGGGCTTCGGGTAACTGACCCATTAGCGGCATTTCTGGCTTAGCTTTGAGACGCTTGCTTGAACTAAAATTTTTGTTGTATCAGAGTTAAATGAAGCCAAACTGGGAGACGCTGGTTTAATGGGCCATTCAGAAAATAGTAACTTCAGAAATTCAGGACTTTGAAACCATCTTGTTTGCTGATTTCCCATCGAATTGTCAAAACACTTAGTACTATCATCAGCAACATTGTCACTTGACCACCGACTGGGCGTAGTGAAATCAAGAATCTCTTCAATTCGAGAAGCAACAAAGGCAGGAAACTTGTAACTGGTAGAATTTATCCAAGAAATCACTGTATTGGAATCTGATAGATGTGTCTCTTCATGAATACGTATCGTGTGAGACTTCTTGATTGTTGACGCTAAACGAACTCCAAGCATCGCAGCCTGTAACTCTAACCATGGAACTGAAAGTTGTTTCACAGGAGCGACTAAGCTTTTGCCATTACAAGTGAAACCTCAACTTCACATTGGGATTCAAAACGAAGATAAGAAACTGCAGCAACGGCTTTCTCGGAAGCATCAACAAAAGTAATTAGGCTTACCTTGCAATCGTCTGGGTTACACGAGATATATCGACGAGTAATTTGGAGCTTCTCAATATTCTTTAGTTCTTGAATGAAAGACACCCACCTAATCTGCAACTCAGATGAAACTGGATCGTCCCAACTGAAATTTTCTCTCCACACGTCTTGAAGAATTATTCTTCCCCGAATGATATAAAGCAAGATTAAACCCAGAGGGTCAAAAATTATCATCACAGCTCGAAGCATACTTCTCTTGGTGAAAGCAGTGCTTTTTGATATCATTTCTTGTAAATCAACATCTTTGGCAAGTTTGTATGTAAAACAATCAGAGGATGGATGCCATACATTCCCAGGATCTTGGCAACATATCCTTCGCATTCGTTAGGATCAATACTAACCAGTTTAGTGTTGACATGACTCGCCGGAATTTGATTAAGAAGTTCACGGCTATTAGATTGAACAGAAACCAAATCAAAGTTCATAGATTTGCAGATTCATATTGCATCTCTGGTTACTGAAACTGCTTCTTCCACCGAGTCATGGCTGTTAAAAAAGTCATCAACGTATGTTCTTTTAGTAAGTCCATCAACAGCTTTTAGATTGTCATCCTTAAATAAATTGGCATGATATTTTTTTACAAATTGTGCGCACGTTGGAGAACATCTGGGACCAAACATCATGTAACGGAACAAGGTTGTCTGGGCCCTTTAAAAGAAATGTGTTGAGAGAAACTCCATTGACTTTAGCAGCTACATCAGCAACGCATCTTGGTTTCACTGGCACCTTACTTGTATTCTCGAATATGAAATAAGAGGCCATGATTTTTTCAAATCTTCCTCTGAAGCGATTCTAGCATACCCTTTAGTTAAAAATCCTTGAACATAATTATTTTTTCATTCAAGAAGATGCAGTTTTTTCTTCAAGGATTTTTCTAAGCTCACAAGTTTGTTAAGAGCCATCGAATAACTGTCTGGAAGTTTCACATTTTTTACACTCCAAAGAAGGCCAATTTCATACTGTTGGCCTACCAACTTAAGAAAACATTCCATAATGTCAATTGCCCGACTGACTTCTCGACTAACCAAGTCACTTCTAGGAGGCGCAACCCCAAACTCTTTAGTGGAAAAATGATGTTTGACTAGATCATGTAAATCATATTCTTGTTTTATAGCATCATGAAAGGGGAAAATCATTGTAGGTCTTCAAACTTGGTGAATACAAGAAACAAATTAGCCTGATGTGGTTTGATTAGCACTACCACACACAATCCACCCAAGAAGAGTTTTAAGAGCACATGGTTCTTCATCCTTTCCATGACGTTGTCTATGACCCAAAAGAAATTTAGCTTGATCCAGTCCAATTAAAATCTTTGGCTTAGCATTTACCGAATCCACCAATGGTAAGCCACGAAGATGAGGATACTTAAGCTTTAATTTAGAGACATCGACAGATTGACTAGGCATATCAAAATCATTCACTGCATAAACGTGTTTCAAAAAATGGCGCTTTCAATTGTTAATACCAGAAACTGCCAAAGTTGTTCGAAAAGAGTTCTCCAAACGATTTACACCTTTGGTCCATTGCAGAGTCAAATCTTCTGGATCACCTTCTAGGCCAAGATCATCAAACAATTCTTTTTCTAGCATTGTCAAGGAGCCATCGTCAAGAAAGGCAAAAATATCAACAAATCTACTCTCTCGCCCATGAAGTCTAATCGGGATAATCTTAAACATTACGGAAGAATTTTTGACAAAATGAGAAGAGTGAATATGAGACTCAGGCACGAATGAGTTAGCAGCTGCATTTAGCATTGGGTGATCCAAGCTTGATTGGTGCAGCAAAGGATGATGACGTCTTGGACAACCGTTTATACCACAAGTTTTCTTCCTGGCACAAACTCTCCAGTCGTGTTTAGAATAGGGTTGCTATCCGTCCGTATTTTCCCGGACATGTACTCTTTTTTCACTGTGGGGGGGAGGTGCGGGATAGGTTTTGTTAATTGTCCGGGATTGTACCCCTTTTACCCATTGTGTATCTATTTACTTTTATGCTACTTATAATTAAATGGTTATTCAAAAATGAACCAAGGTCTCATTAAAATTAAGTGAACGAACAGATCCATACGTCATCCATACAGTGTATACTACGTGCGCGGATCTAAAGCGGACTTGTTTGCTTGAAGGGAAATAGAACTTCAACGTCAAAACAAATTTGTCTTATGTTAGTTTGAATTGCGCTCTTTTTCACTTCAGTTCTTGAATGTTTAAGTGGTAAATTGCATTGGTTTCTTTCAAGAAAATTTGTGGACGCAAAAACTTTAAGAATCTGTGAATCTTTTTACGAAATGATTATGTCAAGCAACAGTGATATACTTAACAGTATTAGATGTAATGAAAAATGTAACTAGCACTGTAAAGGCTATTTCGTCGGCTGGATGCTATCTTATTCAAAAGGCCATTTTTTACGAAATTGAGTTAGGCATGCAGTTCTCATAATTTTGGAACGCTCTTTCATTTGGCGCAAACCATTTTGTTCTATCTCTTTTAGTTTTCAATTTACAGAGAACTGTTTTGTTCAATAAGACACTTTTTTAACGATTTTTCAATTCATTTTTGTTCAATAAACTGCTTTTCATCTTTTTTGTATTATATTGAACAATTGTTAGTATATTAAAAAAATGCATAGTTTCTATCTTGTACAATATCCAAAAAGTCGAAAACTACAAGATCTGCAAAAGTTGACAAACTTCCAAAGCTCGAACAAAGTAACAAAGTAAAGTAACAGCATAAAACTAACAAAAGAAAAGAAAAAAAGATATTCAGGCCATGTTACCATTCATGCCAAACATACAAGACCGACGTTTTTATGAAAATGTTATAAGAAATCATTAAATTGTTATAACTATTATTTTTTTAAGTTCTTGCAAATTTATATTTTTATTATTATAAAATGTGCGTAATAAAATGCTATTATTCTAGTGCTGTGACGCTTTGACAAAAGTGAATTAATAAAGGCTGTTATGTATTATTGTTATCTTTTTTAATTAAACGTAGGTATTTACTTTTATTATTTAATTGTAGTACGTATAGTTATAAAGTATAAAATAAGAACTTAAACTAGAGAAAAAATAATTTCTGTTTTGTTTTTCGTTGCTAAAAGAACGATATATTTTTTTTAACTGTTTTGTAAAATAAATATTTGAATTGAGAAACAAATAAGTATTTTTACTTAAGCCCACTTGAATTTCATTCGCTCTAAAAGAAAACATTACAATATTAGGCGTGTTTCGTTGACCTCGTTAATGTGAACAAAGTTCCACTTTCAGTCATAGAGTAACTGAAGTTCAAGTTTGAAGTTAACTCATTGTTTTTTAAAATTTACTTTATTGTGAAGCATTTCTTAATGCTCACATTAAGAAGGTCAACAAAACACGCCTATTAGGTGTTTTTCTAGTTTCTTTATTAAATCAGCTTTAAACAATAAACTAGTTTTTGTTCTATATAACATAATCAACTTTATGTTTTCTCCTTCTTTTGTTTTTTTCTATGTTGTTCAATATTGATTTTTTTGTTCAATATCCAAAAATTTTACCAAATTGTTGTCATTCCATATAACTTTGTTCAATATCCAAAATGACTTCCTCGTTGATTTTAATTTATAACTGATTCAAAATAAAAGAAAAACAATTTCTGTAACTTGATTTATAAACGAAATTGTCAAGGCTTTCAGAAAAAAAAATAATACCAATCAAATATTTTCTTATATAAACAAAAACTTTCAATTTGAACTTTAAAAATCGATTTCCCAACATTTTGAAAAATGGACATTGAACAAGATAGCATCCAGCCGACGATTTATTAAAAAAAAGAGGCTGGGTGCGACCCACACTGATAACTTCCCATTTGTGGTTTTGAAAACTTTATATTTAGTTTTTTTCAAATAACCAAATTTTCAGCGAAACTATATATATCGAACTGATCAATATATATAATATCGATCATAGAGCTGTAGATGGAAGATCCAAGTAGATGGTCTCAGGAAGAGACTTTACCTTCCCAAAAGAAGAGTAAACTTGCAGGTAATGTAAAGAAGAAGAAAGCCACATCTCTCAGAGCGGCGCAACCGCCTACTATAAGCGAGATCGTCAGGGATGACCTCCAGGTAGCGGTTGTAGATGAACTCTCCACCAACAGCAAAGGTCTGCTGTCGGTGTGGAGCTCAATCGAAGCCAAGCTCTCTGAGATGGTATACACATACACCCTGTCGACAAGTGAGGGACCCTACCCCAGCTTCGACTCTGGGGAAATGCTCAGGGGATACAGGGTGATCAAATGCGAGGACGCGTTTTCAAGGGACTTCCTTCGAGACAGCATTGCTAAGGTCAGCAATGACTGGGAGGGCTTGAAGCTCAAGCTTATCCCAGCTAAGGAGATCCCTAGACAACCAAAGGCCCGCATCTGGTTGCCCCTCATGTGCATTAACCCGAGCGGACTGGAGCTGATCCGGGGTCTTCAGAGGTTGAACCCGCTGGTCCCCATGCACGACTGGGTCGTCATCAAGGCGGAAGAACCGCAAAAGACCAGCACTTCATACCTTCTGAGGATCACGGAAGAAAGCAAGGGGGCTCTCGAGAAGGCTGACTACAAACTCCGTTTTGGCATCAGGCATGCTAAAATCAAAATCCTGCAAGATCATGGACCAGATACTGATAAAGTGGATGAGAGCGCTAAGATCAGCGCTGTTGTCGACGGTTCGGTTGTCCTTGGCGCCGCAGGACCCTCAACCAATTAAAACGCGCTCAAGGTCATTCAGATTAATCTGAAGCACTCTAAATGTGCCTCAGATAATCTAAGAGTTTTCCTCAGTGAAGAAAACATTGACATTGGCGTAATTCAAGAACCATGGGTTAATGGCCTCAATGTAAAAGGCCTCCAAGACAACCAATACGATCTGTTATACAAAACAGTAACCCAAGAACACGGTAATCCCAGAACTTGTATCTTAGCTAAAAAACACTTAAAAGCTTTTTTGTGTCCCAATTTTAGCACTCCGGATTTGACAGTCGTCAGGCTGGAAGACAAAGATGCAAAGGGACTACTGGTGGCATCTGGCTACTACGAGCACAACCGGCAATCACCGCCTGAGGAGGTGAGGAAATTGGTTGAAGCAGCTAATCAGCAAAAGACGAACCTCCTGATTGGATGCAATGCGAACGCACGGCACTCTCTCTGGGGTAGTTCTGAAATCAACGAACGAGGTGAGTCTCTTTTTGATTTTATTATTGATAATAACCTAATTGTTTGTAACAGAGGTGACTCACCCACCTTCGTTTTTCCAAGCTCGGAAAACTACGACGGATGGGAAGATGTACTTGACATCACTGTTACAAACAACTGTAATTTAGTGGTGGAAAACTGGAGAGTTTCCTCTTTAAATTCCTTCTCGGATCATAGATGGATCCTTTTCAACATAGGTTTCAAGATAGAAACCGCCCCTCCATATAGAAATCCCAAAAGAACTGACTGGAAGAAATTCAGTCAGATCGCAAAATCCAAACTAGGCAATTTACCATTAATTAGTGTAGAATCTGTGGAAGTTCTTGAATCTAAGGTAAAGACTTTCGAGGCAGCGATTAACACTGCCTTTAAGGTCTCCTGTCCAGTTAAATATAGCCGCAAAAAATTCCCTCCTTGGTGGAATGAAGATCTTTCTGCACTTAGAAAAATGACCAGAAAGATTTTCAACATATGTCAGAAGGAGAAATTCTATCAACCATATAAAGACTGCCTAAAAGTGTACAAGCGAGCCATAGCAGCATCTAAGAAGCTTGGCTGGAGAGAATATTTATTTCAATACGTTAATGCTAACGTTAAACTTACAATATTTCTTAAAATCTAAAATTTATATATAAACAAAGTTTGTTCGATTTTGAGCATAGAAATTATTTTTAAAGAGTTCAGATTTGAGATTGACATTTGTAGATTCAATAAGAGAAGAGAATTTATTAAAAATATTTATTAGCTGGTTAAGAGGACTATAAGCGCCATAGTTTGATCTACTAAAAATAGTACAAATTGGTAAATTTCTTCTTAAACTAGAACGACTTATATTGAAATTTAATCGACAAAGAACCGATGAAGATGAAATAGATCCATTCATTACTCCAGTTATGAAACAGAACTGCAAATATTCTCTGTGAACAGAAAGAGATGGAAGGCTTATCAACTGAAGTCTATGAGCGTATGGGGGTAATATAACTCTATCTGACCAATGGAAAAAACGCAGGGCAAATCTTAAAAATCTTCTTTGAATATTTTCTATTCTATTTATGTGTACAGAGTAGTATGGTGCCCATACTACACACCCATACTCAAGAATTGGCCTAATAAAAGAAACATAAAGAATTTTTATAACATATGGATCACGGAACTCACGGGAAAATCTTTTTACAAAACCAAGTATTTTGTTTGCTTTCTTTACAATATAGTTATAATGATCAGTGAATGATAATTTTGAGTCTAATAAGATTCCGAGATCGGAGAAACTATACACTCTACATAAATGTGACGAATTCAACAGGTAGTCAAAAATAAATAAATTACGTTTGCGTGTAAAACACATAGTCTTACACTTGTCAATATTTAAAAACAAACAGTTATTATTGCACCATTCATAAAATCTCCGAAGATCGTCTTGTAGTTGTTCACAATCCGCAATGGAGTTAATTGTTCGAAAAATTTTCACGTCGTCAGCATAGATTAAAGCCATAGAATGTTTTAATATAGAGGGAAGATCGTTTATAAATAAAACAAATAGCAAAGGGCCAAGATGACTCCCTTGAGGTACACCAGAATTAACTTTAAATTGACCCGAACGGTTATTTCTGAATATTACACTATAAAATCTATCTTTAAGGTATGAAGATATCCACAAAACAAAACAATGGTTAAATCCAATATTCCTTAATTTATCTAATAGTATTTTGTGACTTAATTTGTCAAAGGCTTTACTAAAGTCAGTAAAGATACAATCTACTTGAGAGTGTTTTTCAAACGCATCTAGACAAAAGGTAGAGAATTGTAATAAATTTGTGACCGTGGATTTTTTCTTTACAAAACCATGTTGATTTTCACATATAACGGATGAACAATTAAAAGCAAGTATGTCACAGACCAGAGATTCGAAAAGTTTGGGGATAGCTGATAGTTTCGCAATAGGACGATAGTTTGTTATTAAATTCTTTAGGCCTTTTTTATGTATTGGCGTTAAATATGAATTTTTCCAAAGAGCAGGAAATTTCGAACTTCTAATCGACTCGTTAAAAAGAACATATAACGGATAAGATAGGTAAGACACACATTTTTTTAATATAAATGATGGAACACCATCCGGGCCAGGACTAAAACATTCATCAAGTTTCAAAATATTGTCGTGTATAGAAGCTTCTGTAATCGAAAAATTTATAAAATTAAGATGAGTGTATTGTTGAGTATAAGAAGGAATGGAAGAAGAAGTATTCGAAGAAAAGTCTTCAAAGGCACTCTTAAAATAATCAGCAAACATATTAGATATCGTTTCTGGATCATGATTTGAAGAATTTTGATAGTTCATACTAACTGGGTAACCATCAGATTTCCTTTTATTATTGACATACTTCCAAAATTTCTGTGGATCATCTTTAAGCTCACATTCAGTGTTTGAAATAAAATCAGAGTAAAGTAGATTTGAATAGTTTATAAAGTCGATTTGCAGTTCTTGATATTCTCGAAATGTCTCTTCAGTCTTCGATAGATTAAATTTCAACCAGGCTTTATTTCTTTTATTTTTCAATTTTTTTATGTGCGAATCAAACCATGGCGGGTTATTATTTAAACATTTTGCTTTGTGAAATGGGATGGTATCTAAAAAATAATCAAACAAAATTTCATAAAATCGCAAAATCATTTCATCTAAGCTCAAATTTGAAAAGAAATCATCCCAATTTGTCTCTATTAATAATATAAAGAGTTGATTAAAATCACATTTTTTAAAATTGAACTCAAGTTGATTTTTACAAGCATTTAGAATTGTACATACACATAAATTCAATGAAATAGTTAAGGCTGGATGATGGCGATCTTCTTCAACAATCTTTGAATCGCATGAGATAACGGCAGCATCAGTATTCAATACATCAGAGAAGTAAACAAGATCTAATATTCTTCCATTTTGGTTTTTGACTCCATTCAGCTGATTTAAGCCAAAGGAAGCCATTCCATCCAATACACAAAATTCGTTTATATTCGATGCGTTTATTGGAAAATAGATATCATTGTTAGTAGATCTACACCATTTCAAGTTGGTAAGATTAAAATCCCCAATTACAATGACTTCGTCAGTTGGATCAATTTTCTCATAAATGGATTCAATGGAATTGTTAAAGTTTTCATAAATATCGGTGTTAGAGCTGGGTGGAATATAAGTAGCAACCACATAAACGTAACCAGATGACACTTTTATTTTTACACAAAGCAATTCAAGTGATGACTGAAGAAAATCATCAACAAGTGAGCAAATAAGAGAGGTTCTTACTCCTATTAATAAACCCCCTCCAACAGTAGCTGAGTCATTAAGAAGGTGTCGATCACGTCGAAATACTTGATAGGTATTGTCAAAAAGCTCATTGTCAGCAAAAGATGAATTCAACCATGTTTCAGTTAGCACAATAATGTCATGTGGGATATTATTTATATTTTTATAAACCTTGCTGGTTTTTGTCCTTAATCCATTAACATTTTGGTAATATATTAGTACTTGTTGTAGCTGCTTCGCCGGGATTTTCGCATTGTCTGATGTCGTAGAAAATTTGTCTTTTCTTTGTTTGATGATCGGTTTTCGAATTCGTGCATAATAATACCATTGGGCCAAAAGGACGTTGAATTTAAAAGGAAGAATAGTGAATCAGGTACTTTGATTTTGAACGATGAATATTTGGAGTAATTACGCTGAATCATTTTTTCAACACATAAGTATCGAGTTGTGCCAATCTTGTTTTGTATATAGTTTTTAATATCTAGAGCATTAGTCTTTGGGTCAAGTTTAGAAATGAAGACGGTCTTTTGCCCTTCGACTATTTTGAGCCCTGAATTAATAGGAGACACATTATGTTCAGGTAGAATATCCTGTTCAGTATTTGCGGATGTTAAAGAGGGAGTAGAACGTTCGTTCGCTGAAGATACGTTAAGAGGGGATGGTGATTTTAGTGCAGATAATATTGAAATCGATGTCATAACAGGAGCTGAAACTTGGAGCGATGACAATAAAGATGATGATGACGGTTTTTCTTGTGCAGATGAATGTGGTAGTGGCGGAAGAAGGCTTGATGGAACTGGCACACCATTGTTAAAGTTAAAATCAGAGATGGAGTGGGGCGGTACAAACGATTCAAATATTGATCTTGCTTGTTTCTTTGTTAATTGAGTTTCACTTGGATTGTCAAGTACTTCACATTTTCTTTTCGTCGATGCCTCGTTGCTTGAGTGAGGGATAGGATCTTTATTTTTTGCTCTACTTCGCGTTTGTATAATATTGCATTGTGACCTTTTGCTTAAGTTATCAACTTTTGCAGATAGCTGAGTTAATTGGATATTTAAATTTGTCAGTTGTTTTGTGTTTTGTAATATATCTCGAACTATATTTGTGTGGGCGAAGGGGTCGCATTCGTCACAAAAAAAGTAGAATGACTTTTTCTTATCAAAAAGTTTGATGGTACTGAAAGGAGCATCTATACATTTAACATGAAAACTCCTTCGACAATTACCATGACATATTATAGAATCGATCATGAAGTCTGAGATATTGTCACAAGATGCACACTTAGTCATGATTACGATAGTTATTTGTAGTTTAAAAAAAAATAAATAATTGATTAAAATGTTGATTCTTAGTGTACTAGGGAAATTGAAATTCTGCTAAGCAAATACACAAACCAATGGAAAAGAGTTGTCGGTAATATAGTTGTTGGCAGATGATAGATGCTAGATGAATGTATGGTTGACAGATGTCAGAGATCATGACATGCAGTACGGAGGAGGGAAGCAGAAAGTCTTCAGCAGGAGCAAGTGTACTCTTTCGTCTTTCCGTGTACTACGAAGGCAGGAGATGTATGCAGCTAGCAGCAACAACAATAAAGTTCGGTTCCTTGGTAAGATGGCAGTGGCATGAAATGGTAGGCAAAATTGTTGGGATACAATGCAGTCTCTCAATGCTTCATAGGCAGAACATATACAAAAATTTCACTCACCGGGTGGCGGGGAAGAAAATGAACTTCAACGGGAGCGAAAAGTCAAATAATTGAGAGCAGCAAAAGTATTCTCTTTTAACTATATATTATAAATATATAGATATAACTTTGTCACCAATTAATGATTTTTTCTTGACTTTATATCAAATTATTATAAAATATTATAGTTTATATTAGTTTATTGCATTAAAGTATGCATACAAAAAAGTTTAAAAACCAAAAACACAATAAATTGTAATGTAAAAATTGTAATAAGACAATCAAATTAATTAAATAAATAAAACGATGCAACTATACGTGTTCACTATTCACTTGTCACAGATCTATGTCTAAAATCAAATACTGTCACTCAATAGAAAATATTAAGGATTCTGCAAGGCTAAGTAAAGTTCTGTCAAAGAAACATTGCAGCCCTTCATTTCTGAGAAAAAGTGACGGTATCTGGACAGCCTCTCCAGCTGAGTCCTTGGAACTGCTTATGACAACACATTTCCCGGGTTGTGAGAATAGCTACCCCGAAACGCTTAGCACTACAAATACCATTATAGCTCATAGGGAGCAAATCAATTCTGTTATAACAGGAGATAGTATTTCATGTGCGATTAATACTTTCTCCCCTTACAAATCACCTGGCCCTGATGGCATAATCCCAGTTATGCTGCAGAAACTGCAAGACTTGGCAGTACCATGGCTAGAAATGATCTTCAAAAGTTGTCTCTATCTCAATCATGTACCTGAGTCATGGAGACATGTAAGAGTGGTCTTTATTCCGAAGGTCGGCAAACGAGGTCATGAATCCGCGAAGGACTTTAGGCCTATTAGTCTGACATCTTTTGTTCTAAAGACACTAGAGCGCATCCTTGATACTCACATCAGAGTTTTACTAGAGGGTCGTCCTCTTGATGAATCGCAACATGCATACCTAAAAGGCAAGTCTACGGAGACTGCCCTGCATGAAGTAGTGGGTACAATAGAGAAGACGATTCACTACAAAGAATATACCCTAGCAACCTTCCTAGACGTGGAGGGTGCTTTTAATAACGTCCTAACTGAATCCATTCGCGAATCACTTGCTCACTTTGGTGTAGAAAGTTTCATATCCAAATGGATTGTATCTATGCTCAGTGACAGAAGGATCCAAGCAACGTTAGGAAACACAATTTCTACTAAACATGTTAGTAGGGGAACTCCCCAGGGTGGTGTTCTCTCCCCTCTTCTATGGCTCTTAGTCATGGACAAAATTCTCGTCAAGCTCAGAGGTAGTGGTGTAAAAACTGTAGCGTATGCTGACGATCTGGTTTTATTGGTATCAGGTGAGTTTACCACTGTGATTAGTGAAATCACTGAATTGGCTCTGAAAAGAGTTAGCAACTGGGCCACTAGTAGTGGACTAGGAGTTAATCAGAGCAAGACGGAACTGATGCTCTTTACTACCAGGACTAAAATACCTGCATTCACCCTACCTCGACTTAACGGTCAAACTCTTTCCTTATCTTCCAAAGCTAAATACCTTGGAGCAGAGGCGGATCGTGAATTTGTGGGGCCCTGGGCTGAAACTATTTAGTGGCCTACCTAAGTACTCAACTAATAGCCATGTCAAAAAAACTGTGTCTATAATGATATACTCGTATTATTATTATTATATTCCTTATTGCACAAAAAAAACATAAATGTTACTTAAATCTACGCAAGCATTGGTTGTGCAAACGGCGACATTATTGCTGTGGTAGCAATCTCTTCCAGGCAACCTGATAAAAGGAAATTGAAAGTTAAATACTTCATCCCGGACTGAATGCATTCATTTTCATACCAGAACAATAACTCTCAGCTGTTAGTCCTTATAACTCTTAGGCTTCGGCCACGTACTGAGCGATTAAGCGATGCAAAAAAATTAAAACACATGAAATAGTGTGGCGGTGGCCACATAAGACAGAGCGAAGTCGCTCTGCAATAAAATAAAATTTTTAAAAAATCTTTTGCCATTTAGGGCAAAATTTAACAAGTTCGGAAAGCTAGAGATAAAAAGTGACTTTCAGAATGTTATTTTGGCAAAACTAAAAATAAAAATTAAGAACAAAAAAGTAAAAAACTAACATTAGTAATAAAATTAGCCGCTTTTCTGCACTAATTCGTTTTCTTTGTTTTGTTAATCTTGGCCGAACGTTTTCAAACAGAAAATCAAAAGATTCTATTGACACATGACATTATTGCCAAAATCAGTATAAATGTCTGCAAAAATTAAACATAATTTTTCCTTTCACCATTAATGGGGTGCATATAAAATCTTAGTTTTCTCGATCTTACATAAGCTCTATAAACATGAACGCGACTTTCCTAAATACTACGACGAAGTCCACCTGCACTTGACAATGACTCGTCGCTCGTGGCTCAGTGCGCGGCCGAAGCCTTAATTAAAGTTTTCTTTTCCCTTCTTGATGGCGTCTTGCTTTTCTGTCTCCTTATCGATCAGCTTTTTTTTCAGACAGCGCACATAGGTCGATTTTGAAGATTTAGGCGGCCAAAATTATTTTTTGGGGTATTTTAGCTTTAAACCATATATATATACATAAAATTATTCCCCTTCATAAAATACACATTTACAGTAAAAACCGCTTGACTGAAACTCGCTTAACTGAAAAACCCGGATATCTGAGAAAAAATTCGTTGAAATTTTAATTTTTGCATAGATAAAACTCGCTTAACTGAAATGAAAACTAAGTTTTCACAGTTTATTTTCATTTTATTTTAAGGAACTTCATTATTTTATATTTTTAGTTATTGGTTTTGATCCGTATCTGAAATATCAGATTCTGGGTAGGAATCATCCGGAAGTAACATTTCAATTGTTTCAGCGCAACATGATTTAGCGTGGATTTTTGTTTGTTTCATGTTACTAAGAAAAGGATCTGAGCTCAACAATAATCAATTTTTTTTTTTTTTTTTTTTTTTTTATAATCTACACGCGCTCAAGGGATTATGATTACCCTTTAAATGTTTGAACACAGCGCAGGCGTCAAATTAATGAAGAGGTTGCATTCCTTCCTGGAAAACTTTCTTGCGTAGTTATCGCGATATAAACGAAAGTGCTTGTTTGTTTCTAGCTTCAGCAGCCTCCTCTGATAATTGTCCTATAGGAAATAACGCATTATCGATTGTAGCCGAACCATGAATCAAAATTTTATGCATGGTAGGACTCATTGGGTGACATGCATATTGGTCGACATACAATATCGCAGTTTCCATGGCATATTTATCGAATTTTTGGACATCTATTTTCTTACCACTTGATATGGTTTCTAAAATTACCTTAAATCAAAAACAAAGGGAAGATACGAGTAATTCAAAATTATTTTTAGTTCAGTAGAGTCATTGAATTTATATTCAATCTGCAAATCAATTTAAAATTAACTTTTGTAATATCGGCAGCTAAGTGGGGATTTTCAAAAAATCTTTATTATTTTAAAGAAAAACTTCTTCTTTTCTTGCAGCTTTAGACCATCTTTCTTTCATTGATGTCTTGAAGTGCGCAAATCTCTGCCTAAGAATAATTAAACTACCTACCTGGCGATTTGTCGCAACAGGAAAACACATATTTTTCGAGATAATTTAATTTCTGCATGGAAACTGGGCAAATCTTGCTCTTTTATTCGGTCATACAGATATTTACGGGTCACTGTTTTTGTACCTGAGGGACAAGGTGCACCTAAAGTAAAAAAAAATCACAATTTACTACACTTAAAAAAACATATATTTGTTTTTTGCTTGGGGCTTTTTCTACAAAAAAAACTTAATAACTTTGTCATCTGCAGCTGTCTGCACCTAAATTATACGTCATTAGATAGCCAAATACGTATAGTATATAATGCAAAACAAATTATGGCCGGATCGGACAGGATAATATAAAAAAATTTATTACAAAAATGAAAATTCCAGACAATTTTATTGAAAAATGACCTTTGAATTGAAGTTCCAGGAATGGTTTAAAAAACCGTTATTTAATATTGAAAAATATCAAGAAACATTATTTCTTACCAGAAGTATTGAAATCCATCACTAATTTATTGAAGAAATAGGTTCACAATGTGCACTATCAAAATGATTACTTTAATGTTTAACTCTCTTCCAATAATATGAAATGAACTTTCTGAGACCATCAACTTTCAACTACTCGCCCACGTGCAATTTGACAAGTTAAGAAGTTTGGATGATACATAATGGTTGCTCTCATTGTCTTCTAGCTTTGTGATTGATCTTCGTATTTTTACCGCTACTTTGAAAAATTGACTTTTGGCCAGCTAATTATTAGAAATCGACCTATGTGCATCGTTTATAAAAACGCTGTGAATATTACCGATCAGTATGCGCTTACTAGTTTTCCTCTTCTGCTCGAAGGCTATGCCTCATCTTGGTGGCAAGGGGTAAAACACGAAGCAAAGACATTTGATGAAGCGATCGAGTTGCTAAGAACTGCTTTCGCTCCTCCAAGACCTGATTGGAGAATTTTCGCAGAAATTTTTCAGGACAAACAAAAGATTAATGAAAATACGGATGCTTTTATTTGTCGCAAAAGAAGATTATTTTCTCAATTAAAAGAAAATTTGAAAGAGAAAACAATAATTAATATGCTTTTTTCTCAATTAAATATCAAAATAAGAGAACGGTTATGCAGAGAAGATGTTCAAACATTCCAAGATCTTTTAAACAAGGCTAGAGAAATTGAACTGTCTTTGAATGAAAAACAATTAAGTATGAAAAATACCCCAGTTGATGTTTCCGAAAAATCCGCTTTGCGTTGTTCTTTTTGCCGGAAGAAAAATCATTCCGCTGAAGTTTGTTTCAAAAGGCTGGAAAAGGAAAAGGAAAAACAAACCGGAAATCATGTAAAGGAAGACACCAAATTAAGTTGCTATGGCTGTGGAACTGCCGGATTCTATCGATCAAATTGTCCTAATTGCAATAAACATTTGAAGTCTGATAGTCCAAAACGTTTAGATTTCAATGCAATTTATACAACACTGGTAGGTAGAAGTGTACCGATTGTTGATATCAATATAGATGGGTTAAAGGGTCAAGCATATTTTGATACAGCAGCTAGGACTAGCGTAGCTGGCTACCAGCTCTTCCAAAAATTGAAGGAAAAAAATAAGAATTTCCAAAAAGTCTTCGCAGAAGTAACTCTTGCTGACGGAACCACAAGAAAAGAATTAGTCTATTCCACAATTGCATGTATTGTCATTGGAAAACGCTTCAAACAAATTCGATTTATCTGTCTACCAAGTGCGAAAAACAATAGAACCCTTCTTGGCATCGATTTCCTGGAGCAATCTGGAATAGTTCTTGACCTTGCCCAGCGAACATGGCATTACAAAGACGATCCAAATCAAAATTTTGAATTTAAGCTCGATGAGACAAAACTCATCGACGCTGTTTCCTTAAGTGAAGCCAACATAGAAAAGGTAACCAAGCCAGAATCCCCTATGGAAGATTTCATATCTTGGTTTGAACAAAAGAATCAACCGGAAATTATGAAAACACCAAACCGGAAGCATTTCGCATCAAATGAATATTCCCCAGCGGGAATCAACAACATTTTCGAAAATGTTCTACCCGTTAATTTCACAACTCCGAGAGAAACAAATTTATTCCCACCACTGAAAAAGTTAAAACAAGATGAAATTGAAACATGTTTCATACCTATAAGTCTAAACTCAATCGATATAAGGATAAGGAATGATGAAGCTGTTCACCTTTCTGATTCTGAAAAGAAAATTTTAGATAATTTCTTAGAAAATGAGAAAAATGTTTTTGAAAACATATCTACACCAATTAAAGGCATTGAGCATGTCATAAAAACAAACTCGAACCAACCTATAGCTACAACTCCTTATAGATTATCACCAACAATGAAATCTAAACTACGCGAAGAGCTCGATGAAATGCTTAGGAATGGAATAATCGAAGAAACTGAATCCGCTTGGGCCTCACCTGTCGTCCTTATACCCAAAAAGGATGGAAATATACGTTTGTGTGTTGACTACAGACGGCTTAACAACATAACGGTAACAGACACATATCCATTGCCACGAATCGATGACTTGTTACACGCTGCTAAATCAACACCATTTATGACAACCTTGGATTTGAAAGCAGGCTATTGGCAAATCAAAATTGCAGATAAAGATAAGCCCAAAACTGCGTTTACTACCCCTTTCGGAATATATGCCTTCAATCGCATGCCGTTCGGCTTAAAGAATGCGCCGGCAACGTTCCAGAGAATAATCGACAAATTTCGAAATGGACTCCCAAGTATCCTTATTTTAGCATATCTAGATGATATTAATATATGCTCTGAGAATTTTGAAGCCCATATTAGGGATCTGCATCAAACGTTCGATAGACTTAAGGCATTTGGCTTTCATCTCAACAGAAACAAATGTTACTTTTGCAAGTCCGAAGTCAAATATCTAGGACACATTTTAACAATAGACGGTTTAAAAATCGATCCTGAAAAAACGGAAGCTATAGCCAAACGTCCAAGCCCAAAGAATTTAAAGCAACTAATGTCCTTTTTGCAAACTTGTTCTTGGTTCCGGCGTTTTATACCAAACTTTGCTGAAGTATCTAAGCCATTATCAAATCTTACGAAAAAGAACAAAAAATGGAAATGGTCTAATGAAGAACAAGCTGCTTTTGAAGAGTTGAAAAAACTTCTTAGTACGCCACCTATTCTTCAACAAGTTAACGAAAACATGCCCTTTTTCCTATGGACAGACGCAAGCAACTATGCGCTTGGAGCTGTTTTGCTGCAGGGGGAGAAGTATTACAATCCAATAGAATATGCGAGTCGACTTCTTATTCCAGCAGAACGCAACTACTCCACGACAGAGCGTGAAGCCTTAGCTGTTGTTTGGGCAGTTCAGAAATTCCGTGGATATATTGAAGGGGCGGAAATAACAATTTTAACAGACCATCAACCACTAAAATGGCTGTTTAGTTTAAAGTCTCCCACCGGAAGACTTGCTCGTTGGTCTCTGCTATTGCAAACTTACAACATTAAATTTGAATACACTCCTGGTAAACAAAACGTTGTGGCGGATACACTTTCTCGTCCACCTTGCAATCAAAACCATACCAACATTGAATGTGAGTGCATGTCTTTTGAAATCGATTTTCCGACACAAGGAGCCAAAGAAGTTCGTGATGCGCAACTTGAAGACCCGGTCGTAAGAAAAATCATTGATTCGTTCGAGGCAGATGACGAAAATATCCAACTTCACACTAGTCGAGGGTACATGATGATAGATGGTATCCTGTATCGTTATTGCTCAGAAGAAAATTCCGAAAACGGACAACTTGTTGCACCAAAATCAATGCATACAAGAATTTTATACAATTACCATGATGCACCAACAGCAGGTCATTATGGCATTGACAAAACTATTAATCGGATCTCTCCGCTTTATTATTGGAAAGGTATGCGTTCAGACATAGCCAACTATGTAAAAGCATGTCCTGAATGTAATAAATACAAACCAACCAACCTAAAACCTATAGGATTAATGCAAACTGTATGCAGTAACCAGCGCTTTGAAATCATTTCAGTTGACTTATTTGGTCCACTACCACGCTCAGAAGACGGTCATCAATGGATCCTCATAGTTGAAGATCTATGCAGCCGTTGGGTAGAGCTTTTCGCACTTAAAGTTGCATCTGCAGAAAATTGTGCAATAAAACTTCTTGATGAAGTTATTCTTCGCTATGGAGTACCGAGGAGAATGCATTCGGATAACGGTACCCAATTTATATCGGCTTTAATGCAAAAACTCACGTTTTGTTTGGGTATAAGACAAACGTTTACACCAATTTATCATCCCGAGGCGAATCCAGTCGAAAGAAAAAATAGAGACCTCAAGACACAGCTTTCAATATGCGTTGGACAAAACCACAATGAATGGTATTCAAAATTGCCAGCGATTCGTTTTGCAATGAACACAGCGAAATGCTCTAGCACAGGTTACACAGCAGCCTATCTAACGTTCGGAAGAGAACTTCGTACACCTTTTGAAGCACACACTGACTTGAGACAAGTTGTGCGATCCGAAAATTTCATACCCCAAATTACACCCCATTTACTTAAGCTTGCAGACACGCTGAAGTTGGCTAAAGAATCACAAGAGTTAGCACAAGATAAGAACAAAGCATATGTAGACCAAAAACGACGTCCTCAAAAGGAATTCAACAAAGGTGATCGAGTCCTTGTGGAAACACACGCGCAAAGCAAAGCAAAGCAAGGCATAACATCAAAATTTGTACCACGCCGTGATGGCCCATACATCGTTTTAAAGAAGAAAGGATCTTCCTGTTATATCTTGGCAACCACAGACAAACCAGACCAACCCATTGGTTCACATCATGTATCATCGCTGACCCCTTATAAAGGTACAACCAGCAATCCAATATATCCTATACGTCCTCGAGGTCGACCTCAACAAAAACCATCAAAAGGACCTAGCACGGATAATACCGATCAAAGCATAGATGTACCAGAAAACAACAAAACCACAACAGATGTCCTTACAGTCCCACATCAAAATAATCCGAATTTGAGAAGATCTTCAAGAATGAGACGTAAGCGAACATACTCTTAATATCCTGTCGCATCATCGGGGCGTTATCAGCGACAGAGGGGGAGGTTGTAACGAGCCAATATCATTAAATAACCTTTTTATATTTTTTTCACTGAATTAAATTAACATCAATTATAAATTTACATTTTCATTATTATAAATCATATAATAAAATCTCATGAATTATTAAAATTTGCACTGTATAAATAAATCATTGACTCACTGTTAATTAACGAAAAACTTAACTACAAGAAAATTATTGCAGTTTATGATATTTGAAATTTCATTTAAATAATAATTGATTGTTCTCTCTGAGTAAATGTTAACTGTAAAATATGTTCAGAATAATTACAAGCAGAAGCTAATGATCAATTATAAGCATTTTTAAAATCATTATTAGTTGAGCCATCGAAGAATAAAGACGTCTCGTCACTTTAAACTTAAATAAAAGTCTTTCTTATTATTTTGAAATTTTATCAAGACACTTGAAGACCTTCGGGGCTCTGGTGGCTGGTAATTATATAATAAACTGTTTCGAGGACATTTGAAGACGCTTTGCTGTCTCTTATGGACCGAAAATAATTCAATATTATTAAATAAAAACTGAGTGAAGAAACCTCTTCACTACACATCTTAAAAATGCACAGACGAAAAACTGCAATCGGGTGATTCTACAAACAATGGAATAAAATGATACAAATTTCGGCACGACATTTTTGGAAGCCAAAAGTCGTAAGAATTGTTCTAGTTGATCCTTAGAACGTCTCTTTGCGTTGTTGAAAGCGGCCAGTAAAAAAAATTTAAAATGACGATTAAGGACATTTTTTGAAAAAGGATGTTCAGGGGACTGGGTTTTTTTTTAAGGGGACTGAATAAATCTTTAGTTTTTTTGTATTTTCTCTTGGGTACACACTGAAATATAGAAATTAAATTTAAGTAGCCTTCATAAACATACAAATTCATGGTTAATACATAATAATATTTTATTAAAAGAAAATAATTTATTATAATAAATTTTTTTTTCTACTTAGAATCAATTTAAAATAAATTATATTCTTTTTAAAAATTTTAAAAATATTTCGCAATGAAGTCCGAAGTTCAACATAACTTAAAAATTCTCAGGTTTCTGAATAAAATATCATTTGTTTATTTATTAGCCAGGGGACTGAGACCAGGGGACTGAGGTTTTTCATGGTTTTTGCGCAAAAAAGATATTAAGGTTTTACTTAAAAAATCAAAAAAATATATATAGTATTACAGTTTTATCAAACCTATACTATACTGCTAAAAAAGATGCCTACTTACTTCGGTGGGATTCGTTTTAGTATGAGACCTGAAATAAGAGAACGGTAATAATTTTTTTTGCGAAAACGCACTGGGGACATGTCAGGGGACTGAGAATCGGACACTTTGAAGAATTTTTTGAGCAATATAAAATAAGGTCACCCTAATAAAATTGTTAGGCCAGGTAGATATCAGTCAGTTTTAATTTTATAAAAAAAAAATCAGATTAAATAATTGAACGGATTTCAAAATATTTCTGGGGCCGCCGAAAATTCCATCGTTTGTAGAATCACCCAATCACAAATCACATCCACAAGTTTACAGTTTAGTGTTTAGTAAACAAAACGATGCGCTGCGATGATGGTTTCAATAAAATCTTCCACTTTTGAATTGTTATTACCGCCATTAAATCTAGCATTGCAAGAACTAAACGTACTTTTAGGCGCTTCTCGCACATTAAGGCTACCTAATAGACTTGAAAATTGACTTTCAGTCAGGCTTATACTTATAGGAGCTTGTGCCATATTGACAATGGATGAATTGGTATTTAAATTGCTACCTTCCGATACGTTCCAAGGAGTCTGATTTTGAATACTTGAATCCTGTACCTTATTTGATGAATTGGAATTTTGCTCAGTATTACAAGTGTCTGAGTTTTGTGGAGCTTTCCGCGACGGGGGTGGAGAATGCAACATATCAATTATGCCAGCAGCTTGAGAATTAAATGTTGTTCGTGGCATTAATCTTAGCTTCTCAGCTTTGTACCAATTTTCAAGAAAAAAATTCTATGCAAAATTCAATTTGATAGCAAAACCTCATACAAATTAAAAAAATAGCAAAACATGGTCAGCAACTCTCAACAACAACAGCAGCAAGCAGCAGCAGCAAGCAGCAAGCAGCAGCGGAATTTATGAAGACCGTTATTCGTGGTATTTAAAACACAGCAAAGCATATATATGTATCGTATAGGTGATCGACGATGTGTTAAATTTTTTTTTTTTTTATTTTATTTTATTTTATTTTACGGTGGGCGCCAATTGTAGTGAAGAGGTTTCTTCACTCAGTTTTTATTTAATAATATTGAATTATTTTCGGTCCATAAGAGACAGCAAAGCGTCTTCAAATGTCCTCGAAACAGTTTATTATATAATTACCAGCCACCAGAGCCCCGAAGGTCTTCAAGTGTCTTGATAAAATTTCAAAATAATAAGAAAGACTTTTATTTAAGTTTAAAGTGACGAGACGTCTTTATTCTTCGATGGCTCAACTAATAATGATTTTAAAAATGCTTATAATTGATCATTAGCTTCTGCTTGTAATTATTCTGAACATATTTTACAGTTAACATTTACTCAGAGAGAACAATCAATTATTATTTAAATGAAATTTCAAATATCATAAACTGCAATAATTTTCTTGTAGTTAAGTTTTTCGTTAATTAACAGTGAGTCAATGATTTATTTATACAGTGCAAATTTTAATAATTCATGAGATTTTATTTAAAGATTTATAATAATGAAAATGTAAATTTATAATTGATGTTAATTTAATTCAGTGAAAAAAATATAAAAAGGTTATTTAATGATATTGGCTCGTTACAGATGTTAAATTTCTGAATTTTAGTTTTATATTTAATTTGTTTTTGTATAAGCTGATGCCGCAAAAATGGACAAGTAAAAGATTTAGTTTCGTCATTACAATGCAATACAATAGTTATGCATATACTCTTAAAATAAAGATACGAGTATTATTTTTGTCTGTGCAGCTATTTATATAACGGGTGATTTTTTAAGAGCTTGAGAACTTTTTTTAAAAAAAAAACGCATAAAATTTGCAAAATCTCATCGATTCTTTATTTGAAACGTTAGATTGGTCCATGACATTTACTTTTTGAAGATAATTTCATTTAAATGTTGACCGCGGCTGCGTCTTAGGTGGTCCATTCGGAAAGTCCAATTTTGGGTAACTTTTTCGAGCATTTCGGCCGGAATAGCCCGAATTTCTTCGGAAATGTTGTCTTCCAAAGCTGGAATAGTTGCTGGCTTATTTGTGTAGACTTTAGACTTGACGTAGCCCCACAAAAAATAGTCTAAAGGCGTCAAATCGCATGATCTTGGTGGCCAACTTACCGGTCCATTCCTTGAGATGAATTGTTCTCCGAAGTTTTCCCTCAAAATGGCCATAGAATCGCGAGCTGTGTGGCATGTAGCGCCATCTTTTTGAAACCACATGTCAACCAAGTTCAGTTCTTCCATTTTTGGCAACAAAAAGTTTGTTAGCATTGAACGATAGCGATCGCCATTCACCGTAACGTTGCGTCCAACAGCATCTTTGAAAAAATACGGTCCAATGATTCCACCAGCGTACAAACCACACCAAACAGTGCATTTTTCGGGATGCATGGGCAGTTCTGGTTGCTCTTCACTCCAAATGCGGCAATTTTGCTTATTTACGTAGCCATTCAACCAGAAATGAGCCTCATCGCTGAACAAAATTTGTCGATAAAAAAGCGGATTTTCTGCCAACTTTTCTAGGGCCCATTCACTGAAAATTCGACGTTGTGGCAGATCGTTCGGCTTCAGTTCTTGCACGAGCTGTATTTTATACGGTTTTACACCAAGATCTTTGCGTAAAATCTTCCATGTGGTCCAATAACACAAACCCAATTGCTGCGAACGGCGACGAATCGACATTTCACGGTCTTCAGCAACACTCTCAGAAACAGACGCAATATTCTCTTCTGTACGCACTGTACGCATTCGTGTGGTTGGTTTAATGTCCAATAAAGTAAACTGAGTGCGAAACTTGGTCACAATCGCATTAATTGTTTGCTCACTTGGTCGATTATGTAGACCATAAATCGGACGTAAAGCGCGAAACACATTTCGAACCGAACACTGATTTTGGTAATAAAATTCAATGATTTGCAAGCGTTGCTCGTTAGTAAGTCTATTCATGATGAAATGTCAAAGCATACTGAGCATCTTTCTCTTTGACACCATGTCTGAAATCCCGCGTGATCTGTCAAATACTAATGCATGAAAATCCTAACCTCAAAAAAATCACCCGTTACATGTATTTATATTTTTTATAAGAAGACAAACTGATGATTTCTGCTTTGGTTTTTTTAAATAAAATACTTTGGAAAACTTTTAAATAGTTGAGTTATTGATTTTGCTTTTTGTTCATACAAAATTCGTTTTCGGTACAATTGACATCATTTCTGTACAATTTTATTCCAGATTTCAGTACAATTGAAAAATTTCATTTTCCATACCTCACATACACTATTCGGCATCAAACTTAGCACGATTTTAGAGAGAGAGAGAGAGAGAGAAAGTTCGCGCAGCGCTTTTTCCAGGTAAAAGCGACGCGCGAATTTACTCTCTCTCTCTCTAAAATAGTGCCATCTAGCTTGCCGGGGACTATACATTAGTTGATTGATCTCAGGGTTGCCATTGCCAACCTTATGGTAGGTTTTTTAATTTTAGATTTTTGCTTGATTCAAATTATCGTCTATTGTTTTCAGCGGGGTCTGGGGGCCCCTTGTGACCTCGGGGCCCTGGGCTGCAGCCCATACAGCCCTTAGGTAGATCCGGCCCTGCCTTGGAGTTATTCTCAACCTCAAATTGAATTGGAAGGTAAATATTGAAGAACGGGTTAAGAAAGCCTGTATAGCTTTCTATGCCTGCAGAAAGACCTTTGGTAAGAAGTGGGGCCTTCAGTCGAAGATGATTTTGTGGACGTACACTGCAGTGGTACGGCTAATTTTGTCTTACGGATCGATTGTTTGGTGGCCTGCACTTAGCAAGCAATATAACGTGGGAAAACTTAAAAGGGTTCAAAGAACGGCTAGCGTCGGCACTACGGGGGCTCTCAGATCATGCCCAACAGATGCCCTGAGCGTTATCCTGAACCTTTTACCACTCGACCTTCATATAAAATACCTAGCGGCATGCAGTGCTGTAAGACTTAAAGAATCTAACTGTTGGTTCTCCAAACTTTATGGTCATGGAAACATAACAAAATTGATACCTCCGGATATTTTCTTATCGAACACCGACTACTGCGTAGCTCCTCTTGGCCCAAGCGGGGATTTCAAAGCCATTTTTCCCGCCAGAGAGGATTGGAAAAATGACGTTGTCACAAAGGATTTCGATTCGATAATCTTCACTGATGGATCTAAGATGGAGTGCGGTGTTGGTTCAGGAATTTTTTCCGAGTCCTTTAACATCTCCAAGTCCCTCAGACTACCAGACTTTGCGAGTGTATTTCAAGCTGAAATACTAGCAATCAAGGAGGCATGCAAGTTGCTCCAATCTAACCAAAACCAATTCAGAAATATAGCTATCTGCTCAGATAGCCAGGCGGCCATTAAGGCCATTAAATCATCTACATCTACCTCAGTACTTGTCCAGCAATGTCGGGACGAACTGGCGAGTCTGAACATTGACCTCCAGGTCACTCTCATTTGGGTTCCAGGTCACAGTGACATAGAGGGTAATGAACAGGCTGACGCTTTAGCTCGGCAAGGCTCGGCCTGACATAGCTCACTAGCGGAAAAAGTTAATATTCCTCTTGTTGCTATGAAGAGAAAAATCTTCTCGATTTTTCTCAATGAATCCAACCGTAGGTGGAGCAGTCTCACGGCCCACTTACAACAACTCACGTTCCAACGATCTAATATGCAGACCCAGGCGCGACATAGCCAGGATCACAGCAATATGCACCGGGCACTGGCCCATAGGTGAACATGCACGAAAGCTAGGCATCCCCTACAACCCACACTGCCGTAGTTGTGGAGATCCACAAGAAAAAGAAACTGTGGTTCATTTTCTTTGCGATTGCCCCGCCTTAGCAAATTACAGGATGGCTTCCTTTGGGAAAGCCTTCCTCGATGACCCCAGCGAACTTTCGGAGAAGAAAATCAAAGATCTGATTATCTTTCTGAATGCGACAAAATGGCTTTAGTAATGCTCCGCTAAAGTATATAAAAGCCATTTTCTTCCGTACTAAATCCTTATTAGGTTGACACGAGTTTAATGGTATCAAAACGGCGCTCCCCAGCGCTAATTGAGTTGCGGGCCCAGTTGGCTGGCGACTACCATCTCTACCTAACTACCTACCTACCTAGATGGTTTCATAGTGTAATATTGTTGTTGCGGTTTTATCGGATTGAAAGGCTGTGATCTGCACTGGATATATACAATGACTCCTGTTTTAAAAATCGATGATACTTGTGGCATACTATGATATTAGGAAATTTGCTTTGTTTTGTTGACGATGAGGATACTTAGTCGCTTATTTTATGTTTTTTTTTTTTTACAGAAAATGTGCTTAACTAATTTTAAACTTTTCTATTTAAAATGTTAAATTCCTTGTAATAATTACGAAGGTTGGTAGGTACATATTATATACTGAATTATAGATTTCCGTGTTTTTTAATATATCTGTGTTCCTACACCTAAGAAAACCTTGAGTAGAATTTTACATCTTTTTCATGGACAAAAAGATAAAAATATATTGTGACGTTTTCTTCAATTTTACCATAACTATTAATGGAATTTGAATATGTGGGACTTGGGTACAACTGAACAACCTTATTCATATACTTATGTACAGTACATACATTCTTCTAAAAACTAAGTTGATAGTAAAATTATAAAATTATGTATTATATTATAGAAATTACTTTATTATTTTGGTTCCAAACATTTTAATTGAAACAAATTTAAAAACGAAATATTCAAATATAAAAGATATGGTTTGGTTATGAATGGAAGGGTACTTACAAAATATATCCGCTCTAAAACTAGATATATGTCAAATATAAACCATTTGTTAGAAATTGTATTATGTAAAAAATTAAATAATGGCAAAGTCAATATCATTGCTCGTTCTCAAGATATTCTAGTCGAAAAACAAATATTACCACTTTTTAGTAGATTTTTTTTATATTTTTGTTAAAACTGTCAATTCGATGCTTGTCAAAATTTAACCATATGTAAATACATAATTGTATTACTCGTATGTCGATACCTTCCCGTAAGAATGTACTAAGCGACACTTTTTTCGAAAATGACTTTTTGATGAGGAAATATACTATATATGTTAAGGGCCACGTTTTGGCCTGGGTTTCGCCAACCTATTATGCATGAAAAGGAAACTAGAGTAGGTACAAATAAAAAAATTTATCAACTGCCATGTTTTCTCATTAAAATAATGTTGCCCCCTGAAATTTGTATTATCCGCCAAAAAAATTATGCTAAGCGACATTAATAAAGATCTCATTGTCGTGAGCAACAAAAAATTTTGTTAAATATCACTTAGTTTAACCAAAATTGTCTCTTATCACACTATGATTCAATTAGAACTTTCTTCGTTTTTTCGTTTCCAGAATAATTTTAGAAATATTGCTTAGTATTCATTCTTACGGGAAGGTATCGATGTATAAAACAACACACTTTACAAGGCACTATCGGTGTTCATTCCCAAGAAATTCAACTTGAAATACAATTTTAACTAGTTTTCACTAGAATTTTTAATAGTTTTTTTATTTAAAAAAAAAAACTATTAATTCAATATTTGTCAACATTTTACCAATTGTACAAAATTATACTATGTATAAAATAAACTAAATTAGAAGTAAATATCACTACTAGTTCTCGAGAAATTTGAGTCGAAAAACAATTTTTACCAATTTTCAATAGAATTTCATATAGTTTTTTATTTTTTGTAAAAAAAACTGTAAACTGATTTTTTTTGAAATTTTCACCAGTTGTCAAACACACTATTTTTCGTAAAATAAAATTATTTTGAGTTTCAAATTGTTTTCCGTTCTTAGAATATCTGGGTTATGAAATTTATTTTTCCAGTTTTTCTTATTTAAAAAAATAACGGTATGTTCATTTTTTTCCAAATTCATACCAAATCTGTATGACCTTATGATGAGTACATTAAATTTTATTTGAAATTAATAGCATTATTTTTTCGTGAGATATTTGAAACTAACCAAAATTTTTACTTTTTTTTTAAACCGTTATAGTGAAAAAACTACTCACTGAATTTTAATAAACGCCCTTTCAGCCTCTTTCGAAGTTATTATCTATTAAAAAAAATTTATTTAAAGTCGATATCTTTACTAGTTCTTGAGATATCGACGACGAAAAATGGTACCAGAACGTACGGACGTACGAACGTTCGAACGTACGAACGTACGAACGTACGAACGTACGTACACACACACACACACAGACATCTCTCTAAATATGATTGGTATAGCCTCTAGGGACCTTGAAACGTCGAGAAATGTCAAAAATTCTTATTTGACAAATCGGACCGATTACAATAACTCCCTATGGGAAGTTAAAAAAAATGAAGTTTCTTTTTTTATACCTCAAAGATGTTTTGTACCTTAAAAATGTGATATTTAAACTAAATATTTATTTTTATTTAAATGTTAATATAATTTTTTGTTTTCTTTTACAATAAAAATGTGTTTATTCTGTCCTCGTTTTATACTCGCCCTTCAATTCCGGTCAAAACTTTAAGTTGGGACAAACCGGTTGTTTTGTTTTTTGTAGAAAGTATTCAGTGCCAGTTGTATACGACTCACATACTCGTAAGTTGTCCATTCCAGATTTGACTCAATATTAGTCCTAAGTAAGTTCGCGACCGTGTCCACGTACCGCTCTACTTGGCCGTTTGCTCGACTAGCCCCTGGCGCTATGGTGTGATGTTCTATACCTTGTGTCTTACAAAATTTCTGAAACTCGTGGCTGGTGAAGTAAGTGCCCTTATCAGTGATTATCCGACACGGTGCTCCAAATAACATAACAAAATCTTGAAAATGGCGAACTGTCTCAGAAGCCTGTAGGGTTTTGTAGGGTAGAAGCCTTATGAATTTTGTGAATGAATCGATGAGTAGGAGTAAGTCCCTCATTTTGTCCTGTAATTGGTCTCATACAGTCGGCGTGAATTGTGTGAAAGGGTATTGGCTTTTCGTCAATCGGGTGTAGCTCGCACTGTTTTTTACCCGAAGGTCTTTTTGCAACTAAACAAATAAGACATGTTAATTATAATAATTTGACCAATTACTTAAACTATGAATGTTTATGATAAATCGGGCTTTTTTGGTCACTTTCTTCTATATGCAAATAAAACTTTATTTCATACTTTTTCCCTACGTTTCGTCGTAATTTCTCGACTTCATCAGGGGTAGTTTATTAAATCTGTAGAAATTTAAAGATAACAGTTTACACTTTTTTAAAAATTTTTTTGAATTTAAACTTACATGAAAAACTTTTGTTACATTTAAAAATAATTATTTATTGATAATATAAATAATAGATAATTAAAACTTTGAAATTTTCTAAAATAAAAATGAATTATTTAATATTATTTGAAAATAAATAAATGAAAAATTTAATAAAAACCTACAGCACAGCACTTTAGAAAAACTAAATGAAAATAAACAATTAATTTAATAAGAACTACACCGCTCTTAATGCAAGAGAATAACTAGTTATTGTGTTGTCTCTATCTTCCTGTGTATTCATTGTTTTGTCTATATTTTGTTGTATACGTAGACTTTCAAGTGTGTATCTATTATTTCTTCTCTTTTCCTTGTCCATTATTATTGTATTATCAAAGTCCGCAGAGTGTCCAGTTTCTAGTATATGTTGTGATAGTCCAGTGGATTCTCTTTTGTTTCGAATATCCGCTTTATGTTCAGTTAATCTCGTCTCCAATGATCTCTTAGTTGTCCCAATGTAGATCCGATTGCACGTCAAACAGACAAAACAATGAATACACAGGAAGATAGAGACAACACAATAACTAGTTATTCTCTTGCATTAAGAGCGGTGTAGTTCTTATTAAATTAATTGTTTATTTTCATTTAGTTTTTCTAAAGTGCTGTGCTGTAGGTTTTTATTAAATTTTTCATTTATTTATTTTCAAATAATATTAAATAATTCATTTTTATTTTAGAAAATTTCAAAGTTTTAATTATCTATTATTTATATTATCAATCAATAATTATTTTTAAATGTAACAAAAGTTTTTCATGTAAGTTTAAATTCAAAAAAAATTTTAAAAAAGTGTAAACTGTTATCTTTAAATTTCTACAGATTTAATAAACTACCCCTGATGAAGTCGAGAAATTACGACGAAACGTAGGGAAAAAGTATGAAATAAAGTTTTATTTGCATATAGAAGAAAGTGACCAAAAAAGCCCGATTTATCATAAACAAATAAGACATGACTCAACGAATTTCCTTACATTTCTTGTCATAGATGGCATCCAGAAATGTCTCTGCATTTTGGACATAGTTTTCTCCCATCCAATATGACAATTGTCCTCATGGAATCGTCTTATGAGTGATAAATCGACATTTTTGGGGTACAAATAACCGGTCACTTTCCTTTATCTTTCTATAGAGCAAACCAACTTTCAAAACATATTGTGATGTTGCATTTGTTTCGTTACATCTTATTTGTTCGATGATTTCCCGTACCTGAGAGTCTTTGTCTTGTTCTATATTCATCCAGTTTTCGGTAAGGCTGTTGAGTTGGTAGCATGTTCGTACTGGTGGA